>CAJRST010000001.1:5975089-6190225 GCA_907169785.1 Menidia menidia
CAGGTCCGGCAGGCCCTGGCTCGGCCTCGCGCGGCCCACGCCCTGCGCCCCTCCGCGGCCAGCTCTCAGCGGATCGTCGGGGACCTGCGGAGCTCCAAGTGGAGCACCCGGAGGGAGGAGCGCTACAGGATACTGTCCAGCCACCGGGCAGGGCTGCCCAGGCCGGCCGAGCCTCAGCCAGCCCGGCCCCAGGCGTCGGACGCCGCGGAGGAGACCGGAAAGGAGTCTGAGAAGTGGAGCCTCGGGGAGATCCAAGTGGTGGACCTGGTCCACGAAGATGCCGGAGACCAGGACAAGCCTCTTAGCAAGGTGGGTTCGCTAAGATTCAGCCTCAGCTAACTTCTGGGCTGTTTTACTCAACTCAACTTTATTTATAAAGCGCTTTCAGTCAGCCAAAGCTAAAATCAAAGCGCTGCACAGGCCATTTGAGCAAATCATAAAACACAATTGTCACCTCCACACAAGACAAACTCAAAGATTAAAAATAAATAGGAGAGGGAATAAAGTTAGAGTAAGAGAGGGAAATTAAGACAACTAAAATAAAGTCGAAGTCTCACTCAAAGGCCTGAGAGTAAAAGTGGGTCTTTAAAAGGGTTTTAAAAGAGCTGAGTGCAGGGGCCTGTCTGATAAAAAGGGGGAGGGCATTCCACAGTTTCGGAGCTGCCGCAGAGAATGCTCGGTTTACATCAGTAGGAATTTCACAGATTTCGACTTGGCATCCATGGACTTCTATTTTCTTTTTTTTTTGCTAGCTTCTCATTGGCCAGAGAGTCATTAAAGCAAGTCCTAAATCAGAACCCCATCTATTTTGAGACAAACAAGACAGCAAAGATAAACGTCATTGAATTATTTCTGCGATTGTCTTGTAAATGCATAAATGTAAATGCTGGCTCCCCAAACCAAGATCTAATATTTCGTCTGTCAACGTTGTCGTGAGCGCTGCATACAAAGTCTTTTGTGTGCCCCCTTTGATGTTATGAACTGTTCCTAGAGGAAGCCTGAGTCGAGTTAAGACAAGTAGAGCTGACAGACTCTTGTTTTGGGGGGAAACGGAGCCTCGCTTTTCGGAGCTCGGGACAAACAGCAACGGCTGCATTCTTGCTGGTGGTCAGATTCGCTGAAGCCGGCTGCCCGTGGCCCCTCGGGTACATTGCCGTGGAGGGGATCCTGCAGATGACGGTGGTCTTCGCTTACAGATGCAGGGAGTTTGTGTTCGGGTTGAGCAAAAGTAAAAATCGCTATGTGAAGTGCAAAGAACACTCTTTAAATCTTCATGGTATAAACTCTTAATCATCTTTTCTCCTTTGCCTCATACGTACCACACTCATTTCCTGATTTGAAATTGGGCTATGTGGTGTCGCTGGTTGGTCTGTTATTCAAACACCAACATGCCAGCTCCATTTAGCTAATGAGTGGTGTTTAAATATATTTTTTTGCCATCGTATTTCCATTAAATTTGGAAATATTTTCGTAAATCCTTGGGGAGAAAAGTTTTCCTGGACCTGCTGTGCCAAGCAGTTACGATACTGCTGTATTGTACTAATGTTTAAAAATAATAATGTGTTTAATATGACTGAATAACCCACAGACAACTGTGGGTTGTCAGTAGACAGAGATGGATGTCTGTTTTGCATCGATGCTGTATAATCTGTTAGTGCTGACAGTTTGTCCTTAGTCTGTTAACAGGAGCCTAAGAGTTGGGTTCATTTTCTTTTTTTGATATGTCCCTCATCCTTTCGATGCAGTCGTCCGACCCAGAGGTGATTCTGTGCAACAACACCAAGATGCTGCGTGAGCGCCTGAGCATCTCCGGGGAGCGGCTGGGGCCGGAGCGCCCGGACCCGAGCGACGACTACGTCTACGACCTGTACTATCAGGAAATGGCGGCACCGGGCTGGATCCAGGACATCCTGTCCGTCCGGGTCTACGCCGATGAGGGAGAACTGGTGTGTGTTGGATGGATGGACGGACAGATGAATGAGTGCTGGAACCGGAGTGAGTGAATGAAGAGGCTTTGGGACCCAATAAAACGAGGCGTGCGCTTGTTTCAGCCGCTTTTTCTTCCTTTATCATTATCTGTAAATACTCTGAGGACCGGCGGCAGGCCCGGGTTTGGGAAAGACGTCATATAACCGAGCGTTTGCACGCCGCAGGTTCCCGATCTGGTGGTTCACGAGGAGGAGGTGTACGAGGACGAGGATGATGAGAACGAGGAGGGCAACTGGAGGAACGATTACCCCGACGAGGGAAGCGACGGCGACAGCGACAGAGAGGAGCGCTACGGGGGTACGTGTGCAGGGCCGTTTCCCGGGTCAGAAAGTTGTTTTTAGGGCATGGTGTGGGAACGTTTAAGATCGCAAGCGTCCTCCAGTGACAATGTGTTCTATTCTTCTGGAAGATAGAAAGCTGTCAATGGCAAAGCTTTTTGTTTTCGATAAACTGCGGAAAACAAAAGGGGGACTGGATGAGTCCGGTGTCAAATCAATCAGTTATTAGTTTGTGACGTTTTAGCTGTTTTCTGCTTACAGAGAGCCAAATATTTGCTGAGCTATTCATTTGTACAACTCACTGAGTGGCTGGGGAGTCCCATGATTAGATAGTGACTCTGTAAGTTAAACCCCGCCTATTTTCAAAACGGGGCAACGGCGAACGCCCCAATTCAATTATTTCTGTGACGGTAAACATTACAAATGCCCAATTCACCAACCAACGCTGAGGGGTTGGTTGGTGAATTGGGCATTTGTAATGTTAGGAGGGTTAGGAGATTTCTTGTGTAGGAACTGTTGGAATGAGTAGGCACTAATGGGAAAACGCCATTAGTTACAACATTGGTTACTGAGTTAAAAAGCAGTGTTTGGTGGGTTCGTGATGCTATTGAAATGAAGAAAAGCACGAAACGATCCTACTTCTGTATTTAAAGTTTGTTCAAGCATTTAAAAGGAAGGCTAAGTGTCGGTATCAGTAGCATGATGGAGCCTCAGTTGTGGAACAATAGCACCCTCTGAATGGTTCGAGCGTGAAAAGAAACAGTTTTACGGAAAAATGGTGTTCTGTTGGTCAAGATTGTTTATCAGCCAGACTAACATTGAGATGCCTTGTTACAAACCCTTTAGGCCTTTGTGAGGGTGTAAACACTCTGTCTTTTAACGGTTGATGCACGGGGGTGGGTACAGGTGATTGTTATACACAATAGAACCTGGTTTTGTGATTTCTAGACCCACAAAGAGCAAGGCTCATGGGGCGAGTTCCTCTGGTTGATTTGGACCCTGTGGGGGGTCTCCACATTCTTCCTCATAGGCCACATCTAAAGATAAACCGTTAATTCGATGCGTCCCTGCCATCGTTCGACCGGTCCATCTTGACCGAGCTGGCAGTGACCCTTTGTGTCCCACGTGCACAGGCTACTGGGAAGAGGAGCACTCGTACAGCCGGAGGAGCTGGCAGCGCTACCAGAGGGAGGTGCTGCGCGAGCTGGGCTGCAGCGCCGAGGAAGAGGAGGAGGAGGACGCAGCAAAATATGATTCCGACTGATCTTCCTAAGCAGCACTTCCAGTAATGAAGCCACACTCTGTGGGCCGCTGTGTAGCCGAGAGCGTCTGATGGGTCACGTGCCAAACTGTGAGAGGATCACGCTCGGTTCATCTCTGCTACAAAGAGGCTAAAGGAGTGGGTGTCATTCAGTGTTTTTTTTCTTTTTGTTTTGTTTTTTTTAAATGGTGGAGTGAATTTGTGTGCGTTTATTAAAGTGGATGTGTGTTAGAATCGTTGCACAGTAGTGTGATTATGCCTCGTATGCTTCGTGCCGTTTCCACTTTTGTTAGTGAGGTGTCTAAGGCCGTGTGTGTTTGCAGTTTAGGGCGTTTGCATTTCGTGCGTAAGTGTAACTGTGCGTTAGGTTTTTTTGTTTTTTTTTGCATAATATGTACGCGTGCTGGAGAATCTTCTGCTCCAAATGTGTGCGGTTGGGTCAGAAATTCCTGTTTGAAGTTCAGATTGGTTCTCGGGTGTTTGTGGAATAAAAGTTTTTGTAAATATGTAGATGTGTATAAAAAAATAAATCTTTGAAAATAACTTTAGTTTTGTTTTTTTGACTGCCTCAGAGGAGTTGTGTTGCAGAGCAGTGAGAAACATTTTCTGGTTTATATCACTGTAAATGTGCTCCAAAAGAATCACATGATTCATCAGGGATACAACGAAAAAGTAGCTCCAACATCCATTGATGGGCACAAAAGAACAACACGGAAAGACTTGTTAAGTATATTTAACTTGAGACTGTGCAAATATCTGTTTTGTAACATTCAAAAACATCATCAAATACATGTATACTGTGACGGTAATATGCAAAAAAAGAAAAAAAAATGGCACCAACAGGACATGAAAGTATTTTCATAAGGCAACAGACAAACAAATCCCCCCCTTTTCCCAGCATAGTCTTCTTTGTGAGGCAGCACTTTGTGTTGTAAACAACTCAACACGTCGGGCAGAACGTGAGAGGAGCTACAGGCTTTTGTCGGTCTCTGTCAGCACGCAGAAGCAGCTGAACTGGGTGAAGTACGTCAGCGAGCCTGCGGAAGGAAAGAGACCACACGTTACGAGCCGATCCGGGGAGAGGGGGGAGGCTCTGTCCGTCGGAGGCCGAGGGGGGTTAGGCGGACTCACGCAGGAGCTTTGTGATGACCGGCGGCCTTTTGGACTCCGGCAGGTGGACGCCCAGGAAGTAGACGGGGACGCCCGACAGGGCGATGGCGATCCCGATCAGAGAGTTGAGGGTGTCGCTGTACAGGGGGACCGCCACCAGGAAGACGGCGCACAGGCAGAACACCACGGGGTAGAGCAACGAGAGCTGGGGGGAGGACAGTCACTTTGAGCTTGAATCTTTCAATGCATTACATACAAAGGTTTTAAAAAAATAAAAAATTTGTTTCAGGTGCTTTAATGATGAAATGATCAGATTTCTACCAACTTGTTTGGCTCATTTTTTTTACTGGATTTTAAAAAAAACAGAGATGCTATCATTTGCTGTCAAAACTATTTCACGAAGAGATTTGCGAAAAAACCAACAATTTAAAGGACCTTTTTTTTTTTTTTTTTTTACACAAAGCGCCATTTCAAGCTTACTGTATTGTTTGAGGTTAAAGTTAGCTTTTTTTCACCCCTTTCTTTTGTTTTGGTCACAAAAACACACGACAGTGGTGCATTTGGCTCAGGCGACCCACAGAGACGCCTTCACATCACTTCAACCAAATTACGAAGCTATCCAAAACACCCACCCGGAAGCGCAATTTCAAACAATGTATCGTTGAATTCGTTTTTTTTATTATGTTGCACTACTGGTGATGGAGACCCCGTGTCTGTTTTGGTATAAAAAGTAATCTCCAATATGACCTTTTGTGCTCATGGAATCGCAGCATCCCAGTCAGCCGTTTATTCAGTGGCATCGGTTCTATTTCAAACTGTTTGTTACAAAGAGCCCTCTAGCTAAACCTCTTTGGGAGCTAAATGTCATCTACAGCAAAAGCTCCCCTCTAATTCTGATATCTGTACAATTAGGACTGGATTTTGCAGCAGCTCTGCTGGGGCTGGACTTACTGAGTGTGTGCATTTTGTTCAACGTCGACTTTATGCTGAGCTTCAGTTGATCGCCTGGCAAAGAGAGCGGCTTTCCGATCGAACCGTCAACTAGAAAAAAAACGAGTACCTTGAGAGGCCGAGGCCTGTCGGGCTGCTTCCAGCGGAGGTAGATCTGACCGGCGACCGACAGCCCCATGAAGAACCAGTAGCTGAAGCTGTAATAGTTGATGAGCTGGAAGACGTCCTCTACTGTCAGGTAGATCAGGGACATGACGCACTGAGGGACGGGACGGTGGAGAGACGCATTAAAGAGAGGAGAACAATTAGTGTTCATGACCCAGGGAGAGATTTATAAGCAGAAATGTGTTTTAACCATCATAAATAGATTAGAGAACTACTAATAACCCACTTTTTATGTATTCTAAATTGACATAGAATATGGAACGTATCCAAATATGTCCCTTCTAGGCCACTGTTCTAGAAGGGACAAACCAATCACTGGGTGTGTGTTTATGTATGTATGTATCAATCAACATGCTGGGTTTAAGCCCCTTACATTGAAAATCAGAGCTGGGATTGGAGTGAATCTCTGGATGTGGATCATGGACAGTGCGTCTGGTAGGTGACCCTCGCGGGAGCCCACAAAGAACAACCTGGACACGGCAGACACGGTTAAAACGGGGCAGCGGAACATCGACGCTCGCCATTCAAGCCGTAGTTATTTTGACTAATGATATATATATATATATATATATATACCTGGATGCTGCTATGATGGAGGCATTGAGGCCCCCGTAGCAGGACAAAGCTACCGCGATGGGGATGGTCCAGCTCATGATGCCCAGTGTGTGATCTGCAAAGGTCTGAGAGAAACAAATAAACAGAGAAATGTGTTTGTGGTCCTCCTCTCGATCAGCTTAACTGACATTAAAGCTGCCGGTCCACTCACCACCGCCACGGCGTCGCTGGCCAAAATAGAACTGGCGTCCAGGACGGCGTAGTAGGCCACGTTGGTCAGGATGTAGATGATGGTGACGATGGGCATGGAGATGGCGATGGCCAGGGGCAGGTTCCTGGAACGTCAACCACACGGAACCCGGTTTTTCTTTATTTTTTCTCCCCGATTCAACCGCGGCGGGCGCGTTCTACCGAGACGGAAACGGGGGAAAGATCACCTCTCAGGGTTTTTGATCTCCTCCGTCACAAAGTTGAGGGTGTCCCAGCCGGAGTACGAGAAGAGGGCGGAGTACAGCGCCAGGGCCACGTCGCCGGGGTCCGTGGACGAGCCCTTGAAGGAGGACTCAAAGTTGTCGGTGAAGCCTGGGGAGGAGACGGCGGTTAAATGGTAACTGTGCTGGTTTACCGTAGTTTTGGGACTACAAGTCGCACCTTTTTTTACATGTTTTGGCCGATCGTGCAACCTATACTCCAGAGAGACTTATAAATGAAAAATTAAATTGGCAGATTCTCCATTAATTTACAGTAATAAAAGAATTCTACGTGACGGAGTTGCTCTATGTTTTAAAATGGCCACCGGAAACAGAAATGCAACCTATTCTGGGTTAACTTTTCATGTTTACATACCTGTATGTCCATGCAATCTAGTCCAGTTCGACTTATTTTTGGTTTATTTTTCTTTATAATGGATACAGTGGCTGGTGCGACTTATAGTTCAGTTCATACGACTATGTTTATGTTTATGCATTTGGCAGACGCTTTTATCCAGAGCGACTTACAGAGTGGACACAATATTACATTTATCATCAATAAGCACTGATAAGAGTCAGTGGTGACAGCAAGAGATAGAGGTAGATGGGACTACAGAAGGAGCTGTGGGGGGGTAGAGGTACGGGTTAGGGTTAGGATAGGAGATTCTCTTTGAAGAGGTGGGTCTTCAAGAGTTTTTTGTTCCTGTAGCGCTTGGTAGGTCGTTCCACCATCTTGGAACGACACATGTGAACAGTCTGGATTGTCTTAAGTGTGGTGAAGGCACTGCTAGACGACAATCCATTGATGACCGGAGTGATCAAGTTGTGACATAAGCCTTTGCAAGAGGATTCAAGTAGATGGGAGCCGTACCCTTAAGCACTTTGTAGGCTAGCATCAGGGACTTAATTTTGATACGGGCAGCCAGGGGGATACGGGCAGCCAGGGGTAACCAATGGAGTTCATAGAACAGACTAAAAAACTCCTCTAGATTGGAGACAAGTTGTTTAACCGAGTAAATCCGCGGCCCCGCTCACCCTGGCAGAGCTTGACGATGCCGGTGATGATGATCACGATGAGGGCCGCCACCTTGGCGTAGGTGAAAATGTCCTGCACGCGGGTGCCCCACTTCACGTAGGCGGAGTTGATGAAGGTCAGCAAACCTGTGGAGCAGAGTCTGGTCAGTTTTCCCCGGACGCCGGCGAGCCATTACAGAATCGGAACTCACATATGCAGGCGGCGGCGATGAGCCGGGCCGCCGCGTAGGGCGGCTCGCACGTGGGGAAGAGCGGCTGCACCAGGTTGTTGGCGAACGTGATGGCGATGACGGCCTGGCTGGTGGGCTCGATGATCAGCAGCGACGTCCACAGGCGGACGAAGGCGATGAAACCCCCGAAAGACTCCAGGATGTAGGCGTAGGAGGCCCCCGACTTGGTGATGGTGGTGCCCAGCTCGGCGTAGCAGAGGGCCCCCACCACCGAGAACACCCCGCCGATGGCCCAGATGACCAGTGACAGCCCGTAGGAGCTGCTGTACATCAGCACCCCTTTCGGGGAGACGAATATGCCCGAGCCGATCATGTTCCCCACGATCAGGCTGACCCCGTTGAGCAGCGAGATCTCCTTCTTCAGCTGCATGGTCTCCCTGGGCGAGTTCATTTTCTCGGACCCGTCGCGGCCCGCCATCGCGCTCTCCCTTCAAGGCCGCGCCAGCAGGAAACGACGGAGCGGAACGTGGGTGCTGCAGCCCCCCCCCACTGGTTCCCTTCTGGCTGCCTCTGGAACTACCTGCCTTAGACGTTCAGAAGAAGAGAGCGACCATTGGTGACGTTAGCATAGCCACACCCAAACCTACATCCACTTGACTGGACAAACTGATCAATGAGCCGGCAAACGTACCTTGACCAGGAAACCGAGAGGACCGGGGAAAGATCAATATAGTTGTGAAAAAAATTGGATTTAAGGCTTTAGTCTAAGCACTATGACTGATATACAGCATTAGACTTTCACTCATCCTAAAAAGACAGTTCTCGTTGTGCAGAATGGAACAAAAATGAAGACATCTGTATTCACCACTTTCAGTTTAATTCAAGCTTCACGCAAAGCGTGTTGATGGAGTCTTAAGATGTGATGCAAAATGTGCTTTTTTTCCCCTTAAGAAGGTAACCAGTTACAAACAAGAATCCCCAAAACAAACGGCTGAGTACTTTCAACACGGAGCAGGAAGCTGTTGTTTACAGAACGCTTTGGTATCAAGGGAGGCCGATGCTTTGTCTAAAAATATTTTTTTTCCATTTCTGGAGCTATTTCAATCTTTTTATGTGGTTCTTAAGAGTTTTTGAAAATGCTGAATGTATATTTGACCATGTTATTCAGTTTTAAAGATAAACTGAACCAAATGAAAGAAATACAGCCTATAGAAATACACACAGTTTTGTACCCATCTGAGAGAAAGATCGTTATCATCTGTGACTAAATGCCCTTTCAGGTATGTTTTCAACTAAGGAACCAGAGAAAGGGTGAGAGTAGGAGGAGCCAGGGTTTGGTAAATAGGGGACTGATGGCAGAAAAAAAGCTTTTACTACTGCTGTCTTTTTCTATGTTTGTTCTTGTTTTGTTTTTCTTTTATGGGAAAAAAACCCCACAGAACAACTGGAAACAACATGTACTGGATCGTGTACGTATTACAAAATGTTACAAAGCAGAAGCTAAGAATGAATAAGAAGTGAGCTGTCAGCCAGCCAGAAGGCTCACTCACATTGCATGGTTATTGTCACGAAAAGGTGAGAATTGTCTTATAACTGTCATGTCCATATTACAAATGTCCTCTGGCAGACTTCCTCCCCTCCCCTTGTGCTACAAAGTTAGGGTAATTTCCCAGTATACTGAGTGTGGATGGACTGTTCATCTTTTAGAGCAGACTATTTTGTTTGGTCTTGTTTTAAATAAGGCCATGGAGCTATGAAAGCATCAATGAGTGACGTGAATATCCATCTAAAGATACGAACTTATGTTTTCCCAGACTCGTATCTGATGAATAACAATATACAGGAACGTCAACGACTCTATTGTGGATTTTATCAAGTAAATGTAGGCTGCATTACGACATCTCTTTGTTTTCGCTTCAGACGGTAAAAATGATGACAATATGTTTGGTAGTCTAAGAGGATATTGCCCCTTTAAAAAAAAAAAAAAAAGGTTGCGTGGTTTTCGCTGTGAAAAGTTGTCTTAAGAAAAAAAACACAGATATGGGGTATCATTTGCTGTCAAAACAATTTCACGAAGAGATTTGCGAAAAAACAGCAACAATTTAAAGGAACTTTTTTATTTATTTATTTTTTTTACACAAAGCGCCGCTTCACGCTTACTGTATTGTTTGAGGTTAATGTTAGCTTTTTTTCACCCCCTTTCTTTTGTTTTGGTCACAAAAACACGCAACGGTGGTGCATTTGGCTCAGGCGACCCACGGAGACGCCTTCACATCACTTCAACCAAATTACAAAACTATCCAAAACACCCACCCGGAAGCGCAATTTGAAGCAATGTATCGTTGAATTTGGTTTTCGTTAACGCCGTGGAACTCCTTTCTTCCTGTGTCGGCTTTGCGCTGCCAACTTGTTTTTCTTTTGTCCCTTTCCTTAAAAATATAAAATGATAACGGCTCCATCTTCTATCAATATGCAGACTGTTTAGAGGCTATTCCTGCTGAAAATAAAAAACTAGGTCAAACATTCCCAGCCCTACCTGCACAGCTTCCACCTCCAGCGGTGCACTTGACAGCCAGCCAACTCGGCGTCCGCTTACGAAGATATCCGCAGCAGCCGTAAACAACTGGCTCCTGCCCTCCACAGAGCACGTCACGTGACTGTGCTATACTGCATGATCATCATATTACTGCATGCGTGCACATTATTTAATGCTAATTTACCTTGTCTTTGGAGCTAAATGGAACACATGTATGAGTTTAGAAATAAATTAAATAAAAAAAAAAGATTATAAAAAAAGATTTGGAAATTTTCAATAAAAATGAATCTTAAAAGTACATTTAAGACGGTAGACGTTGACATTAATGGAAATCCTCGTTTTTAAAAAGCCCACTCAATGAGCTTCCATACAAGCTATTTTGATTTCTGTGGCATAAATACAGAAATATGAGAAGGTAGGACAATAAAAAAAAATGGCAAAAATAGTTTGCTAGCATGTGTATGCCTGTGAAAATGTATTATTGTGACTATTTTAGACTCCATGTTATCTGGGGTCAAGAGGAGAAGTGTCTTGCTTTTTTATTCAAAAGGAGGCATTCTGGTGGTTGAATGTGTTAGTCAGAACCTATTTTCCTTTCTTTAAAAAAAATATACGCTCATTTTTTGCACAACTAAAAAAAGCTGCAAACGCAGTTACCTATGTTATCATACGGAGGCTTGATGGCCTTGTCCATCATCATTCTCCCTCTAACACAGGAGCCTGAAACTGTGAGCTTGTGAAGAACAAAAATGTAATTAGTGGGGTCCTGCTACAAGCATGGAGATGAGGAAATGCCCCCTAAAAAAGCATGTGCCATTACTATGTTACTATCACCACCTGTGAAACAGATTGCTTTACGTCAGTGGCACTCGGAAAGTTTGACGGGGCCAAATTTAACATATCAATCTTCTGGAAAGGACTCATGAAGAAAAAAAGTAGCTGTGATGTGATGGAACCCAATCCCAATTCTGTACAGATTTGTCTGTTCTCAATAAAAAGGACTGAAATATCCTTTTGCTTGGGTTCTTATTCATTATTCAAACATAAAATGATACTCAATAAAACATCCAGTCCAAAAAGAACATTTCCATTTCCAAGTACTGATAGAAAAGCAGTGTTCCATTCAAAACTATGTTTCTATTTTTCAGAATAATTTGATAATAGCTAACAATTTAGAAGTACCTGGACACGGTAGAGGGGTGTTTGTATCCCCATGGTCATGGGAGATATATTTTTGAGGGCTTCTGGAGGTATTGCCAATGGCATATTGGTAGCGATTAAAGGACAACCCTTGGTTCTTGGTGTAGAGGCCAGAAGCCACATGTGGACCCAAAATGGTTGCGGCGTTGGTGATTGCTAAAGACAAAACTTGGGTTTTTAGTCTGTACCAAGTCTGTTCTGGCAAACTATTTAACAGCCAAGTAAAGGAAAGCAGGGCTTGTTCCAGATTGTGCTTTGAACGTGTGGAGAACATGCCATGTGGAGAACTGAGGCTGTCACCTATGTGGCGTCATCAAATAGTGCAAAGGGGGTTTGTTTACTATGCCTCCTTTCGTGCTTCCTTTTGGAATGTTTGTCTTTTTATGCTATAAACATCTGGACTTTTGGTTCTGTGTTCTTAGTTTTATTTTTTGGTTTCAGGACTGGATTTAGATGTGGTCACTGTTACTCTGAGGGCTCTCGATTTCTCCATTGGATTCGTAGCTCAGATTCAGTCGCAGGTGCAGTCACTTCCTCTTGAGTTACTTTTAATTTCCCACCAACCACGTCAAAAGAGACCCAAGGGGCAGCACCAAAACATGATGGAGGGAGTTTAGGTCCCATACGGTCTGGGAACATGTTGGAATCCCCTCAGAAGGAGCTAGACAGTGTCATTGGGGAAAAGTATATCTAGATTCGTCTTCAGAAACTGTTGCCTTTTCAAACCAAATCTTGATAAGTTAGAGACAATGGATGGATGGGTGTGACCAGTTCACCCCCCCCCCCGCCGCAATAGCTGTGACTAAGCTATTAGTAACAGTAAACAAGTAAAGACACCCAAAATATTAAATAAAATAACAAAAAAACAACTGGTTCAAATGGCTGTTTCAAAGTAATGCCACATATAAAAAAGCATCTGGAAATTTTAATAAAAAATGACTATTTTCAGTATTTGTCTGTTTGTGGTTAAAGTTTCTTTTTTATGTTACTTTTTAGGTTTTTGTCTGCTTTTCCAAAAAGAAAAAGGCCATAAATATGGACGATATCAAATGTCACGCTAAGGCATATTTTGAGATGCAAACAAACACGAAAACTCTAGGGAGGAAGCATAAAGGAACACACACAGAGGATGGTCAGGAAAACAGCAAGCAGTAAATGTGCTTACTGTGCAGTGCTGCGCACACAAACACACGATCAGACAGCAACAAGCCCTTTCATCACATTTTTTATTAAATCTCTCTAAACAATTGAAAAAGTTTTTCCATACATTAAATGAGGGCCCGGAAAATATTTCAAAAAGTGCAAACGTCAAAGTTAAACTCAACATGATTAACTGGGGATAGAAAAACTTTTTTTTTTCACAATTTATGATGACTTGACATTTCAAAATCATATTGTACCAAATCCATCTCAACAACTACACTTTAAATAACACATAACTTGAATGGAGTTCAGTTCATTTTGACAGTAAAGACTGACTAATTCTATTTGAACACTTTCTAAATGGTCAGGGGCCAAGTTTCACAAAACAGTGACTTTACAATGGACATACATGAACAGATTCTAAGCAAAGGAAAAGGATGAGATAAAAATCTCACAGAGCTTTAATAACGCACTGATCAACTAAAGTGCTATTTCAAAAGACTTTTAAAAATCAGCTATAACAACAAAGTACAAAACAATAAAACGTGAAACATTTCAAATATAAAAGCTTATCTAAGGTACAAAGGGCTTTTTGCTAACCATTTTGTCTTTATACATTATATATTAGAAATCACAGCACAGTAACCAGCCATTATTGAGCTTTTTTTTCTGGAAATAAAGCTCAACTTTGCTTTAAAAAAAGATTATTTAAATCTCAAATAAATTCTGTCTCGACTTGAACTAGAACCAGCCTAGGAACTGTGCACACAGGCTCCTGGCCTGTGCTATACTTCCTGAGTCAATGTGGTGCGCTCTTTTGTGGCTCTGACACCAACAACAACCTGATAGGACCAACTGCATCAAACTTAGTCTGTTTTTCAAGAGATTCATAAATCGATTCTCGCATATTTCAGTTAGAATGTAATTGACAAGTTTTAACTTGATTTCCTGTCTTTAGCCATGAATCCCCCCCTCAGACACTTAAGTACCAGATAAGAAAAAAAGCACAACTTAGCTAATTTTATTTGGGGGTCTCTTTTCAAATTAAATTAGATTCAACTTTATTTATATAGCGCCACATCACAACAACAGTTATCTCACAGCGCTTTCCAAACAGAGCAGGTCAGACCTTACTCTGAAATGTCTGAAATACCAAAGTAACCCCTGTCACACACAGCTCTGCGTGTGTACGCCACCGATGATTAATTAAAGAAGCTAAGTAGAAGAAACGAAAACCTTTTACAGCCTCCTTCCACCTTCGCACTTCAGTTTAAGCTGCTCCAACAACAGTGCTGAGGAGGTGCACACGTTCTCATTTTCTCAGACCCGTTTGTGTGCATACCTGTGGATGTCGTTCTGCTCCTGGGCTAAAATACTTCCAGGAAAACCTGACTGGAATTGCGTTTAGTCAACTTTCACCCAAATGCGAAACCTGCCGCTTTAACTGAGCACTTTTCACCTCACACAATTTCTACAACAACACCTTACAGCTATGAACCATACACGGAGGTTTAAATAACTAAGTTCAGTTTGTACATAAACAGTCTTTTAGAAGTTGTTGCTGATAGAATTTATGAAGAAAGTAGGAAATACTGACCATTATCCCATCATCATTAGCTCAAAAGGTGAATCCTCTGCCTGAAGCTGTAGACAGAGGCCTCAAACAGACAGTGTGCGTGTGTCCAGCTGGTCTGTGGAGTAGGACCAACGTTCAGCACACCCAAAGTTGGTATAAGCAAAGAGGGAATCTACAGCAACCCAGGCAGAAGTGGATCTTTCACATCAAAAAGCCTGCTGGGTTCCACACCATGCCTTCCTGCGGCCCCGTTAACTCTTCTCCTGGGACTGCAGCATGTGTTGCCTTGTGGATCCGGAGCTGGTGCTGCCCAGAACCGAGCCGCTCGCCTGCTTCCGCATCCAGTCCAACATGCAGAACCTCAGCATCAGGAAGAAGCCTGCGGAACAAACCCGAACAGAGATTCACTCACTCCTCAACTCTGCCTTAATGACCTCTCTTATTTCAGAATCCAGTTAAAAGCGGAGAATTCAATCGGTTCTTAAATACCCGGATTAAAAGGCCTGCTGAAAACAGAGTAGCAGAGTAAGCTGAACCGATTGGCTCAGTCATAAAGGAGCTAAAAAGGGATTAAGTATTTGGATCTGAATCAAAAACAGCATGCTGCTGCATGTGAGAGGAAGCAGCTTTAGTTCGGATAGGCAGCAGAAACACAACAGCTTGATTAGCGTCAGCTATTGTCTCGTTCCCACACTGATACTATAGACCTCTGGTTCCAAATACAGTCAGCAATCTCTCAGACGACAGTCGTGCAGGTTTTATTCATGAGCAAAGCAAATCTGAAGCAAGGTTCTGAAAAGTGTGAGAACGGCCATTTTCTGACTGACGAATAGGGAAACACAGTAGACTGTGTTGTGTTATCACAGGGTAGTGACGTTAGCTCCGTCCCACCTTACCTAAGCTCTTTAAAGACAGGAAAAAGAGGATAAACATTAAAAACATTGTGAGTTGGCAGACCACAAACCTTGAAAGGAATTTAGGATGCAGAAGAGGAAGTGAATGACATCTGACAGTGGTTCGAAGTTCAATAAGGCCAGACCCCAGGCTGTGCCGAAGAGGCAGCTGAGGCCCCAGATGCTGAGGAACGCCACGCGGTTCTGATTCCATTCATCCCTGGTGCGGATCTTCCGGAAGACGAGGACCAGCATCACGAGCCCCGATAACACCAAGATGACCAGGGCCGTCATATTCGTGAAGTAGTGAGCCAGCAAGGCCTCACCGTTGATTTTCATCCAGCACCTGCAGAGAACAACAACAATCAGATAGAAATAAACATAAAAAGGACATACAGGGGTCAGAATACTTTTTAAAACTTTCATTTTCGCCGGAACCTATTCACTCTCCACATGTAGCTGCCTGTCGAAGAACAGAAAGCTTACATCAGGTAAGGGTTGGAGACATCATCGCTTGGCACGACCTCTCTCTGACCATAAATATTCCCCACTGCAAACAGAATCCCAACAGGAACAACGGGAAGAACTGGAAGAAAATAGGTGAGGGTCAAACATGCACTGCATATCGCTTTGATACACCCTGAGGCAGATTTTCAGAAACACTATTCACAGTATACACCTACCGAAGCCGACCAGGTTCCAAACGTAGGGCTTCGGTGAGGGGCTGAAGACCATGTAGACCAACCAGAAGGTGTGGAAGGTTTCTATGCCCATCCAGGTGAATGAGCTGAGCAGCGCGTAGTGGAGCATCCCCCCCACGCAGCTGCAAACATCTTCCCCTCCCACATTGGCCAGGATCCCCGTGAAGAAGAAAAGCAGACTGAGTAAAGCCAGAGATATGGCTAGGCCCAGGTGGATGGGAATGGACAGCTCCTTTGACCGTCTACTGAGAGGAAAAGAGGTTAGAGGTGGGAAAAAAACCAACAATAATGCGATGGATGAACTCTTTTAAGTGAGAAGTTACCTTTTCCTACAAAGATGAACAATGATAGCCACACAGCTAATGAAGGACACGGCGCAGCCTACTGATGTAATGGCAGTGAGCGCCAGCAGATGGCGCACTGGTCGAGGCTCCATTTCCTGGTGATAAAGTGCGATGAAAGATCCAATTGGGGTCTGTGTTCTCAACACTGTGCACCTCTGACTGCTCTCTTCCTCAAATGTTGAGTTACTTTAATGTCTCTGTGGCTCTTTTTTCACATCACACACACTGGTATTTATCTGATGTTTGCCTTACCACCAGCACAGTGAAGTATGTCAGATGGTTGCACTGGCACTCTGTGTGTTTATCCCCTCTCACAACTGTCTCGCATCCATCCGCCGACCACTTCATCAGCAGAGAATCTGCACCGAGAAAATGAATACTGTATGGTGTGCTGTGCTATGAAAATACATTACGCTGCAAAGGAAGGAGTTCTGATATGTAGTTCAAAGGCTACAAACCTTTCCGAGTGTCCCATGAAACACATTTCCTCGAATGCTTTTTCTGAAACAGAGAAGAGAAAAACAGGACACAGTTTTATTCATGTTCACAGAGCTTTTCATTTTTCTTTTGTGACATAATGTACAGCAACGACAAACTGCGCCCTGAAAGCAAGAACAAAAAAATGGTGCAATGAAAACGACCACATTTCCAGATGCTAATGATCAAAACGCATTTAAATGTGCTGCCGTGTGCAAAAACTGTGCAGACAACAGATTGAGCGATGTGAGGAGTGTGACGAGAGGTTAGACAAGAAACCTGCAGGTGGTTTCTGTGTGCTGTCTGAAATGCTGAAGAAACCCAACAGACGTCACGGAAAAACGAGAGCAAGGTCTTCTAGTCTTTTCTTCCTTTTTTCTTAACCCACATTTGTGGTATTTAGTGCTTATTGACATATATAGTGCAAACAAAATCACGTCTCGTACAGGCCATCCATCCATCCATTATCATGACTGCTTATTCCCTAATGGGGTCGCGGGGGGGGGGACCGGAACCTATCCCAGGAGTCAATGGGCGAGAGGTGGGGTACAACCTGGATGGTTTGTACAGGCCAGTGTTAAACAATTTAGTGTACAAGTTAAAACCACAAGTTTTCATAACCGCTGTTTGCGAACACTAACGAGGACTAAAAAAAAACGTGTCACCAAATGACATAGTTCTTTACTCGCTGGTTATGCGAGCAGACACACTTACAGGTATGACATCGTGGTTAAAGCCAATCTTTATTGGCTCCTTCAGACCAACGATGACTTCATTCTCCACTGATATTTCCACCACATCGTTCAGAAGCTTGGCCTCCTTGTGCCCCTCCTGAAACACACACACATATTTACCTTCCCCTCTTTCCTTTATATTTGCATACGGAGGAGAAAAAGCATCTCAGACTTCAGACAATCCAACTGATAGCAACAGTTTAAAAAAAACAGCAGGCAGGCAAGCCATGAGGTCAATGAATATTTCCTCTGGTGGTTATCTTTGTTGAGCTCAAACAAACACTGGCCCACCTGGAATATAGGGTTCCTGTTGAAGAACGTGATGACCACTTTGTTTGTAACTTTTGTCAAATGGTTCACAGCATGAGGAATCAGGACAGTAATGGCGGGCTCTGAGGATACGGGCGAAGTGGCCTAAAAAACAAGATGAACACAGATGACACAGTGGCAAGCCGTGGCTTAATCCAGCAGAGTGAACTGTTTGTGGTTGCAGCTGGATCTGCCGTGAAACATCTTTTTGCAGTGCAGAGTCTGAGCTGGTACTGCCCTGCGGCTGTTTGTTTTTCAGAACATCACAGTCCCCACAGAACAAACAGCCTTAATGACTAGATCTGCAGATTACTGGGCGGCTTTATTTTAAGGCCATCTGACAGAAATTGTCATCTTTTGACATCTCTCCTTTACTTAGGAAATAAAAAGTAGCAACTCTGCTCTTTGATGTGGCTAGCCTTGTACCTATAACTTTCAGCTAAATCGTCCCCAACTTCAGAAGCTGCTACTTAGTCTGTGCCTGAATAAAAAGCTTCAGGGTTAGGGTGAGTCCATCCACTATGGAGACACGATGAACAGGACGGCATGCTGATTAACACACTGTGGTTCACTTTAAGTTTGGATTTTACACTCCCTCAGCTTCTGCTAAGATGAGGCATATCTGTGAAGATTCTCATTCATCCAGTTCATGGCCTTCTAGAAAACTTCACGTCAAGTTGCCTAAATTGAACTTTTCAAGCTTAACATGGGGCAATTTCTTCAGTCAAACTGATGCAATCCCTACAGCAAAAACAGAGAGGATGGGAAAGATGGAGCCACACGCTGTTTGTGTTTTGCCTTACTGGTGATGTGATGTTGCTGCCTGTTACACTCTTCAACACTGACTCAAATCTGCGGGCGCAGGGAGGCCTCATCCCAGTCTGGACAGTGCTGGACACGGGCACAAACACACACAATGGGGATTTTAGGTTGAGAGCAAAGTTATTTTAGTCTGACACACCCTTGCAAAGTTTAATGCTTAGCTTCCTGTCAGGAGTACGAATGTGCTCTGTGATTACACCGATCTTCACATATTGGCTTTCACAAACAAGATTATACTAAATGAGGAAGGGTGTTGTCACAAATACACGTCCTGTCAACTTGAGCACCCAAAAAGCATAATTTGATTTTAAAAAAAGGTGTTAAACTTACTTGCTGAGGAAGAATCGGTCTGCTTGTTTACATAATTCATCTGCAAAAAAAAAAAACACAACAAAAAAAAAGTCTTGAGTATTTCATTCATCAGACTCTAAGCATGTTTCAAAGTTTGCAAAGCACCATAACAACATGTGGCAGATGGAAGGTAAAAGAGAATATCTTTGGTTAATAATTGAACCAACAGAGACAGAGAAATGTAAAAAGAAGACATGTAAAGGAGACGCGGGGCAGCATGGCAATGTGGTGGTTAGCAGCATCACCTCACAGCACTGCTTTTACCTCAAACGGTAAATTTCAGTCCTCTGTACTATATTTGTAGGTGTACCAACAAAAACAAAACAGATCTAGAAGGTTAGACTATTTGAATACCAATAGGCTCTCTAAAAAAGCTGTAAACTGTAAGCTAAAGAGCCAGAATTCTCATACTCCAGTTCTGACTAGAACAAGAAATTATGGTCATATTAGTCCAGAATAGACTATTGAAGCAGCTCTGTTTGTGTGCAAGTCTCTTTGTGGTCTATTGCAAAACCTGCTAGACCACAAGCTCTATGAACCAACTCTGGCTCTGAGAACACCTGGTAGTGGTCTCCTGCTTGAGCCCAATTCCATGTTCCAATCAGACCATCTACCCTCTCTTACCAGTGTTGATGGACTGTGCGTCAAACGTGTAAGCAGCCCTTGTTCTTTCTGAGAGGGTGTCATTCCTGACTGCTCCATTGGCGATGCCATACTTTGCTTCTGGTGCATTGGCACCGTTGGTCAGGTCAGTGCAGCAGGTGTCCTTCCGGCTTGCAGGCCAGCAAAGAGTGAGATTCTTCCCTCTTACCTGAAAAAAAAAAAGGAAAAATGTATCTTATTGTGCTAATAAGACAAAAATGTACTGTACATTCAGTGTGTTAATTCTGCCTTTCAGCACTCATTTTCGGGTGCTGAGAAAAAATGAAGTTCCATGCCCCATAACTTAAAGACTTTTCTGATTTACCTGCAGTTTCAAATGGTCCATCAGCGGCTCCCAGTACAGACAGAAGTTACTGTCCTCTTCTGAACTAAGGCCAAATTTGCTGAGATCAATCACCTCAGACCTCATACACCAGGCGGTGACTTTCCCGTTGATGGATAGTGTGCTCTCATTGGCTGAAATGGAGATCCCGTCACAGCCAGTAGAGAGGTGGATGTTAAGGCGCAGAGAGTTCCTGCCATGACGCCAGGTGCCGCAAAACGCAAAGTCTAGGTCATTTTGACTGGAGGCTGTTAAAATAAAGAGCACAATGAATAGTGTGTTGTTTTTTTAACCACGTGTTCAAACACTGATTTTTTAAAATAGTGGTGCATGGAGTTTTTGGGAGGCACGGTGGTTTGGTGGTTAGCACCATTGCCTCACTGCAAGAGGCTTGTGGGTTCGACTCCCTGGGGAAACTGGAACCTTTCTGTGTGGAGTTTGCATGTTCTCCCTGGATCAGTGTGGCTTTCTCCCACCGTCCAAAAACTTGCATGTTAGGTTAATTGAACATTCCAAATTACTCCCTTAGGAGTGAGTGCGAGTGGTCGTTTGTCATTGTATTTCTCTGAGTGGCCCTGCGATGGACTGGCAGACCCCACCTCTCGTACACTGGCCACTGGGTTAGGCTCCAGTCCCCCCGCAACCCCATTAGGGATTAAACGGTTATGAAAATGTATGGAGTTTTCTAATAGATAAGCTATTGTTAAACAATTGTAACCACTTCTGCTGCCTTCACCCTATTCTAACAAAAGCTGACTTTAAAAAAGAGAAGTGGATGGATACATTTGAGCACACTTTCTGTTCGTAGAATGTAGGTGGATAAGGAGGTTTTAATGTTTCAGTTACTTTGGTAGAATTGATGCATGTTGTATAATGTATATAAAATCATCATGTGCTTCATGTTCAACATACACTACACTTCCAAATGCAACTTCAGACCCAGGTTTTAGCCTGTTAACAAGTGCAAGTTGTCCAATATACATATGGTGTGCTGAACCGCCTTTGTGCATAGCAAACACTGTAAAAGGAGTTAAGAAGCTCTCTGTTGTGAAAGTGGACCTGTGGAATTGCTGCATGGCTTAAAAAATGTCTAGGTATGACTCATTACCATTGTGATGGTCTTTACTGGAGTTTCAATGGACTGACCCTTGGTTGGTTTTTTATACAAGTGAAAGTGCTATGGTGAGAAGTGGAATTTTCACACCCCACCTTTTACTGGTAGTAAGAGGCCAAAGTACTTCCTACCATACCAACACTTTATATAACAGGGCGGCGTTATGTCGATATTCATGTTTTCACACCCACAAATTCAGAGAAGAAAACTTAACCAGGCGGCGTGCCTCTGCACTTTAGGAAAGATGTTCAAAAGGAGAAAATGTACACACAGCATTTATCAATTCCATGCAGTTAAATTTGATTCATAAAGCCAAATCAAAACCAATGTAATCTTAAAGCCTTTTTAAAAAAAAAAGACCGATTCAAGCCAATTAGATCAATGACATTACATGTGGAACACCTGTTAAGAAGGTTTCTGGTGTTATGCTGTTTTTCCCCAATGTTAAATTACTTTTCTTTAGGTTTTTCAGTCTCCATATTTTATCCAGCAAAAGCTTCTATTTCATTGTTCGTTTATACAGAGAAGAAACACAGTCGGTGTAAGGACTCCTAATGCAAGACATTACAAAGCTAAAGAAAGTAAAAACTGGTAAAACATGGAATGATGTTACCATGATGGAAAAACAAAAAGATAGAGAGTTATGATGGGGCATAAAAATGTGGTCCCAGTGAGATACTCTTACCAGAGCAGAGGAGGGCAATCAAGAGAAACACAGACTTCAGAAGATCTGCCGGTCGGGTCTCCATCAGCAACAACTAAAACACAGGGACACAAAAACTGTAATGCAGCAAAAGCGGAAAAGATCTGCAATTCATTCCTGATTGTGATAGAACAAAAGTCACTCAGCAAAATGAGGCATTCCACAAACTAAAAGCATTATCTTACAGGCTGCAGGATTAAATAAAGGAAAGCCTTGCATACATTTGTAGCCAGTTCATGACTATAAAAGGCAGAAGTTTAAAAGAAAAGTCCAGCATATCTTTCACACTGTGACTCTGTTCAGACATACATCCTGAAGAAAACAGAGGGTACCCTGACACAGCACAGGGCTGACATAATAAAACCTTTTTTATCAATACCATTCTTATCCAGTCGCCTGTTTTGTTATCTATGCACTCCTATCAACGAATACAAATGAGTGCAGGCTCAAAATACACACAAGGACCCTTATGGGCTCTTATCAATGGAAACAGTCTTCCCCTTTAACTGCCAACTGCACACATGCACCAACAGCTCCCTCTATCCATTCAAGTTCATTTTTCTTACATAGCAGATGTCCACTGTTTTGGTTACGACCAGCCAACGGTTCCTCTAAAAGAACAGCGGTTTACGTCATGTTACAGTCCTAACCTAAAAACAGACTGAAAAGGTCTCAGACACTGTCTACATAATAACACACTTTTCAATTTGTAGAACTGCCACATTCTCACACCGAACGCTGCTCCTTTGAGCACGTGCCATTACGGTCTGACATGCGTGACTGGGAGAATTTGCGGGTAGAGAGATGCTGATTTCAGAGGGGAAACAGAATAGTTACAGTTCTCCTCAACATCAGAAGATAGACAGGAACTGACTGAACCACAATGCAGTAAGCCGCAGCAGAAAGGAAATAATAGTCTAAAAATCTAAGACAAAAAAGCAACAGGGAGAGATACACCTAACGGTAGAGTCTGGGGTTGTCAGGTGGCTATTCATAAATGCACAGTCGAGACACACGCCAGACGCTTGAGAAGTATTTCCAACATGTACAACTGCATAACAGTGAAAAACGCCAGACATAAAAGCAGACAGAACAGTTCAAAAACACACACTGGGAAAACAAATGATTTTCACATTTTCATGAGACAGAAGTGACCTGAAAGTTTTGTTTCCCTGGTTATTCTTTTGTACTGAATTCAGACACTGCACATATGACAGTCACCTACAGTCACCTCAGTCACTGGCTTGTAGATGATTCACTTCCAGGATTTGGCATCATGGGACTCCTGTCTGAGAATTATGTTTCATCTAAATAGACAGCAAAAGCGAAAGCTGTCTGTTCACAGGACAAAGACACAAGAAGTCCCCATATTTCTCAATATAAATTCAAGTACTTCTCATATTCTAAAGTTTTTTTTACATGGGACCAATGATGTAATAAATTGTACGGTAATCTTTCCTAGATTTTCTGTTCTGCTTTCATCTCTACCTATTTCTTCATCTCTATCTATCAGATATACTTCTAACTGTATGGATAAAAAAATAGATAAAGGGCTCTTCAGCAATAGTACACCTTGACTTTATATCTGATCTGATTTCAGCTGGAAAATATGAAGCTAAACATGGACAATTTTCTCTTTCACTCTGACAAAAGCCTGGGTGCATGGGAGCCAACCAGAACACTTCATTGGAAATAAGAAGATTTGTCAATGTTTGCACTTGTTGAATATAATGCAAGAGTATACTGTTGATTGCTATGAATAAGCCAAAACTATATCAAACAGCCTAGTTCTCACTTCAGCTTACTCCAAAAATATATATATATATGTGAAACTGTATTCTCTGTTACATCACATTTCTCTGTGGTTTTACCAATTCCTCTTTCAATTACATCAAATATTGAGAAAGAAAGGTACTATGGTGTGATTTCAGTTGGTTAATACTTTGGAAACCAATATACTCCACACATATGCAGAGAAAAGCATTCCAGTAGTAATGCTGAAGTCAGACGTCACTGTAACCTCAACTTAAGATGCTCATCAACATCCAGAAACAGCCATAAAGAGCTACAGATCAAGTATAAAAATTAATTCACCTCAGAAGAAAAAGGTACATCACCTTTAGTTAAGAAAAGTGCTTAAGAATCCAATAAAAATTGAAAAATAATTGTAGCCATATGCTTCCTTTAAAGTGGGCCATCAAGAGGTGAATTTTGTTTGTATTAGAGCTAACAACTTACTAATTTTGGTGCATTCAGCTCACAGTTGGTGTGGTTATTATAGAGCCTTTCTTCAACTTGTGGTAGCGGATGTGTAAAGTGGTCGCTGCATCAGCGAACACTTTAATGTTTACTAGTCTGCTGTGGTTCTGTGATTACCAAGATTATAGATTATACAAAAACACCGTAGTAGCACTGTTGTCTGTAACAACAGTATATGTTTTGTGCATCCATCCATTTGCTATGGACACTAATTATAATTCAGCCAAGGGATTATATGTTTTCTGATATAGTGAAAGAGTTATGGAACCTAAAGTATAGTTTGGAAAGATTTTCAATGCACAAAAAAAATTAAAAAAGTTTAGCTAAATTCAATTACTTCAAATCATTTTTTGTTTAACTTTTCTTTAAAACAATGGTAACCCTGAAGCACAAACACTGTGCTTCTTTTAATCAAATAAAAATCCGCCCTAAAATGTAAATACAAATAGAAAATTCCTTTCCAGGTTCTTTAATGGCTGAGCAAATGTAATCTTTCTCAGATCATAATTTTCTATTTTCCTTCCGTTACTCAGCATTGAACCTGCTGAATTGGCATGGCATGTAAGCTAAGTCCTTCTCCATTCCCACGCCCACCATTGTCCCCATGCTGCAAAGCAGGCATCAACTCAGCAAAAGAATTTCCCCTCTTCTTTCAGTTCCAGGCGCATTTGTGAGAGCGAGAGCTGGCATAAAGAGTGTGTGTGTGATTGTGAGTATGTAAAACTGGAACAGTGCTCATGCACCATTAGCTCAATTCTTCTTCTCAATTCAAAGTATGACTCACTCATCTTGAAACTGCATCTTTTAACACTCCACGTCCTACTTTTACATTGAGACTTCTTATTTGTTTGTGAGAATTCATGGGAAATCCTCCGAGAACAGACAAAACAATGAGACAGACACCCTGACCCTTCTTATCACTGTCCGGTCCTTTGTGTATTCCAGTAAACTTTCTGAGTCATCATCATGTAAGGGTCTGACACGCTTGTCATTATCAGTCATTTTGACTGAGCTCTGGTGGGTTGTCACACCACTCAGCTAGCTATAAGCAAAGTAGGTTACAGGCCAAATCTTCTCAATGATGTTTGAATATCAATACATTGGTGGTTTGTACAGTCATCTTCTACAACAACTTCATATATCCATCCATCCATTATCAATACCGCTTATTCCCTCATGGGGTCGCGGGGGGAACTGGAGCCTATCCCAGTGGTCAACGGGCGAGAGGCAGGGTACACCCTGGACAGTCCGCCAGTCCATCGCAGGGCCACACATAGGACATACAAGGACAAACAACCACTCACACTCACATTCACTCCTAAGGGCAATTTCCCCAATCTCCAATCAGCCTAACATGCAGGTTTTTGGACTGTGGGAGGAAGCCGGAGTACCCGGAGAGAACCCACGCAGACACAGGGAGAACATGCAAACTCCACCCAGAAGGGTCCTGGTTCCCCCGGGATTCGAACCCAGAACCCTCTTGCTGGGAGGCGACAGTGCTAACCACCACACCACCGTGCCGCAACTTCATATATTGGCAATAAAATTAAGTCAAACATTGATCAAAGCTGACACTCGCTATGTTTTTTTGTTTTTTAGTTGGAGCCAGCAGTAGGCAATGTAAGTGCTGTCATGTTTAATGGAGCGTTTCCACTGGTGCCTACTCAGGGAGGCTCAGCACGGGGTTGGACATCAACCCTTCTCAGGGTAACAGGACAACAACAAACATCTGATTGGATTATATCTGTGACCGGAAACGTTGAAAATGCGGGTTTACAGGTGCTGCAAATGTTGTCCCGTGCTTGTGTTGCGTATGAATGACGTCACGCACCAGTCGGCCTGTCTTTATGCTTGGCCGCAATTTGTAATGGAAAACCACCTATACTGTGTAGGGCTGAGTAAGCACCAATGGATGAAACGCCATAAGTTTCAATACAGCAAAGGTATTCCCCACTCAAAAAAGAGTAAAAAAAAGGTTTTCTGTTTTCTATATTTAAACGGGGAATGTCTAAGTGTTTTTATACAAATTGCTGCAAGTATGCAACTGGTGAAAAGCTATCCTACCTAATTTCACTCATCTGTGTTTTCAGAGGCAGTTAAGGTTGCCCTCATGAAGCTAAGGCAAGGTTTGTTTCAATTAATTGCATACAGCTTTCAATGAGCACCACAAAGTTTTGACATACAAATGTGTGCTTCTGCTGTTAAACAAAACAAAAATTCAGATGCCATAGAGAGAAAAACGAGAGTGGCTTTCCCCCACTCTTTTGTATTGGAGACTAAAGGGCATGTTGGCATTGTTCTGTCAGGGTTTGTAGCCCATAAATAGTAAAGCAATTAGACAGAAAGATTGTGAGAGGAAGGTCATATTTCACGACCATGAACAAAATCACTCAAGAAGTAAAACTATGGGTATGACAACTTGAAAGTAAAATGTCCTTCGACTTTTTCAATTTCCCCAATTTTCTTTGATTTTAGTTACACCCCTAACAATTTTTGTCACTTAATTTAACTTTAGTTCCCTTCAATAAATTTCTGATTGCATGGCAAGACAATCAGTTGCAAGACTGAAAAAATTGTTGCAGCAGTTGTCATGCAAACCAGACCGTTCCATTTTTTTCTTTCCTGCATTCAAACCACATTTTCATGTCTGCAGTTTACAAGTAATAGTTACTTCACTTCCACCAAAAATTACCTTACATAGTGGTTATTGCTTAAATTATTCGGTGTTTGCATGGGATAGGACTCTGAAAGCATCAGACAACTTCCTCTGAGCAGGGAAGCAGAGAGGGATTCATGAGGTAGAAGGACTAAGCTGTCCTGCAGATTCTTTTAAACAGCGTGTCCAAAAAGTTGCTAAAATATCTTGAGCTGTACCACCACTGTATTGTGAGTGGGTGAAAATACAGGCACACTTGCAGGGAAAACAAGCCATCTGATACACCACCAAAGTTTTATCCAAACATGCTTTTAGAAAAAAAGGTCATCAACAATGAAAAAGTTCCCACTCCTTCCAGCCCAACGCTCCATCTCAATTTTCATTTAATATCCTGTGAAACGCAAGCCTTGTTAACAGTACAATACCTTCAACCGACTGCTTCCTGCCCTCCTCAGCAGTCTTTTAACACTTTTCGGGTCCGACCATCAATTTGATGGCTCCTGGTGAGTTGTAACCCTTCAGTTTTCTCAATTTTGATCACGTGCAACACATTTTAGGCTTTACAAAACCATTTAGATAAACCAGACACTAACATAACTTGCAACTGGCAGATTTTAACAGGATTTTATTGCCCAGCAGCAACTTTCAGGCTATATTTCCACTACTCCTCCGTGAACAGCAGAATGAGGCAGCAAAGAATGTGAGGGGAAGAGTAATCCAAGGAACAAAAGCAGCTCTTTGTTGTCGTGCTGTAGAGCTGAAGTGACAGCGCGCATGAATAAGGGTCAGAGATCACTCACTGATTCAGAGGCTGTATAAAAGACAGACGCACACACCTAAACCAACACACTCGGACGGCTCCCCTTCTTTACACAACGTGGATTAAATGAAATAGGAGGGTAGCGCCACTTCATGACTAGTTTGCCAGTTCAGATTATCAAACTGAAGCTTTTTGTTTTCATCCTACTCCCAGTATCAGGCACAGTAACACACAACAAAGTCACCTTGAGGAAATCTCACAGGAACCAGCTGCTGCTCACATTTTCTCCTGAAGAGACAGTATGTGTAAAACGAGAGGCAGAGCTGCAAACATGTGAACCAGTTATGAGGTTACTTTCCTGTTTTAAAAGTACAAGAAGCAACATGTTATGGATGCCATTGCCTTGTTGTTGAACTTCACACACTCTGAGCTGATCACAGCATATGTGTGAAAATGAAAGGTGACAGTAATATACGGAGCAGCTCTAAACAACATTACTGAAAGTGAAATTCTGCCATCAATTTTTGTTGGCGTTTATCAGTTTCCCACAAACTGAATGCAAACTCACTCGACACAAACAAGCCAAGCTATGTCAAAGCAGGAGTGGGAATAAAGGTCCTCTGCACTGAAATCTTCAGTGGGGAGTTTGAACTAACACCACTGAAGTGGAATGCTCCCTAGGCTACATTTGTGTTGCATTCTTTGCCATAGCACCATAGTGATGCACCGTGCACGCCTGCTTTGTCTGTTTCCTCACATATCTGCTGAGGAAATTGGAGGAGCAGGTGGAATGTTGCAGATATGTCCTTCAGAGCCTTGAATAAATCAATAACAAAACGGCACACTCTCTGACACATGCACTGACAAAAGCCGACATATCATTAGGCCTAAATCACCCACAGAGTGTCATTAAATGTAGGTCACTGCCTATAGCTTTCTTTCAGCAGAAAGAGAATGATTTTCCTCAATGAGTCACCCAGTTTGTATTTCAAGAAATGGGGCTTTTTGAAAGAAAAAAAACGTGCCATTAATTGCTTTTGGGTTTCAGGTGTTTCTCTGCATGTTCTAGATCTTTTTTTTTTAAGGTGGAAATTACCCATGTTTTTAGCCCTTTTTCTTTTGTATGAGTGAAGTTTTTTATTCAGTATTCATAAACCACATACTTTAACTGTACGCAGAGCAAGTTGGTGCTTAAAGTCCCTGCTCTGTGCCTTTCATTTACAGCTTTGAAGACCAGCAACATAAAAACCACAACCCTTTCTGCACTCCTGCATGTGAATATTACAAAAAAAACATGTGCGTTGTTACTGAATAAAAGTAGTGTTACTGTAAACAAACCACCATGAACCAATTAATCCAATACGAGAAAATAGAGTACAATAACTTGAAAATAACAAATATATTCCACTTTAAATACAAAGCGAATGCAATTTACCATAAAAAATAAAGGTGCAGCAAAGAAGTTTATCACGAAATATACCATATATCTTAAATCTATTACTTGGAAACTATAGGATTGATAACAGTTTGATTCACTTCCAATAATGGCCTCCTAATTATCATGGTAAGGTGAAGGCAATTTTAAATACATAAACATGAAAGGGGAACTATTATTCCATTGTTTGGCGACATAACAATTCAACTATAAAAGATTATGTTAATGTGGCTTTTTAGGATTATTAAACCACCGTAGTGGGTTTTTATTAAATGCCTATTTATACCATTTGAAAATCATTAGCCTAGCTTGAAAGCCTCTAATAGAAACAACGGCAGGTTCGCCTTCGTGGACTCACCTTGAGGACTTTTCCTGCCTTCTCCTTTCGGGGGATTTTGCGCTGCACCTGAAGTCTGCTGCACGCCTCTCAGATGCTCAGTGTCAGGAATTAAAGCCAAGAGGAGCTGGTTCCCCACGAAACTGTTCCCAATACAATAAACAGCGTAATTAAAAAGTAGTTTTTTGCTAAAAAAAACAAAACAAGGTCGTAAAAACTTGCGAGCGAAAACGCAAATTCGGTAGTCTGTCGTGTAAAAGGTGTCTCTTATTAACCTGGTCACTTTGTGTCAAAAATAGTTTCTTCGGAGTCGTTCAGAGGAATTAAAATATTTTACAAAGTCTGCCTCCCTCGAAGCGTCTGTAAACCGTTTGACTGAAGACTTCGCGTTGACCACCGTCTTCTGAAACAGAGATTGTGACTCCGCCAGCCGTGCCCTCGCAATTTTACTGAAGACGGAACAGTTTCCCGTAAGACTTTCAAAATAAAATACCATCGCCTAACAGCCGAGTTTCATGAACACTCTGATTAAATACACTTTCAATTTACAGTCTAAATGTGTATTTATTCACAACTTCACAGCGAATTCGTTCACATGCCGAACTTGTTCAATTACTTTTCTTCTATTGTCCCTAAAGCGTCTGATTGGTTTGGCTTAACCAGTATTTAGATGTGTTCATGAAACGCGATTTTTTTGTGTGTTATTCATCCCTGTTTTTGACTATCAGTTATTCAAATCAAAGGATTAATTTATTAAAAGAAAAAAAGTATAGTGAAATTAGTAAAATTGTTTTGATGTGTTTCCTTTCTGATATGCGTTTCCGCTGTGTTTTCTTTCTAACTTGACAGATGTCATAGCGGCAAGGTGTAAAACAGGAAGGCTGACGGGCAAATGAATGGACGTGATAAAGAGGATGGGGGGGAGAAAGGTAGAGAAACCAGTCTTATAAATAATGTTGCTACACTCTCAGATGAATGAGATGTGTATGGTTTTCAGTTTGAGTTTAATGACGATATAACCACATAATTACATTGCTATTGACAAATAACCCTATATTGCATTACCTCTCCCTATCACATCCTTTGATCCCTATAATTGGATTTATATAGATTGAACGTCCTTTTTCTAGATTCTACACTTTTTTGTTGTTGTTCAGGATGCTGCAAATGGCAAGGGTCAGATAAGATCTCCTTAGAGGACCCTTAGATGCGTGAGCACTTTAAGAGACCCCTCCGTCTGTCTGGGTGCATTAATAATGGACCATGGCCGTCAAAAGGTCTGGGCAGCATTCTGCACAAGCCAACGTTATGCCACTGTGAAAAATGGGTTGCAACACACAGTCACTGTGATGCCACTCAGACAGCTGGCATCATGACGTGTTGTTTCAGTTATCACCGCAAACCACAACTTTACATTGAGAAGGCTTTGAAACTTAAGAACAGAAAGTTAAGCAGTGCTAATGACTTCCCTAAAAAGGTAAACAGACCCAACAACTGAATATCTTGAGATCTGGAGCCATGGATAGAACTCTGGAATACTAGCTGCCAAATGTACAAAAAACCCAAATCTGCACTGTACTCCATTCGTATTAAATCAAAGAAAACATCATTATTCAGACATTTCAATTGTTCCTGATGTAAATTGGTGCTAGTTATAGATGTGTGTGAGCCTCAATTAAATTTGGCCAGTAAAAACCACTTCCAACGCCTTCTACTTCAACCTTCCTTAAGTGGAAACTGTCTGTTGCACCAGAACCTGCAGGTGTTGCAGTTGGTTAAAGATTAAACCAACTACGTTTATGTCTGTTGCTGCTACAAATAAAAAGGAAGAAAGAAAGAAAAATGTACTCAGCATTTCAAGCCACATTTCTTTCTCCAGCAGAACATTGTCAGATATTGATCTTAAGTTTGTTTTCTCTTTATTATACTTGGCATAGGGGATATAAAGAAGATGAAGGGGAGGAGAGGAAGGAGAGCATTGCTTCAGCACCTTGCGTTTCTCCTAAGTCTGTGGTTGCGTGTGTTTGTTTGCCACAGGATGTGACGGTTGAATTATACGGGATCATAAAAGACCCACTGTCTTGCAGTGACAGGTGTGCCAAAACTCTGTCTCACACACACAAATATTGAATACTATGCACTTATGAAAGCAATTAGATTTAGAAGGAAAGAGGCACCGAGACAATGACTGACTGAGAAGGAGAATAGTGTGGGTGGGAGTAGACAAAAAGCACCAGTGTCATGCTCGGAGGGTAAAAGTCAGCAGTCTCAAGTCAAGCCAAGTTTGTTATCTTATCGTCAATCTCCATGCAACACCGCATGGGCTTTATGAATGTCTGAGTTCCTCTTTAATACATGAACTATTAGGCATATTAGGCGTATAGTTTTACCAGGGTAAGGAGTGGAGGAGAACATATTTGGTTATGCTCGACAGGCTATACTGACCCCTGTTTCGGATTTCTCTTCTTAATCTTTTGACTTAGTCACAGGAATCCTTTTTTTTTGTCTGAACTTGAAATCTCTTGCAGGCTACTATGTGAAACAGAGACACAGAAACGACCTGAATAGTCATCTCACAGGAGAAAAAAAAAAAGGTCTTTGTGATTCACAAGTGCACCATGTGGCAGTTATAGACTACCACCAAGTAGGACATCTCAAAGCAAATGTTGTAATCTATTAAATCCCCTTAACTGGTTTGGAATAAGCACATTTGCAACTGAGCAAATAAGCTTTCATGATAAACACACCTCTCTTCAGAAAAAAACAAACACTCCCAATGCTTGCAACAATGAAACATTGTAAGTGGAAAAATCCCCCAAAATCACAAGTATGTTTTAATGGCTCAATGCTGACAACCTTGACACCACATTTAAGACTTTGTCCAGCCTCCAGACTAGTCCAGTGCCTAAATAAGATTTTTAACTTCCCATCTTATCAGTGTTTTATGTCAATGAAGACATTTTAACCCCTGGCCTTTCCCAGTAGCCTCTTTCTTGGGCTTAAATGTGCATAATGTGAATGACATTACAATGATGTCACCAAAAGAACTGTAAAAAAGGTTTGAGTCAGCAACCTCAAATGCATTTCTTCCAGTCTTTTTGTAACCATTTTGTTCAGTTTAATATGTGCTGCTTTGTACGGCCTCATAAGCATCCTTAAGGGTAAAATGTTTTGGAATATGTGGGAAGTGTGCGTAGCAGCTTAGTTTAGGAGAACAGAACCATTAATAAGGAGTTTAGCCCAGAAATTGAATCAAACCTTAAGCTGCAGAGAGACACATGCATATCATGAATTTTAGAGTAACTCATGAAGAGATGGAGAAACTTTATGTATATGAAAGAGGAAATACATAGTACCCTATCCCCTCCCAGCACTAATCCCTCTTCTTTAAAACCCTCTAGTGTCACTGAGTCTCATAACTGCTCCATATTGAAGACACACACTCATGTTAAAGTGGAATGTATCAAGTTTAGAGTATCAGAAGCCTTACATGGTCCATTACTTTGTGGGGTTCCTCACTTAGTCTGTACCCAGAGGTTTGGGAATAAGAAAATGAATGGGAAGATTGAAATGCGTTCATATTGGACTTAAAAAAAGAGACATTTGAATATGAAAATTGTTTGTATGCTTCAATTATCAGTTAAATTCCACACTGGGTACTTTCAAAGAGTGAAGTCCCTTCACATAGGTTCCTGAAAAAAAAAACTGCAATCAGCTCCATACTTCCCCTCTGATGTTGGAAGAAACCAAAAGCAGAAACAGGACATGTTTTTTATTCAGCAAAAGAAAAAGGAAAAAAAGCTTTTATAAAAACTGTTCCATCTCCTCTGGGTAGAAATAACTCATTCTTTCTATTACTTGAAAATTCGAACAGATTTGCATGACTTATCTTACATTTTTCGGTGGATAATGGCTGTTTTCCCTTCATTTCCACAGTAGAACTGGAACCTGCTGGAACTTGTGCGTGTATCTGCTAGACTCTGAGTTGTACGAACCACTAACACTGAGATGAAAAGATAATGTTGTGTTGTGTCTACACATATCAGAAGAAAACATAATTCCGCTGAAAACTGGGCAAATCTCAACATGATGCAATGGGCATACTTTGAGAAATGTGAGACCACTGGTAAAGGTTCACAGAAGAAGCAGCCATCCAAAGATCTATCATATTAACAGTATATGAAAGATTGCTGAGAAATAAAGAGAGAAAAGAATCCAGCAAAGAGCTCACACAAGATCCAAACAGGTAATACGGCAAGAATATTTCACTAGAAGGGTTATTGTTGAAAAATAAAGGTGCTCCTATAAATGTTGAGTATCAAGATTCTGTTTGTATAAACAGAATGTATTCATATAGGCACATATTTACATGATTCACTGCACATATTTCTCTTTTACTTCAAGTAAAATCTGATGAAATTCGATCTACCTGGAGACGTCAGTGCAGCATATCTGAATACTTCCTTCTCAGACCAAAGAAAATATTTTAAAGTGACTACATCTGATACAGACTGGAGGATTCAAATAGATGCTGGTGGATTTTTCCGGTAAAGTATTTAAATGTAAAAAAAAAAAAACCCCTCAACGATTGACTGTTCAGTGGAGGTTTCACTTCACAGTAGGCTATTCTGATGCTTATGTATGTATTAAAAGGATTTTCACCCTCTAGCAGCCATGCATAACATGAACTAAACCCCTACAGTGCAGAGTAGTCTCCCCTGGGAAGCACAGCCCACTTCATTTCAACGTTTCTGCCATCTCTGCTCGCTTAATGTGGTTGAAATTATCTCCGTCTTGTATGGTGAAATCTATTAAAGGTTTGTAAATGTCAAACTTCCCCTGTATTTTCCGGCCCTCCCTGCTTTTTATCCGCTCAAAGGGCGACGCCGATTGTTCTAACTGAAACACACCTTTTGGACACAGTTTAAGGAGAAAATGTGGTTCCTTTGTCTGAAACACAGAGGATAAAATCAATGTGTCCTGCGTGTGCTAGAGGCCGATAACAAACACACACACACACACACACAGGTCAGACTCTATGCATTATTAAAAGACTGTTAAACCGACATCACACACGAGCAATAAACCGCACACATGGGTCCTCATCTGCTGGGCTTTGTTACCATGGCGATGGCGGCTTATTCTTTCTTCCTCATCCCAGCTGGTGGACTCTAACTGTGATGTTGAGAGGCGAGTGAAGTGTGTCTGAATGAGAATGAGAGGCGAAACAAAGAAAACGGCCCACCGCTCAGCAGCCCTGAAAGTCGGTCTATTCATTAAACCGGCTGCCTCGTACACACCTAAAACCCAAGAGAAAAGGGAAAGCACCGGCCTCGCTCGCACGAGGTATTGACGTATTGATTTTTGTGTCGATGGACGCCATGGAAATGAGTATTTATTCTGCAGTTTCTTCCAGTATCATCACTGCTGTGAAAGCCTTCATTCCAGACAGCGTGGCATCTGTTTCCAGCACTCTCGTGTAGAATGTTAAGGAGCATGCTGGGGCAGGCCTGGCTGTCTGGTTGAGAGCTGTGTGTTTGTCTCACCTCACATGATTACAGACTTTCTATTACTAAAACATGCGGTCCGTCATTCCATTCTGTGACTCATACTCTCATAGGACTTTCTTCTTATCCACCTTCGGCAATGTTTCCACAACAAATTTGTCTAGAAAAACACTGCTGGTTCGTGTAAACAAGCCATACCATGTCTTTGTAAAAAAAAAAATCTGTTTATCTGGCCTGGAATAAGAAGGATCATCAAGGAACTGATTTTAAAATTTGTGTTAAAATGGGAAATGCCTCGAATTTTAGATGATCCGAGAAATTAAATTTGATCGATATGTCTCTTAGATAGATTTTTTTTTTTTTGGTTAAGTTTAAAATCCATGACATGTTAGGAAGTAGATTTGATAACATTTCTGTTAAGTAATATGATAAAATTGATTATACTAAAGCCTTTAACAGAGTAATTTGTACCACTCAAAAAATGGCATTGTAAAACTATGAAATGACTGTTTGTAGTCTTTTGGTGTCTTTAAAACTCCACATCTTAGAAATACGTTCATTTTATGTTTATCTTTATGCATTTAGCAGACGCTTTTATCCAAATCGACTTACAAAGTACACACAATTTTACAGTTATCATCAAATTTTTTTCATAAATCTTTTTTTTTTAATGTTCTTAAAGACGCATCATGGCCAAAATCAGCCATCAATTCCATGGTGGCAAATTTCTAATGCAACCTATCTCTTTTTGTCTGTAGAGCACCATTTACTGTCTCAGAGACATTAAATCCTGCCGTTCAGTATACATGTGGAAGAACGTTGGACTATTTTCAGGGTAGGGGGGGTTACAGCTAATTTGCATGTCTCGTGAGGAACCATTCTAAACAGAAACCACCGAGGAGCAAAGGCAAATCCTTGTGTTTTGCTCACACTATGAAAATGGCTGCCCCGACATGCTTTCTCCATGTCTGTCATAAGCGTGGCATTAGATTCTGTGAACCTTTCTATTTTCATAAAATATGCCAAACCACAACACAACACAACACAAGTGGGTTGACCTCATTTGGAGGCATGGCAGTTCTTCATCAAAGTAGGATGAATATTTTTGAAACATCTAACATCTGTCCCACAATCCAAAGTCCCAAATGTATTTTGCTTCAGAATAAGTGAGGTCCTGGTTCAAATCCTTAGGGGACTGGGAGCCTTTGTGAGACTGAAAGCTTGTGAGATTTTCACTGCCATTTTTTGTTCTCTCCCGTTCTCTGAGGACAGGCCACAGATCCTCCACATGAAATAATGGAGCAGGAACCAAATTAAGTTATAACGTCACAAAAATATTTTTGTTGCGTCCATTAAAGAATTAATGGACTCTATTACTCAAGTTAGTTTTTAGTATCACTTTGAGGCATGCATTTTTTCTTTTAAATTAACAGTGTGCCTAATATATTTATTAAGAGAAGTAAGAGAAATTCCAGTCCATGGTAACATTATTAATATTTATTAAAGAATATAAAGCAGGTAGGTGAAACAGAGAAATGTACAGATTTCCAGTTGCACAGAAGCAAGTAAAGCAGATGTGCGCAGGAGCTGATCATAATATGATTTAAACAGACGAGCAGAAATAACGAAGGAGATGCAACCCCCCGTGTCGCGTTCGACCCTCCTTATTTACATTTGCATTTCACGTTTTACTTCAGCCACGCTGCTGCGAAATTAAGACATGACCTTACAACCAACCAGGAAGAACCTGTGAAACCTAAGGTAAAATCTGAGTACAGACCATCCCGGTGTAAAAGTGACTTATACTGAACTTATACTGGAGCACCCTCTAGAGGCTTTTGATTAGAAGACAGTTGGTAGAGGGACACCGAGATAAAACCTAATCAGAAAGTAGTACTTCACTAATATTTCTGGACATAGCTGCTGCCTCCAGCGGAAGCATCCTTGCTATTACTGTCTCTAAATCACTTCATCAGGTATCTGTGGAACCGATGGGGACTTTGAAGCCCCCCCTTTTTGCATCCTTGCTCAATGTTCATCCATTCCAGCTAATTATTGCCTTTGAGGTCAACAAACGCTCGTTTTACTTCTTTAGCTTTCGTCATTCTGGAGCATCTTCTCAATCTCCTGGTCCCACTGGTCGTCCCTGTTGTCTGACTCAGTCACAACTTCATACTCCTGAAGTTCTTGCTGCAACTCCTTTTCCCAATCCGCTGCCTCGTCTGAATGCAATGCGAGAGGGAAATCATGGAAACAATCATTAACTCTGTGGTTGAATAAAAAAACAAAATAATCCAGAAATTGCTAATCTAAAAGAAAAAAGTGTTGGTAAATCAAACATTGCTAGGATTAAATATAAAAATAAAAAGAAGTGATGAGGTTTACCATCAGGAGATGGCACGCTGTCCTTCTTATCCAGAACCAGCTGCTCCATCTCTTTCCTCAGATCCTCCTGGTTGATGGCTGCCGAGTCAAAAGCATCACTGACAAACTCTGAGACTCCAGGACTGGTTGAAATCTCCTCCTCTTCCTCATGTGGTGGCTGCGATTCACTGATGGCAACTGGAGGAGTTTTTGGTCTGACATTGTCTACAAAAAAATCACACAAACAAAACAAAAAAAAGAATCTGCCGTTAGCTTTTTAATCATTGGTTTTAAATTTGAATCAAAGTGAATCCAAAATCGTCTAACTCGTTCGACCAAAATCCTATTCTATCCAATCCAGAAAATACATTTTCCACCTTTGTTTGTTTTTTGTTAATCTTTTGGTTCTTTCTCTTGCACGCCTTCTTCTCTTGCACGCCCTCCATAATATCTCATGTGTAAAAGGTTTTACTGTCATTGTTTTTTTTTGTGTGTGATAAATCTGACCAAATAAATATTAGATTTCTGCACTGCCTTTTGTCCCGCTGCGTTGAGTAAGCAGCCTGAGTTCAGTTCCATTTTGTGACGGCCCTCTGGCTGCCCCATTTTTTGTAAAAGCAACTTTCATGTAAAGGCTGCAAATCTGTAGATAAAAAATAATGAAAATAAAAAATTCTCCATATGTGCTGTATGACCAAAACTACCAGCAACCACCAGCAAGGAAAATATTTTGCGTAACTTAGCAAATTAAACTTAAGGGCCCTGATAGTGCAAAAAAAAAAAAACAGGTTAAAAAAGCTCTTTTGTTTCTTACAGTTTTTTTTAATACTCTAATTTTCCATGAATGACATGGCAGATTTGGGGTAGGGATTTACGGAGGCAAACATCTTCTTTCTCAGTGTAACTGCCTGCATACTTGCCTGTGTAACTATGCTTGATATTGAGCATTCCACAGAAGAAAATACTGAGAAAACTGAAGACTGTTCACATCAGAAATTGCCTATAGATTTACAGCATGGAGGCAGAAGCTCATTGATAACAAAAGTATTGTTGGTGTTGTAGATGGAATGTGACTCCCCTAATGGACAATACGAAACATCAAAAGTTAAGTTAAATAATTTTCAACAGCAGCAGGGGAGGTGGCTTTGATCATAGACTTTCGTGCTGGTACATACCTTTTCTGAATGTATGTTTGTTTACATAGTATTTAACAGAGATATTTGCTCTTGTGCCAACAATGAGCACAGGTTTAGGATTAAAAATGTGCAGCTTCGATAGCCATTTTGTTCCTCCTCTATCCCAGTAAAAAGCATCCGTAAAAAGTCTGACCTGTTAAGCTGATATCGTCTGGTGACACATCAGCGCCACCCTCCTCGTCGGCCTTCTGCTGCTGCTGGGCAGCCAGCGCCGTGAGCTGGGCCGACTGCTTGATCAGGGACACCCGGTAGAAATAATTTCTCCAAAACACTTCCTCCTTCACGCTGTCAAACACATCAAAACAGGATCCAGAAAACGATTTAATGGGGGATCCCTCAGCCGTATGCACGCAGAGGAGGGCAGGTGGTGTTCGGAGGGCTTACTGTTTAGGCACCAGGTCAAATCGCATACGATTCAGGAGCTCGTCCTCCTCAAGCATGACGGCAGCCAGAGGATACATATTCTCCATGTCAAAGTGGAACTGAACACCGGCCGGGGGGTCCCTCAAGAAGTTCCGCTTGTCCTGGAATCAGCAGCCAGACAACTCAGTTATTTACACAATGGGTTAATTAGACAAGAAATTTTTCACATTTAGAATAAGACATCATTTCTTACAGCGGACAGGGCAAGAATCTGCTGCTGGATTGTCTCCTCCTCGTTGTAGCCGACCCAGGGAGGTACTGCTGCTTCTAGACAAACACCAGCATATTGCTGTTAACCTTTCAATTTTATTCCATTCAGTTCCAGGCTTGCTCCTCATAATGTCTACCAATTGCTTTATCATTTGTCTTAACTATTCTTTTTCTTTGTTTTGTCAGTCACTATTATGCTGTCTTTTGTTAGGGTGCTGCAGTTTAGTTCTGATTAGTAATATTAGTAATTGTGTCTGATACACACATCATTGGATGGACTGAAAGGGCACACACTTGTTCAGTCCAGTCTTTGTAGATGACTGTCTTCATATGTTTTATTAAGCAACTTAACAGTGGCATATGAACCGTTCAAGTAAAAATAGACTATTTTGTCGACCTATTTCTTTCATTCTGTCATGTGACTTGAGTTCTCCCACTTACAGGTATATCTTGAGTGTCTACAGAATTTAGATCTACGATCTCACTGCTCTAAAAATATTATTGTAAGAGACGGTCCGGAAACCTTGGTTCATTGTTCCTCCCACTTGACCATGAACAGAAAGGCATATTCCTTTCTTTAAAATCAGTTTGGTCTGTATACCAGATCAAGAGCATTTAGAAAACTACCAGTTGCTGTTTAACCTCTGAATTACCCGATTTTTTTGCCTTCTTCTCTTGAACAAATTTCTCCTGCTCCTTCTGGAAGTCTCCAAGAAATGTCTGCAAGCACACACAGACACATATAGTCAGAACATATGTCAAAATGATTTAGCGAAATGTTGCCTTGGGGAAGAATAAGACCGAAAAACAAACACGGATTCACATATCTCGCCGGAGCGAGGGCTACAAAAGTTGTCAAACAAGCCTGCTGCACAACGTGCTTTGTCTATGATGCCGTCAATCTTTCCTTCTTCCACCGACTTCTTAATGGTCTGGGCAGTCTCAACCATAGAATCTGAGATCTTCTTGGTGGCATTGGAGGCAAAACTGAAGATGAAATCTTCAAATGAAGGAGATGGAACAGAAGACATGACTGTTAAAAACACCATCACTTCAAAACAGACAAATGATCTAACAAACTGCTCAATAAATGGGAAACGGGTTATTCTTGCAACTAACTATCCTGTGGGAAATTGAATAAAAACCATGAGGAGGTAGGAATATTTTTCCAAGACAGATTTTTTTCTTTACAATTATTCTATTTAAGTAAAACATTGGTAATGTATTGGATGGCTAAAAATGTAGAACATATGTTTTCTTACCACCAAGTCCTTTGTTGTGCTCAGGGTTTTCGTGATTTGGCTCTGGTTCTGTCTCCTTGTCAGCTGGTTGTTGTTTGTTTACCTCATTTTGTGCTTCCACCACCTTCTCTTCCTGCTCCATACTCAGATTTTCCTTATCATCCGACGTCTTTTCGTACGTCGGGCTCTCTAAACCCAACCACGTCCCTAACCCTTTAAACATATTGGGGCTGACAAAAACTGTTAAGACAAGAAACGGACCAAGGAAAATGATCAAGCTGAACAGCAGAAGATTTTTATGCAACCAGGAACCAAACCGTCGGGGCTTCTTCTTCTCGCCATTCTTTGTGGTAGTTGTAAGGTCCTGCCACCTAGTGACCAAAATCTGAATTTGTTGTTGATTGTCACTCCGCCAATAAACAATAAAGCGTTAAAATGTATTCAAATGTAAAATACATTTTAAAACGGCCATTTAGGTCGCAAGAATGGTGGTCATTAACCGAGAAGTAATTAAAATCACCACCAGGAGGACATGACGGCAGTCATATGGTGGCGCTAAAGCACCTCCTTATCAAACCCGATTAAGTCAAAACGAAGAAGATAGACCGGCGTACCGATGACAGGTAGTATACGTTCGTTGTTGTTTTGGGGAAATTGACGTGTTAGCCTCTATTTTGAGTTAGTTTTCTTTGACTATAGTCATGTACAGAAAACTTATATTTCTGCTAAAGTCTATCTGAATTGCTGGAGCAGAATGGAAAGGATTAGCCGTGTTGCCGTTTTTTTTTATCCGTAAAGGGAAGGTGGTTCAACAAACTCCATTTTAAAATAACAATAATGTAGAAAAAAAGAGCTGGAACCTTATATTTTCCATAGGAAATAAAATATCGTTATAGTTTAGAGATTAAGTAGGACTTTGTGGTTTAATCGGCATCTATAACGAATGAAGTAGAGAAAGTGAAAGTGTTTCCAGGAGTTATTGCGTTATGGATTCATACTTACAACATTGCCCTTGTGTTTTCCTGACGTTAGAATACGTTACATTAGAATAATCAATATTTTATTATTTAAACCAGATAATTTTAACTGCTGTGTTATTTTGCAGGAGAAACATGTCGACTCTGATGGTTTTTGATTTTGATCACACTGTAGTAGATGACAACAGTGACACCTGGGTGATCAAGTAGGTATTAAAAGTTTACAAGATTGACAGCAAAAAGACAGACGATATCTGTGTATTCAGAAGAAATGTTGTACTCATAGAGGACATATTTGTTTTCAGATGCCTTCCAGATCAGACTCTTCCTGACTCTGTGAAGAACTCATACAGAAAAGGCCAGTGGACTGAGTACATGGGCAGGGTAATGAACCATATAGGTGAGAGTTAATATTTTATGTTTCTGCTGAATCTTGCTGTATGATCTGACCTGCTGACCTGTCCTTTTGAATTGTTTTTCTACAGGAGAGCAGAAGGTTGGCTGTGACCGGATCCGCAGTGTGATGGAGACCATCCCCTTCACCGACGGAATGACAGACTTGCTGACATTTATATCGGAAAATAAACGTGCTATTGACTGTATTGTCATCTCCGACTCTAACACCATCTTTATAGACTGGATCCTGAAGGCGGCAGGTCATCGGACCGCTGTCGACCTGGTATTCACCAACCCGGCCAGGTTCAATGAGTCAGGCTTCATGGAGGTAGAGTGCTATCATTCTCATGACTGCCAGAAATGCCCTGTCAACCTCTGTAAAAGAAAGGTCTTGGAGCAGTACCTGTCCGAGCAAGCCAATGGAGGCAGGAAGTACCAGCAGATCTTTTATGTGGGAGATGGTGGGAACGATCTCTGTCCTACTTCTTGTTTGAGAGCAAGTGATGTTGTCATGCCCAGGAAGGGGTATACTCTGGAAAAATTGCTGGCCAGACTTGAAGCTCATAACGGTGACATGCCTCTTCAAGCCAAAGTCATTTCTTGGAGCAGTGGGTCAGATATCTTACAGGAGCTAAAAGCAAGAATGCAGTAACAAATAAGGCTTGTATAGTGATCAACATCTTAGTTGTAATGGACATGTCGCACTTATTACACAGAATAGATTATTGAACCGGTCATTGTTCTAATTTTCAACTGTAACAGTAATTTTTTTATTTCAAGATTTTAAACCAACTGTACATAACAAGATAACAGCGTTTTTTTTTAAACTAAGTTAAACTAAGTTCTGAAAAGGGAAGATATGTTAAATTGTAGGTTTCTGAATCTAGCTATATTACATATTAACCACAAAAACAGTGTTTCTAAGAGTACAAAAAAAGTCTATCAAATTTAAGGAACGGTTTACATCTGTTCATTTTTGCACATGTAATGGAATCTAAGGGAAGAGTTCTGGGATTTTATTCAGGTGTCTCATTGACAGCTTGTATTGTATGGATCGACTAGCGGGTTTCTAAACCTCTTCAACAGCCACTTAGAGGGAAAATCGATTTGAGATTGAACTACTGTGAGAGGTATTTTTTTTACAGTCAATGTTTTTTCATACAACTCTAATGATCACAATAAAATCAGAATAACCAAGTATCCATTTGTCTTGTCTGAATAAGTAGCATACTTTTTATCTTTTTATTTCATTGAAGGATGTATGGTACAAATCTCTGATGCAGCCGAGCTGATGTTTGATTGTGTACGTTGGCTTTAAAGACCTTCATGAGCAGCTAAAATAAGTTTTCCATGGGATAAAATGTTAGAACATGCACCCATCAATTTAAATGTGTTAGCCCGATTCTTTAGTTGGAAGCCTGAGAATAAACCAGAGCAGATCAAGAGTACAAATATGAAATTTATGTGGTCACAGGTAAAGTTATCAGCGCCGGGCACTCGGGTGTTATTGGCCAGTTAGCTCTGATATAAACAGGCCAGCTCCTAATTCATGCAAATTTCATTGGAATGTGATAAGAAAGTATGTGTGTGTGAATGTTGATCTTGAAGATGTGTATCTACTGGAACAGAGAGAGAAGGGTAATCTGTGGGTACTGCCAGAGAGTTTAACACAAGAGAATAGTTCTAAAGGGAATAAGACAATCAGAAGTTTACACAGATTTTGTTGTAGCATTAATGCTAAATTGAGTAACCATAGCCCAATTCTAACAAATGGTTGCTTGATACCATTCAGAGTATTTTGGTGGCTGGAGCCTATTCCAGATGGCAGGAAGTCTGAGGTTGGATACACTCTGGAAACATATCACAGGGCCACACAAAGACATAATTTTGGAATAGTTTGAATGCTTGTTTCCCCATGATGAACCAAAAGTTTCACTCAGAAGATATGTATACTTAGGAAAAAAAACAAAAAACACTTCCACAAAGAATTTTCAAATGAATATGCTCTGATTCTATTTTTTTCTCTGTATAAATCAATATGGGTCATAAGTCATTTAACTGATGAGAGACCACTGGACCGGTTAGCCTAAGCATTATCTGTTTTTAGAAGATGCTCACTACCCATGAGGCCTATGAAGTCACTTCTTTGGGCAATGTGCATATTCTGTCTCGCTTGAAGGGATTGTGAGACTGAATATATGCCAAACAATGCAAAAAATTCCCCATGCCTCACATCTAACCTTGTATTATGACATTTGACTCACTGGACTTCTATTACTTTCTGAAATCCCTCTTCTGAGTGAAAAAGGTTTTAACAAAAAAATCGCACTTCTGTGAAAAATAATAAAAGGGCATTTACATAAGTAATAGCAAGCTTAAAAAGTGAGGCATTCATTCTGGGATGCAGCTTTTCAAAATCTTGACCAGTCAACACAAAGGGTTTGGTGTTCAGGCTGAAGAATGAGTGTCATTTTAGCACATGAGCTGTGACGACATAGTGTGCACATGGAATTCACATGATGTACGGCTCATTGTTACACATGTTTCCATTGACAACACAACCACTATTAAATCCAAATACAGTTATATTAAACACAATCCTAGCCACTTAAACTATATTTAAGTCAATTCAACTAGCAACTAGTTTATCAGAGTACGAATTCATGAAAAATGTATGTTGTTTTAATAGGTAGGTCAAGATACAATAAATCAAAATGCAATAAAACTTTGCTGATTTATAAAATTAAACTAGAGCAATGTTTTTAGAAAAATCGTTTTTTTAACTTAAAGAGAAAGTGCTCTCATCCTTCTTTATTCAAAGTTATATACAGCGTGTAGTGAGCATGTAAACAATACTTCATAGCAATTTTTCAAGGCGGCCTGACCTAATGTTTCCGAGTGAATGGTTGAGTGCTGTTCCAATTTTATTTTTTTTCATATTCTGCCTAAACTATCATCTTATTAGCCCCATAAACTGCTTTGATGAAGCCCTTTAAACCCTTTTCTTGCCCACAAAAAAAGCAAGGCTAAAGCCATTAGAGTGAAAAACTAGAATTAAAAAAGGATACGACCATCTTAAAAAATGAATGGAATAATGAAAGGGTGAATTTTGAGTTCTGAATCTGTATTAATATTCATAATGTGTTGGTATGTTTGCCATTTGTTATACAATATTAACAGCTTGAGGGAAAACTGGTCCATGAGGAAAATTCAGCACTTGAATCTGAACACACAAAAAATATATTTTTAAGGATTCCTCTGACATAACGCCATTTATTTTGCATTTGATGTCAATAAATATTTCAGCTAATAGTCCTTGGCGTTAGCTGCCAACTGTCTCATTTGCACATTGAATAGATGAAGTGACCTCAACGCAATCCACTCATTTAGGCTCTATCTGTCTTCTAATGTTTCAATTGTTATCACCATTGAAACAGACATCCCAACTTATTGCTTTTATCTCACTTTACATGCTTGTCTCAGCAAAGATGTTATCTACAACTTATATCCATTAAATAGGTTCTGGAAATCATTGACTTTGCTCCAGCAAACAGATCCTGTTATATCCCAATGCCTTACCTTAGTTTAGAAAGAAGCCGTTATCACTTGAAATGAAGGGTTAACTTAAAAATGCAACAAATTTGAAACATTTTAAAGGCAGATGTCTTTTTAAATGCTGTGTTTGCCCATTCTGCCCCATTTGGCTCACAAAACAGACCTGCTGCGGCTTGTTTTAGTTTTAGGTAACTTTCACTTAGTCAATTTAATATATGATGTTTAATAGTTCCTTCATGATGTGTGCATTAGCGTTGAGCCTATGTGCATTCTTTTATATATTTATATATATATGTATAGCTTTCTATAGCTGTGTATTCCAACCAGTGCTGTGGGGGATTGGAGCCTGTCCCAGCTGTGATTGGGTGAGAACAGTATCCAATCCCTTTGTGACAATCACTCAGGATGAAGAGCTGTTTATCCAGTCTGGGTACACTTGCTTTCAATTTCAGTTTCAACTTGTAATCCCATCGAGAAAGTGTAAGTGCATCCTGCGGATGACTCTGAGTTCTCCATATGCACCACATCCATGATGCAATCCGCCCCGAGGAGCCGCATAGAATCCACGGAAAGTTTCTTCTCTGAAGTCGGTTCACAGGCATCCATCTGAATAACTCCTGTGTTGTGGGTGATTTTCACAGCGGAGAGGACCCGCAGTCCTGTCAGTTATGTTTGAGAGTATGAGCAAGTGGTCCCAGAAAGGGCCAAAAAAGTTGGTCTATTGACATAATGCCAAGCTGTCATCTGGTGCCAGTCAGAGCTGGCTGACTCCTGCATTTGCATTTACAGTATCTGATTATAAAGCTGTAAACTGTCACAGCAACATGTAATATTAACAAAAGGACGACAGATATGTATGGTAGGACCAAAAAAAACGTCTGAGGCAATGATAAATGGATAGCTATGAATCATACACTTACGGCAAACAGCACAGAGAGATGGTATTCTGATTTCTGTTGTGGCTTACAGTATCATAAATACTTAACTAGCTTTTGGTTATGCCGTGAGGGACTTTGCAAATTTAATGGTTTAGTGATCTAAAAGGCAGCCATCCAAGTGAACAGACTTGATTCATGTTCTCTCCTGCTCACGTTACCAAGCCTTAAGAGAGACAAAGAAGCCCCATGAGCTCCTGGGTGGTGGTAGAAGGGGTTGCACTTTTGTTCGGTACTCGGAATGAAATCTTTCAAAAACAGCTTGATGTAAAATCCTGCATGCTGTGTGATCAGCGTTTAATAGTGAACAGGGGAGCTGCTATCTTCTCTATTGGCCCCACGATGGCATTATATGTGGATGAATCAACTGCTTCTTAATAGATCTCATCAGCACTTAAGGGAATAAGTGTCCACGCTCGCAGATGTTTGAGAGGAAAAAGGGAAATGCTATACATTGTTCATCTCTCAAACCTGTTAGAAGGTGTCAAAAAAATACATTTTCCAACATCTTAAAATGATATATAGAGTGTCAGAGTTACAGTTACCACTTTGCTTTACTGTGGAAAAGTTTCTCTCATTAAAGAGTTGCCTACTCTTTTCTCTTCCCTGAAGTCCACCTCTTGTGAGACAAATTGACAATAAATCAATACACATGAATACAGAATTTATCCACCTGTTCCTCCTCTATGCTGTACTGTACTTTTGAGTAAAACATAGAGGTGACCCGATTGCTCTTAAGTTGGCACACTGTATGCTAGTCTCCCTTAGGCCACTGACGGTGGACACAAATGTCTTGTAAATTTTGACCCATGAGGTCGACTCTTTCCGAGTGAACACAACCTGCTAGATGTGCAGACTTTGCTGAGAGATACAAACCTGCTGCAGGTCAAAGCGGTGAGGAGGCCCTTTGAGGCCTCTCTTCTGCATCTGATAGGAGTAAGCTCCTGCCTTTGGCACGCTGATGTTTAACCGGGCCTATGTGTGTTTTTTTCAAACTGGAGGCTGCTGGCAGGCAGGTATGAGTGCAGCTCTCTGGTCAGCATCTCGTCTGTTTAAGCTGTAGTTAAAGCAGTTTTGAGATTATAACCCTTTGAGCCAACACACAGGCAAAACATCAAGGACCATTTGCTTTTCATGCAACTCGATATAACAAGTACTGTATGTTGTGCTCGGGCGTTGAAGTTAGGGCAGACAAAATTACTCTTTTCTACCACAACCGTTTATTAGATCCAATTATTCACGACAAGGTATACAGAGGTAAAATTTCTGGCAGTGGCTAGGCAGTTGAGTCAAGGCCCAAACCATTGTGTGAAACATTTCAAATGATAGGTACCTGTGCACCTACACCTACTACAAACTTAAATAAAATGTGGCTTTACATGATAGTGTTAAGTGGGTATAGAAAATTGATGGATGGATGATAGAGTTTACTGTGTTTCATCAAGTGAAAAGATACCGACCAGGCTTTGGGTACATAGCAAATAAAGAACCAAAGATTACCATATAGAATAGTGTGGACTTCATAATTTAAACACAATTCTTACTGTGTGTGTACTTTAGTATGCGCACGCACCTACATTAAAAGCCTGTCTGATTTAGTCATGTGTATTCTGCTTATCATTTTATGGCTCCAAATGAATGAAAGCAGATTTAAGTGACACTAACCCTGCTGGGAAACGTCAGTGCTCCTGTAACTAGTGCTGTGGCATGAAATGACTCCATTTTGTTCGCTCAGATTCAAGGCAAGACTGTAATATTGAAGTATGGGATTGGACCTTGATTTGACAGCTGTAACTTTAGGGTGTTTAAAGTGCGTTTGGTAAAAGCAGTTTGATAGAAATGGTCAATTAAATTAATTATCAGTGGAGTCAAGAATCTATTATATATCTAGTCTCGCTCAATGTGATGGTGTCACAATCCAAATCTGTCTGGTGTGCAGAGCTCAATGTGGTACTTAGTAATATTTTTTCAATACTACATATCTTGCCTGGAAAAAGTTAACTTGTTCTGTTTTTATCCATGCTTCCATTTGTGTTGCATCATTTGACAAATGTCAGGGAGGTGGGTGTTGACGGGAGGACTCAGGTGCGGAGATGAGGGGAACAAGGTTTATTGCACAAAAAACAGAGTGAATGTCCAAACAAAGTACAAATCAAAGCTGTGGAAAAACTGTGGTCAAAGTATCAAAGCAATTAGCAAACAAGACTGAAGCAAAGTAACAAAATAACGATTAACAAAACTGTGGCTCAGACTGTGGCAGAACTATGACAAAACAAACCTGGCGTGGGGGTGACGACGGACGAAAGGACAAGAGCCAAGGCAAGAAGACAAGAACGACCCCGCACCAGACAAGGGGAAACGAGGACTATTTAAACACATGAGGGAGGGAAACCCCAGGTGTACACAATAGGTAATCAAGACGAGACATTCCCCCAGGCGTGACAACAAAAGTTAGTTAAATGTATCCTTCAAAGGGTTCAAATGTTATATTTAGGCTCTGTGCTCTTTCAAAAAATCAGATCATCAGATATTACTAAGTTAAGTCAAAATTGTATGAAATCTGTTGGAATTTCACTAATAAATCACCAAATCACAACAACTCTAGGCATTTCAAAGATACAATCCTATTCAAGCCAATTATAACCTACGTCATTCTCAAAATCCTGTCAAATCATGTTGACTAAATTCCAAACTTGTCTAATTCCTGCAAAGCCATTTCAAAAAGTTTTCTTAGACAAGGAAACCAACATATTGCACTGAAGCTTTGCAATCCTGAGTGTGCACCAGACATCTGTGGAAAAAATAAAAACTACATTTTAAGTGGAAGGAACCTTCTGGCAGATCCAGACTCAGGGAGGGGTGAACATCTGCCTTGACCAGCTGGGGTTCGAGGGAGCAGGAAAGAAGGACAACAAACACCACAACTGCAGCTCACGGACACCTGCTGAGAAAGAAAAGGGGCAATGCAAGGTGATAACAACAATAATGTACATAGACATGGAGAAAAAGGACAAAAGAGGGACAGAGTGACGCCGTTTAGGCCTACAGCCACATGACTATAGGATGTTTTAGGGTAAAAAAGGAATGTTTTAAGCTTTATCTCAATAGGGCTTTTGTTTCCTCGACATATACTGTCAAGTTCTTCCAGAAGTTCTCCCATTATAATTCTACTTTTAGAAACTCTGGGAACCACAAGTAGAACCTCAATCTGAAAACTATGATCTATGTTGGAAATATCAAATAAACAATTAATTCAGTGAAATCTTAAAAAACAACACGGGAAGGTTTGTTTAAAATAACAATCTGGGTGAAGTGGTGTTTAACAGCTTTTTAAAAAAAAACTTTTTTAATTTAAAAAAAAATTGAACAATGTCATTGAGTCATTGACTAAAAGTGGAGAATTACTTTGTGAAAAGGATCTTGCTATATTGTCTTACTGTTTCAATTCCTGGAGGTTTGCCAACACAGGATGATGCTGACTCAATGTGTCTAGATTTATTAACTGGTACAAAGTACATTGTATTAAAAAAATGTTGTTATATTTTAGTGCCTGTAAAACGCATATTATATTGCACACAAAAAATATATCTAATCAATTTTGCATAAAAAAGGCAGCCATTGACATGCATTTAGGACCTCGTGCTCTGGCCAATTTTTATTTGTGAAATTGTCACATCCTGACACATTACAGCATCCCCCCCAAGATCAAGCTTGGCCAAAACACACCAAATTTTCCCTCTTCCTGTAAAGACATAAAACTAAAACATTCAAGTCTTTATGGATTGACTTTGGCATTTTAAAGTGTAAACACATGGCCAGTCACTCGTCTGGAGAGTGACACGTTAAATTCGCATGGTGATAGTAAGCAGGGGCCTCGGCTATCCTACGGCAAATGTGGCTTTTTTAAATTAAAATGGTGAAACCCTCTTAACTATGCACAGAAGTCAGCCTGATCTGACATGACAAATGCTTACCCTTTTCTACCAATTACTCCCACGTCCCAGCTCATTGTTCTCTTTGACAATAATGGCCCAGATGGAGATCTCCTTGACCCATTTCATTTCAAGTTCCACCGCTGCGCTTGGCGGGGCTGAGTGGAAAGGCTGCGTAACTCTGCTCTTTCATTTTGGTGCTCTATGCTGCTCTGCACGTTTGGATTTGAGTCAGAGGCGGCCAGGGGATGGCAGTGTTGCTCTATGCTACGGTTTTCATCGGGCCTGTGCGGGTATGAGTGCTTTGTGCCACACTCATGAGTTTTTCCTCACATTTTGAAATCAAACTCAGAGGAGCTTTTCCCTTTTGACAAGCAAGGACAAGAACAATCATAAAATCAATGAAAGAGCTGATGGACAAGCAAATCTCCTTTGAATTTCCTTTGGGTGTAGCCTGAGTAAGTGATCATCCTTTGTCGGGATATGTGGTGGAGTGTGAACCCCCCCACTCCCCCACTTGTCCAAACCACATGTAGAATAGTAGTTGCCTCTCCTTTTGAAGTTTTGAAACAACGTGTCATTTATACTCTTAGCATTCTGTCAAGCTGCCCTTGAGCAAGGCTCCAAGCGGCGGGCTGCTGCTTGAATACATGTGGGGATACTTTTCTGATCGTGCAAAGCATGGCAACAAAGGCTCAGGCACATCTGAGAGAGGACTGTTTGAGAAACATGATAAAATACATCTACATTTCTAATTTTCCAAGGGCTTTCCATTTTTTGTATCTATTCATATTGGTGAGCTTTAGTAATTCCAGCGGACAAATATGTAGAGGGGAGTCACTCTATGTATATTCCGCCCGTCTCCCATTTATTATTTCCCGTCATACCAGCACTGCTCAGCGCCCTGATCCTTGTTGTTTTCGACCACTTAGAGCCGATAATGAAATGTATGCGCCGGGCGAAGCAGCCGATTAATCAGAGCAGATGTGTATCTAGGTGAGCGCCAGACCAAATCTCTGGAGCACGGCCGCCTGACAGCTCAAACGCAACACCGGCCCTCGCCTCTCACCCAAGGATTGTCACTGACAACGCATGTGCCAGCCAGCCTTATTACAATTAATTAGCCGGTGCCGAAATGTCCTCACACTTCAGAAGCGATCAAGTCTCATCTTGGCCAACAAAAAGGCTGCTGGTGGGCTGTTGCCATGTTTGCTGGCCTGATAAATCTGGGATGACAACATACAAGCAATACATGGCAGTTATCTCCTTAAAGAAGTGACACATTAATCTCACCATAATAGATTTTAAATTGGACCTCATATTTCCATTCTGTTGGCTTCCTCAAAATAAACCCCCAAATTCTTTCTTCCCTGATATCTGGCATATTGATAATGCTCATCAGTTTTATTTATTCAACACCTTTCAAAACAGAGCAGTACAATTTTTTCTTTCATTTAGGAGGAATAAGATTACAGCCTTATCAAGCTATTTATTACTTATATCATAACTGCAATAAATCTTTTTAAATGTCACATATAAATTATGGCTCCATATGTCTGAAATGAGGCTACTTACAACAATTTATCTTCCAGTGGACTATACTATTAATACACTAAATTATGTCACAATATAGCTTAAACATCTTTTAATCAGGTTGTCTGTCTTTAAGTCCACTTTGATTACCACATAAATTGAGACTTTCCTTGGTGCAAAACCAGTTTTTGGTCTATTCTGCTTGACCTGGCACTCAAATTTCTTGCTGAACTCTGGACTCTGGCACGTTGGATGCCTAATGAGGAATTGATAGTTCACAAATATTCAAAGATTGAAAAAGCCTTCTTTATCCTGAAGGAAACTGCTGTGCAACAATTGCAATACAAGGTGAAAATAAATACAAGTAAAGTGGTTAGCAATTGTTTAAAGTGGCCAGTGATAAATTCTATCAGCATGTGACGTTAACTTAAAAGCTTTACTCTGACGTAAAAGTTACAGCTTCTAAAAAGAGGATCATAATGTTCATAGTGATCAGAAAAGTAACAATGTAGGGGATATGACTTGTTTTTATTCCAGTCAACTTTTGCCTTGAAGTATGAACCATCTGTTGTCATGCTTTGGAAGCCAATTTAATCTCCACAATGTTCTTTGGTAAGCAGCCTTTTTTCCGTGGGATTTTGAATGAAGACTTTTTGAGCAAACACTTATACCTGGACACTTTCTTTTGAAGATGCGAGACTGAATTCATGCATGGTAAAAAAGAGCTCAATTAGACCAAGAGAAAAGTGTTTCATGGCCGTCCCATTTATTATCAGAAATGGTTTGGAACACTGACAGCACTCCGGCATGCGAATACGCAAATTCAAGTGTTATTTCATTTGGGATTTTCCTAATGTTTCTCAAATCTTTAAATTTCATTCAACACAGTGAAAAAACTACGCCTTTTGTATTAAGCTATTATATTGGGTTGGAAAAAAAAGAGAAAGAATTCTGGCATGGCTGTAAGGGATGTCACAAAGCAGAGGGCTGTAAGATTAGAATTCTTAAATAGAAAGAACATTTGGTACTATAGATACCTCAGGCAGCCATTCTCTGTGGCGGTGACATGTTTGAGTGTCCTACAAAAGTGATGTGCTGCTTAGAATCTTCTAATACCACACTCAAAGGTGTGTCTATAACCTAATGCTGCCTAGCAAAAAATGGGCCGCGTCTTCAAAATCACCACATTGTAAAAATATAATGCAATAGGATTTCCACAGTGAGGTTAACAGAATCCAAAGGAAAGATTAAATCAAAATAAAAGTTTCGGTCAAAGGCATGTTTTTCTTAGATGGTCTCTATGTTTTGGGACGAATACCTCTAATAGCTTCCTTCATGAAGCAGATCTAAAAGGTGGTTTTTATTTGCTGTGCCGGTCCTTTTAGGTGTCTAACAGGGTGAGTAACACATTTCTTTTTCCTCTTCAGCACTGCCATTAGTGCTACACAGGACATCCTCGCACTTCTGTGCTAGATTTACACAGGAATACATTCGGTTTGCACTCAGGGTGGCTTTTTTCTTGCGCCCCCCCCCCCTTGAGCCCATGGCCTCACCCAATGACATCATGTAGAAGTCTTCGTGATGAATTGCCTGTCAATGGCTAAAGCCAGGAAGAGTTTGTGGAGCTGTGTAAAGGAGCTGAAAATACCATCACGCTTCCCCTGCAAAGCAGACATTTGCTTTTGTTTTTGCTTCACAGAGGAGAGACTGGAGAGATGCAGGCTCGTTGTGCAAGAAAAACACTATATCATGAAGTTATTTTGTGTTTATAATTAACCATTGTTCATTTTTGCGTCTCCTATCCCATGCTATTAAGTAAATTAAGGCAGTGGCAATCTTCTATACTCCCCCATTTCCTTCTCTCCAGGCTGTCATTTCCTCTCTTCACATCTCTACCTCTGAACTCATAATCACTGTCAATCAACCCATCCCCACCGCCTCACATGCACGCACAGTCACAGCCACATTTGTGACACTTTATGGTACATTTGCAATATTTGCAAATCAGAAGGCGCAATATTTGCTCTGAGGTAATGCTCTATGCAGCGTGTGCCAACATATCTGTAAACAGTGTTCCAGCAAATGTTGAACAAAATTTACTACTAGGTTCGGTAATACATTAACACTTAGATGAAGTCTTTACCTCGCAAATGTTCCCTTCCCGCAGGTAGACTCACCTGCTTGGCAACACAACCTGCAGCATTATTCTGACGTGCAATATCGTTGGGTCTCTTAAAGCAGCGTGCCTTGAGATAATTTTTATTGCATATTGGTGCAATTTTTTATATGACTAAACTGAATACTGACATTGGTAATGTCATAATTGCTTTTTAGTTGCTTAGTTGTTCTGTCCTAAGTGGAGAATTAAAAAGCATTCGGCTAGACCAAATTACATATTACGATAGTCTAATTTTCAGTGCAGATGCATAAAGAAAATATAAAGAAAACCTAATAAAGGTAAATGTAGTAAACTGGCTATTTTCAGCAGCATAATTTGCATACAGTGCAATCATAGTTGTCATCATACTGTGCAATTTTATGTCAAACATTTACTGTCTTTCACTGAATTTAAAAAGCTTTTGAGTGGAAATGTTTTCATAGCTAAATATCCTACTCCCCTCTGATATTCATAGCTGGCCAGGTACCTGAGAACAGTCAACAACAGCTGCCTGGAATGGCCTTGACAAAGCTGTTACAGGGGGGTCAGGGCCAGGTTTAACAGTCTGGTTGTGTGAAGAGAAACCTGATTTAACATTACAGATGTAATTGAAATGATGTACACATCACTAGAATGGATGCTCTGTCGTAAGACATGTGTTCAATCTTTAAATTGTGTCAAATACTTGCCTGGAAGATCCTTCATTTTGTATAGAAATGAACATGAGCCAGTTATGCTAATAAAAATACCACTGACAACCAACTGATTCATGGGCTAGAATGGGCAACCTGAAAATTATTTTAATTGTATTAAAAGGAGTGATCTTCTTAGAAATAACCCTTAAATCACTAATTTTATAATCACAGTTTTCCCTGGCCTTTAACCAGAGTAAGAAGTTTTGTTTCTTTATTAAGTATATTAGTATTTAATCTTGTGTGTATCACTATCTTGTCCCGTTGGCCTTTCCTCTTTTAATATAATAATTTTTTTATGCGGCAAAGTGATGTTGTTGTCAAAGCGCTTAATGACTAAAGTAGAATATTGTGGGAAAAACAAAAAGGATATTGAGCTACAGTGCGAACACTTACCTGGTGAGATGTGATGGTGAAACCCAGGCTGCATTAGTATACAAACAAAGGCTGTAGTATTATAGAATGTGACTTTGACTCTTTGAACTGTTTGGCAAACGGCTGAAAAATGCTGAAAATGTGGCAACAAGAATCAGTTCACTGCGTTTGTTGTTATACACAAGAGACCTAATTAAAGGTCAGACGCGGTGATATAGCAAAGGTGAAACATCTTTTCATCATCTCATTTATTTTCAGATACTGTGGTAGAACTAATTACAGTTACAAATTTCATAAAGAAAAACATATAAATAGTCTGCTATATTGCTTTGTAAAGCTTTTCTAGACTCACATTTGACTGATGACATATTCATACCTTCATCATAAAATCAGTAGATCATTAACTTGCAATATTGCTGCTTTTTGGAGTCCAAAATAGATAGAAAAAAAAGGATTTATTCTTTAAACAGTTTTGTTCTCCAGGAGCAAAATAAGTGTAAAGACAAACCTATAGAAGTTGACATAAGGTTGGACACGATCCCTTGAGAGATCAGGCAATAGGAGAATTCTTGAAGAAGTGACCAAGCAGAACCGTAGAACGCAATGAAGTGAAAAGACTCGTATCCTTGAATAGTTCTGTTGCTTGTTGAGCCCAGAGGTCAGCGTATGGGTCAGAGGAACTGCAGGATGCAATGGCTGGCAGGGCAAGGCGCCAAGAACTTTTTCTATGATACCCATTTGACTGAAAACATTGTGGGTCCGTGATTATATTTCGGAATGAAGTCAACCTGCAAATAAATAGAAAAAAGATAGACAGATACCAAAAAGGTAAAATGTACTTACATGTCTTCATAGGCAGGACGACGAATAAGTATTGAATGAAAAGGCTTACACATAAGGGGCTAAAGTGCTCTGTCTGTGGTCCTTGGTAAAGCTTAAAGGTATTAGGAGGTGCAGCACAGATCTTAGTGCTTTATGTAAGGATGATTATTCCATCACTTCAGTCTTCGTGATGACCTATGGGGCCAACAAATGGGCCCATTTCAGTCCAGGAGCAGGTCCCAGAGTCCCAGATGTGAAAAAGGCTTATGTTAAGAGATTGCACACATTTTAAGTCAGTTTGATCCCAGCTTTGGTGTCAGTACACTGGCCCTGCTGCATATAAATTTCCACCAAAATGTTAGTACTGGTAACATACTCAACATCTTAAAGGCCACGAAATGAAACGCACAGAAGTAAAACCAAAATGACACAGATGAAAACGAGAGTAACATATTTTTTCTACAACAAAAACAAAATCAAGTAACTCCACTTTGATTAAAACATCCACATTAGAAGATGGCAACAATCTTCTAACTGTAACTGTCATATTACCTCAAAGAGTAACAAGGTTCTCTAGATCTGGCCTGCTAGTTTAATCAACTGATTTAAACAGCTCAGAGATTCTATTTGATTCTATTTACCTTCTTTAGCCTTAGGGTAAATACATGTCTCACCATGAAGAGAATCCGTGTACAAATCCACATAACATGAGCCCAAACCAGAAAAGTTCAATGAAATTTGCTTTTAATGATAGAGAATTGCTGTCCTTCTGTTCCTACTTTGAGCAGCTACTAGCTGTCAGTCCTGCTCCCTACTTTTGTGAGCTGAGTGCACTCTGACTGTTATCCACGTCAGGCAAAACACCCAGTATTTATGAGAACTTTACTTACCCAAGGTAAGTAAAGTGGAGGCTTCTTGTCTGTTTTTTTAGTTTATTTATTTGTGTTAGAAAAGAAATTATACAGCCAGTTGTATATGTACAGTACTAGACTTGTCTTATGAGTGTACAATTGGTTACAAACCAAATAAAGAAATCTTCACAAATGAAAAGATTGCCAAATATTGATAATTCAAACCCACAAACGTCTTCATTCATAGGTTTCCTCTTTATGTGGAGGGTTTTCTAAGCTTCTGCTCCAACTTTACCTTGAGGCTCAAAAACAACAGACGAACAGATTTTTATAGCACTAAGTGAAGTGAAGGGTTTGAAAAACCCTTATCCATGCATACACTGTTAGATTGGTCTCTTGGTACAAAATCGATCTTACTGGAATGGGTTTGCCGAACAGGAAATTTGGACCACAATGGACATGACCATCTTTTTGGAAAAGAGAAATGTGTTGCCATGGGGAAGGCACTTTGGTTTTCTTTGCCACACAACCAGATACATACATAGCTTTAGAGAAGTCTATAGAATTCCATGTTCGGTGGTGTTTCAACAATAATTACCGTTAACGGCTGGCTGAGTTTATGAGATCTGCAGAATAGTTAAGTTTAAGCACATTGTGTTTCATGATACACAATGGGCACTAAGAGACAGGGCCAGTTGAGAGTTATTTGACATATTGACAGTACCCTTGTGATACTGATTCCTTTTTATATGTTGACGTAAAAAAGAAAGAAAAAAAGAACCATCAAAATCCCCCCAAAAACCTAGTAGAGGAAATGCAAACAACCTGCCAATGACGACTGGGAGTTCCATGATTATATTTACATTATCACATCTCCAAATGCTGAATCAGCAGCTCTAATAAAGTAGTTTCCTGGAAATTTGGAGCATATTCCTGGCTGGGGGCATAGCTTTGTGTATGCAATTAGACCACTGCAAATGTCCCAGCTAGTTATGACTGAAATGAGTTATGCTGTTAAAGCAGTTACTAATGGACCAATGTATTACTTATATAATTAGCTGTGACACAGAACATGTCAGCCAGATTAAGATTGAATGCAGGACAAAGACCACACAGTAAAAGATGCATGCCAGTTAATTAAGGATACACACTATATGGTGGTCAGATCACAGACTATAGTATTATAGAACTGGGCAGAAAAGTGTCCATTGGCCTGTTGGTAGAACACTGGTCAAGATCGAATGAAATATGCTTGATACACTTGATAGATTGCTGTAAAATTCATTACATCAATCTTTGGAACTTCAAAAGAGCACCGATACTTTTCCTCAATCCAAAAACTGTACATTCATCCATCCCTTTTCTGAACCTTGTTTAGGATCTTGTTGAAGTTGCCAAAGTCAAAGCAGAGATACACATTCCTCCCCCTTTAAAGCCACCTTTAGCTCAACCATGGAAACACAGTGTGGTCTTCTCATGCGGGACAAGACTTAAACTCTTCTTCAACTTTTTGGTCTGCTCTGAGTTTTTCTTCGTCTCTGAACACTCTTGTGGGAATCCACTGAAAGGCATCCAGACAAGATCACCAAAATACCTAATTTAGCCCATTTTGACGAAAATGGCTGAGTGAACTCCTCCAGTTCCCAATGGTGTGCCTTGACAACCGTCGGGGGAGCCATTTAACGTGTTTTGTATTTTCAGTCTCATTTTTTGGTTACTGCCAAAGACTCAGCTGACAATCAGATAGATTAAGATTTAAGACTAACTGGCACATCGAAATAACCTTTACAATTATTGCAATTTGTGTAATTTCAAATGGTACTTGTACTTGAAATGCACATCCCTATTCAATTGTATTTGAAATTTGTAAAGGTACAGCCTCAGTGTGGATTGAATTGTTTGAAAATGTTTTTTGCCATTGATGAATGAATTGGACTGATTTTTATCTTGATGAATGTTAACAAATGTTATCAAATTGAATTATGACCGTAAGGCAAGGACTTGGATTATATTGGGCTCGAATTGGATTGTATCTTTGTACTGTCCTGCAATCGCATTTGTTATCATTTGGCGCTACATAAATAAACTGACCTCAATTGAATTGACTTTTAATCATCATATGAAATATTGTGAAGTGCAAACAGACATCTTATTGCAAATTTGAATATGTTAAAGATTTGAACATGCTGTGATACCATGTAGAATGAGCACATTCACAAAAGCCAATGGGCTTAAGCATGGAGCTGAAAGCAGTTTAACACTTCATGTAACTGATGTTACTCTTTACCTGACCTTGAATCATTTATTTAATACAACCTCATTTTCTCCTATTATTCTGGATAATGAAACCAAGGTACAAAGAAAAAAGGGAGAAATAACAAGAAAAAGTAGATGGGCTGTCCATGAGCACGGAACATCCTTGGTGATATTCTTATGGCAACCTTGGGTAAAGACTTGCCAAATGTGTTTCGGAGAGCAAATGTGCCTTGCTTGTACAAGACAACAGAAGGAGAGCTTTCTCTTGTGAACAAGCGTGCGTGTAAGCGATGCCCTACATAACTGCACCCCTCACCTTTTCTGTCGTTTCACAGGACAAGCTTACCTGGAAGGCCCTGTTTAACAGTAAGAACCTCGCACAATCCCATTTGAAGTCGGCTCTGTGGATTTAGCCACTTTTTAAATTCAAATCACTCACGCCGCAGTGTCGGGACAAGGAGAGGGTGGGAGGGGCAGGTGGACTTAATATAAAACCCAAATCCCATTAGAGATGGACGGCAGGAAAATGAGGGGTTGGCACCGCTCGACTTAACACGCTATGTGAAAAGAGAGAGCTCTTTGATGGGGGTCAGAGATGATGTCCCACACTGCACACTTTTTGCTTTTTTTTGTTTTCACATGTCTACCCATCAAACTGGAAATAGCCAGAAGTGAAATGTATCATTACAGAATCTGTGTCCACAGAGGGGCAAGGCTAGAAGGAGTAGGTGACTTATCTGCCACAGATGAAGGTCTTTGGGGTAATAAGGCATGCATGAGAAGCTGTTTCCCTCCTCTGAATGGGGTATCCATGTCGTTTGGTCCCTGTGTAGCCTGCAGACTCTCTGAAGTGGTCGACTTAGCGTGGCCTTCTTGTATAATTAGTCTCCTGAACCATGTAGGATGTGTTACTCACCTTCTTTACTTTCATTTATACCTGTTCCTCCCTCTCTGTCTTTGTGTCTGTCCTGCAACTTTACCAAATACTTATTCTCCTAAGGCTATGAGAACAAACTGGCACACTTACTATCGTAACAGTTTCCGATCTCTAGCTGGTATTGTTATTGTGTTGTTATTCAGTTTTTAACAATAAATATCAGGTATCACACAAACACCAATTTGATACTCTGAAGTAATAGTTTGATTTTATTTGTAAAAGTGGAATTTTATTGATCCTCCTTGCAGTCTTTTTCTAACAGAGATAAAAAAGTAGGCTGGCATACATTAGTTTTGTGTATTTTACATCATAAGATCATCACATATTGAGTGTGGAAGCCGATAGTAACACTTTAGTAATACTGCACTATATCACCTTGTTGGTCGTTTTTAGTCAATTGACTGGATTATGTTAAACATAAAAGCAGCTACTTCTTTTGTCAAGAAAGAGATTCATGATTCGAGCTCAAATGATGAGTTATTGAGCAAAATTTATGTTGAATTTCAGTTGGTAGCCAAATTACTCCAGCATTTGTGGGCCTAAACTGAACCAAGAGCATGTGCCCTGCACCTCCTGCCACCTCGAAGTAGAAAAAAAGGTAGTTTTTCAAAAGAAGAAGAGTTGCTCGTAGCTAAATTGTTTGTCAGCTATTTTGGCATGTGATGTCAGAGGTCAACATAAAAAAGACAGATAACCAGCCGTCACTGGGTGAGAGGCAGGGTTCACCCTCGACAGGTCCCCAGTCTCTCAGAGCCAAAGTACCCAGAGAGAACCCAACAAGGAGTACATGCAAACTCCACACAAAACGTCCCCCCATGGACCACAGTTGGTTCACATACCGACCAAACCTGAACCAATAAAAATGTCCAGATATACAGTTCAACACGAACAAGCAGGGAGCATGTGAGCAACATTTTAGCACAAAGGTACGAAGCAGGCCGTTCTCAGGTCATTTGGTTCAAGTGGTCAAATTAGCAAGGGAGAACAGTTGTGTAGGCAGACAGTGGTTCAGTCTGAGCTTTTGGAGCAAAAACAACCACTAAGGTGCCTTTGAGCAGAGCCCTTCTAACCCTTCATTTGCTGGTTGACTAGCATTGAGGGACATCGTTTGACTTTGGAGCTCACCTGCGTGGGTGTGCATTGGAATACAGTTGGTTTGCAGAGAAAAAAAGTTCCTGCTTTGTCAAGCCTCTATGAAAAATATAAACCTGAACAACAACCGTGTCAACGATTTTAGCTCAATACCGTGTGAGACTAATAAGCCAGGGCAAGATAAGATGAAGAGTGTTGCTTCTTCTGTTACATTTCTTCAATGCCTGACTGTGATTGTTGGTTACTTAGGAAAAAAATGACAGAGGCATGGAATGGGAGGAAGGCAGCCTGGTCTTACTTGCCTCTCCGGTTAAAGCAAAGAATAATTACTAGAGCATTACAGAGCAATGTATCAAATGATCATGTCAGTTTTTGAATGATTAACAAGCTCGAAGACTTGTATTGCTTAAATGGGCTCTGTGAAATAAAAAAGGTTCACCTTCAAGGGTTGAGCTTAACTTCAAGGTAATAAGGCATTTTCTAATGGATTGATTTAAAATACATCTGACCTTTCATATGAGAACCATTTCTGTTTTGACCATCTGGTGTGCCACATCTTACTGGAATATCAGTATTTTCTGTTTTCCTATGTTATCTATAGTCAAATAGCACAGAAACATAAAAAAGAAACGCACACATGTAAGGCCTTAAGGAGACGTAATACGTTAGGTACATCCACATCACCCCAGTGCAAAAAGCATGATCCAGGAAAAATACAGAGATTTGGTATGAAGTCTCTATTTGACACTTTAACAAAATCTGAAAAAAAAACAGAAATGATTTTTAAGATATTTATAATTTATTACCGCGCAATAAATCACAATTATTATTGTGTAGGTTTCTGTCTGCTGTTATCAGGTATAGCTGATTGTGTACAACTGAGTTTTGAGTAAAGTTTTTTTCTGTTAAATGATGCAAAAGATCTCATATGCAAAAGATTTCAGAGACCTTATGCATCAAATATGATAGACATGGTAGTACAAGATTGACCCAATCCCACTTAAACGACAACTGTTTTAAAACAGGGCAACTTTTCACTTTCACAGCATCTGCCTTTCAATCATCTCTATTTGGTAATCCTTGATTATGTAAAGCTGGATAATTATGCCTGTGGGCTCCATTCAAAGTTTATTACAGCTCTAAACAAACAGAGCATCTGAGAGCTGTGCTCCCGAGAAAACTCGATTCGGAACATGGTGTTGTCCCATAATGCAATATTGCAGGTTTTTATGTTAGCAGCCAGGCTTCCATCATACATTTTCATGTGCGTCTTGAAAGTGTTCTGTGGAAAAACTTAGTGGAAATTTAACAAAACAAATATATAAACATACACAATAAAACCAAAAAGATCTATTCTCTTGAAGGGTTTTTGCCCTTTTTCCCCGCAAAAAGAGTCATGTGATTACTGAGTATTCACAAGTTTGTTGTCAGTGTAGTTGAGTGTGCTGATATGAGTGTAGCATTCACAATTTGAAAAGATTTTAAATAAAAGGAATAAATATTAGGTTGTCATTTGCCAATTGATTAGTAATTTTTCTACAGAACACATTTTATGAAAGACATGTTTTGTAGAAGATCTGAGTTGAAAAAGCAAACAGTGCTAGATCGTATAGAATATGAATTATCAGAGGACTTTCAAAAAGTAAATGAAGTTGTGAACATACATAAAACAAACCACAACAACACTTATGTAAAATAGAAATAATATAGCTTATATTGATGGGTGTAAAATGGTGGAATAAATACATCCAGATTGAAACCACATAGCTACAAAGATGATATTTACGGTGTTCATTTCAGCTAATCAATCTTCACTGTCTTTAATCATAATCATAACTCCACCACAGCCCAAATGATAAACCATCCAGTTCTAGCACTCTGCATTTATATCTGGAGTTCCCACAAGTGGTAAATGTTCTCTCAGCTGGATTTATATAATATATTTAAAGCACGGAATCCTATCTTACCTCTTTAATTAATTCCATAAATCATTATTAATAACCTTTAAAACCCCCCATCTGCAAGGGTGTAATCACCACAGTCAATCTTTGGTGTCAGTTTTGATTGCCAATCCATGTCCTTCTTTAATTGACCTTGTCCAGTGAGGAAAGAGCAGACAATATTGCTTTTTCCCACTGGCGCCCCACTCATTTCTTCTTGAAATGAAGGCTGCCCCCAGTTTGATCAGCAGATTCCCTTTCATCACTTTATCCTTTTAAACAGCTGACATACAGGTTACACTAACTCAGAGGCATTCGATATGTACGTTTTTTTTTGGTTGCAGGATCTGATATAAAACAGATGCAAATTTGTTTGGCATGGCACTTCCAAACACCATTCAACAGTTAAAACACGTCGATGACATTTATGGGCTATTTTGTAACCAGAAAAAAAGTTATTTACACTGTTGGACTGAGTCTCATTAAAGATGATGAGTTCATTATAATAATAAGAACGTTTGTCTTAATAGAAATACGTCACCTGTGAAGCAAAAAACCTGTATCTCCTGGTCATCCCTAAAGTTAATGATAACGAACAACAGCTTAAGTGCCCAAAGAAAACAACCAATCAGAGCAACGAGAACTTTCTAATGAGTGAAAATCACTGTTACCCCAACATCCGGTCCCATCAAGTGGCAAAATCTTAACTGTAGCCCAGTCTGGCCTTAATGCTTTGGAATGTTCTTCATCTGTGCAAAAATCTGTATCCAATCAAATCATCTGCATTTAGCTGCATGTGAGCAGGCTGTAGATCTCCATGCATTCATATTTAATTTGGCTCCTAATTTCTGTCACAAATGAATGTTATAGACCTAGTGCCATTGGGGGCCATGTATCCAAATGTCATCAACAGCCACAGTGCCGGTGTCTTACAGGGATCCAGACTTTGTATTTCCCAGATCCAGGTTGATCCAAAGGAAATTTGACGTGGAAATTGCAATAAGAGGCCCTTTTCATCCATTTCTTTTGGTTAACAAGAACACATTTCAAATGTAAACCACATTTGAAAACTACTCCAAAATTCATTGATCTGCTTAACCGATAAACAGATGTGGATGGATTTGCCTGTGCATAACAGGAAAACTGTCTTTTCCTTTCATGTTCCAAAACATTTGAGTCCCCGAAAAAAAAGCGGTTGTGTATTTCACTGAGCTGCAAATCTTTAATCCCTCTTTTGGTTTGAATGTGAATACTCTCAAACTAAAGCTGAGCATCTGCACTATAAGCCCCAAGTAATTTAAGAGGAACTTGAATTAGTTTTAGCTAACTGTTAAAATAAGTATAATTATGCAATTGCTAAACTAATACCGTTTTCTAAAATACAGTTTTTTGGTTTTAGTTTTAACATTTGAATTGTTATTCTCTTTTTTTTCTTGCAGGAGTCAGAAAACAGCAACTAAACTCTTTAGCTTCAAGAGGATGTAATTTACTGTTAATAAAAATTCCAGTGACGCTTCAGTAGATTTGTGTAGGTTGAATAATAGTATGATATCACTCTATCACATGTACTTTCTGGCATGTTTTTAAGGGGTACTTACATGCAAAACACATATCAGGAGCTTGTCCTGACATGAGTTTGACATGGGTTTGACATGCCCCCCTGGCAAATCTGCTCACAAATGCACGATGAAAACCACCCCCAGCTGTCCACTTGGACAAACCATGTTCACCTGTGCACTTAGGAGACACATACAGTAATGAAATCAAGTGTTGTGTGTCATAGCACCATCTCTCACTTACTTTTAAACCTTTGTATGTAGTTTCAGGATATAGGGCCACCTTTAACTAAGGTTTGTAAAGTCATAACCAACTGAATGTATAAATGCATGGTTGAGATGTGAGTTTGGCCAGATTATAATTTTAACAGCCGTCCGGAAATAGCTCAGTATTTGTGGCTGAAAAGGTAGACCGATTTGATTTTAAAAGGTTCATAACTGAATGCTATCCAGTTCACCTGGACAGGTTGCCAGTCCATTGCACGGCCACACAGTCTCATATTCACTCTTAGGGTCAGTTTAGGGTGTCCATGTGTTATCAAATTTAATTTCTGCAGCATCCCCTTGCTTACCACAACTCATGGCATGTGTTGTGTCCTCAAATGGTGATGCTTTAAGAGCTGAAGCTAGTCAACGGTTTATATTTGGTAAAAAATATCAGTGTGAGCCAAGTCGAAAGACCTTTTTTTTTGGTATCCTTTGTAATACCCGACCTTGTCACAAACTACGCCAAAGAAAAACAAGTTTTAAAGTGACCTGATACACTCGCAGACATACAAGAAGGCCCGCATACACACAACCAGCAGGGTGATTTATTTTAAGACTCCGAGTCTAAGAATGCCATTTAGTAAAGTTGGCAGCGGGTAATAAATCCTCATCAAGTCTGGTGCATCCTGTTAGCTTCTTCTCTCCTAGTGACAGCTTTTTAATAAGCTGTGTGTGGTCCTGTATGTGCACTTGACATTTACTAGCTGACGTTACCCCTCCTTGTCCGTCAGCGCACATTATGCATTTTCTACTATACCCAAGCAAAGCATTAGCATGTACTATAACTATGTCATTCATACTATTCAAGGTCTACGGCAATGGAGCTAGCCTGTTTGTTGCCATAATTGATTTCTTTTCAGCTGCACAAATGAGTTTCTTATTTCTTTGGAAGTTATTTATATGGAAATGGTAAGATGTTGTGACTACATTAGAGGAGTTATTCTCACCTCGCTTTAAAGTCACTACCTCCTGGGGAAACTCCCATTGTTGCCTTTTGCTGTTTGCTGATTCTGTCAGCAAAAATTAATTGGTGTCCGTTTTAACTCCCCCCGAGCCTTAATTTCTATGAGATACCCGGGCCCAATTACGTGGCGTAAATAACATTTGCTCTATAATTGCTTCAATAAAGATTTATCGCCTTCTCTTCATTGTCCTTATGTTAAGGCATTGCAAGGCTAGCCAGAGGAGACTGGGGCATGGAAAAGTTATCTCACTGTGTGGTTACGGCAGGCTGTGTTGCGTGCTTTGACCGGAGGCGGTTGGGGAAAAAGAATAAACAGAAATGAAGGAAAATATTAGGGAGACTTTATTCTTATCTCTATAATTGGACTTTGCTAATTGAGTAAAATTCCATCAAATGCAAATTTTCTCTGAAAAGAAAAGCAAATATCATGGTATGATTATGATATTTTGGCTACCTCAGCCTTTTTTTTTTATCATAAGCCTCAAATTCCTCTTTGGTAACATACAGTTTTGTCACTCTGTAATAACCTGTCCTTGATTATATGATCTGACAAAGTCAGGGTTTTGTCAGCTGTATCTTCTATGTCTATTGCAGTTTTCAAGGGTATAGAAAATGGATGTTTTCCCTTTATAATACATTACAAGCTGTAAAGCTTTTACCCATAGCCCAGACATTTTAGTAGATTCTTTAGACCAAGGTGCCGGAAAGGCCTCTCTGAGATTCAGACAAGGTGTTGTTTGTTGTACTTGCAATGAAGCACAGGAGAACTACATTATCCAATATTAATGGAGAAGCGACTGATATTTCATGTGGCAACTGGGCGGATGATGGAGGAAAATCACATAACTACAATCATAAATAAACGATGAATAGCGACATGGAGGTTCTTCAGATATATAATGAACTGTCTTAAAGTGATGCTTTTTGATTTGACTTGTTCGAGCTTAAAACATGCTCTTTTTTGAAAATAAAAACTCCACGCCTTTTTAAGGTGTCGTCATTGTTACAAATGACAAATAACAGTGCCATTTATTTTCCTTGGCAAATACCAGTACATAAAAAAGGCGACCGTCTGTGAAAGCGTCATCCTCTGTGAATTTCTTTTTCATAATGTCTCCCTGAACTACGGTGGCTGAGAAGTGCAAAACACATTTACAATTTAAAAAACACCTTATGATTTAAAAAAGCTGAATAAAATTTTAGGATACACATTTAAAGTTTAGAAAACACATTTACGAATTAAAAAAAGATAACATTTTAAGAAACAATTTTTTTCCAAAATGTTTGTTTCCTAAAAAATTTGTTTCTTGAAATGCTATATTGTTTTTTCATTTGTTCATGTCACCGATTTGGGAATAAGCAGTTCACAAAATGGATGGATGTGTTTCTTTAATTGTGAATGTGTATCTTACAATGTTATTTTGTTTTTTAATTTTTCAACGTTTTTTTTCTTTTATTGTAAATGTGTTTTGCACTTCTCAGCCACCGTACAGAACCCCCCAAACTGACGTCAACGGATGGATTTTCCAAAATGTGTCCATCACAAGGCCCGCTTATTTTCATTGTACACAAAAGGTGCTAGAAATGAGGTCTTTACAAAGACACCCCACAATGGATGAAAATGGATGCCTGCATCATTCTGCGCAAAGAGGTGTCCTCCATTTATGACAGTGTCTAAAATATGCCATACACATCAGTCATACTCTTACTTTTACCTGTATCTTAATTAGGGAAGGGTAAGGCGAGTCAAATTAATTTTCATAGCAAAATTCATGTACAAGACAATTGAATGCTAGACCGTGAAGAGACAAGCAGGGCTGTTTTCAAGCCTATTCTCTGTGGGACAGGGGACCAGAATATAGAAAAACAGCAGCAGCATTCTGGATGTTTTGCATCAGCTGGTTTAGGCAGCCCGGTAAGCAGGATATTACAGTAGTCTAACCAACAAGAGTCGGGTTTAGACACTATTTTGGACAGTAAAAAGCTGCTGATGCTATTGATTTAATGGCTGTAAAAGTTCAGGACTTAGTTCAGTAGTACCCTAAGATTTTTTACCTTAGGTTCTAGAGAGAGAGTTTGAAGTTTGAACAAGTTAGTGTAGATAATATCTGAAAGGTCATGAATAATTCCAGAAAAACCTCACCACATTACATGAATGAATAATTCACAGTTGTATCCGTAGCATTTGACAGTGTGTTGATTAGTAAGGGAGAACCTGCGGTATGATCCACTGCTCATCGCGGACCTAACACCAGTTTTAAACCATTAGTAAAAGCCTCGCTTGCCTGTTCATCCATTTTCCATGTACAATCCAAATAAACATGGCATTGCCTGCCAGGTGGATCTGGGGCTTGCCACCTCCTCGCCTCCGTTTCTTTTCCTGTATTAATAGCTTCTCAGGAGAGCCAGAGAGGTCTGTGTGTCAGGTTTTATCTCCAGAGAAGAACAGGGGAAAACTAAATGAAGCCTGAACTTGAGAACAAGCCCATCTGAGCTTCTCAAGGGGATGCTCGGAGCACATTAAGGGAAACATCAGTAATGTGCAAAACAAATGGAGAGGTGTGAAAACCCCCGAAGACTTTCCCCCCACCAGCTAGATTGAGCCTGTGCCATAAATCTCCGGACCCCTGTGCACAGTGTTGTATCCCGACCAGATGAGAGAAAGAGAGATGAAGCCAGGTTTCTTCCACATGGAAGCAGTGTAACTGTCAGACGGAGGCTTTTCATTTCGCTGCTTAACTCTGAACGTGGGCTGCTTGTTGTCAGTTTGCCAAAGGCTTTTTTCCAGACTTGATGCACTAAACAGTTAGTCGAAAAGTTAAAGCAATTATCCATCACCGATGTCCGGAGAGTATTTTGCCTGCCTTCAATGACAGTCTGTTTGTAACTGCATGATTTGGATAAAGACTAATGGAGTGTGAGGAATGCACAGAAGCAATGGGATTATACTAATAAAGATGTATTAGGGGGGAGAACAAAAGGCCTTGGCAAGGTATCCGACCACTGGGGCTTGTGAGTTGCTTGTGGATAGGACGGGTGGGTGGAACACACTCAGGTGTGAATTTTTCCTGATGAAATGGGGGCACGCCTTCAAAGATATTGCCGATTACACAGTGTATTAAACACTGTGAATGATGAAGAAGAGACTGTAATGGAGTTTCATTGTTAGACCGCCTTGATTAATCAGTAAACACAAATTAGTTTTGTCTTTTTGGGTTATTTTTTAGATCTTCAATTCTGACATTGTGATTCAGAGTGAAACATCTGACAGACTTCGATGGAGTTCATTACCCATATAGATAAAGCTCATAACCTAATATTATCAAAATAGTGAACTTTACTTTATTTTCTAAACTGCCACCTCGTGACTATAAGTTAATTGTGACAAATAAACAAAATAATAATCAGATAGACTTCCAATTTGGACAAATATCATCATTATGTGTTTTGTTTTTCAATAGGTAGATTGTTAACAACACAATAACTCAATTTCCTTTTAAACTGAACTGTGGGTGAGAAAATTGGAGCTTTATTTACCTTTCAACTCTCAAGTTTGTTGAAGTTCTATTTTAAAAGGAGAAATTAATACAACCATATCTGAAATGTCAAATTCAGGCACATTTGTGGATATTTCTGTAAAAAAAGTTATGTTTTTAAGTAAATCGCAGGTTTCAAATAGAGAAAGATGACATTATTGTTGAGTGTATTTCAAGTATAATCAACTGATCAACTTTGGCAATTGTTGCTTGATTGTTTTTAAATGGATATTACGATATTTACTCAAAGCAACTAAAACAACTTCATCAGAGATGTCCCTATCACTTTATAATGTTCCATTTCTTTGGCTTAAAAACCTCATCACTTACTTAACACAGTATTTTTCACATCTTGGTCTCTGCCTACAATAAAGCACCAATGAAATATCATCCTTATTTGGCTGCATTTGAGCTGACAGTAAATATTTCACAACTTAAAGCTTGGCCAACTGCATCTGTTTTCGTCGTCCATAGACACTATTCATCCAGGTCAATAGCAAAAACATGTATGTCCCCATTCAACTTGCTGCACAATGGATTCTATTCTAGCTTCATGTCTGCATGGATGATCTTATGTCCAGACAACAAAGATTGGTTCAGTCATTTAATATTTACCAGAAAAATCTGAGCAATTCACAAGGTTTAAGAAAAACGTGTGCCTTGTGGCCTTGAGGTGTTTTTCTTATTTCAGACTTCAGCCTTCTGATTAATAGGTAAGGCTGGATGGAAAATCTAATATGGTTATATTTTTTCTCAAAAAATATTACCACGAATAACCACAAAATTACCACATTTTAATCAGATGGCTTGATTAACCTTCTAATTATTCCACTGTGATTTAAACCCATAGTGGTCTTTTGTTATTAATGGTAATTATGACACAAAGAGCTTTCATATCTATAAAAAACTGGATTAAATTACATGTAACATCTAGAATATTTCTATATGAGTTGATTGCTTGTCCATAAACTGAAATGTGACTGATATAGGAGTTCCACTTTTGTGTTTATTGCCAACAGCAACAGGGCACAATCCATGAATTATTTAACACTTGTGTGAAGTTGTATTCAAGTTTTTTCACTTCCCTAAAAAAAAGAGAAGGATCCTGCAATCATCCACCTCTGATGTCCCCTGTAGAATTCCAGGTAATTTTGTTATTCAGAGTTGTCTCTCTTCTTTGTGCAAATCTATTGATTTGGTTCCAACAGTCTGTCTGATGGATTTGTGGTATTTTTACCGATTTATGACCCCTGACCAATGTACCTCTTGGCTCTGGGACCTATCATTTGACACATTCAGAAACACACTGGTTTACGCCTGTTCCAGGCTTGGTGAACTTTTGATGTGACAATTATCCCACAGCCAGTAGATGTGAGGTGTTCCATTTAGGCACAGAAGGCAAAATGGAGGTGTAACAGGTACAGTGTATGTATGAATCCCAGGAAATGTATAAAACACCTCTGCGGCTGTAAATCGTAAATAGCTGTATTTTTGTAGCAGTTTTTCTTGTCTGGCTGACCACTCGGAGCTTTTTCACACTACAAGCCACATTAAACTATTTCAACCAGTACGTAAACACAAGTTACAAGTTTAAGTTTTGATTTATACACTATCACAGTCTTAAATTTTTCTCCATTCATAGGTTCCGCGCACTAGTGACAATGAAGGACAGCCTTGTCTTGCAAATCGTTTCCATAATAAATTCCCTCCATGATATTGAGGAAAAAAAAAAGATTTATCTCTGAGTTAGTGTTTATGATGACGTCATGGTGTGCACTTTAAAACAGCCTTGTTTAGTACAATCAGTACAATGATTACTTAACCTCTAGGTCTGTGCACTCGTCCCTTTAAGTAACTGCTGAACATTTAGAAGGAATACTCATTTGGGTATTTGAGACTGGAGTGGTCTGTCAAGAACTTTTCACTTTTCAGCTTTGAGAAACTTTCATTTGCCCTTAGCATTACATCTTGGCTGAAATGTCGCCAATGAGGTTGAATGTATTATTGGAAGCTTGCTCAGAACAGATTTTTGCGTACTCGTCATGACTAAATGCTTAACTGCCATCAGCATTTCCATGATCAGTGAAGAAGAGCGTGCCACACTTTCTTCTTGTAATCTTTCAGATTCAGGTCCGTCCTGATCTTGTCTGTCAGTAATACATTTTGCCGAAATACTGCAGTGAACCATAATCTGAACGGCCTCACGTCTAAAAATGTAACTTCTGTATTTTCATTCATGAAGTCTTCTGCTGATATCAGTCTCTACTAAAGACAAACCTACATTCCCTAGATATTTTGGACAGCTGTTTGAGAATGTTTCTTAACTTAATTGAGAATTCCTCATTCCAAAGCAGTGGAGTTCATCCTTGGCCTAGCAGTCCCTTTGTGATTAGAAAGCTTACCAGTTCTTTTCCCCCCCAATAATATTACTGACAGCATATTTTGACTAATGTGAAATAAATCAAGTATATTAAAGCAATAAAAACATTTAACAACTAAAAATTGTATAACATATAAGCATTAAATATAAAAAACAACAATAAAAATACATAAAATGGAAAACAAAGCAACCATCAGAAAAACAAGGGTTAGTGATTCCTAGAATTGCAGCTATTGTGGAAAAGATCTCCTAATCTGGAAGGCTCAAGCTTTTGCTTATTATTTTAAATTAATGGGCCGACTTTCTAGAATTAGCTTCTTATGTATCTGACCCAGCAGCCTTGCGGGACTTTGGATGAAGACATAGAAACACAGGGGGACGGGCAGACAGGAAGAGGAGCTTATATAGATATAGATAAATATATATAGATATGGCCTACCAAAGGTAGCAAAGACATTTGTAGGTTGGGTATGAATTACCCTTCTGCTCCCTCCCCTCTAACTGTTGCTCATGCCGACTGGTCAGAGTGGCGTTCCTGGCCTCATTTGCTGGTTAATTGCATTTTATAGTTGAGCTAAAGACCTGTCATCTGTTTCTCTGGTTTCATTTATCTTACAAATAACCCATAGAGGGTGGGTTAAACTACCTGTTTCAGGCTCAATAAATCCTTTTTGCTGAATTTTCCCACAAATCTCTCACTGGAGATATTACACTTTCAGACTTCTCATGGCCTTGATGAAAACCCAAATTCAATTTTGGGAAGTCATCAACCTCGACGTGAACAAAGATATCTTCAGATCTGTGAATTAAGGCTGTCAGTTAAGAACTTCTGAGACAAGGAAAAAAAAAAAAACCCTTACATGGCACTCAACATGAACCGTGTCCCAGTTTTTTAAACAGCAAATTCATTAGTAATTAACCTACCTAAAAACAAGAACAATATCAAAACATCTGTGCTTCTTCAGCTCACAACACAGCGTTGCATCCGCTTTTTCTTCAAGGTAGTGCGTATTCCCACTGTGAACGGTGTCCCCATTCCTCGCAATTATGCAAATGACACATTAATGAGGTGTAATTGTGAATTCATAAAACAGCAGGGATAAACTGTATAAAGATGCAATGTCTTAATAAGGGTAGTGGGAAGCTTCATCACTGAAGGGCTGAACACACTAATTGTTTACCCACCACTGCTACTTTAAGTAGTACATATTCATTTTGGGGAAATGAAGTATAGTTACGAGTGTTTATACTACCCGGTGAATAGTGTTGAGTGTTTTGTCACGGCGACGAACTTGCACGACACAAAACATACATTCTAAGCGACAAAGAGCCAGTGTAAAACAGCCGGGAGCGAGCGCGCAGCTATTTAACCTTGACATAATTTGTTCCATACTTCATGTGAGATAATTAGTGCTTTGCATTGCTCCTTATTGCTGTCGGTGGATTTTGCTGTTGAGGTGAGTCAGCGCTGTTTTGCAAGCAGCCTAACATTTAAAAATGTGCCCAGTGAGAATAAGAAGACTTTTTAAACTGTTTTCAGTTGGAACAATTTAGAGTTTAAAATGAACTGTTCATGAGTCTAAATCATATGTGAAATATGGTTACTCTCAGAGGTGTCCTTGCTGACTTCCTGTTCTTAGTGCTCGGCAGACTCTTTAAAATCACAGACTATGTGAGTGTATTGATAAAAACAAAGTTATTTTCGCCTCCTTAATTGAAAGGATTAGAGCTGCAGTGTTCTTCCATACGCTTGCTGCCGTATTCAAGCTCTTGTCTTCTTCTTCTTACAGATCAGCTAATTGTTTCTTTGTATGGAAGTTTGAGCTTCTTATATGTGCAGAAGTAATCTGCTAAATGTAGAGACTGTCTCCACAAGCACAGCAATGACTGCTGTGAGATCATAATTAGTTTGGATGTATTATAGAAGTAGATATAACCAATGGAAAAACTTAAATGTCACGAAATTGACTTTAATTACCATTAAGACATTTTGAGTACAGTATAACTTAATTTTTTAAAAGACTGGGAAGATGAGTAAGATTATAAGAAATAAAAATCTGAAACAAAAGGTTTTCTCAGTAGTAAGTATTTATGAATAGGAATATCTTTTCATTGAATGTGGAAGAAACAATTAGCAACTTTGACATTATGACAATAACATCCCATGGAATACAACTGGGTATAAAATTAACACCTTAAAGACCTAGTGTCACTTATTATAAAAATGGGCACAGGTTTAGAATGTTTTTCAGAGCAAACAGTCTCAAATAGACATCACAGTCTCACTGAAATCACTGTAAGATTCAAGAAAACATCTAAAAAATGATGTGTGTTACACTTGACAGCTTGAGGCTTATTTTGAATGAGCTGAAGTAAACCAGAGAAGCGTCCTGTGGTCAGATGAGTTTAAACCTCAAAGTTTGATTTTGGAGAAATCAATTTGTTATGATGACCATTGCAAACACGGGCTTTTCTGAAGTTTAGGGTTAGGGATAAGGATAGCACTGGAACCTAAGACACCTGGAGAGGCACAATCAATGCTGTTTTGGAGAACCATGTTTCCATCCATATTGCATTCCCTTTTCTTTTCAATTTTACACATCGTCTTTAACTTACTTTACTTTAAAAATGATGTCTTGGCACTTTCCTGAGAGAGTAAACAAGCTATGAAGAATTTTTTAATGCAGTATATGTGAGATGTAATCATTAATTATCATTTGCTCCGTTCACTTTGTTTTTTTTTTAGAGCTGTGCTTAACCTCTAATCTACCTTCTGTGCCTTGACCACATCACTAATGACTGAATCATTTATGCTGATGTATGATCGCACGATATACTTTTAATAATAAGGATGCACGGAAGGAAGAAAGTTGAAGAGAGTTGGAGAGAAACTTTGGGCTCTGAGACTACTCTTTTCTTCGGTTTTCTTCTCGTAGTCATTGTGTCTAGGGTTTTTAAACCTGACTATAATTAACTCAGTCCAATAAAGATTCTACTAAACAAATGTAGCTCACTACCATATCTGAAAACCATACCAATCATCACGACCGGATATTTCTCCTCTGTTTAGTGATGTTGGGGGATAAATAACATAAAATAGTTTTTAGGAAAAGGTAGTTTGGTTAAGAATTTACACTAAAAGCTTAAAACCCTTTTCAATCAAACCCATCTGCGTCCCAAGTTTTTATGTTCAAATAAGGGCAACATAGTTAAACAACAACAAATGATCAGGTCATGCGTCCTGATAAGTTGAAAAACGCTAAATTTCTCTCAGCCTTTGGCTGATTAATGACACGACTTGTGAAGATGTGAAGGCATTGTTTTCTTTCTGATAAGTGGCCAAAGCTCCAAGGTTGTATCAGCGCTATAAAATAATCTGACAACTGAAGAAAAAGATGAGCAACCATTAACAACGATAATCAGAGCCTTGAAACAACACTGAAACAACACCTCGACTGGAACAGAACAATGGTATATATTTCTTTTTTTTTTTTTTACAATGGCCAGAAAAGAAAACAACACCTCCGGGAAAAGCTTGTTAGCATTCAGACACAGTGTTTGAGGTGGCAATGAATCTGCTGAAAAACACTGGCTCTGTCACTCCTCTTCGGTTTTTTAGGGTGCTATGCAAATGTCATCGGTGGAGCGAGCAGCACAGAGGTTGTGCGTTCGCATGTGTGACACATATAGATGTCTGGAATCAACTGCACATGTCAGGCCTTTAATTAGTTTCAACACTAAATCGATAGGGTCTGATTAATTAGACAGGGGCCAGTGCGAAGGTTGGGGCAGGTTACTGAAACAAGAGAGCTTGCTTAAGGAGAAAAACTAATTGTATGAATTATTGAGCAAGCTGTCTACTCTGAGCAATGATGCAATTGCTTTTTTGAGGAGTAAATAAATAAATAATAAAACAAAATGTACCCACTGGACCTAAAATTTCCCTTTAACTTGATTTAGTGTAGGAGAACCATGGTGGATGAATGAATATTTCTTTATAACTCTAAAAGCTGCTTAATTCCATAATGAGAACCCATCAAAGGCCTGATTGATGGCAGGATCACAGTTATTTAATTTCTTTGAAATAATTATGTTCGTTTTGGTTTCTTTTGGAAACTCTTTTTTGTGAGTGTGGGCCGTCAAGTCTAATTTACGGGATCAGCTTTTCTGCTGCTTGCCAACTATTCATATTTTTAACATCCTTCCTGTTAATAAATAGCAGTCTTAGAAAACCTTTTCTGGCAGATTTGAAAAAGAAATTACTGACAAAATGCTATTGATGCAGGAATTATAGATGAGAAAAATCCTTTGGGAATGAAGGCAGTGTGAAATATAAACCTCAGAGGCCCAAACAAAGTCAGAAAATTCTGTATAATGTTGTTTTCATATTGTGTTAATGGTCTGCGATTGATTGATAACTCTCGTGATTGGCTATTCAAGAAAATTTAGTCATGACACGATTGTTGGCTGAAATCAGTTACTGTCGGATGAGAGGTCTTAATTCCATTTCATATCAAATATGTAAGTCGTCTTGATCCAATTTATTTACAACAATCTGTTTCCTACTTACTGTAGTAGCCGGCTGTGAGAGCTAATATCCAGAAAATGTTTTAAACACACACAACTTGATTGTCAGTAATGTGCTGCTGCTGTTATTCTGATGAAAATCCCCAGCATGTATGTTTCAATCCAACAGCTGCACAGCTCTGCGTCTGTACTTTGAAAAAAAGCACGGTAAAGAGGTAGCGGGGGTCAGAGAAACTTTGCTGAGCTTTGTAATTTGCGCTCACTTGAAATCTGATATTTGGGATTGTTTTGCATGCATTTGATGATTAGCTGTCGGCTGGTTACGGTTAACACTCCAAAAGAAATTGATATGTCTTATTTCTCATTATCCTACCCTTTTATAAGGAACAGCTTGGAGATCAGGCAGTAAAGCTAGAATTAGCACCTTGCATTGGTGTGACTCAGCCTGTCAAGTAGCCTTTCATATCCACCCCAGCTTCCATTTCAGGCGGTGAATAATATCCAGAAGAGGTTTAGTGGAGTATTATGATGTCTTAGTATAACTGGCTTTTGACCGTTTGGGTATGTTATCACATCAGATACTTTCTTTTTGTGCAATTGAGTCCTGTTTGCAGATTACAGATATTACAATATTTCTGCTACCATTTTGAACAATGATTTGACTAAATGTATGCATTTATTGCATTGTTGTTAAAAGAGAAACCACATAATTTCTTTTTTTCTGTGATAATCAAATGACAGAGATGATGCAAGGCTATATTCGTCATTACAATACAAGTTACAAGTAACCCTGTGTCTGGACCAGAACAACAACTTTCAAAACTGGCAATCATTTTGATCCTTGTTTGCTTTCACATCCCCAAATTTCCAACAGGAAGGGACAAATACTTGCCATGAAATTTGCTGTTACAGAAAAAGAACCACTCTGTGAGACAGAAACGACTCATGCAGTTGTTATTGTTTTATTTTTATTATTTAAGCAAATACAAACACATGGTCTGTTGTAGGAAGATCTCTCGGTTTGGCCCAGTATTAACTTCCTGTTTTATTTTGATACAGCTTCTCTATTTAATTTTTATTTTTTATTTTTAATGGGTTTTGGCTTTGGGGTATTTTTTTAAATTTATTTGCAGACCGTTTTTTTGTGTTTCTTGCCTCTTTAACCAATCATTGCTACCAGTTAGTTTCCAACAATGTTTTTACTTAGCTTGTTAGTATTCCAGCTTGGATTTCCTTGCTTATGCGGAGCCTTTTTGTTTGTGTCTGCAAGTTTAATTAAAGTCTTTTTGTTCTTTATTTGTTGGTCTCCTGTGTGTTTGCCTCTCCATTTGGGTCCTCTTCTAAATTCCAGCATTACTCTACTGGAAGCAGAAATCTACTAATTCGCCTGCAAGACAAACTGAAATATCAATCAAATTCAGTACAGCTTGCATCATAAAGGAAGAGCTGTCACTCATGTTATGGGACACATTGGTGTTAAAAAACTTTACATGAATCTGGTCTATTGGAGTAACATAGTATCATAGGTGCTACTCCTCGATGGTTACTCCATTTTTCAACCACCTAATTTAAGTCAATGTTATAAAAAACACATTTTCTGGAGTTAATGAAATAGAGTTCTTGCAAAAATATTTAATATACCAGTAATTAAGGGCATAAAGAAAACAAAACTATAGGTGGTTTAGATTGAATTAAGAGTTGGACATTTAGTCTGAAGTCTGAGTCAGGCAGCCTGGAGCATCTAACCGCAACTTTCTGACTGATTAGCTTTTTGACCATTATATTATGTTATAATAATATCTGATTGACCACACTTTTCCACTTTCATGATTGAATATACAAGTGCTTTTGTTTTACACCTATCTAATGTGTTCTCCTGAGCTCTGTGTGAAAACTATTGGTAATTGACTGTCAGGCTTATTAAAGTAAGATGGAGTTACTTGAGTTGGACAAAATTTAATTTTGGTTAGGGGCTTCAAAAGATCAATAGAACTGGAAGATCTGAGAATAATGCTTTTAAATGCAGAGAAGTGGTTGCTTCTGCGAGAAGAATGTGAAAAGCTTCAGGCACAGCAGAGGGACCGAGAGATGATGACTTTAGGAGGAGAGCAAATTGAAAATAACTAAATCTAACTGTTGACTTTGACTATGTGTGGAGGACAACACATTGTGTCAACAATTATCATCAACAATGACGATGGAATTTGCCATCCAGCTCAACAATTCCCTCACATAACTTACCACTAAATTTTTCAAATTGAACTTCTCCATTCCTTTAAAATGTAAATCATATTTGATAGATTAACACAAAGTGTGGAGAGGTGGAAAATATTCTGAAATTGTACCAATAGGATACAGTGGATAACCCACAATGGACAAAAATGGAACACACCATCTGTCTGAAGATCCAGACATATGATGAAAAAAAACAACAACTGAAAGAACAGAAGCTAAATAAACAGTCAGCAACAATAAAACAATAATTGTGATCATAATATGCATTAGACTGTGACTTTTACACATGGTGTTAAATCAGTTTATTTATTTAAATTAGTTTTTCGTTTGTAGAGAGCAATTACACTGCAATTAGGGTCATTGAGAACTTTTGGATTTTGACACAATGTGCTATCGGAGGCAGATTGTTGTTGATTTCTCCCAGTCGAATAGGAATTAAATGCAAAACTGCTAGCTCCGGGATCACCGGGCTTGGTGTTAGCAAACACAGAGGCATAGCCAAGGCTGAAACTAATGTGAGACTATAGGGCGTTAGCTTGAAAGTTGCTCTCCAAAGCCTCAAACATCCCATTGCTATTGCAGCTTAAGAAGAAAGTAAGTGCGCAGTCGACTTTCTGCCTTGCCAATTGCTTGGCCAAGCTTATTCTATGTGCCGCTGATCTCAGTGACCGGATTTTATCTCTGGGAAATCTGAATTTGCAACTCTTAGTTAGCTACGCTACTTAGTTGCTTAAAGCATACAAAGAGGATGTATTACCATGAAGATACTTCTACAAGCAGTTCATCGTGCATGATTCCTCTAACTTTCTAATGAATTGTTTATCTGGTTTAGTGTGATTCTTTAAAATGAGTACGTTCTTTGCAGAGAGTGAAATCTCATGTCATCTGATAGTGCCTGGAGTGGAGTGGGTCAGATTAGTTTACTCAAATATGCTCATTTTGAAGAAAAAATCATCCAGAAAAATGTGTAAAGGAATTTTCTTAGAGTTTTGGAGCACACACAAGTTTTCAAGGACGACAATAAGCAACAATCTTCTGAAATAAAATAATTATATTACACTTTTGAAAAAATGTTGCTGATGTTTGAGATGACATATGAATAAGACAAGCAGATGATGCCTGTTTTAATGCAACAAGTGTTAACATGAGGTTTCACATTACTGTGATTGTTTGACCAACAGTGTGGACAGAACAACGTCTATGTCTATCCTTTTAATAGCAATCCCAGTCCTGGGACTGGGAACAAGAGAATGAAATAATGCATCAATGAAATGCATTAATACATAATTCTGTACTCACAGGCGTAATTAGAACAATAAATCAAAGTTAATACATGTATCAACATCAAGGTTGGATAAATACTACGAAAGAAGTTTGTGAGGTTCTGTAGTCTGTGTCAGTATAGGGAATGCTCACTGTTCTTAGCGACAGCATTACGGCAACACTGTGCCAAATGCCTGTATTATTAGTGAATGAAGACATGAGACTGGTAAGTTTATCCAAAGAAAAATCTGAGCTGTTATACAAGCTGTGGAGACACCTTAATTCAACAAGAAAGGAGCAAATCTGTTCCACCAGATGCACGGGATAGATCATCACTGAGAGAACTTCCTTTTGTCATTTGAGAGTACACCCTGATCTTGAACATTAAGTACTATAATTGGACATACTGTAGCTGATGACCTGCAGAATGGTCTAATATGAACTTAATTTGAATACCAGGCTGATTGGAGACAAAGTGTCTAATCAACTGACTATATGCCTAAAGATTCTGTCTTGACTATTCATTGTAGTAGGGTTCAGACCACTGTGCATTTTTACTCATGCACTTTTTAAAGTTAATTATTTTCCACAACTACTGGTTTCTGTTTATGTATTTTCTTTTGGACAGTGGGTTGTTTTTTCACCCAGATATATTAAAACCATTATTTCAAAGCCACTGTTGTGCATGCATTTGACAGCGGTTGATGATGAAAATTTGTCATTTCAGATTCAAATAGCTGTCAAAAGCTTACCAGTCATTCTTTAAAACAGAATTGAGAGCAACACTGAAGATTGAGAGCACCACACTGACACTTTGGGAGGACAACTTTAACTCTGCATCTTGTGAGATATGATTATGTAATATAAATATTATCCGTGTTGTTATTCTGCAGAGGCAGCACTGACAATAACCGCAGATGTGAGAAAGGGTAAATTAATTAATCAGTAAGGCTAGAGATAATCCCTGCAAACTTCGCCGTTCTACAGATGGCCTGTGCATATTTAAATCAAACGCAGCAATAAACTTCTCTAATTTGTAAGATTGGTGTCTGCCTGCTGTCTCCCTGCATTGACACTGGAATCGTAATTAGACAGAATAAAAAAAACAAAAAAAAACAAAACAAGACTAAGTACCACAATTTGCCAGAAGGATGTGTTCATTCACCGGCCCTGCAGCCATCACCTATGATTAATGTGCATATGTCGGAGCCTCTTTTGGCAGGGTCCTGTCTGACATGTCTTAAAAGTTCAATTGTATTCATGCTAATCAGCATTCGATTCAAACGAGTGCATTAGAATTGCAAATCATACTTGATGGTTCATATGTGCAAGTGCAGTGTCTTATCAAGTCGGGTTAAATGCATCTAGGTGGGTTTTAATTCAAAGGGAGAAAGAGGACGTGACAGCATGTATTATGAGGGGGAACAATGTGGGACATAAAATCAAATAAACAGGTTGGTGAAAGAGCAAACTGGATCCGTCTAAAACAGCTAGACGATTTTTCCCTCTGATTAAGGAAAAAAGAATAGGTGAGGATGAACTCTTCAGTCCACAGTCATACCATCACAATTCACGTAAAACGTTTGCCGAGATAAACCTGTGAGCACTTCACCACTTGGCCATGTCTCATTTCTAGTACTTTAAACTGAAATAGATAGAAGAAGACAATTCCACTTCAGATTGCTGTTAATCACTTTGGCATTTTTCTCCCAATGTGCAAAATATTTCTCGGTGTTCAGAATTTTCATTTGCATGCTAATGAAGGTGAAGGACAGAAGCCACTAATTACAGTCCAGTAAAGGCCTGCCTAATGGTCCACTAAAGACATAGCATGGCTGAGCCCATAATTCCATTATGCAAATGCACAGTCAGGAGTGAAAAACCCACAGTCATAGTAACCTGGATCCACTGTTGCCTTACTTCTCCACATTTAGTCAGGATGTTTGTGGTTTGTATGAATGATATTCACTTGCATTCTATAAAAACAAAAACAATCTGTCGCTCTTAACCTTTAACTGCTGTATTTCATCAGGGAGCAAATACACAACAACTGAAGAAGTAATGTTACACTCTTACAGTACAAGTGATTCTGAGGGAAAAAGCCAAATTTACTAAAAAATGGACTAAAGTGCTTTTAGCTTTTTTTTGGGAGTTTTTAATTCCCAAATTCATCTATTTGCTACTGTGACTTAGTTGATTAACTTATGAAAGGCTTGTCTTACCTGCAATATGATCCACACAAACTCTGTTCATCATGATGGAATCAAGGTTAAAAACAGGTGACAGCAATTTTGAATTTGGTTATGTTTACTTTTATTACTTGACAAGGCAAAAACTCATCATTTTTAAATGGAAGGACATTTACATAAAAAAGACACAAAAAACAAAATTAAATTTTTTTTTTTTTTTATTCTGCTTTTATTTACTCAGCAATATCCATACCAACATCTGCTTTAGGTAAAAGATATATAAAAAATGTATGTATAGCATTGTTCATATCAAACGAATAAATGTTTTGTCTGTATGAATGACAGCTAAACACAGCTTTGATCATGCCATGATACACTGAACAGTGGCTACTGCGTGTAATTCAGAAGATTATAGATAATATCTTCTAAATCCCCTTTGAAGGAATAATCGCAATACAGAAAAGAACACTCAAAAAATGAAAACCTCTGTATGAAGAAAAAAAAATTGAATAAATGCTAGAGACATGGTTTCATTTAAGTGATGATGTCAGCCAATTAAGGCTTGATGCAAAACGTGCACGCATCTCCCTTTTAAATCTGGAGTGGCATTTGCATTTATCAGCGTTTGACAAGAAAATTCAAGAAATAAGCATTATTTACCTGACTGGAGGTAGGGTAGAAATTAACTTAGGCTCAAAGGTCCAGGACAAACACAGAAAAAAGCCCTTAAACATGTTTTATTAAAAGGACAAAGTCAATAATTCCTGATACTTAAGCCTCTTCTGCATGTTTTTCTTTTTCTTACTATCCTGTCCCCAAAAACTTGCCTATTCAAGTGATGATATTGCATAACGACTAAGTATAAGGCCCTTAAAACTGTTGTAGCATGCCTTTACATGTCAGCAAGGCAACCGGCACAATGGTATCTATCAAGGGGAATGCTTGTGTTGTCATGAGAAAATATTTCAGCCCTGACCATGAAACCAAAGCACACAGTGTTGTTGTGTAACGGCCATAAAATATATTGGTCTCGACTTCAGATCAAAGGCGTACGGATGAAAGGACTTTGTGGCTTCTTGAACAAAAGAAATGAGAACTGTACCTTCTCTGACGCAGAAGCCGGAAAATAAAGTTTTTTTTTCTGTTGACAGTTATGCCTCTGTCAAGTTTTTTTCCAGAAAAACCTCCTCTTATTTTAACGACATAAAGCAAAACTGTGCAGTCGGTGCCAAGTTGAGCATGACTGGTAACTGGGGGATAAAAAAAATCTTGTTTTGTGACTGATGTAATAAGACATGTAAATGACATGAAAATGTGTCTCGTAGTCAAGGTTAGGCAAATCGAGATGGTGTCTAATCCACAAACATTCACCACCCACACTCCCTAAAGGATGTAGATAATGCCTTCAAGTGAGACTTTTCCCCTCTTCAAATGGCACCTGTCGTTGCAACTGAGACACGATATTGTCAAGAGCAAGTTAGGTACGTAGGAGTCAAGGCCCTCAATCGTAGAAACTCCGATAATATCAGACAACGTGCAATTTATAAAAGACGCTTTGGGGTGCAAAGGTGCCAGGCTTGGTGGATTAAATTCAAAGCTGAGGCAATTTGCACTTGTAATTGATAATGAAGAAGCTATTTGTTTGCATTTTTCAGGGCATGTTTTGCACCACAACTTCATTTACATAATTTTATTAGGGAAAAAAAAAAGAAAAATGACGCTGTGACTGAATTACCACTATAGATACAAACTGTTCTCGTGGCTCTCTGGGAGAAATCATCGCTGACTTTCAGGTACTCTTGACATTTTTGTCTGCGCTGTTGCATCACCCGCATTTATGCATTCGTGCGTTTCGTGGCTGGACACTCACTGGTCTCACTCTGATCCATGCAAAAAAGACAGATAACTCAAAAGAGCAACTTCCCCCCCGGAGCAGTTCTGCTGCTGTCATTGAGAGTCAGACAAGTGTCTGTTTGATCTGCAGCAAACCTGCCAATGATCACAGTATCTCTGGGGGATATACAGCCGCACAGCAGGTGACAGTCATTTAAAAATGTCTGCTTGGCTATAGATTCCTACATCAAAGACGAAAAAAACTGAGCTAATGTCTGTTGCGGAATCCTTTTGGATCGCTCCCTTATTCTATATTACCAACCAAAATCATAGTTTTACATAATCGCATACAGAAAATGACTGTTGGATATGCTTTTTACCCATTGTATAGGTATTTTATTATTTTAAACACTTACAGAGAACCGTAATAGAGCTCTGATATTCCTGTCACAGAAATAAAGCATTTGTTTTGTACATTTGGTTGCATTTACCATTGCAAAACTTAACTACCGTTATGGCGGCCCATAAAGCAAATTATTTCCAGCCTGGTACTTTTGATAATTGCCAAATCAAATTTAGGGTGGTGGGAGAGACGGAGCCCGACAGCAACAACACACACGCAGTCCTAAACTCAGCTCAGAATCACCAACAACAGCCAAACATGAATGTTTTTGAACAGCAAGAGATTCCTTTTATCCACGGGGAGAGTTAGAAAACAAGTGACAACTGTGGTAGACATTCATCTACTCAATGAATATGCACACAGTAGACAGAAAGGGACAACAAGGACCCGATAAGTGTCTCGTTTGCTCTCTGTTACATAAAGTATGACAAACTGTCTCTGTAGATTTACATTAGGATCCTCACAGATCATGTTAACATAATTCCTCTCAACACAGTTTTTTGACAATTCAATTCATGCAGAGGAAAGGCTGGGGGGGGAAACTGTGTCTGTACTTAACTTTTTAACCTCAGGATGGACAAAAATAGGATTGGATGTGGTACAGTAATTATAGATGGAATCACCAAGGGAAAGATGACTCTGTCTCTAAGGCCAAAAGTCTAAGACCCCGCACATCTGCTTTAAAAGACAAAAGAAAAAATTTAAACTTTTCTCTCCAGTCCATATGGCCAATTAGAAAAGAAATCCTTGGTGAGTTTGACTTTAATTATTTCTCTAACTCTCTTCTTCTTGCAATGAATGGAATCATTTTAGCGTAAAGGACTTCTAATCAAGGGGAGAAAAAAGTCATATTATAGCTATTAATGGATATTCCTCTCACTGGCGTTAGAAAGTTTTCAAGTGCGGATGTACTTAAGTGCACCGTGATGTAAAAAAAAAAAAGAACGGCATTGTGCAAGCATCGGTGGGAATGTATTACGGCTAAAGAAACTCCGTCAAATGCAACACCTTTGCGATGTTGCAAACCAGCTTCTTGATGGGAATAAATGATTCGGCTTATCAAAATTGAAACACGGAGAGCAGAAAGGCCTGCAGCGGGCTTTTGCTCCGTTATCCTTCCACATAACAATCGGAGCTGTTCCGCAGGGGCCGAGTCATTTCAAGCACATCCATAAAACACAAGCAGGTATTTGGAGGCGCACAACATGCCATAAGCCTGGTTTCTTATGATAGCGCTCTGTCTAATGCACACTACGTTTGACTGTGCCCATGCTGATGGGACTTATTCTATCTGAAAGGCGAAAGAGCCGAGAAAGCACATTTTTGTGGCAAAAACTGAACGTGTCAAGCATTTGCCAACTTTTTGGGGGGGACAAAAAAATATGTCATTATTCATCTAATTTCAAATCCCTTCTGCCCTGCAAATGTGGGAAATCTTAGCATGTGCCTCCTTCTTTTAACACCTGTAATTTAATACATATATACTATTTATATATATATATATATATATATATGTATGTATGTATATATATGTAATTGGCAGATATTAGTAACAATATTAAATTATATATATATATATATATATATATATACATATATTTTGCAGGTTTGTCCACTCATAAAGAATGCAACAATCTATAACTTTAATCATATGTACATTCTAACAGTGAAAGACAGAATCCCAGAAAAATTCCAGAAAATCACATCATATAGTGGGCAAACCTGCAAAATCAGCAAGGGGTCAAATACTTATTTCCCCCACTGTGTATATATATATATATATATATATATATATATATATATACATGTATAATTTAAAATAATTACTAATATCCGCCAATTGACTTTGCTTGTTTGGGGGGTGGGCGTTTGGGGGTTTAATTAAATGTCAGGTTTCCCTCTTTACGTTTCTTTTTCCAGTATCTTTCCATAAAACCGTCAGTCTGTTTGATATTTCCCTCAGTCCTGCCGGTGTCCTTGAATGTGCGCTGCTTGTATGAATGAGTCGTGTCATTTAGGGGATAAAGAGTAAGAGGAGAGACATTTACCCTCCCGCTCCACTCGTCTTTTTGCAATCTAACCTCACGTGCTCCAGGTCTCGACTGGCTCAGTCTGAAACGCAATGCTCCGTGCATAGCAATGGCCCCCGTCTTCAGATGCTGTTGGCCCATGCAATCCCTCTCAGTCATTCTTCATTACACAAGAGATGGAGAGGCTCATCCTCTCCCATATTGCTGTGGCTCCTTTACTCGCTCTGGTATTTAGATGGTCTCATCTCTCTCTCTCTCACTTTCTCTCTCTCTCTTTCTGTCTTGCTTTCATCATGCAAAGGTGTCTGAGCTTGAAGCACACATTCCAGCTTTTATTTTCTCCCTGCAATAAAGACGCAGAAGAAGAGGTGGGTGGATCAATGACAATTCTATTTGGCAGAGGTTTTCTGTACTTATTTAAAAATGAATGGTGCTATTCCGTGCCTCTCTCTTTATTTCTAATCAACAAATCACCGAAAAACATACAAATGTAGTTTTGTGTCGGTTGATTTGTCAATAAATTCTGACTATTCGCAACAGCAGGGCTTTGTGTGTGTGTGGGACTGACTCAACAGTGCTCATAATCACGGTAATGCAGCAAAATGCCACCCGGTGCAAAAAGCATGATTCATTGCTGAACTGCGATGATGGTTCGTGTCAAAGACGAGTCGGGTATTTTAGGCCCCGGCAGCTAAAAACAGGACGAGGACTCTATAGCCGTGTTGGCTGCCCGGAGGCTACACTTAAACAGCAGCGCTTAGACAGCATATACTGTACGACGCTATCCACGGCTCAGGTAATGTGCTCGTGTTCAGCAGCTAGCATCACCCACCCTGCTCGTGATTATTGGGTTGGCATGCTAATGCATGCAGTGCGTCTGTCATAATTCTGCATTTTGGTCAAAGTGATGTTTTCACAACCAAAACCAGAGCATGTATGATTCAGGGTAGCTATTTATTTATCAGGACAGCTAATTAAAGAACACATTTAAAAAAAAGTGAGGTTCATTGATCAATAGAAAGTCACGTAAGGGGAACTCACCCTATTATTTAAACCTTCTTATACATATGTTACAGAATCAACAGACCAATGTGTCATACCTGTATTATTTTTCACATACCCAAAACGTAGTAGTGTAACAGAAAGTTGTAATCAGTTTAAGTTTGACTTTTTCCATGCCAGTTGTTTTATATAAGACAGCATTAGATCAAATATGTTGACTTAATTTAACAAAACTTAATTAGTTTAAATAGTTAAGCCTATTTTTGTGTAATGGTCTATTTTTCTTATCCTTAATGTAATTTATGAAAGATAGAAGAACACCTACATGGTTCAAAGCATGCAGCATTGCAAGTTCTCAGTAATTTATAGTCTCTTTTGCAATATGGTGACTGTGATGCTGCAAAAAGCAAAGCTGTTTACAAAACTGTTACAAAATGATGTTCCCAGAACAAAAATACACTATAACTGGGCTGGAGGGCCCAGAACATGATGGTAAACCTCTGACTAAACAAAAGATTACACAACCAAATTCTACTGGGCACCATATTTTAGACTCTCCGCTCAACTGTATTTTGTTTATTTGTTTGCTACTGCTTGCAAAAGGTTGGACTTTGAGTTCAAAATACATAGTAAGGCTTAGAAATGATTTACCAGGTGACCTCTATAGATTTTTTATGTAATCGAACGATGACACTTATTTTAACACCAAACAATGGAAAATTGTTTGGTGTTAATGAAAGTTAATGAAAGGGTTACTTCAGGCAATATTAGGTTAGATTGAGCTCAAGCTTGGTTTGACATCGCTCTAGAATAGAATAGTAAGATATATTATGCAATGCATAAATACTTCATCCTAGTGCTACGCTGAACCTACAACAAAAACGTTACTCATGGGTGCTGTATTTTCAGCAATTTCATGTAACATATCATCCTTTTTTGTTTATCCGACATTCCAGGTCATTATTTTACATACTGGAGTGAGGCCGTCTCATTCTGTGTTCAAAAGTAATTGTAAATGCGATAAAAATCCAAATAAAGAGAAATGGAAATCAACAGATAGGTGACTTGTAATACAGTTTTAGACTCCAAATTTTTCTTTTTTTGTTTAGTTTCTTTCAATTTGACAGCTTTTCATGTGTTGTTATGAAACCTCACACAATACAATATTATTCTTAAAAAATGTTAAAAAACAGGCTGTGAAAGCAGAAGTGGGTGTTTGGCTTTAAAATGTGACAGCTGTCCTTGCGAATTGTGTGGGATTATTTGAGTTCTGCATTTCAGACGTAATTTGTCACCTGAGGTGGAATTAAATGAATTTGAGTGCAATCAGTGAATCAGTTTGAAACATAATCCTCTCAAAAGTGTTTGAACAAAATGTGAAAAAAAAAAAAATGCTTGTGACAACTCCTCTTACACTTTTTTTTCTGCAGATCAAATATTAGGGTATTACAACAAGTTGACACATGTGCAGAAACCTCCCTGAAGTCACAACACGGTATTAATCTCTTACAGCTATAAATGGATCAGCAAAGTGTCTGTTATTGTTTGATAAGTCCCACCATGAAGAGATTTAGGTGCGCTTTTCTGACGTTGTCGTTGGATTAGACTTGAACTGGCTTCGGGGCGACTAAACTGCACTTTTTCTCGCCAGCGACTGCTGAAAAGTAAAAAAAACAAAAAAAAACAAGACTTCACGCTCCTGAGCTGTACAGTCAAAAATTAACCGCACCCTTTTTTTTTTTCTTGATGCGCCTCCATCTCAATGCATTCTGAAAGCGTGACAGCTGGATTGCAGTTGTTTTAGCTCGCTCGCTCTGACAGCAGCTATTTGGAACAGCTTTTTATTCTGGTGCTGGCAGTCGGTGCCTGGCTTGACAAATAACCCCTTGAGCGCTTTCCTCCTACTATTCCAATCCAAGAATATGTGCCTCTTCAGTCCCTTGCATGCATCTGATAACACAGTAAGCAGTGAATATTTCTCCCAAACAACTAAGTCCATCGGTGCTCTGCCGCTGGTTTTTTGGGGATCATATACAAAGAGGCCAATGGGAGTGTAGTAGCACACGGTTTTAAACAAGAAACTGGGTGGTAGCCTTGACTGACAGTCCCTCGGTGCCCCTCACAACACTTTCTCGCTGTCGGTGATGGCTTAATGGTGTCAACAGGAGAGATAGGGTCCCGACTCCTTTATCTGGACAAAATCTTAGACCCATCACCTTCTCTGTTTGCAGTAATTGCGGGAGCAATGCGGACTCCGGAGGAGGAGGAAAAAGGAAAAGTAAAAGCCCAAATCAAAAGGCTCAGGCTTCAATCCACTTGACCGAATGGGTCAACAGAAATAAATGACTTTCCTTTGACTGCCCCGTACATCCATCTCCTCGGTGTCACGACTGTCAGGGACATCGAGGCCCATCTCTGCTGGACTCCTGCTCTAATAAAAATTAAAACAGATCTGCGGTTTAAATAAATAAATGATGGCTACTGTTGCCCGTGCCAAATCGGTGGCAACGTGCAACAACATCACCCACCCATATTGCAAGAAGGGGTTCCACAGATGTGCAAATCACGTGGGGAGGTTGAAAGAGTGGAAAAGAAAAACATGGGAATCCTGCACAGTGAGATTATGCGTCTACACATCTGGCACTTTGGAGTCGGTGGATCTTTTTAGCGCGCACTTTGTGTGTGTGTGGAAAAGGCAGTTCCCACCTGAGTAATAGAAGAAAGGGGGTGAGGTGGGCATAAGCAGATGGCTTTCTGCTCACCACCATTTCTTCTCCCATAATGCTTTGAGAGCGTAGCGTGCCGAGCCCATATTAGACTCTTGTCTCCCCTCGGGATGAGGTACCTACAGCTACTTATTTGTGACGGAACAAGCTTAATACTGCACAGGAGCCCTTATTGTTCACCGGATACCTATTTCCAATTTTTTTCTTTTTTTTTTACTGGGCTATGAAAGGACACAAAGGGAAAAAACACACAAAAAAACAAGATTTGCATGAAGAGTCGATGATACCAAATCTCTTCTGTTTTGCCACCTGCCTCGTTAGGCATCTTACAGCCGGTGCCAGTGAACTGGACGACAAATTCAATTGGAGCTTTTCATGATGTTCCCCCCTTCTCCTGGGCGCCCACAGCTCTCCATTCTTTTTATTGGCTGCCCAGGTGCCAGATGGAGCCCGTCGTCTCTGCTCCACCCCAGGGCACGCTCTCTCCCTTTGAGTAGGCAGAGCAAGACCTGCTCACACAGCTCCAGCCAAAACACACGCACGTACACACAAACAACTACACAAACCTCAGTCTTTCTTTTGGTATTTTTTCCTGCTCGTATATATGTAACAATTTTACTCTCCTGAAATGAAATAAGCTTACGTATATGTATGAGAGTAATGTTGGGATTCTCAGAGTTTCTATAATTCTCTACTTGCATGCTAGAAACTTAAACGAAACATTAATACTAGATAAAAACACATCCCATTCTTGTTTGGATCTAGGCTCGACATATCAGGGTTATCTTTAAGTGACCTGGCTTAACTAATCCAAAGCAAAAAAATGTTGATGCTGGTTATAATTTACTCGACAAATTCCACTTATGTCCAACTCTGCATGTGTCCATGTTCCTGTAAAATAATTTGCTTGGCATCAGTTGACCAATCATAATCCCTAAATCATTCAAACTGAAAAGCAGCACAGCAAGAAGTAAATCCAACAAAAAAGGGGGAAAAAGATGCTAAATATATAAAAACAGGCAGTGTCAACATGTGTTCAATAAGATTATCAATATCACTGTCACCTCATCACAGAATGAACAGATCTTGATTTTTGAGCTGCAAATGTGTGTTTTCATCAAACAAATGTAATGCAAATATATTCTGTGTATCAGTATCTGACAGAGCTTCGGTCTCTTTCTGTCACATGGAATATTGGATGTTCGGGAGGCTCATTGTACCAAAAAAAGACCGAAACTGCAAATCAGTCTGTGTGGAATTTTGTGAAGCCAAAATTTCTGCTATTCATGATCTAAAAGGCTGAAAAAGCTTTTTCTTTTTTAATGTTTCATGATCTTAATGACACTTCCTAAGATGTGAGGGGATTTGTGAATGCATTAAATGATTTTGTAACATCTGACACACTGTGCACATGAAAAAAGGCATTCTATTTTGACAATTCTCATTAACAAAGTCATAAACCTGCAGGAAACAGCCTTTAGAGGTATTCAGTCCTTTTTTTTGGTAAAATAAAAATTCCCTTAGGCCGACACATATCTAATAAAAGATGTTTCTGAGTGAAAATCAAACAGCATAAGAGGTTTCTGCAGTTAAAGTTGAACAGACTGTCTAGTTATTAATGACTTGGCATTACATTTGGTTGAGCACTTCCTAAGAGAAAGGATAGGCTAGTAGGCTGCTCTCTTTGTGTGTTTATAAAATCCTGACCTGACCCGAAGCAGATATCTTCTCAAGCAAAGTGGCAAAGAGGTGAAGCAGTTTCATGACATTGTAAATCCAAAGCTGAACCTAAAGTTTCCCCTCTGAGCCTCTAATCTCGCTTTAAAGTGCACGGCCCTGGAGCTTGATGATGGAAAAGCTTGTAAATGCTCATATTCATTCGAGCATTTGCCTTTTTCTTTTTCAAGATCTCTCCACAAAAGCCAGAACAACATCACAAAAAAGCAGATGGCCATCATCTGGTTTGGAGACTTTAAATCATGTGCTGCCCTACTTCTGCTAGATCCCCTGATGCTGAATGTGACATCATCATTTTGTCATAGATATGGTAAATAAATAAGCATGTGAACATGGTTAGACAGTTAGAGGTCAGAGAATCGGCTGAGGGACAGCTTAGCAAACATGCCAGGCAATAATGAAAATTACATTAAAGAGCAGTCAGATGTGAGCTTCATTATATATATGTGGAGGGAGACATCACCGGAGAAATATGAGACTCTGGCAGTACCTCAAACTGTCTGTAGATGGCAGAGAATAACACGGACATCACATGGGTGGGAGTGTGTACATTTTTTCTCATTTATCTGGCTTTTTTGGTCATTACCAAGCAGCTGATAACCGAACACAGCAGCCGAGTCAATCTTGCCGAAAATGCCCTGAATTATAGCGACGTGACGACAGAAATAATTCAATCTTTAAGCAGGTGTTGCCTGAAAAAAGGATGGACCCCTTGAAGATTTTCCCACCTTTCATGATCACACTTAAGGCCGCCATCATTCAGCGTAATGGGTAAAAGCCCAAGCGCTGCTGAGGACAACAGCCTGCCATTCATCACTATTTTACCAACGCTTGTATGATTATAAGAGCTGTCATCGACCAACATAAATCAAGAAACTAAACCTGTGAGGTTATAGAATAAATCAGCAAACATTAGCAGGGGCCTCTCCATTTTTCAGATAATGAAGACAGGTTTATAATCATCATCGCGTTCAGCCCAATAGAAAAAAAACCCCCCACGGTAAATAAACCACCCTTTTTTTTCCATGCGCTCGCTAACTTGCCTCATGATGCGCCCGAGCTGTAAATAATCGCACACGTCGATATATTTCACCACAGACGGGTCAAAAGGCATTATCCGTGCCTTCCACCAGAGTCGATGCTGCAGGTGTTTGTCTGTGTGTGTGTGTGTGTGTGTGTGTGGGAGTGCTCGGCGCATCTGTGTACGTGCGAAGGGCCTCCGGTTGTGTCTGCGTGAGAAAAAAATGTGAGCGGCTTTTGACTGGCACAGCACTGCGGCAGTGTAATGGGCTTTTGGAGAGAGGTAAACAGGACTGCAGCCACGTGGAGGGCAGCTGAAGACTGACCTTCAGAAAAGACCAGCAACGAGAACAGCCCGGTGGGCACCTCGCTGCCATCTTATTGCCGTTTTGACAAGGGGGAGGGATGGCTGTTATTTATTTATATATTTCTAACCTTTTTCTTTGCTGGGGGGGAAGACAAATTGAGGCCTGGCGCGATCAGATCCTGCCTCCACTATCCCCCATTACTGTCGGGGTGGGTGGGTCTCAGGCGCGGAGATATGTGAAAAAAGGTTTATTGAAACAAAAAGGCACTCACAAGGAGTGGACGGCAGACATGGGTTCGAAACAAGGCTGTGGCAAAACTAAGAGCAAAGTAACAAAGCAAGGAAGACAAAAAAAACTAAGTACCAAAGCAATAAAGTTAACAAAACTGTGGCGAAACATGGCGATGGAACAAAGTAAATAAGACTGTGTGGCATGACTGTGGCAAAAATCAAACCTGGACTGAGGTGGGGAGACGAAAGACAACAGACGAAAGACGCAAAGACGCAACGAGAAGGACGAAAACGAACTGGCACAGGACATGGGGAAACGAGGACTATTTTAACACATGAGGGAGGGGAACCCCAGGTGTACACAATAGGTAATCAAGACATGACGAGACACCAGACATTCCCCCAGACGTGACAATTACTCACACGTAAGACTTTGTAATGAAGACACCATCCTCAAGGATGTCTGGGCTCCTCGTGTGATGGGGGTCATTCATGTTTTTTCTCTCTGATAAGGCCGGTCGTGTGTCTCTTAGCCAGAGCCGGAGCTGTGATTACTACACATCAGCGGAGGTTAAAGCAAGACACCCGCTGAGAGCTTCTAAAAGGTGTCGCGGGCAGGGTTGATGGTGTTGTATGAGGGTTTCGGCCGGGGATATTTTACCCCTCCCGAGCTAAGGGTAGAGAGACCTCACCCCTCTGGGGCTGCACATAGATGATGGCAGGCTATTTGTAGGGCCGGCAGCACAGTGAATATCGTGCAAATGTGTCATAATTTGAAAAGAATAGGTTTTGCTAACTTTGAAATCCAAAAACATTCACACAGCACCAGTCATGAAAAAAAGAAACACGGAAAATCCATTTTGAAATATAAAAGACAAACATTTGGTTCTTAAAAGGTCTTAAAATGGAGTAATTTCTAACTCACATTTACAACAACCGATAAATTATACCTGATTTGTTTAACAAAAACTGAATAATGTGTGGGGAAAATCAAGTCAACTCCAATCACTCAGAAGCTCGTAGAAACACTTTCAGCCACAATGACCTGAGGTGATTAAAGAGGATTGCAGGCATTTGCTTTTTTCTGCATTTTCCTAATGATCCACAACAAATCTTTTTTGACAATTCTACAACCAAAAAAAAGGGGTCATGAAATCTTTCTCTAGTTTCTCTGTCCTGAACTTTAACATTTAACATCCCAGCTGGGTTTTGCCGAGTCTAACATGTAACTCTGTCTTGTTTGTAACGTTAGTAGTATCTTTATTGTTGTTGTTATGCATTTTTTGTTTGTTTTAGTTCTCTGAAAATGTGTGTCCTTGGGGATAAATTTGATGCAATTCCTATTCTTTGGAAGATTGGCATCGGTCTTGAACTGTCTCGCTTTCGAACTGTGAATAATCTCTCTAACTCTCAAATGCTGAACTCCAAATTGTTTGTAAATGGCCTGATAATTACTTCTCAGTTGCTTAAACATTTAGTGTGGCTATCCAGTCCAGCAAACTACCAAATATATTACAAAAGAGGCTCATGGTAATCGTGTGCATTTGATTTACTTCACCAGTTTTTAATCCCAGCGGAGTCAGTAAGGGGTGGGGTTAGTTTGAGTAATGGGAAAGCGCAATGTGCCGTTTGTTATTTATCTATTTACCTGGTATTAAGACCCGGATGGCGCCAAATTATTCTGTCATCGTGTCACAACGTTAAATTGATGAGGGTGGTTCTGTTTCAGATTACTGCTAATGCAGGTATTTTCCCCCCACACCCCTCCTCCCCCCAGGTACGTGCACACTCACGTGCACACAGTCCTCTTTCTACAGCCTTCCACTTGTACAAACAGCATTAATGGACAGTGATAATGGCCCTTTGCCTGGTTTACAGTGGCAGTTTATGATAGATGTTGGAGTCTTTAATTGGAAATAACGAGCCTGTTATTGGGACATCACTCCCTTACAATGTGGCTGAAATGACTACAAGCAACCAATCTAATCCAGCGGGTTGGACCACTAGAGGGCTGGGCTGGTGTTACTAAGAAAAAAGGCTGTTATCGTGATTATAAAACGCTGGCAGCTGCAACAGCTCTCCTGTCCTGGATGGGCTCTTTTTGATAAATAAAAAAAAGAGCGGTGTGAAGTGAAGTGTGCTTGATTAGCCTCGGCTAAGATGGCCAGCCCTGTACACTGATGACTTTCCTCCACTCGATCTTAATTAGCGAGCGGAGATGCTTCCGCAGGTTTGATGAGGTCAAAGCCATTCATTTTCCAGCTCAGCGGGGACCTCTCTCGCGTCTCCCCTTTTTGTATCGACACTCGGGGATAATCATATCGGTGACCTCTCTCTCTCGCTCGGCTACGCCTCGGCCTCTCGCTGAGCAACACAGCGCCTGGTCTCGCCTGAACTGTGAGGGAATCAACGCCCTCCGATACCTCTGCTGAAAACACGGTAAAAGACAGAGGGAATCAATCCGATCACGGGCCTCTGCTGAAAGAAAAAGCAAAGGGGAGTGTGCGGCGGTGTGTTGGCTAACAACACCGCTGACAGATAAAGGTATTGGATACAACGAGTCATACAGCGAATCTGCCTTTGTTACTGACACATCAGCCATGTCATCCCGATAGACCCGTATGATAAATGGCAGCCAGGCTTCACAAAGCGCTGGCAGAGGTTTCAAGAGTGGAGAATATTGCAGCATAAAAAAGGAGCATTTGTGGTAGATTTTCTGACCTCACTATTCAGATCAACAGGATGGTTATTTTCAATTACAGCCACTCAAAGAATTGATCAATAGTCCTCATATACTTTTTGGATTTATTTTGTGCCAGGCAGTGGTGCATTTCACCATCCATCCATCCATCCATTATCATTACCGCTCATTCCCGCATTTCACCATTACTACCCTTATTCAAACAATCAGAGGAAATTCGGTCAGACATTTTAGAGGCAAATGACAGTCAAAATGCTAGGGAGTCAGTTTCCAGCTCAAGCCTTTATCTCATGATTTTATTTTGCTGCATAATAACCACTATGCTAGTTCCCTGACATTCACATATCTTTTATGTTTTATTATTGTGCCACCCGTCCTGGCTTCAGATGTGACAGCAGAGCTAGCCCAAATATTAGAATAAAAAGGGTTTATCTTTACACAAACTGTATTCTTTGCCAATGTTAGCTTTTTTCCTTAGAATTAGTTGTAGTTCTTGTAGCTGTTTTTTACAACACATCTTGTAACTTCTACTCCGTGTCTTGTATTTGGTATAATGGAGAACCTTGGGGTAAATCTTTACCAAGATTTTTTTACATCAATGGGACTGGTCTCAAGAGCAGCCTATTCGGCTTTAGTGACATCAAAATCAAGAGCACCCCGTCCTAAAGTAAAACTGACAAACTGCCCATGCATTTATCACTGGTAAGCTGTATAACTGCTTATCATTGTGTATCCAGACAGTTCCCTTAAAGCATTGGAACAGATCCAGAAAGTGAAAGCACTGACTGGTATTGCCAAGATCTCATTTTAATACATTTTTAAAAATCTAATTTATCTTGCTTAAGCCACTCAACCTTCTAATAGTCACCTACAAGCCCCTGAGGCTCTCTATGTATGTTTGCCTGCTCACCATCACTCCTGATGAAATCTGAGTGACTGATTTGTTGTTAAAGATGTTAGTATGTTCCCAATGCCTGTGAGGAATATAGGATTTGGATAATGGCTTTTCAAGGCAAAACACTTATATTACCCAGCAAACTAAAATACTTGTGACTGGCATGTCATCTAGCTATGTGAATCCTACTTGTAGCATTCAGACACTTACTGCAATAACCTTCTCTATTGAAGGAAAGTTAGAATTGTCATTTGCACGGAACCACTTAAAGAAGCATTCAAAACCACCTTCAACTATATATTTACTGAATACTAACACAAAAACAGGGAAGGTAGGTACCGTAATTAAATACAGGGCGTTGGAAAGCAACATATTGACAGACAAAAAGGGAGGAATATGGAAAAATGAGCTGAAGCCTGATTGCAATCTACTGATGTTTTTTGGTTAATGATTTTAGAGTTAATTTCTCTTTGACTGCATATCCTCTCGACACCACTACACTGTCTGAAACGGAGAAAAGATTCTCGGAGAAAAGATACATCTGCGCATTAGAATCTATGTTCTGCCCTGGGAATGCTAATGGACTCTCAATAGAGCAAACTCCAGGTTAACCCAAGCATGCTACATTCTGTAGGACCGAATGTCCAAGAAATATCGCATAAATAGCAAAAAAGTGTTTTATTTAGATATGAATACTGCTGACTACATCAGGACAACGAGCATTTATAAACTGCATATAAAGATGAATGCTATCTTTACATTTGCTGCAGCCCAATACCACAAAAAAGCTCTAATAAGCACATTAGTCCAATCATAATTATTTGTCAGGCAGCAACAGCACCAAACATGAGAAATATCCCAATGTACGCAGATAAAAATGTATAATTCATCATCATATAGATTTATGTGACCAGCCTTTTATTTGTATTTTAGACTCAATCATATGCATGGATTCAAACCCTAAGCAACACTCACCATTCCGAAATAGGTAATTTTGATTCAAGGGGGGGAAAAAGCACGAAAATAGTGGAAGATATTGAGCAGCATCCCTACGGCTTAGTGTTTTTGGTACATCATAGAAATTGGGGGTTGAATCTGCAGAATCCATAACCAAATCCTCTGCGGGGATTGGATCTTGGATGACTTGCAAATGCATTTAATATGCTGCAAAATACTGTTTAGAAACACAACACACTTTTGTTTGTGTCTTGTATATATTATTGAAGAATAAACTTGAATTTATCTTAGATCCTTTATACACTGACTATGAAAAAACTACCCTTGGGCACATCTAGGATAACATAGCAATAAAAACAATATGTTGAAGTTAACAATGCAACAGCGGGGAGTTTGATGAAAGACGGATTTGTTTTCTTATTAGAATTCACACTGGGGACACTTACATCCTTCTTAATATAGAGTCTGTGATCACCACTGTTTCACAAGCGAATGCATTCTAAAACTAATGTGTTTTTTTCAATAAAAAATTTAAAAGAAGGTATAAAAGCACTGTAAATATTATAGTCCATCCATCCATCCATCCATTATCCTCCGCTTATCCGGGGTCGGGTCGCGGGGGCAGCAGCCGGAGCAGGGAGACCCAGACTTCCCTCTCCCCGGCCACTTCAGCCAGCTCCTCCGGGGGGATCCCGAGGCGTTCCCAGGCCAGCCGGGACACATAGTCCCTCCAGCGGGTCCTGGGTCTTCCTCTGGGCCTTCTTCCGGTGGGACGAGCCCGGAACACCTCCCCAGGGAGGCGACCAGGAGGCATCCTGAATAGATGCCCGAGCCACCTCAACTGGCTCCTCTCCACGTGGAGGAGCAGCGGCTCTACTCCGAGCTCCTCCCGGATGGCCGAGCTTCTCACCCTATCTCTAAGGGAGAGCCCAGCCACCCTGCGGAGGAAACTCATTTCGGCCGCTTGTATCCGCGATCTCGTTCTTTCGGTCACTACCCAAAGCTCGTGACCATAGACGAGGGTGGGAACGTAGATCGACCGATAAATTGAGAGCTTCGCTTTTTGGCTCAGCTCTCTCTTCATCACGACAGACCGGTACAGCGCCCGCATTACTGCAGACGCCGCACCGATCCGCCTATCGATCTCACGCTCCCTCCCCCCATTCGCAAACAAGACCCCGAGATACTTGAACTCCTCCACTTGGGGAAGGACGTCCGCTCCGACTCGGAGAAGGCACTCTACCCTTTTCCGGTGAGAGACCATGGTCTCGGACTTGGAGGCACTGATCCTCATCCCAGCCGCTTCGCACTCGGCTGCGAACCGCTCCAGTGAGAGCTGTAGGTCCCGACTTGATGAAGCCAACAGGACCACATCATCTGCAAAGAGCAGAGATGCGATCCTTAGGCCACCAAGACTGACCCCCTCAACACCTCGGCTGCGCCTAGAAATCCTGTCCATAAAAGTTATGAACAGGACCGGAGACATAGGACAACCTTGGCGGAGTCCAACTCCCACCGGAAACGGATCCGACTTACTACCGGCAATGCGAACCAAACTCTGACTCCGGTCGTACAGGGACCGAACAGCCCGTAGCAAAGGGCCAGGTACCCCATACTCCCGGAGCACCCCCCACAGGATACCCCGAGGGACACGGTCGAAAGCCTTCTCCAAGTCCACAAAACACATGTGGACTGGTTGCGCAAACTCCCATGCACCCTCTAGGACCCCGCTGAGGGTATAGAGCTGGTCCAGCGTTCCACGGCCAGGACGAAAACCACACTGTTCCTCCTCGATCCGAGGCTCGACTATCCGACGGACCCTCCCCTCCAGAACCGCTGAATAGACCTTCCCAGGGAGGCTTAAGAGTGTGATCCCCCTGTAGTTGGAACACACCCTTCGATCCCCCTTTTTAAATAGGGGGACCACCACCCCAGTCTGCCAATCCAGCGGGACTGCCCCTGATGTCCACGCGATGTTGCAGAGTCGCGTTAGCCAACGCAGCCCCACAACATCCAAAGCCTTCAGGAACTCCGGCCGGATCTCATCCACCCCCGGAGCCTTGCCACCGCGGAGCTTTTTGACTACCTCTGTGACTTCAGCCCCGGAGATTAGAGATCCCAACTCCGGATCCCCAGGCTCTGCCCCTCTAACGGAGGACGCGCCAGTGGGATTGAGGAGGTCCTCGAAGTACTCCGCCCACCGACCCACAACGTCACGAGTTGAGGTCAACAGCACCCCATCCCCACTGTAAACAGTGTTGGTGGGGCACTGCTTCCCCCCCCTGAGACGCCGGATGGTGGACCAGAATCGCCTCGAGGCCATACGGAAGTCTTTTTCCATGGCCTCCCCAACCTCCTCCCACGCCCGAGTTTTTGCCTCGGCGACCACCCGAGCCGCATGTCGCTTGGACTGCCGGTACCCATCGGCTGCCTCCGGAGTCCCACAGGCCAAAAAGGCCCGATAGGACTCCTTCTTCAGCCTGACGGCATCCCTCACCGCCGGTGTCCACCAGCGGGTTCGAGGGTTGCCGCTACGACAGGCACCGACAGCCCTGCGACCGCAGCTCCGGGAGGCCGCGTCATTGATGGAGGCGCGGAACACGGCCCATTCAGACTCAATGTCCCCCGCCTCCCTCGGAACGTGCTTGAAGCTCTCCCGGAGGTGGGAGTTAAAGCTCCGCCTAACAGGGGACTCCGCCAGGCGCTCCCAGCAGACCCTCACAACACGTTTGGGCCTCCCGGGTCTCACCGGCATCCTCCCCCACCATCGGAGCCAACTCACCACCAGGTAGTGGTCAGTGGAAAGCTCCGCCCCCCTCTTGACCCGAGTGTCCAAAACATACGGCCGCAGATCAGCTGAAACGACAACGAAGTCGATCATTGAGCTGCGGCCTAGAGTGTCCTGGTGCCAGGTGCACATATGGACACTCTTATGCCTGAACATGGTGTTCGTTATGGACAATCCGTGCCGAGCACAGAAGTCCAAAAACAGAACACCGCTCGGGTTCAAGCTGGGGGGGCCATTCCTCCCAACCACGCCCCTCCAGGTCTCACTGTCGTTGCCCACGTGAGCGTTGAAGTCCCCCAGCAAAACGAGGGGAGTCCCCAGGGGGGGCACCCTCCAGTACCCCCTCTAAGGACTCCAAAAAGGGTGGGTACTCTGTACTGCTTCTTAGGCGCATAGGCACAAACAACAGTCAGGACCCGTCCCCCCACCCGAAGGCGAAGGGATGCTACCCTCTCGCTCACTGGGGTAAACCCCAACGTACAGGCACCGAGATGGGGGGCAATGAGTATGCCCACTCCTGCTCGGCGCCTCTCACCGGAGGCAACTCCAGAGTAGCAGAGCGTCCAACCCCTCTCGAGAAGGCTGGTTCCAGAGCCAGAGCTGTGTGTCGAGGCGAGACCGACGATGTCCAGCCGGAATCTCTCCGCCTCGCACACCAGCTCAGGCTCCTTTCCCACCAGAGAGGTGACGTTCCACGTCCCTAGAGCCAGCTTATGCAGCCGGGGATCAGTCCGCCAAGATCCCCGACTCCGGCCGCCGCCCAGGGCACACTGCACCCGACCCCTATGGCCCGTCTCATGGGTGGTGGGCCCATGAGACAGGGGACCCATGTTGCCTGGCAACATGGGTCCCCTGTCTCGGGCGCGGGTCACCCCCCCTGGAGCCAGGCCCAGGGGTGGGGCACGATGGCGAGCGCCTGGTGGCCGGGCCTTCACCCATGGGGCCCGGCCGGGCCCAGCCCGAAATATTATAGTCTCCATCAAAAAACATACTAAAGCATTGGAAAGACTTGTTGGAGTTAAAGTAGTGATGAAACGTCAGTTTGCCTTGTGTATTTAGCATATAGGAATTCTCAAGTGCATTCTTAAAATTTTGAATTATGTTTCAGAGCAGCAAAACAGTCGTACTTGCCTGGAAGGATATTGCAATCTGAGTGAAATGAAAGATGTGAGGAGTAGGAGGTCCAAGCTGACATGATTTAAGCATAATCAAGGTTAAGATACAAATAGATCAAGACAGATTTTGAAGATCTAAAAAGCAGAAATTGACACAGTATCAATTTCAGTACATATAAGCGTCCAGAGAAGCGTGTACTTGTCTTTGATCTTCAATTAGAGTGAATATTTGGCCCTCAGATTCACATAATCCCGTATAAAGAGAAGCAGAGAAGGCATTGACAGTGAGTGTTCAAAGAAAATGCATTAAATACATCCATTTATTTTCTGTACAGTAATGCCTGTCGAGAATTGAATTTGTGAGAAGTGGTTTCGTACAGACTTTATCAAAATCTTCCAACCTACTTCTTTCTATCACTCTTTTCGTGTGCGTGTCTTTCCCTCTCTTTCTCTCCCTCTCTCTCTCTCTCTCTCTCTCTCAGACACGCACACACATCACTGCAGTCGTCTATCTCTATCCGACATTACCTAGAGACTTCTCCACTCTCCTGGGCAGGCGTCACCCCTAGAGGCTAGTCTGAGCAGAGACGACCTGATAGATTGGTGCAGGGTGGTGGTTAGACAGACTGCAGACGGCCAGAGGGATTCAGACTGTGACACATTACCTTTGCAGAGCGGGACCACTCGCAAGAAACCTGCAAGCAGGGGCAACTACGGTCAGACCTAACACAACTAACTGCCATCAGGGCTTGCTTTAAGAGCACTCATAGAGCAGTTTTGTAAAATATTTCTTTACGTTTGTACACTGCATATATATATAGCAGTGTACAGACATATATATATATATATATATATATATATCAGTTCATATAGTTAATAGTAATTGGTGTGCAAATCATCTATCCAATTTCATTAAGTTTCTAATAAACTAAATTCATATACAGCCAATCAAACAAACACTTACTTTCTGAGGAAGCCAACAGATTGCACTGAATCATGTCTTCGAAAAACAGGATGAAACCTCTGGCAGAACCAGACTCAGACTGGTCTGCTTCGACCAGCTGGAGTTTTATAGGACAGAAAAAAAGAGACAGCAAAAAGCCTTGCAGCAGCTCAGCACAACAACATATTCCAGCCTCTGTGATGGGATGCTGCGATTTATATCGTGTCAAATACTGCCCTGAGATCAAAGAGAGCAAGCATAGTCACATTTCCACCATGATGGACTAAGTGAAGATCATCGGTAACTTTCACCATCGCTTTTTCTGTAGCATGGTGTTCTCTGAATCATTGACTTCCTGAAGAGAATCTGTATCCGCGCAAACTGATTTTTGTCAGAAATAGGTCGGTTATTACAATCAGCAACACAAACTTGCAACACCCAACCGATAATAACAGGCAAGAGTCCTCACATACATGTCGACTTAACCCATCTAGGAGCTTCTGACTGTGAGCGAGACTATAGTCTATTGTGAGCCATACATATGTGTATACATCCCTGGAACACCAAAGCAGATTAGCATGTGCTCATCTCGGGCAATGAGGAATTCAGGCATTGGATCCAGGGATCTTTGAATAATGTGGACAGCAGAATCTCTGCAGTGATATGATAATCCAAAAATCCAAAAGACTTGTCTAAAAGTGTGCTTGAGGTAATTATCACAGAGTAGAATGCACTTGTGTTTCCAAATATATGTGTACAGTAAGGGGGGAAAAAAAGCATGTTTGGCTGCCCTCGTGTGGATTTGACAACAGCGATGGATTATCATAAATTTGTTTTATAAGAACACATTAGAAATGGGAGAGTAGAAAGAAGAGAGGAGATTATTACAATCTCTGACTGTCAGGGTATTTTGTACGTCACTACTTCTAATTTCTCTTTTCAAAAGAGATGTGAAGACTGCATTGGAGTTTCAAGGAGGGCAAAGCAGGGATTCTCTGCTGAAAAAGTCACTCCATTGTCTGAACAGTGGATAATAAGTTATAGGGCTATATGCCAAATATGAGTAAGGAAGGTACCTAAAGGATGGTTTCTTTACACACTTACAGTTATGTCATTTAGGATGGGTTCATTTAACTCTACTGGTCTTACAGGAAAAGTATATTTAGTTCTTTGTACTGTGGGTGCATACAAAGCTTTCTTTATTTGCTATGGGCAAAAATATATAATTTTTTACTGCAAAGCATCAAGACCAATCTAATAACACATCAGTTCACATTTCACACAAAACGGCAAATTCTACAGAAAAGATAGCTACTTTTTTTCTCGGTTTTTAGTCGGATTTACCTTTGCTTCTATGGTCTTTGGTTTAGAGTGTTTGAGCCAAAGCAAACTGAAGAAACAAAAAGAGAATCGTTATCTTTTTCTGTCTTCTACAATGTTGAATAAAGAGCATGTATACATGCCATACCATAAAGTATCCTAGTCTAACCTCGAATGTTGAAACTAGATGTTGGTAAGCGTTTCTCTTTAAGAATGCTTATGATTTAAACATGTTTTCAGCCTGATCTTTTATTTTCCCCTGCCTCAACTCTTTTAAATTTTTGAGTGCATGCTTCAGAGATGAATGCCTCACATTCAGACTGAAATTAACTTTAAAAATAATGGATGTTAGGTTTCAGATTCATCAAATTCATTATGAACCAGGTTCTTGGAAAAGTTAATCTCCAAATTAATTTCAGAAAACATGGAAACGCAGAATTATGAATAAGGAATGAATAATGAAAATATTTTACATCCTACTCTCCTAACTTTGCCTCCACAGACCTAGATTTACTTTGTGACTACCACAGTCACAACATAGTACTAGAAAGCTTTTCGAGCTAGTTTGTTACCTTGAAACCTTTAGCTCCACATCCACACACAGCACAATGTTAACACAATGTCCTCTATTGAAAATGCCAGCAATTTGTAAGTAGATGAGCCACCGATGCTCCATGAACAACAACAACACTGACTCAATGTGTTTACTGACAATTCCCAGACAACTGTTAGTCAAACCTTAGGCTTAAATCTGGGTTCATCAGGTCAGCAAGAGAGTGTAGAAGTTGTTAAGAACTTGTTGTTGCACTGAGACAATAATTATTTTTAGGCCGTTCAATCCTAACGTCCTTCAATAATTGTCACCCCATTTAACTATTTAAACCCTGAAAGAGAAAACTCTAAATGATTTAGTCTGAAGTTATTCAGGCCTTAAAAAAAAAAAGTTTAAAAAAAAGTTTTGTGTATATCTACTATAAATAACTGTACAGATCAGAAATATTGAAGTGAAGTGTTCTGCCCCCTGGTATTAAGTAAATCAGATTATAACCAACAAGGCTTTGAGCACAGTGTTTACCATAAAGTTATGCAAAAGGGGATTGTGTGTGCAGGGGGGCAGAAGGGGGAGTGAGATCGATCCGGGTGGATCGAGTTGGCCCTTCATTGTACTGGTTCTTGCCCAAAGACTCCATATTTTCATCCGGGTAGCATGCTAAAGGAGCTGGATGGAAGCTGTGGGCTGTGATGCTGTTGTGGGTGGAAGCCACTTTAAACCGCTTTTGAACATACTTTAACAAATTATAAGCTTAAGTGGTTATTATCATGCATCCTATAATGCAAGAATGGAAAGAAATTGACTCAAATCAATTAGAAAAACTCCAAGTAGATTGATTTAGTGCTTGTATTGTCCTCTCAGTAGTTAATTTTTAAGCAAAACTATAATCTTTTTCAAATGTTGTCGTGGTTTGATTTGAAAAAACATACACAAAGAATAATTAAAATACATTTTAAATATTATTCTAAAATGTAATTAAGTTATTTTTTTCATCTTAAAGTATGCAAGTACAAACAGAAGTTAAGCTCTCCCAAGTCTACCTTGGCTATTCAAATAGTATGATAGACACAGGTGTGGCCAATACTGTAATTACTTTGTTTCCAATTAAACTGGTTAACGGTCTGCAGCTGGTTTCATGTGCAATATTTGGTTTTTGAAGCTGTAAACAGTGAACAAAATGAGACAAATAAGCAGGAATATTCAGACAAGCCAATGCAAAATCCCTGGTGCAGAAGGCCACATTGTTGAAAGATCATGGGACGAAAAAAAAAGAATGTATTACACGTCAAGTGAGGAAAGCAAGGTAGGTGCATTCGGTTAAGTATTTCGTGATAACACTTTTCCCAGATGTAATCTGGTTCACTCAGAGATGAACCATCCACCGGCCTCAAGAAATGAAATGGAAAAAAAAAAGACTTTTTGAAAGCCAGGATAGTTCTGGAACGCGTATTGTACAGATGGCACCACAATAGACTTGTATCAAAATGATGGCTTGGGCATTGTATGAAAAGAGGACTGGAACAGCTCCTAATATGAAGGTTGCAACATGATCAGTATGATAATGATTTAGTCATGTCCATGGGTGCTGGATTTAAAGCAGTTTTGCCTGCTAAATATTTCTTGACTGGATATAAAAAATCAACACATTATGATGGTCTTCTTATATACTTTTATACTTTCTTTAATTTTTCGATCGATTTTCTAACTATTTCTGGGCAATACTTTCAATTCAGAAACCAATCTTATATAGATGCCCTTGAACATAATCTGTTCAATGGTAGCCATCCTCACTAACTCTACTCTTAAACATCTGTGTATTAATTTTCTACCTTATATGAGTTTTTCATTGATATTTTTAGGTCGCTGCTGCTGATTTTATTTTTTCACCAACTCGCTGTCCAAATGACAAATATCAATTGAAGAGTGCCACTTTCCACAGCCACCTTCACCATATTAAATTCCAATTTGATACCACTTCCCTGTAGAGGACGTGAAAATATAAAAGATGACTACACTGTACATTGTCAACAAAACCAACAAAATTAGGAGGCTTTTTCTGTGCTTTTTTTCTTTTATCATAGAGATACTCATCTTACAAGTCAAACATGCAATCAATCACTACAATGGATTTTGTTCTGTTGACAGCTTCCAGTTATTTTTCAGTTCTATCCTATTTATGTCAGCATTTATCAGAGGGAGAGCTCTGTTTGAATGGTCCCTTTGAGTTTGAGGGAAGGGAGAAACTGTGGTATGAACAGAAAGGGTGAATTGTGCCATGCTACACTAGTGTTTCATTAAAGAGAAATTGTTCTCCAAGAAATCTGGATTATGACTTCATTTCCATTATACTTCTATGTTGTATGACAACATGGTATTATAGGTATTCCAAAGGGTATTAACAAGACTTTACAAAGTAATCCAAGAATTACATGTGATTAACATAAAATGAACATTGTGCTTTGGTTTTCTCTGCTTATTAAAATACTGTGAATAGAGTAGCATCAATTCACGTCTGTGCACAACGATATGTCATTTTCGAATCATTCCACATTCTTTTCAAGGTTTTCTTTCTTTCTTTCTTTTTTCTCCTCAAGCAAGCGGCTTGAAGCTGTCAGAGCTTGCGTGGTGATAACAACCTGGGGTGGAGAATGACACCCTGAGAGTGACAGATGAAAAGGAATCAAATTCTCCCCGGAACAACTGTATGGAACTGATACAGGATTCTCCCCTATTTCAGTGCTCATAAACAGTCCACTGTATTAACTTATTTAAATAAGGGGTCAAGACCTAATTTAGACACATGACCCATTCCTAAGCACAGTGCTGGAAGAAGGAAAGGAGTGACAAAGAGTTGTAGAAAGAAAATAAAGTAAACGTACTCCCAAAATGTATTCTCTTTTCTTCATTTAGTGAAAATGTAAAATAAACAAATATGTGCAGCTTGGAGAGTTTGCGAGGCATTGTGATCTGGTATATACACAAGACTCACAAATCTATCGCAAAGACAACCGAAGAGACATCTTGTGATGAGAGCCCTCAAGAAGCTCCTTTCCACTTTACCCATGTGGTCAGGTTTCAGACACTTAATAAGAGAAGTGACTGGAATTCAGGCTGCATACACCCAGCACCACTCTGATATTTACCACTGGCTGTGAAGGACACTCGGAATGAACTCTTACCTGATCCTTCAATTAAGAGTAAGCAGTGCAGCGAGTCAGAATAAAGTGGGCCTGGCTCTTATGAAGGTTGCTGACATTATAAGCGATGCCTGGTTTTCTCCCGGAGACTGAACCCGAGGAAAGGGCACAGGTTGGGCGACTCACACACCGCCGCAAAGATTGGAGATTGCTCCCCCTGTCGCAAGTCTTTTCCGGTGTATTCCGGGGTTCCTGCTCCGTCTCACAGTCTTCCTGTTATGTCTCCTCGGAGCAAGGTTTCATGCTGTGCCGCAGATTGAAGACGCTGCATTTGGAAATCAACTGCTTGGCTAGGTAATTTGGCTAATGGACTAATCTCAGCTAAACTTTTGTAAATGAGGGTTTTATGAGGTGACTCTGGGAAAGAAACATTTCACCAATGTCATGGGTGATAAACATGCAATTGAGCAATCACATTGAGATGAAAGCCGTACCGGAGCTGCTGGGGAATGGAGCCGAGTCCTTTTTATCTCCCTGTGGTAATGATGAAGAGATCTATTATATCAATATGCAACTTCAATTGAACTTTCAGACTCACTAAATCATCGAAATGACTGAATATTGTTTTCAGTTTGGTAAAGAGGGGTGCAAGAAACTTTTCTTGCAGTAACTCAATTGTATGGAACGTTAAGTGTCTTTTTAGCCTCAGCTGCTGGAAATTGTCAAAGAAGATGTCAGGTGTTTCTTGGCATTTAAATTTTATGTTATATGTTGTCTACTTTAAACCAAAAATGTTTTGCTTTGCTTACTGCTACGGTAGTAATTCCAGAGAACACTGTGTTTCACATTTTGTCACATTTCTCAATTGCAGTCAGTATCTGCATAACAAGAGGCAGCTACTAAAATACCCTCCTGAGTTCCTTAAGTCGTTCGTCCTCCATCCTGAGCTTATGGGAGACTGGAAAGCTTAATCATGTGGGAGCCTTTCAAATGAATCACATTTGCAGAATTGAAATGATTAGGTTTGTAGGAATTCAAGTCGAAAAATGAAAATGCAAATATGACCAAGCATGAATGCAACCACTCACCTAATGGTTTAAAAGTTCCTGCTCTGATCATGGTTTTTTGTTGCGTGTATACCCTTATTCACCTCATTCTTAGTCCCTTTTTCTCCTCTAACTGCAGCAATGAAATCACTAGCCTCCTTGCGAGATTTAATGGATATTTTTGGACATGTAAATTAATCCCATCAACCAATCATGGCCAGGCAAGAAAGATGAGCATGAAGCTGAGGCTGAGTTTGATCTGATTTAACATGGAGGCATTACCAAGTTTAATACCAGTGCCTGTACGTGAGCTGTATTCTTCTGTATCTGTACTGTTAGGATGAGGACTATCATACTTCCACGCAGAGAGTTTATAAGACAAGGCAATTTGCAGTTGCAGTGCGACCAGCCATAACTCTTATCATGTCCTTCATCCCAAGCTCAGAAAGCAATATCTTGCAATAGCAAAAAAAAAACTTTGAAGTCAACATGGCCGTCGAATGAACTGACAGACAGACAATATGTCAGTTCTGATTAGGACTAACCGGCAGTGTGATAGAGAAGGACAGGGCCAGCGAGGTCTGCCACGCCATCTCCGCTCATACTGCTTGAAGGAACTTCAAATTGTCTCACCCTAGAGGTCAAAATCACTCTGGATGCAAAACTCTCGCTGCATACACACACATACACAAACACACGCAGGCACAGACATACACACACATTCTCTCTCACACACACACATCTTGTTTGCCTGCTGACTGTGGATATTGCAGATCCGTGTCCAGTCCTCCAGCAAAGGGCTGGTGATTGGCAGGTAAATGGCTGCTCTGTTTACAACATGGCTGCGGGATTCGAGCCCACACTGTCCTTGACCTGAAGCTCCACCTGAGGTGCATAAATTTGGATTAAATGTCCTTCCCGTCAAAGGCACCCAGAGGACTTGAGCTTGTTGATTTCTATAGAATTTATAACACAACACTTCACTGACTTATACATGTAGGAGATAATTAGGAATGAAAGGTAGTGGATCTTCACTTCTCACATTGTGTGTCTTTGAACTCTCACGCTGAACATTCAAACGTCAAGGTTTTGCTGACGTTCAAACTTCATAAGGTATTACATTAACTTGGAGCCTAACCTATGCATCATATACATTTACAGTTACTAAAATTATTTTGTCTGCAAGCACGTCCTTAATAAGGATAACTTATTGAATAGCATGATACAACAGCGTCGTGTATATTGTACTGGATACTCTAAGGGATTTCACACAACCCTTTAAAGCTGTGCTACAGGCTATTCGTGTTGGGAAATTTGTTGTCTTCAGACGGTGCGCTCCGTATGCCCTCTGTAGGTGTCTCCTGCAAGTTTGATTTCTTGTGTGGTCCAACAGGCTGGAGAACGGAGGGTGCCTCTGATTGACAGTTTGACGAAAGTTGCCTGGAGGAGTCCTCAGCATGTGAGTGTAAGTGGTGGATCGTGTGTGTGTGTGTGTGCTGTGTGTGTTCTTAAGAGCTTCTCCTCCTGCAGGTGGTGCTCTTATGGCGACTGGAAGGCCATTTACTTCCACTCAACCCCCTACCATCCAATCGCCTCTAGGAAGGGGCCATGCATGTTTTCTGAGGCCCATGCTACCCCAGCATATAAATACACACGGTACAAAAAGGCATGGATGGACATGCCTAGCATTTACCTGCCTCCTACCTAGCTCTACCATTACATTACCCCCCTCTACCACGTTCTCCACAGCTGGAAAACACCTGCAGTTAAGGCTGCAAGCCTTCCCTGCTCCATCAAATCTTAACTGTGTTTTTTATTTTATTTAGGATAACTCTTTTGATCATTTGTTCATATCACGGAATGTATTCTTACAGTGCATACACAGTCTCTTTGAATGTGTTAGCCTTGCCTTTGGGGATCATCACAGAGCTCTGATTAGCCAACTCCCGAACCAACTAAAAATGACACTTGACTCTTCATGTTTGAAAATGTTCACGTTACCTTGAGGTCATCCACAGTCTCTATGTTTATGGCATTATTTAAGTTTCTTCACATCTAAATGAACAAAGACCTGTTTCCAGTGTTAAGAAATATGTGCATGTGGAAAAAAAAACTGTTCTGTGTTTATCACAAGTTAAGGATTGCAATCTCTCTCCTGAACTATAAAGTGTCCATTGCTCTTACCCTTTCTGACATGTTTCAGATGTTATTTTATCCTATTCTTCCTACAAACTGGTCTCAGTATGCAGTAGTACAGGGAGAGTGTTGTCGATTTTTGGGGTTTAGAATTTCTGCTGGGGATAGTAAAAACTGTAAGCAATGCCAGTCCAGTGCACATATTCCCTTCTTCTACTGACAAGCATTTGCAGTGTGTGCAGAAAGTAGACATGTTTTGTAAAAATAAATAAATAATCACATTTCTAGATGTGCACAAAGCACACGTTATTCTAAAATCTCAATTAACTTTCATGCCCTTTTGCTACTATCAAAGAACAGTAAATGAGTTTTGCCAAGGACATGGATGTCATCACAGAGCATGACATTTGGTTTATTGCTGATAACAACCTGGATGGTTATTTTGTCCAGAGGTGTCCATTTCTTTAAAAAAAAGGTCTGTAACATTGACTCAGTTGACCACAACACATGTTTTACAGAGTGAAGTTGCCTCTGAGCCGAGCAAATTGGCAGATCACATTTTTAAAATGTAATCCAGTACTGTACTCCACAACAAAGGGTCATACCAGTGGCTGATGATTGACAGTTTTTGATAAAATGCCATCCAACTGAACAATCAACCAGTTATGAAGGGTGTTCCTTTGGCCAGTGCTGTTGCCTTTTAAATTCCTCCAGATCTTTAAAAAAATTTTTTTTCCTAATATCATACAGGAATCTTGTTTGCCTGCTGACTGTGGACAGGTATATACATGAATATTTCCAAAGTATCTAGAAGGATAGGCTAATGTTTTTCAAAATTATTTGCTTGTATGTACTCCTCGAAGGCTCTGTATCAAATAATGGATAATGCTTCCATAACCATAACCACCTGGTGTTATCAGCATTATTAGCTTGTATAGAATTTTAAGTACAAAATGGTCAAGTCCTTTATTTCAAAGCAGACCTGAACATGCACAAACCAGTTTTATGAATTAAAAAATACCTGAAATGAGAATAAATAAATTAGGTAACTGACTTACAGCCAACTAAACAGTGCGACACAGGGGGATGGGTGAGTTGATGCTTTCTGTGCACATGTTTTCTCCAAACATTAATGCTCTGCTGTTGCTGCTGAAATATAAAGCATGCCTCTCCCACTCCCGCTATCCTGAGGGAGGGACTGCCGAGAGATACACAATGAATAACAAGATATTCCACAGCATATGAAAAACAAAAACATCAAAACTCACTGTCTAAACAAGCATTGCGAACTGGGCAAAGTAAGTTCAACACAGTTAGCTTTTCTTTGTGACAGAAATCTGAAACTCCAGGCGATGGGCACCAAAAGTGCACTCATCAGTTTTCTTTACGAGCCAAAGGTTTCTTCTTCTGACTCTGTGTGCACTCTGATAAAAGACATTGTACAAGGATTTTGATTCATCATCAGCACAAAGTGTATTGATCCCATGCTACTTAATCCACTAGAGAGGAGCAGGTTGTGTAAATGAGGATGCAAAGGATATGGAAAATATTATGAAAAGACAGCAGCGCTGTTGTTGTATTGATTGAAGAGACAAATCAGTTGTCTAATTTGTCTTCTGTTTGCTGCAGTATCTGCTGTGTCCAACGGAACTGGCAGCAAATTGGAACCAAAAATAACAACCATGACTAAGCATTTTCTGAATCACCAATGAAATGCATGTAGGCTGAATAAATGCACTGTTTTTATTAAGCTGCTTTCCTTGTGCTCGGTTCGACAGTTTGACATATATCTAACCTTTTATGTCAAAGTAAGGTTGTATCTTTTTGAAGCAAGGTAGAGAGGTCTGAATGTGCAAACAAGATGGACATACATTATTTTATGTACAGCAGTAAGCAGCTCAGCGTGCTGTTTTTCATTGGGGTATCATTAGGTGACATTGGGGTTGAAGTTAAAAAGCTCCTCAAATGAGAAAAGTTCCGGTTCAAATCTCGGCAGGGCCATACTCACACTCTCCCCATTAATGTGTCACAGACACTTTGGCTCCTTCTGAAAAGATAAGACACATATATGAGATGCCACCACAGGTGACTCTCTTCCATGTGGAGGAGCATTTTCTTTCATGTTCACTGAAGAAATTTACTCCATTAATGATTGCTTGTAACCACTGGATTCCACAAAAGTGCAAAGCACATTGCCCACTCTAAAACAAACTTACAAATAACACAAAATTGACAAAGTTCCCTCTATGCTTAGCCAGTGTTTTCTCCTTTCTATTTCTCTAGAAACATCTCTAGAAACGCCTTTCATTATTCTACCATTATGGTAACTATAGCCGATGTGACTCTACCTCCAGGTAAATTCTCAAAATCAATCATGTACATGTTACAGCTTATCATGCAAGACTTCTGTGATAACATGCATATTTACAGCTAAAGGGAATGTATTTCTGGCATAAAGGGCTGAGGTAAGCCACATGCTCATGAAAACTAACACCCATATCTGATGACCAAAGGTCCCAAGGTTTGGGATAAAGATTGACCACTAAATCTAAAGTTTCCTGACAGTACAATGACCCAGTACAGCAACTTCAATGCTGCTGACAAAGCCCCTATCTGTCCATCCATTTCTGCTCCAGCTTTTAATAATTTGTGACCCTAAGTTACCCACAATACTTAAAATCCTCTACTGTAAGTAGACTGATTCCTGATCCAGAGGGGGCTCTTCAAGCTTTTGAGAAAGGTTGGACGGCTGGATATTTAGGAAAAGAGTTCATGACAGTGTGGTGGATGCTCCTACTACCACCACCATCAAGTGCCACAATTACAATCCAGCCGGAAGGGGAAGCCTTGGAACACACCATTGTATCAAAGACTGAGGGAGGGGGAGCATTATTTTTTGAGCTAAGTTAAGCTAAGCCCTTAGTTATTTTTTCATTTTAATACATAATTATTAGTATTAAGTTAAATATGATTTTGCTTTTATTTTTTAGGTTTTGTGTTTGTCATACTTCTATTGTATATAATATATATATATAAATAAAGTCATACATATAAAGTTTAGAGCAGTCCACCCCTGTTCAAGCAGCCTTGGTTCTGTGTCTGGAGGTCAGTTTTTGGTTTGTGTTTGGTTGCTGTTCAGTTGACCTCAGTGGAGTTATTTATTATCTCAGTTATATTGTATTGAAGTTTGACTTTTTGTTTACCATTTTTTATATTATTAAATTGGATTTTTTTCTAATTTTTGGAGCACTTTTGTCCCTGTTAAGTCTGGTCCCTCACAAACAGGGTGGCATTTTCTATATCAAAATAAAATTCGGAAACTCCCAACACAACCTCCTCCTAGGCAGGTTATACTCTCTGTGTACATTCACAACATCTAAAGCTAAGCTCATCCCTCTGTTAAAGAAGAAGAATCTTCTATCTCACCTTTTCAAGTTCCCAGAATGATTTGTTCCTGCTGGGAAAAAAGTTAGTTTGAAGCAATAAATATAGTATGGGTTTGCCATTTTCTTTAAACAACTATTTTAGATTACCTTTTTCTCTTGGCACAAAACTACTACATTTCAATATGATAGTTTGATTGTATCTGTTATTGTGGACTGGTTGGTGTCAAATTGAAAGGTAAACTAACAGTAAAATATGGGTATTAGTGGTTGGTTTTGTAAATGTGTGGATCTTCTTCCCCTAAAAAATATGTCTCAGTAACACATATGACAGAATTAAAACTGTCATATTTTGTTATGCCACATTGAGTTGAATTACCTTTAGCCGTAACTGTAACTTGTTTCCTTTGTGGTTCTATTTAACTGAGTTGTTGAAGTGTAATATATATTTTTTGCCCACTGCTGGATTTTTTTCTTTCATTTCATTGATGCTTTAGGAGTAGTCACAGTATAAAATTATATCTAGCGCATACCAAATAATCTTTGTGGATTTAAGATCAGACATTTTGGGTGACTGAATAACAGTTGTTTTCCAATTGGAAGGATGGTGGACTCCTGGCTGTCTTTGGCTGCATACAGAAATCTGCTTGGACATTAAACCTTACATTGACTACCAATGCATCCAACTGTGGTTGAAAATGTGTGAAAAGGGTGCTGCATGAGTAGAATGACTGGTGTAAAAGTGATGTAAATGGTCAACTGAACCTAAAAGGCTCCATATAAGTACGGAGCATTAGCATTAATATTTTTTCTTATGAAAGAAAAAAATGACCTTTTGAAAGTCTATGAAAGCTAGAGCTGGAAAGTCTGAAAATGACTATATTTGACTGTACGTCTGCTTTCAGGTGATTTTTATTGTGTTTACTGGTCTGTATTTGTTATCCCTGTGAACAAGTGCAGGCTTTGTGAGCTCCCAGGTGGTTCTGTGGAGATCGTAAAGAAATGAGTAGAAACGGGAACTGGATAAAACCATGATAACCATAAATAACATTCTTTCGACTGCAGGTCTTACTGAGGTAAAATGTACAAATGTACAGATGTAAAAATAATAAGCAGTCATGTGACCCACCTACCATTAGGGCGCAGTAGACATGCATTCCATTTGTACAGACATGTCATCATCACACTGACTCTATAAACCTATTTTCCTTCAACAAAGCTCCCTCATTTGTCTCAGTAAGTACAAAAGAGACATCACACCTTTCCACAATTTCAACTGCATTTTAGTGCACAACAACTGTTTGCTGTTGTCATATCTTTCCCTCTGTAATTCATTGTTATTTACAGATGGAAAAAGAACACCACCCTTCTGAAGAAACAATTGGGATGATGGCAGGCAACACTTATTTAAAAAATGCACCAGATGAGGTCAGAGTGAGTTTCTGCCTGCCATGTATATCGCCCATGACAAATTTTAATTGGTCACTGTGATCTGAAAATGTCTGAAAAGGGTCTCATATTTTTCTTATTTTCTAACTAGGAGGGACACTGCAGAGCTGCAAAATTCTACAGAAATATGTCTTTTGATGAACAGATGTTCTGCTTTACAGAAAACCTCATTAAGTTCCGGGAAACTGACAGAGTGGTTTTAATACATCAAAGTCTGTGGCTATTATTATTTTTTGGTATATGAAATAAGAGAGGCATCTTAACTTAGAAGGGCTTTTTTAAGGGAAAGTAGCTTTGTAATGGATTCCATGATTCTTTTAAAGTCTTGTTGTGATACATTCAAGATGATCTATTAGCCAAACTGAAACACAGTATTCACAGCTATGTATTCATTTATTTAGAATTGCTTGAAAACCAAAGAATGCTCCTCTCATATGTATATAAAATGTGGGTTCTTCTTCTCACTGTCCATTTTGTTGCACTATCATGATGACAAAAAAGAAAAAGTAAGCTTTCTAATTTATCATGAAAAATAAAAAAAAACATAGTTCCTTTTACATTTTTTATATTTGCTTGTAGGTATTGAGTTGGTTGCGATTTGTAACTTTACTCCTAGCTTTGATAACATCCAGCAATCTGGATTTTCAATTGAAATTCAAAGCTTAACCTGGAGGATACTACTTTCTAAGTGCAGACCTTGTAACTTGTGTAGTTTCTCAAACACAGGTTCAAGCCTTTATTAACTTGAAAAACTTTGGAATCCTATTAAAGCCCTATTATAGGTAGACCTTTATTAGAAATTCTCATCCTTATTAGAATGACATTGGCATATTTTCTCGAAACAAAGTCCTGGAAGATGCTCAAAACCAACTGAGTGTCTTATCTTCAAAAATGTGTAGAGTCCAGCTGTCCCTGTGTGGTGCTCCATAATCAGGAGTCTAGGAATCAACTGAGATTTATATTCCCCCTCAGAATTGTTTCTTTTATCTGAACTGATTGAATAAAAGTGGTATAGAGTGAAATCTTTCATAATTGCTGTGCATATTATGACAGGCATGCTTTTTTTCTCCACCTCTTCAACAATTCTTGGCCAGTATCAGGGACTATAAATGAGTTATGAAATAAAATCACAAAACAGCATTGATCTGTTAGAGATGCAGATTTAATCCAAAAGGGGAATTGTTATCTTTGCATCTAGTGTGGTCTGAAAATACAACTACTCTCTGTTCCCAAAAAGATGGGATTATGCTGATTGAAGACATCGTTTGTATGTGTTCAAACATTGATAAATAGCCTTTATTTGTTCTGTGTGCCTGGGTGTCTCTACTCATGTGTAAATCTAAATCTTCACCTCTCTGCTTCCAGATGTGTTCCAGCTACTGTTCTCGCACTCTATTCCACATGTGCTTCACACAGCATTCAAGTGTGAGCTATTGGTGGATCTCCTCCATGGTAACAGTGATTTGTCATCTTACAGACCAGCATAAAGGAGTAGACAATACAATAGTCATATGATACCTGACCAGGACACTCCTAAAACCCTCTCATTTACATTTAGAGTGAATGCCACACTTTCAGTAAGGATCCATTCCACTTCTGCAAGGCCCTTCAATGCCTCTTTGCCTCCTATGTTGCAGGATGTAAGGAATAAAAAAAAACAGTAGCTTTTATTGTAAGGCATTAGATGTGCTTTTGGCAAAAGTTATTTTTGACACAGAAAAGACTGAATCTCTCCGTGGCAAAACCGGAGGAAATATACATTTCGCTTTTGAAATGAACGACAACCGAGAGAAAACTGAAACAATCACTGCCAACCTTAGAGGAAATCACTATCAGGTGCCACCGCGTAAACGTCTGCAAAAGCCCCGGAGGGCTCAAAATAAACCAGAGCAGGCCATTTTGTGGAAGAACAATGATCAAAGTACCGGCGCAATATTCTGAGATCGAAAGGGACTCCAGCCAGGACGCACCCCACGGGGGCCGAAGATCTTTCTATAATTTAGCCATCCCGGTACCAGATAATGGACAAATGGAGTTCCCCTGTGGTTAATTCAATCTATTTGTCAAGGAGAGAGGTGATCAAGTGGCCCACATCCTATCCTTTGGCAGAACACAGAAAGATCGACTCTTTCACAGTCATTGTGTACAGTACGAGGGATGGTGGCCACAATAATTTTATCCAACCATTGCCAGAATATGAGGGAGGAGGAAGGATGTGTGAAGTAGACGGACGGTAACTTGTCGCCCACTTCTGGTCCATAAACTGATGCGTGTTATGACTGAAGGCTTAAAAACTCAGCTTGTATACCTCCCACCACACATATATGACAGGAGTAGTTACTGAAACTACTTTTTTTTTTGTCCGCAGATGCCCCATAACCATTTAAAAAAAAACACAACAGAGAAACATTACAGCTTTTGTACTTAATAACTTTGGTGCCAAGAAATAAAACAACAAATAAAGAATGCCTCAATTAAAGTAGGCAAGACACAGCATCATAAATAATTCATTAATGAGTGTGCAGAGGTGCATAAAACCAATTTAAAACTTATTTAATTGTCAGATTGTGCCTTCAGGTGAATTTAATATTTCACTTTATGCCTCACCTCATAATTGGGCTCAATAATAAGACTAATTCTTTCCTAACTTGTGGGAAAGATGCTGTTTAGATGTTAATCAATTGACCCACCTCTAAAAAGCATCCTAGATTCCCCAAAAGGTTAAAAATTGTGCGTTGTCTTCTCTTTTCTTTTGGTAGTTCACTGAAAAATGTAGGTTTTAGAGTTGTACTTGTTACTTTGAGGTGGAAATGATGCAACAGAGGACCAAGGGTGCTCTATCTTTGCAGGAAGCCCTAATTATGCCTCCAAGAGATATTAACTGTATTTATCGTCGAAGGTGTTTGTTTTTTGAAGGGTTATTCATCAAATACCATATGGGATTATAAAATCAATTCTGAGTGTCACAAATTAATTTGCAGCCATCATCTTGCTTGTTCCCATGAGATAGCAGGCAGCAGAAGCACCTTCCTAATGTAGAGATTGCTGTAACATTGATTTATTTTTCCATATCCTCCATATCTAATAAAGAATGCTGGAGTGAGCCATGACAGATAAATAAACGAGTACCTGCGTGCAATCTGTGCTGCTTTAATAGTTTTTCACTTAGTCAGCTTTTGGGGACACATGCATAATTATTAACATCCTGACTCCTACTGAGCACATTATAAAGTTGAAGCAGGTGGAGCCATGAATTACATCCAAAATGTTAATGTTTGCAGCCAAGTGCAGTGTGAATGTTTTCCCTCATAATGTTCCTCATTAGCTTAATCTGGTACGATATCCTGGCTTTTTCCACTGAATCACAGCCAAATGGATTCTGACTCGCACCACAGCGTCTCTGCCATATGACTGAATCCCGTAAAGTTCACTTAATATCTTGCAGTGGCATAAAATGTCGAGTCACATTCGTGGCAAGGTGATTAAACTGGAAATCTGTTGCTTTCTTTTTTTCTGTAGCAAAAAGATTGAGGAAATAGGATTTGTAGATAGTTTCAAATTGATCAGTATTTGATTATATGAGTCCAATGGATATGATTTGAATCCTGAGTCTTTCATGTGAACATTGATGGAAGGTGAGAACATTATCTCACTTAGCATAACCAGATATTAGAAAAAGAAAATATGTAAAGGTACTGCAAGTACAATTTTATTCAAGGCATATACAAAGCAAAGACAATGAGTAGAGAAAACACTAAAATGCAAACTGTAGCTATGTTATGAATGAAAATGAGAAATGAAGTGTCTGCAGAAACATGAATGGTGTAAATATTGACTTGGTAACCAGGTTGTTTGGACCAGAGATTTTGTCTGTCACGCATACTGATTAACATCTTTACATGTTGTAAACAAGAAAGGAAACAAACAAATAAAGAAAAGAAATTTGGGTTTCTTCCAAACATACCAAAATGTATCATTGTGGATTAAAAAAACAAACAAACAAGTAATGATCTTATTGCTTCCCTTCTCTGCATTTTCAAAATTGATTAAACTTATATCAACCTCATGCAAAACTACCTTGGAGGTCTTCAATAGAAAAAGTTAGGAAAAGGAAGTCAGATAAAAGAAGAAGAAGCAGGTGATTTGTACGTATTGACCAAATTTATACCATACAGATCCAATAGGGCCTCGCTCATATCTATAACTAACACACAGAAACCCATATGTGATGTATTTAAAATAGAATAAGATCAATCTTTATTTGCTATGTAATGAATAAATACAGTAGATATGCTATACTTAAAACTAAGGACAGAATAATCTAAATAATACACAGAAAACACAGTTGTTCAGGGCAAACAGGCAGCCATGACTCTGAAAATGTACTCCTGTTTGTGTCATTGCACCGCAATATTCCAACTATTTTTCAAGGTTCCATTGTTTATAAGGAAAATGCAATCTGTGGCATACTACTGCAGCATACTGTTTGTGAAACAATTGCAAGTTACTGAGTAAAATTAGCTTTTAAGAAGCCTTCTAGTAGTAGCAAATATTTGTATAAACTCATCGAATATTATAAATTTAATTAGCTTTTCCATGTCAATTTGTTAACACAATATGTTCTCCAATATGTCTTTTTGCTCATTGTGTGATGTATGAAATGTTTGGTATGTTGCATTAATGAAGTATCCTAGTTACAAGAACACATTTTTTAGACATCTTTATCGCACCAACGTTCCATGTTAGGACACCACTTAAAGAGAATTAAACACTCCTCCTTCTCCTACAAATTAATACTCTCTAGCCCTCAATCACTATTAAATCTGATTGTGTTTGCATCTGTGTCTCGCCTGCGGTGCACAGATAAAAATGTGTTTTTTCTGATTCATAGATAAAAGGGACCCCCTGTCCAGAGCTGAATGGATAATCTGTTTATATATCACTGCTTGAGGCAGTTTCTGTAAATGAGTATTTTACTCAAGCGAAGTGAAGCGTGATAAAGTGCTGCTTTTCTTTTTGTAATGCGTTAACGAGTTGAAAAGACAACATCTGTCAGATAAATGCTTAAAACATTTATTATGTGGTGAAACAAAAAATGCTAAAATAATAATGCGATGAGAAGATACCCTGTTGAAGAAACATTCTGGAGAGGTGAATAAAAACTAAAAGATATTAAATGCCCTCCACTCAGACAAATTGACCAGTCTACGGCCTTGCAGACTATTTTTATTTGATACCACAGTCTTGCCGAGGTTGGCGTATAACCCCAAACAGCATTTCAGATGGTGTTTCTGTAGTTCATGTGACATGAATAAGAAATGCCATGCAAAACCTTAAAAGGGAAAGCTGAATTGGATGTAAGGTTGCCTTGCCAGGACAGGGGTTGCAGCAGAGCAGTGGGAAACTCCACATTTTCTTAGAATTCTTTCGGTCCTGTCGCCCGCGTTTCCTGCAAAAAACAGGAGGAGGCGAGTCAAATAAAATCCCTCCACCCGTCCAAATCCCCCCTAAAAAATACACATAAACGCATGTATGTGTCTGAAAGGGAGCTGTGCAGCTTTTCGAGCTCAGCGTGAGAGCATTTGATATTCATGGAAGGGAAGAGGAACGGGAAAGTGAAACAACAGCAGGGCCACTGCCTTACACGGCATATTACATTGTAATTATGATTCGGATGCAAGGCTGTGACAGCACTAAAGGCGAACTGCAAACTACAGAAAAATTGCGAGAACACGCCGAGCAAAGGTGCGGCGGCGTCACAGGCTCCCTCTGTGGTGGCACTTGAAACTTCAAAACCATCCAAGCCCACATCATTGCAAGAATAATGAGGGATCAGCACAGCGCGGTGCATCCCGCACTTGTTTTTGAAAGCAAGGAGATGAAGTCTGCGAGCATGCTTCACGTAACCATCAACAGAGGTTTCTTCTGATTGGTTTGTTTACCGTCAATATTTGCAGATGTCAATCTAGGCGCCTTTGAGAAAATGGATTTTTCGGCATGAAGTAGAATGTTGAGAGAAATCATTGTCATTATCACTGCAAGAGACTGGGACAGAGGCAGAGGTTTATATGTGGATAGAAAATATGTACACCTGAATATCATATTTCCATACGTACAGACGCATAGACAAACCAAACTTAGGAGGAGAGATGATGACCTGGCCAATATGAAAGGGGCGATTTTGTGTTGCATACTGAAAAACACGTCTGTCGACTTTCAGGTCGGTTTGAAATGAAAACAACAGCCGGGGACTGTCAAGTAGCCGAGAACACATATGAAAAGAGAGAATTTGGACGACTGTAATATGACAAAGAAGGAAATATATATGTATGTGTAATCACAAATGCACTGGAATGAATTTTGAAGACGTTCCCGTGGGATTGTTCAATTTGATTAGTAAAGGTTTGGAGGAGAAGGAGAGAGAAGGAGCTGTCAGACTGTTATGCTGGCACATCTACTCTGCCTCTTTTATCAAAGATAAGTAGTATTGATTTACTTTGAGGCTGTAAAAAGTATTCGTCTTAAGAGCTGACATTTAATAATCTCCACCTAATCCATGTTTTGCTGGGAGCCTCTTGAGATGCTGCTGAGACCTCTATTGTTCTCTCTCTTCTCTCTGCCTACTGTATTCCTAATGAAGGAGAATGATGTTATTAACCCTCCACTCGCTCGGTGAGACGAAGGCTGCCTTCAGGTAATGGAGGCTGTGGCAAAGCTGAAAATATAGGCCATGTACATTTCAACTTTACTTTTTTTTGGAAGGATAAAATAGGAGTATAGGTAGTGAGTTATTGGTTTGTTCGTTTTTCAGTTTGCATGCTAATGAGTATTTATATATTGTCTCTCTGAAATAAAGGCATCATTGCCTAATGATGGCCTTCATTCATATGCAAAGTAAAGTGATAGCCACTTTATGTGTAAACCAGTGAGCTAAGAGGAATGACCGACTACTTGCTTGGCCTCTGTTTGATATCATTCTCAAAGACAAGGATTTTAAAAAATGTAATAGTGGGATCATCCAAGTTCCCAGACAGAGTAATGTTTTGCATTTTTAAAATGAACTGTCAAACACGTAAACCTTAACTCACATTGCGCCACCCTCAGTGTATCTCCCACCTTCACCATCTTTGATGTGTGTTTGATTGTGAGAGATTTTAATAATTGTAAGGATGTGCAGAAGCATACTTCACATTTATTGGTATTACATCTAAACAGTTATTTGGATAAACTTGCAGCTTACAATCTATTTAGGGTCCTTCTTATGTTTTTGAAAAAGCTAAAGTCATGATACATTAATAAATTATCAAATATTAACAAGCACATTTACTCTAAAGTTAGGTATCTATGTAGCTGATATATATATTACCTATATAAGTGCCTGCAATTTTAACAATAGAGCGATATCTTAACATATGTTTCATCTTTTTGACAGACATGCTCCATAGGTATTGGGATTCAGTAAAATATATGGCCGGCTGTAATGGCCAAGGCAGAGTTGACACAAATAAATAGGCACCAGCCTCTAAAACAGGCCAGAGGAAGAAAAGGAAAGCCCATTTTCCTTCACCTGACTTTTATTTGATCAACTAAGTAACTTCCTTTCGGATTGGTTTGTTGCGCTGAGTAAAGCATTTGATTGCCTTATTTGGAACCACTGCATTTGGCACGCCTGCAAATCTTTCACAATTAAGCCACACTAAGAGATCCATCACCATTCAGGAGGGATTGTAATGAAGGGAAGTATTTAATGTACAGTCACAGCTTGTCAAGGTAGGAGTTCATTACATTGTGCGCTCATCACTCTGGCACACAGTTTAATCTTTCCCAAAGCCCCACTGCAAAAGTTTATCTTTTGAAAACAAACTCAAGGGACATTATGGAGGAAAAAACAAAGGAGAGAAAAAAAATTACACTTAGATGGGTTTCCATTGGAATTAATGGACTTCTGGTTGACCTACATACGCACACTGAGATATGTTGAAAGGAAGAGCATATCTTTATTTACATTGTTTCCAAATGTCGGTTTTACACATATAAAACTGATTTTGAAATAAATGATAGAAGCTCATACCAATGGCTATAGGATTTTAAAAGTTTTTAGTGGCCTTACCACTCAGAGACTCATTTCTGATCATAGCTATAATTCTTTTACAAGTTCCTGAAATCTCCTTTCAAGAAACAGCACTGATCAGCAATGTCTTTTCCAGTGGGAATTTTGCTCCGTTCGTGGTGATTGATTTTTTTTGGAGCCTTCAGTAAAGCGCCTGCTGTAATTAACTGTGCTAAACAGCAGGCATTAAGAACACAGATTGACTTGTTGGTGGTGCCTCTCAACGAAACAACGTGCTCAGAATTTGGTTTGATGTTCAACATCTTTTGGGTTTTTAAATTTACTAAAAATGTCTGGGACACTGGACTAAAAATAGTTTTGGGGCATTTTGGCATTGTTATTCATAAAAAAAAGATTACAAAATAAAATAAAATAATACATTTTTTAGAGTGGCCATTTTTATCTATTCATTTTCAAAAGTTCCAATATAGGGCTGTTGCTTACATTCGTAAACCATTTTCTGGACAGATGTACGCAAGATGATCAGAGTGGTCCAAGATGTGAATAAAAACTTTTTCAGAGACAAAGAATCAGAGAATCAGGGAATCAGAGAATTTGTGCACGAGCAGGGGTCCACCTCATACTGTCTGCAAAATCGAGATCATTATAACTTTGCTCAAAATACATCTCACAGTTGAGCATTGCATAGGATCAAACTTTGGTGATTTGTCACTATAGATGCACAAAAGGGGCAGAGGACACTAAATATTTTGTACTTTCCAAGATCATATCTGTTCAGTTTGACATATTCTGAATAAAATTGGCTTGTTTGTCATTATAGAACCAACTTTAACAACTTGAATGTCAACGCAAGCAGACACTGACATCACCGCTATATCACCGACACAAAAATGCAACTCTTTTTCAGTCTGTGTGTGCACATAGAATATGAGTAAAGGACCCCAGCGTGGTTTCTCTGCAGGGACTGTAACTTCCAAGCATGGTTTCTGTCCATTAACAAAGTTCTGCTTTCTGCTGGCCGCTCTCACTGCCCGCCGTCTCAGTGGAGGTGCTCCGAAACACAACACACCAAATGAGATGTGACTTGTGCTTCCATACTGTTCTATTTATATTGTATAGGATGACATTGAGGGAGAGATGCAAAAAAAAAAAGGCTTTCACCTGCTGCTTGATGAGGTTTGGTGGCTCTCCAAGCCCACGGAGAGGGCTGTGTAATTTTCACCCTTAGATCTAAAGGTGTAAGGGAAACCTCAACCCCCCCCTAAAGCTCTCCCTCCCAAGCTCACATTGCCTCACCCACTTTCCTCCCAAAGGCAAAGAAAAACAGCAGATAATTACCTGGTGTGAAATTTCCTCGCAGTCGGTGTATCCGCCACATGACGCGTGGGTGTCACAGAACTCATATTTGACTGCGGTTTCGAGGACACGCAACAAGGCTATTGTGTTGATGCGCATGTTGGAGGTGCCCTCCCAGGAGTAAAGGTGCAACTCTAAAAATAATTATTTTTTTTCCTCTTCGATCTTCTAGCCTCAAAACAACAACCGATAAAACAGAGAGCATGCTCTGACTTTGAACGGAAGTTTCGAATGTTCACTTCTGTGCTCCAGATTTCCGGTCATATCTCACCCAGATCTTAAGTTTAATCTAAATTTGAACTTTAATGTAAGATTTTGAAAGACTTTATAGACTTTAAAGACTTTTTACGTGTGTGGCAGTTACTTGTATCTTTCTATATCTTCCATTTACGATCTGAAATGTCTTCCCACCACTGCCTAGCAACAGACTCCATCCATACCGATGGAGCAGAAATTACATTTCGAAAAGATAACGACTTCAGCACCCCACCAAAGACTTTTGTTCTTCTAAAGCAGTTGTCTTTTGGGAAAAGAAACATCCGCGTTTCATCTTGTTTTTGGCTTTTTCATACTCGTAATTCATTTTGTCCCTTCCTGTTTTTTTGCTTTCTGTCACGTAATTAGTTCACACACCAGCTCTGTTTTTCACATGTGTGCCCTCAATCTTCTCCCATAGCTACAACCACTGATTACAGTGTTCTTGTATTTTCAGTGTACTTTCTCTTGCAGTGCAAAAATACATCAATAGTTAAATGTGAAGGAATGAATGCCTAATTCAAAATTGATTTGATATAAATAGAAACACAGTCCTTAATACAATTTTAAGTAATAAATCTTCAATTTTCTTATGCACAGTTGTTGAAATAACTTCAGTTTATTAAGGGAAGTCTAATCTTAACTTTAATTTAACATCAGACTAAACCCTCATTCGCTGACAATAAAACAGTGATATTATGCCTCATTAAAACCTTTTATGAGGCAGAATGTTTGGTCCCAAAAAGACTGTGATTAGACCAGAAAAATGTCCCACTGTAAGAACAAAAACAACACACACTTTCACGATAGCATGTCTATTTGATAAGATTTAAAAGACAACGCAGAATTATACTCAAAATAATGGAATGAGTGGTGTAATTTTATTAAATACTAAATTATTCATGGTTCCTTCCAGTTGTAATGATGCTAACTTCTGATGCTAAGATAGGGTACATCATCATAAGCTAGGGCCAAAATTTCCTTTCCTTTTTATTTTAATCTGCTGAAAACATATAAGCACTACTTAAAGTAGGATAAATATTTGGTCAACATTGTATGTATACAACTTACAACTCATTTTGGTATGAGGAAAAATCATTAGTCAAATTAGAAATGAGTCTTGGGTACTTAACGATATTAACACAATTATTTCTGCCTGATAAAGTTAGTGACAAGTTCATTCTCTCAATAGTTTACATCTCAAACACTCCCAGCAGTCTTTGTTGAAAGATGACAACACTGCTCCCATTTTATCTTCACAGGTGGTAAACATCATCTTTAAGAGATATTTGTCTGGTGTTCCAACATTTATTTTTTATTAATGTTTATTTGTATATTCTCCTATCCAATTTTAATGAAAGAGCACTCAATTTCATGACTAAAACCCTTGTTTACCATTGACATTATCTCTTGAAAAGCTGGGCAACTTCAAAATATATGAAAATGAATTGCCCTCTGCTCTCCACATTTCATTCGGCAAAAACCCCTTCCGCTCTCGTCCATCTTTGCACTTTTTCATTTGTAGTTAATAAAATATCTAATCAGATTCTGCCAACTCAAACCTCCCAAATAGACCCGAAAGGCCGGTGAATGAGATTGTGTGAAGCACCGAAAAATAACAAGTCCCAGTTCTTCCCCTTATGTATATATTACTTCATCTGATGAATGTTACTGACCTGTCCAGGGTGTACCCGGCCCAGTGACCGTTGGGATAGGCTCGACTCCCTCTGACCCTCCTATGAACAAGTGGGCATAGAAAACGGATGGGTGGATGATGACAGCCATTTTTACTCAAACGTAAAAATGACTTGTCTTGCTATGTCTTGCTATGAAAATTACTCAAATATAAAAATTAAAATAGCAATTTCTTTTGACCTCATGTATTCAGAAAAAACATTGATCCAATTTCTGACATTTGAGTGAAAATCTTAATTGTACGTTTTTTCAAGCTCGAGTTATTTACATTCCTTAAACTGAATATAGAGAGGATTTTTTATTACGCTCATTGAAAAATGTTCAAGCACTGATCATATTACTTTTATTACTCAGGAGAGATTGCAGTTGTATATCCAGTCTTGACTTTCTAAGCCCTTCATCTTTGCTATGCGCAGCAGTGTATCAACAATCTGAACTACTTTGTAGAAATCTGATAGGCACGGTAGAAACTTATCCCCTTTCTCTTTAGTCACTCACAGTAAGTTGTATTGATTTCTCTTCTTTGAATTACAAAGCTACCGCAGAAGGGATTCTCCATCCAAAATCATATGAGGAATTTGGAGCTCTTATAAAAAATGGCCGGTTCCACCTTCGCTCATCCTCTGACCTCACATGTGAAAGATTCCTGCTTATCAAAGCTTCCATTACACAGGCTTCGTTTGGCCCATGCCCCTATCGCCTCAATAAATGCCAGATACGGGAAGGAAAGGGGGAAAGAAGAGGAGAGAGTGAATTTTGTTTAAGAGCTGTGCTATGCTTGGATTAATGATCAGAACAGCAAACTTGGCTTTTGCTTGCGTCAGGTAATCAATGGCGTCAAGTGAAGCAGACGTGGCGGTCAGGAGAGGGGCTCTCTGAGAACTGTAAGAGCCGAGACCAACCTCTTCTCATCTCTCACGAAGACAGAGAACACCTCACAGCCAAGCAGACAAGGTGAAACAGTCGGGAACCAAGTTAAATGGCAACAGCTTTTATTCAGTGTAATGATTTTATTAATCCAATGAGTCAAATACACATGTGGTGAGTCACTGTAATACGTCATATGTCTTCAGTGGTTTCTTTCACCAACTTGATTTACCCTTCATTCAAATTCAAGGAAAGGTAAAATGGAATAACATAAAAAAATTCAGGTTCTGGTAAAATAAGGGGAAATTATCTCTGTTACATAGAGCGTACAATATTCAAACAGCGGAAGAAAACTGTTTTCCTGTAAGGCCATAGGACATTTATAAATATGCCATTTTCAGTCAGGCTTTAGAAAGCACATTTTCACCACTGCGAGGATTCTATTCCCCCTAGATTTCAAAGACACAAGGCTTTGATTGGCATGTTAGTTTCTTCCTATTAATTATAGTTTCAAAGATCTCTCAGGGATCATCGGGTTGAGTAGTTGTTGTGTTTATCGTGTTTGCTGCTTTCTTACTTGCCTTTGATCCGTCTTCTTATGCTCTTGAATAAATGCCTGCTTTTGATTTGCAAGTGCACTTTGATTTCTGCAAGATGCAAGAGGCTTTTTTACCTCTATCATTACATTACAACACTGTCATTGTGAGAGGCCTGAGAAAAAAAATAAAGGGTTACCACACCAATGTGCCTGTGCTGCTGATTAAGACATCCTATACTTGGGTGAACAAGTGTAAACATGTGTTGACTTCTTAAGGTAATATGATGATAAAATATCATTAAATATGGCTCCAATTAAGATAAAAATGCACAAAAGTCTATTTGATCAGACCTGTCTTGTTTTCTCTGTTGTAACTTTGAAAAATAGCACTGTTATATTTTTTTAGATACTGGTGCTCCCTCATTTCATGGACTCTGGTTCATGTAAGGGATCCGATTTGCTAGAGAAGGACTAATATCATCTGGGTCTTGGGTGATTGGAGACCTCTTTGTGATTCTTCATTTAGCACAAAGATGGGAACCATTAAGAGCCAACTGGGTCCAGCACTGCCTCCTCCTACCAGCCCTTCACAGTTCTTAAAACCTTGCCGGATTATATTACATTATTTATTTATTCTATTTTGAGGGAACTGTTTCTTACTGTTGCGGATATCCAAAAAATAATCACAGCCCGGCTATCCGACTGAATTACTCAATTACCACCGTGTCCCGGCTGAAAAGGCCACCTTTTATTGCAAATGGCAAACAAATGAACAGTTCTACAGTATATAACAATTTCCATGTTTAAATGAGTCATATGAAAGAGCTGGTGCTAAGTAGTTGAATTGGGTCTCTCTTTTTTGGCCCATACTGTTGAGAATGTGAAATATACCAACAGGAAATGGAAGAGAAACTACCAGCGGTGGTCTCATATAACCTACATCTACAGTATCATAACCAAATATTGGGCCGAAAACCTTTTTCTTTAATAAGTGAAGAGACTATTTCTTAATGTATTGATTGAAATGTCTTTGATGTGCTTGGTACAAAGTAATAGATGTAACAGAGACACTGCAAGTGAGCCCTTTTCTGTACTTGATATATGTTTCTATCCAAGCTGATCATTTGAGGACATGGAGAGACCTATTAAGCTGTTATTAGATCTATAGTATACAGTATATGAACCCCTCCAGCATCTTAACACAGAATTAGGTTACTGTAAATAAATGTTAGAGATCAGACGACTCAGCAATTTGCTAGATACACCAATTTATTTTATTTTTTTCCTGTACTTTTTAGAATTACACAATGGTTTCTTCAACACTTAGCTACACTGGACTCCCCGATCTCTTAATTGATTTTGTCAAAATTTAAGCAACTGGCATAAAAGACAATAATAATAAATCTCCCATATCTGACTGATGTTTGTTTCAGATCCAATAGGACATAGGATCTTCCATATTCTGACTAGTTCAAGTCAGATTCCATTTTGATCCAGAAAAAAGTTCAGCATTTCAGGTGCAATGAAATAAATGTCCCTGTCTGGGGTGAACCCCGCTTCTCGCCCATCTTCAGCTGGAATAGACGCCAGTCTCCCACAACTCCACTGGGTGTAAACGGTATAGATAATGGATGGATAATGTAAGGGTGAAACTAGGTGTAGATGAGCTGGATGATCTTGTTAAATGGAGCAAATTTAAAGTTAGAATTCCACAGACAAAACCCACAGAAAAAAATGGCTTAATTGAAAACTCAAAGAAGCAACAAATAAACTCAGGTGTCTTAAGTCTTTGGGCTCTAACTGCTGCTACTGTGGAAATTAATGTCAGGTGAGTACCTCAATTTATGTTCGACAAAAGAAATAGGTGAGTGATGTACCAAAGGACTGTATGCAAACATGTTGAAATGAGGTAAAAACGTTTGAGGCATTCAAATAAAGGATCATTTATATTATTAGTAATTAAATAAAGTTCTGCCTCTGATAAAGCCCAGGGAACCAAAGCTCTTCAAGGGAAATTAAAGCAATTTGTAGGCCTTGAGGGTAATTTTCTGTTGAAGGTAGACATGCTTTAAGTATAAGAGCAGTTTTCAAAGTTGGAGGTTGTTCGATCCTTCTGCTCCCCCTCACACTGAGATGTCCTTGCACAAGACAAAGAACACCAAATGGCCCTGTGTGGCAGGTCAACACACCGGTTCTACCTTCACCCACGTGTGACTCTATGTGAATGTATAATCAAGAAAATTAAGTCACTTTTGTCAAAGCACTAAAATGTATTTTAGAAAAGCAGACAATATATAGCGACTGACCCATTTGATAAAGTCCTCGCAAAATGATAATGCCAGAGATGTTGCAACAACTTTTCATCCTTTAATACTGTAATTGTATCACATTTATAGGCTTTCTGCAAACAATGACACAAAGGTAGCTATAGGAAACATGGTCTATTTGATGGTGAAAACCAAGTTTACATATTAGTTTGAAAAAATTCAGACACAGCTTACGCGTAAAATCTGGCTTTTGAAAAAGCTGGGCTGACACGTCCCAATAATTCACTTTACACTTGTATACACTGAACCACATTCAAACTGGCCTTGGCATGTTGCACTTGTCGCCATTCATTTGACAGTTAAAGAGGAGCTCAGTAAGAAAGAAAAAAAAGTCACCGGGGCTGGAAAAATAAAATACAGTCAAGGTTAAGTACTGTATGTACCAATGTAGGTGATTGACAATAAATCTGCTCTCACTTAAATCGTATGTTGCTTATGTCAGATGGGTAAACTTAGAATGTGGCCACAAAGAGAAATATAGACAATCGTGAGCAATAATGCAGAAATTTCACCATTTTACTTAAGCCTTTGCTGTGTGACCGTGATTTTTTAAATACATTTTTCTAGGAATCATGCAGTAAATTATATAAAGTTGTAAGTTAAAAGTGGTAGAATACTTCTCAACAAATCAAAGCTAAAAACTGACATAGCTAGTGTTACTATTGCTGCTTCTAGGGCTTGACACAGGGGGGCAACAGAATAAACCAATAGGCAAAACTCAAGCACAAAATTGATTGGTTATTAAATCGAAAGGGATTTGACATTTTCAAAGCAGTCCGTGACAGAAAAGGCATCAGTGATGAAAACTCAACTTATTCTTATAATCTATACCTCTATAATCACTGTGTGAAGTGTCATAGAGTATAGGAAAGTCCACAGTTAAATGATCTGTGAATGAATAGGGAAGGAGCAATGTCGCCCCCCGAGTGTCCGGCCATTTTTTTTGTTCCCTGCAATCTTTCGTAGAAGATGTGAGTCATCCTCTCACAGTGCGTTTCTAACCCTGGACATATAGCTGGTAGGCATCACATCACTGGGACAGGAGTTAAAGGTGCACCCACATTCACAAAGCCAGCATCTAATGTTCATCTCTTTTGTCAACAAATGGTCACAGCATCTGTTTAAGCCATGTAGCTTGACTGGTGGATTGACCAAGTTGTCAAACGAGAAGGATTCTCTCTATATTACCCTTTCTCAATATAATCTTACTACACGCTGAAACGTTTAGCCATTACAGAGAATATAATTCTGTCGAAAGCTGGCAGATGTATGCAAGTCGAGCGCATAAGGTCATCTAACAAATCCTTTTAACCTTAACTTGTTCTTATCATACAGCCAGCTGTCTACAAGGTGGGTCATCGCGGTGATGAAGCAGCTATTAGCTTGGGCAGACTGACCTTACAAAAGGAAATCTGTCACAAACTAAGTTCTCTCGAGTGTCCGGCCTCCAAAAATGCATGATCAATTGAGCTGACTCAAGCGTTTTTTACGAGTGAGAATCTCAGGCAAGACTGTCAGTGCGTGATTATACCTCCATCTATCATTGTGATGGGACTAAGTATTGGCTCCTTGTGACAGACTCTGAGGAATAAGACTCGACTTCAAGACAGACTTCACAGACTTACTAGATCAGCAGTCTGGAGTATTCACAAGAGAGGACAGACCTTTTCCTTATCCTTTCAACAACCTCTTAATTTATAGTTCAGAGCCTGCTCTTCAAAGACTTTTTGTACTACTGCTTCCATCATGGACTCATGTCATAGACTCTCAATGTTGCACCGCCCCGATGAGATTGGTCTATACTACATAAAACAGAAACAACATACTACCACAAAACAGGGTTCCATGAAGCAGATTAAAGCCTATAGATCTATATGGAGCATTGAGACATACTAGTGATACTGATTAATCTAAAATCTTTACATGAATCAAACCGAAGCTACCTAAGCAAAACACTTCACAATCACACAACTTAAAGATACCAATGACTGATGGCCTGAAGCATAATGGAATTAAAAGCATTTGACAGTTTTCTATCTTCACAATAAGGGGAAAGTAACTATCTGAGAGCAACAAACAAATAAAATATGTTCCAGTAAACCTCATGTTCATATATGTGATGGTTCACAGTTAAACTTTTAAGACATTGTCAAAGGAAAAATCCTTTTAGAACCGACGGTTGAGTAAAAAACAATCAAAAACATGAAAAGAGGTTTAGCCTGACGGGGAAAAAAATCTGTAATAGTGATATCAGGTCAATACAAACATTGCACACAGAAACAAAATGTGACTCATGTGCAAAGACCAAAGAAAGGTGCGTTTATTGAAAGGCAGCGCATGGTATTTTAAGAATTGATAAGAATCTTTAAGAATTATTCATCTATGGGCAAAGGAAGCGGAAATTGATTCACTAAACTCAGATTCGAAATTAGCTTATTTTCTCCCAAAGCAAAAGAAATCTACTTTCTGCAAAGCATGACATGAAGAACGCTCTTCTTATGCGACTGAAGCATTGAGTACATCAAAGGTCGGGTAAAATGAAGTTATAGAAATAGTTTTTATGATTTATCGTAACTAGAACCAGAAGACTAGATTTAATGTATAAGTCTGGGTTTTTTCCCCGAGCAAAATAACAATTTGAAGCGCACATCCTTCAGCATACAGTAATGAATGAAGAAGGGTATGAGCTTGAGCTAGCCAGCAGCGATTTGTATAATGCCTCTTAGTGAAAAAAAAAAACACTTGCAAATCTAAAGTAGTTCAAGTACTTGGTAGTGGCAGAATGGTAGAATAGAACAGGTGCAAGGTGCTCACAAAAAATATAGTTAAAAAAAGCCTCTGAGGATCTTAGGTAAAATAAAATTGGTAAGGGGTACCAATAACTTAGGCCTTGAAACCTTTTAAACACAGCTTTTAAACAATAATCTTTGACATTTTTCAAGTAAATAAAATACCAAATATTTTAAATATTTGGTAAATCCCTCTTTTAGGATAAGCACTCTGTATTAAATACCATACTGTATATGCAGATTGTGCAGAACAGAGTCTCTATCACAGACAAGTACTGTTTAGCACTAGTTACTTAAAACTAATTTATTACTAGACATTCACTCTTATTATGTAGTGTAGTATAATTTATCCATTTTATACAGCCACTTAATTTAAATATGGGTTGTGAGGGGATGTGTCACGTCTGGGGGAATGTCTGGTGTGTGGTCATGTCGTGATTACCTTTTGTTTACACCTGGGGTTCCCCTCCCTCATGTGTTTAAATAGTCCTCGTTTCCCATGTCCTGTGCCAGTGCGTTTTCGTCTTTCCTCTCTCGTCTCCCCACGTCATGTAAGGTTTTGCTTTTTGCACCATGCCATATTCTTGTTTTCGTCCATAGCCATGTTTGTTCACAGCCATGCCACAGCCTTGTTAACTTTATTGCTTTGATACTTTGTTCATAGTTTTTTCACAGCCTTATTTACTGTTTCTGTTCCGTAGCCACGTTTTCGCCATAGCCTTGTTTTGATCACAGCCACGTTAATCTTGTTTGTACTTTTGCCATAGTCTTGTTTTGATACTTTGCCACAGTTTTGTTAACCTTGCTTTGTTACTTTGCTCATAGTTTTGCCACAGCCTTGTTTTTTAACTTTGTCTCCATCCACTCTTTTGAGTGTTCTTTTGTTACTATAAAACCCCTGGAACTAACCCTCTCTGCGACTGAGTCCTCCCTCCCAGACCCACCTTCTTGACAAGGATGCTGGAGCCTGTCCAAGCTGTCATTGGGTGAGAGGCAGGACACGCCCTGATAGGATGTCAGGGCCACACAGTCACAAATGAGAAACACATGCGTACAATCCAGTGGTCACTTTAAAATAACCACTCAAGCGTGTTTGTTTTTGTGTTGTGGGAGGAAGATTATGCATCACAAGGCTTGCTATTTTTGGGATTCTATGTAAAACCTATTTTGGTTGACTGCTGACTGTCAGTTATGTACTGTTATAATTAAAAGGTAGTGAAGCTATTCCCTTTATACTTGCTGCCGGTGCCTTTTTTCCCTTTAATTTGTCGTAATTTGGAGGGAATCGATTTAATGCCTCATTCGACAAGGGCACATGTTAGTGATACGGATTGTTGTACGATGAGTTTAATTGATGCCGAGTGTTGCAGCCGAATTCTCAGCGACAAAAGCAACAGGTGAATATATGACAACTGCTCACAACTCCTCCTTATTTTACTGGAGACACTGATTTCCGTCTTCGTTTTTAAATCCCGTCTGTCAGTCTGGGCAGATGTGTGCCTGTCGAAACGACTAATTGCATGGTGACTTCATTTGAATAATAGTCAGGGAAAAAGGGCTGAATATTGCACTCGTAACCCTAATACATTTCATTTTTTTGTCTGATTAAATTACATGTTTGAGTGAATCTTAATTGCATTTTTGTGAACCTTATGTGATCTGATTTGCAATTTTCACTGGGAATGGTATTGTATTACTTTGAATATTAAGGACAGGGTAACAAGGTTTTCCACAATTCACTTTTGGATTTTTAATAGCTTAAAATATGGTTCAAAGTATTCAGGGGCCATAGCTATCTGGGAAAAAAAGCAAGAGGGTATTACTATCTGAAACAGAGAAAAAAGGGGCTATTTTCTTAAAGGGTCTAAAGAACTATCTCCATGTGACCCAGGCATTACTTTTCTGTGTACAGTCACAGGTGAAGGCCTAATGAATATTTGGGCACCTCACCGGTGATCATCTGCTGTGAGATTGGTGCTTAAAACGCATAATCAGCTGTAATTAATCGAACAAAGTGATTAATCACGTTTAGTTCCCTTTCTGTTTGGATGCAACCTGTCATAATCAATTATTTGCGGGATAAATTGTGGCTCTCGAGATTGGGGAAGCGGGAGTGAAGCAGGGCGCCTGATGAAGACTGATGACAGTCCTAAACATGGGACATGACAGTAGGAACATGCTGGAGATTGAATCCGTAACCCTTCGAGCACACCATAAATTATCTCACTCAAGATAAAATGATTGATTTGCATCGCTCCTCGCCGCACCTGGAATTGCTGTCCTTCACAGCCACAAACCAGGGGGATGAATGCAGCGCGCGCTATTATAAACTAATACCGCCAGAGAAAAAGAGACTATACGATGTGTTATTTACGGGTGGCCTCCAGACATCTTTTTTTTTTTTTCATCCTTGGGTAAACACATCTACACACAGGTAGCAGTCTGTCACAACAGTATTGTTTGCGAGTCACAGAAGTTGACAGATCCATTTGCTTTCAAACTAACAACCAGCAGCAAGTCTGACACAAAATGTTGCACAGGATAAGAAGTAGGTTCACTTTATTTAAAGGTGAAACTTTCACACTGTCACTATCTACGGAAGTGAGGTGTAGCTGAGATGACAGTGAGAGTACTAGGTGTATTGTCTGGAAGGCTCCGTGGAACACTTTTGTTCACTTAAAATCTGGAATTTTTGTCTGCTAGCGAAGTGTCATATTGTATTGTGATTTTGCTCCGTTTAAAAAAAAAAAAAAAAGGAAATTTGTTGTCTTATTTCGCAGGACGTGTGAACAACCTATCTGAAGGGGAAGGGAAGGCACAGTTTTATCTTCTCTTCACTTACTGCTCTCACTATTCCTACAGTGTTTATTCAAATATTTCAAAATCAAAAGGGTCTGCCGTTAAACTATTCATTTTGTCTTAATAACTGAAGCTGAAATTTCACTTAGACAGTTATTCTCTTATCCTGAAACGCAAAACTTCATAAGTGAAAGAAGATCTCCTGGTGTTTTTTCATGAGCAAAACAAACAACAAAAAAACAAACATCATGTTTTAGGATAAAAAATAATCCCAAAAACTACAGTGGTCTGAACCTCAACCTCATACAGACAGACTTAGAAACCATTTTAGAGATGGGAAAATGGGACAACTGGTATTCACCAATTCCAGAGTAAAAAAAAAAAAAGAGGTAAACCTGCAATGTTCCTTTCTAAAATGGAAGGTAATTACTTTGAACCTGATCTCACCCTCTCCAGCGCGGTTGAGCTCAGGCAAAGGCCAGTCTGAATCAAGTGATTGCGGTGCTTTTAACATCTTAAACTGATGTGTCACGTGACTATTCTGCTCACCTATAAGCATTGACATAATCTTTCTGGCGCGCGGCCCTTCCATTCGACACTTTGATCCTCGCGGGCGGAAAATGTAAACACCCTCTTTGTCCGAAAAAGGGAGATGTGAAGGTGGTGGATAAACCCAGACAGGAGCCCCGTGTTGGCACCAGCCACCTTAGCGGGTCAACACTCAAGGCAACACAACACAACACAGTCAAGAATGTCATCTGGTATCAGTACCTGCATCTCTCTCATACACTTCAAACAAACCATTCTGAGCCATGTGACACGTGCACACGTATTTCGCACGCTCTGATCTGGAGACGCTCACTGTACGCGCACACGCCAAAGCTACAAAAAGATTGTTGGGGCTGAAAAATCCGGAGGGTTGATGGGTAGTTATGGCAGGTGACAGAGTGTGCTGCACACTCAGACAAATGAAGTCTGGCAGCTTCCCCTCAGAAAGACTTGCGGCTGTTTTATTTTATTTTTTTTTCTCCTGTTTTTTTTCCCTTTCTGCCTCTTTTTTTTTTCCATTACTGCCTGACTGACTGGCTCTGCTTTCTACCAAATATCCATTGTTTACCTCTGTTCTGCTCAGTCTCACCTCAGATGACAAGCCATCCATGGAGAGCCACTTCCTTTCCATTCTTTCCCTCTTTTCTCCCTTTCCCTTTCATTCTCTCACTTTAGTTTCCTCCTATTTCACCTTTTTTTTTTTCCTGTATTCTTTTTCTTGCCGTCGTGATGAATGGGCTTTAAATTGACACGGTGTCAGGCTTTCTCCCTGGGATTCACAGTTTTATAATTAAGTCTGGCAAAGCTCAACACCAACTTGTGGGGGAACAATCATGTGACAGTGAACGCAATAAGATCCACTCAGCTGATACTCGTGTGTATTTAGATAAATATACAAGACATATACGAAAAGGAATGAGATACAAAAAAGATTGACGGAATTTGGATGCAAGTTAAACAGGGCTCAACCTGATCAGATGACTCCCTGGACATGTACAAGTTCAATGCAACTTCGTTCACCAGACATCTACATTTATTTTTATGCGTTCACCAAACTCTGCCTATGCTTAATTTAGTCTGACTTTGTTCACCTGTGAAACTCGAATGCCTCTCAGCTGTCTACAGTGAAATTGCATTGATTTTTCTTAAGCAGAAATGAGATTGCCAGGTGCATAACTTCCTCTCAAAATGTTTACCCTGTTTTAAACAAGTTGAGTGACTATGTGAGGGAAAAGTGCATATTGGCAACAGTCTCTCCTCGCATATCAAAATAAAGAAAAACTTCGTCTCAGCGGAACATTTCACTGCCAGTCAGCACGCGTTTGAGTGATGTGGCCTTTTTCAATTACAGCTATTTGTAATTTGCATTTTTAAATAAACATCAGTGGATTTAAGTTTGTTTTTCTACTTATATGGACAAGCTTGTCTAAATAGACTTGTAAATTTAACTGTGTGCAATCACATTCAACCAGAGAACCAAAAATGTTCCCAATAAGGCTCTCTGTTTCTTCATTATTCTTGCTTACACATTTGGCACTGTTGCATTTGACAGTGCTTCTGAAATGAATACACAAATAGTGTCCTAACTATGTTATACAGAAGTTAGACTGACATGGTCTGAAATAAAATAAAAAAAATCATGAAGGCTCTAAAACCTGTGTTTACAATGTGTTTAAAAGTAAAATGACAGTAGACTAAATGTATCCTTTTGTTGATTAATAGATTGTGAAATTAGACGATTTTGACTACATACTTTTAAATTGTGTGGTTACTTTGTTCAGCTAATTTATAAATCGAATAATAGATAGATAGATAGATAGATAGATAGATAGATAGATAGATAGATAGATACTATTGATCCCCAAGGGGATGAATATCATCTAGAATATCAAATCCAAGTCAAGTTGATACATTTATTTTTATGCAGTCAAAATAACTCCTTTCTGTGCGATTCCCGATGGAGCTGTGGGGAGGCTGAAGCCTTTCCCAGCTCACAAAGGGCAAGAGGCACCAATCATGTCGCCAGTGCATCGCAGGGTCACACAGAGACAAACAACCACATGCACAACTAACAGTCATGTTTTTGGACTACTGGAGAAAAATGGAGAAAGTGGAGGGAACCCATATATACACAGGGAGACGAACTTGTTACAGAGAGGCCCCCAGCTGGGATTTTCAATAATAACCCATCTAAATCCAATTATGATCATTTATTTTTTTCACATTTGCAATCTTTTTTCTTATTTATTTTCATTGAATGAATTCAATGTATTTGATCCCCTCATAGATTTATTTCACACTGTCATATTTCGGTATAATTTACATCATGTCTTCCCATACTAATTTCCCCAAGCCCTTTTTTTTCCGTCTGAGTTTTCTGATTCCTCCATGTAGGCTCTACTTCTGTTTCATTTGGTAAATGAGGAGCTGGTGCTGTAGACTCAACAATCACAGACCAGAGTTGAAATGGTAATGATTCTCAACATGGAGTCTTAGCAATGACCACATAGGTGTCAGTCATCTAGCTAAAGTTTTATCAGTTTTTATTAAACTGATAATAGGTCCCACCGAAACTTTCCAGAAGACCAGACCTGAAACTGTCGTATTCCACTATTACTTCGAGTTACATGGGATATAGCCTTGACCAAAACTGTCATATTTCCTTTTATTCCACACAGAAGAAACCAGTAAGATAGGCCAAACAGGTCTCTCTCTCTCTCCTGAACGCTTGAGGATGAAAATCACCTCAGCCTTTTCTTATGGAATCACGCCAGAGCATCTTCCAAAGAATAAATGTAAGTGTATTATGCCCTTTTTACCATTTAATAGAGCACTTAAGCCCCTATACTGTATCATATTAAAAATCAGTGAAAGTAAATGTGGCTGAGCCAATTTTTCCTATGCTTTCTGTGCTGAGATTGAATCTTTATTTTGCTATTATCTTTTGAAATGTTAATACTTGAGGTGACACTGACGCCATTTTCAAAAAGTGTTGATTCCGATCGTTCCCTTTCGGAAAAGGGAAAAAATGAATACAATCTTTTTATATTCCTTTTCATTGAGGATGTTTAATAAATAAGTCCATGCAGCTACACTGATAAGGCTGCCGGGCAAATTCACAAAAGGGTAACACAACAAGTTGACAAGCACTCTGCTCAACAAAGACCAGGCCGTTTTTTTTCTACGAATATAAGAACTGAAAAGCAGAGATGACATTTCATAGACCAAACACACATCTGAGCCTGGCTTATCAGCATCCCGGATCCTCCGAAAAGATGTAGATTTTTTTGTTTTTTTGTAATTTTGTTCAGTATGATAATATCCATATCATACAAATATGTATGTATATTAGATAGATAGATAGATAGATAGATAGATAGATAGATAGATAGATAGATAGATAGATAGATAGATAGATAGATAGATATGTATTTTATGTAGTTTTCCCTCAACTGAAGGTCATCAGGTTTCAGAATATCTCAGTTATCTCAACAAATCTGTTCCCTCATACAAGCTACAGCTAATTAATTCCAATAGCGACATAATATAAAGATTTGGCTCGGGCTCAGTCCCTGGTCAAACGCCTGAAAATATGCACCAATGCATCTTTATGTTATGTTATATCCATTCAACAAAAGTGTATTGACTCGCTGTAAGCCTTAGGCCAAACAGCCCATTATTTGAACTGTCAGCACGTCAATACAAGTAAGCAGGTCATTATTGACCTTCCCTGGCATTACTAATCTTGTATTGTTTCACCCACAAATACATCACATGGCATGACACTTCTGTTAGCATATCTGCGAACTGATTTGGTTTTCATTACCCACCACTCATTTGAAATAATACCATAACAACTTATAATTTTGAGGATTTCTGATCAGTGTTGGTGAAATACAAAATCTTCAAGAAGTCACATTCATGATTTTGTCACTACAAAATGATAAAGTGAGAAAAGTTTTAGAACATTTAAAACATTTTATTCATGTCGCCTTGTTGGTATCATTTACCTAGAGGGATATATTAGACTGTGTGTCCTGTAATTTAGATGCTTTCACACTTCTGGGTAATTTCTTGTAGATCAGAGGGGAAAAATAGAAATTTGTTGTGTGTACCTGTTTGTAGTCTGGTTCCAATTCACATGAATAAATGAAGAGGAACAAAAACAAAGACATGCAGAATGACAAATAACTAATTGGAGCACTGCTCCAGCAACTTTCCCCCTTCATTATCCAGGACCGATCGTAAAAGGGAGAAGTGCAATTTCAGATGTAGTGTCTGAAGCTCACAGTTAAGCCCGGCCTGCTCTGCTCATAGAGCATAAACATTCGGGAAAGACATTCCTAAAGTAGAGTGTAAGGGGCGACAAAAAAACAGATGTTCATGATATGGACAAAATATATTCTAGCTGTATGTGTGGAGGGAGACTGCCTGGCAGATGACCAAAAAAGGAAAGGTTTATGATATGGATAAAATCATATTTGGGCTGAAAACAGCCTGACGTGAGACGAAAAGTACAGATACGGGATTACCAAATATAAGGGCGGGCGCACCTAGACTGGGCAGAGTTTTTCTCTGACATCGGGCGATGGGACCTGTCCAGACTCAATCTGTACTTCTGACTCGGACCTGGCTGACAATAAAATCCTCTTTGTTCCACCAAGTCTGCCTCAGCAGAGTTTTTCCTGCAGCACCTCAGTACCACCTGAGCTATTTGAAGACGATCATCCCATAATACGGCACACAGACAGCCAGGTGCATTTAGGGTCTCTGTTTTCTTCGAGTACACCACAAAAAAAAAACATTTTACTCATATTTGGATGAAAATTGGCCGCATGTATTAAAAAAAATGAAAAAAGCCAAGCGGGTTGTGAGCGAGGCGTACACTTCTCACGAGCGAAACACCAGAACCCAAATGCACGACTCCAGGCAAGGGAATCAAAATCACAGTCGGAAAATGGTGGTAAAACAGTGGACAAGAACTGGTAGGCAAAAGGTCAGGAATATGAGGCAAAACGGGACTAGGAAAATGCTTGGACGACTGAAAAAAAGACAAGTACGAACACGCAACAAACAAGAGACAGACTGGAGGGTCAGGAAATCTACAGAGAGCAAGCAGGAAAACACTGGGACCAGACAGGAAGGACTACAAAATAAAAAAAAATTAAATAAAAGTGACAAGACACCCATGACAACACTATTATGCAGTAATAACCGGGAAGGCATTATTGTCAGATCTCTCTGTCATGTTTTTTAATTTTTTTTTAAATCTTTGGTGCACTAATAAAGAAGGTTGATAAAAGTTTCAGTTTCCCTAACAGTCTAATTGATCTAAAAGTAAAGTGAGATTGCCATGCTCACTTTACAAAGGGCCCTTTACATGTTTGTGTAGCTTCAAATTGGATCATTATGTCATCTATAGAATAATAATAAAAAAAATGCTCATACTGAGGAAACTTCAGCCCATGGGGCCTAAAAGTTCACATGAACAGAACCACATGCCTGTCCAGAGAGTCCTAGTCAGTTTTCACAAACAGAGTAAGTAAGAATGAATTTGGACAAAAGGATGAGGGGAGATATTCCTTTTAGTTCTCCATGCTGAGTGACTAATTTTTTGTATTGTACATTTATTAAATATGCTAATATAAACAGACTCTGACCCTGCTTTGGCAACCATTCACATGTGTTAAATATATACTGTATGTCCGGAGTGTAACAAAGTACTGAATTTGTCCATCATAAGAATGATTATTTCCTATATGTTATAGAGGCCCAATATCAAGGTAAAAGTAATCCACACGGAAATCTCACTGGCTAATTGCTCTGAACTATCTCGCTTACTCACTCAACTCATCATATATAGTTGGATTTGTTTGGGGGAACCTCAAGGGAACACGTCCATACCGGAATGCAGGACGTGTGATGTTTCCAAATATGACAGTACTGTCTTTTTCTAGCAACAGTCTTCTCTGTAGTCTATGAGATATAATAACCCCTGACTCAGCTGTACAGACTGCAACAGAGTGCATTTGCAGTGTTAGCAAAGTATAATCAATTTACTGCAGATTTAGCAAATGTCATCTCTGGCTTCCCAGAAAAAGACTTTCACTTTTGCTCTCTGTGACTCAACGCTGGTGTACAGCAAGGTTCCAAGCTAAAGGCCGGGACGGTCCTTGGATGTAGAGAAACTCTAAGACCTGAAGTGTGTTCATATAATCTAGACCATCATATAATAATGATAAAACTGTTAAACAACCCCCCCCCCCCCCACACACACACACACTGTCTTTTTTGGCAGCTACAGTTTAAAGTTAATTCAGCTTTGTTTTCTTCACTCTTTTAGTCCTGCAATTCAGTTCTTTGTGATGGAAAAAAAAATTGTAAAAAAACTTTTAGATTTTGAGATGAAAGAGGTGGCTTTCAAAAGTAATTAGAGCCAGGGTCATTAATGTCACTTAATATGCACATATTTAAAAAGAGAATAAATCAGCTACATTAGGTGAGTGATCACTATGGAAATCTTTGTAATCTACTGTCCCTCATCAGCGTTGCAGTAGATGTTATGTCTGTGAACACAAAGAATTTATTATCAAGTCAACAGAAGTTTTAACAGCTTCATCCATCACGGGCCTTCATCTGAAAGCGGCTGCATTTACACACACACACACACACATGCGCGCACCCACATAAGCAGTTGACAGAACTGAGACTGCAAATTAGATTGCAGGGATAGATTTTCATAATTTGTAAAGTCATGTATAGTGAATAATGAAACACTTCAACCAGAAAGTGTATTTCAGAGTTCAGGTTTGAATTTCTGTGGAAAATGTCAGTTGAAGATATGTCTGAATAATATAACCTGGCTGTTGCTGTATTGTGTTCAAGTTAATGTCACTGGGTTAATTAAGTTAAAACCCACGATGAGTTTCTAGACAAGAGTTTTTGAAAAGGTAAGGCAACACATTTCAGCAATCGCTCATCACCTTATCAGAGCAAAAAACTTTTTTTAACCCCTTTGCACTATGTATCATTTGTTACTTTGTTTTTTTCTTGATTTCAGAGGATATAAGAGTGAACTGATTCTCTAAGAAAACAATCAGCACCTATCTTTTTCAACCAGGGATACCTTTGAAATTATAAGAAAACTTCTGCTATGCTGCTAGATAAAAGGTTCCAAATATTTGGTTAATTTCCCTTTTCCTATTTATACCAGCCAAGTTATTTTGTATCCAGTGCATGGTTTACAGCGCACTAAAGATGTCTCTTATCTACCTCGCTGGCCAGTGGCACATCCAAGCAAACCACATGCAGATAGAAGAAATGCATTAAAAATAAAGCCTTTTTATCCCAGGGACACCTGGAGAAAGTCTTCTATATATTTTTTTTCCCCATTTGGATTGCTGTGAGTCACTCTGTTCCTCTCTGTGGTTTCTGAAAAGTGTTTCTCCCACCTTTACAACTCCACCAAAATGCTTCAGCAACCCTTGAAGAAGAAATGATCTCTGTGGCTGCTACCTGGGAGTTTCAGAATTGATTTTTTTTCAGACTCTACTTTCATGGCTCAGCTGCTCAGGTCCTGTGGTTATATCACAATCCTTGGAGTTCTGTGCGCGCCCGAGCACAGTTTGACATCTTAAGGTTTTGTCCTTTGCATTGTTCAAGGGCTTGATTGAAAAGAAAAATATATATATTTTTGAAACTACATGTCTGGGTACTGTAAAGTATGAAACAAAATGTATGATGTTAGTTTTAGCAAGCTGATCCAGAGAAAAAAACAAAAACAAACAAAACAAATATGGACACAGACTGAAATACTTAAATCGGGTCAATAATCAAAACTTTTAGTCCTTACTGTTTGTTTTGATGTCTGTTGTTCAAGATGTTTTTGAAAAAAATAAAATATGATTATCAATTAATAGTCAATTTATCAAACTTTGAATAAAAACAACTAAAACTCCCTTTTTTATTAACAGTGTAAACCAAATCAAAGCCCTAAATCCCTAAAAACAGAAAAGCACATATAGACTTTTCTTCTCACAGAAAGGGGAAGTATTAATATAACTAACTCATTTTTGAATGGCAATTATGATATAATCTAATGATGTTATCCAGCTGATTACTTTTTAAAATATATACGGGTGCGCACAGAAAGCTGTAAGAGTCGGTAAAGCATTCTTTCTTTGTACAAGCACACGTTGTAGAACTATAATAAAAACTATAAAATATACTGGCAAAGATAAATAGAAACAACCCATTGGTATATAAACTAAAGAACATTCAATTTGAATCATGTCAGTTGAAACTGCTCATAATACTCCAACTGTGTGGCTTAATTTTCATTGCTCAGTAGTCATAGCTTAAAAGTTTGTCCTCTACCAGGAAGTGGTTTTTAGTTACTAAACATTTACCACCAGTTCAGTGAGTACGCTGCTGCCTACGGGACATGAAGGGTACACATGCTACAACTTGCAATGGAACATGATTTAATTGCCCTGTTTGAGCAGGTGTGCACCCGTGTTTTATAGGGGACATACTGTATTATGCCAGCTTTTTTTTTTATCAAGCTGGAACAATTTCCTGAGGTCTTATTAAAATGTATGAGACAAGCTTTGGTCAAAATATCGCTTGGCTTAAGGCCAGCAACTGTCCTCTCACCCTTAATGAAACAGCCCTCCCCAGACCAGGCTGTTTTAGGGGTTTTAGTGGGGTCTCTTGCTCTACAACCCCCCACCCCCGAATTAAGAAAGTATGACTACTAGAATGTAGCCAACTCAACCAGTTTGAGCAGGTGTCTGATTTTGCACATGATGTTGCTCCTCAAGATGTTCCACCATCGAGACTTCAACAGGTATGCAGATATACAGGTTTACAACCAGCTGCACGTAACTTCCTTTTATATACCAAATGCTGTTTTTCGATGTAATGCTGTGGCTCAGGAGGAAAGAGCAGTTGCCTATTGATTGGACAGTGAGTGGTTCAACTCCATGTTCCTCGAGGACATGTCGAGGAATCCTTGCAAGACTCTGCATTCACTGGTGTGTGATTGTGTGTGTGAGTGGGTGATTGACATGTAGTGTAAAGGACTTTGACTAGTCAGTTCAAGTAGAAAAAGCGCTGTATAGGTGCAAGTCCATTTAATACCTGCTATCAAAACGTGTGGTACCTGCTGTTTAATTCCATAAACTCAAACATAATGATGCTTTCTCTCAAGTCACACCAAGTCTCATGTTCTCACCCAATACATATATAGTTCTAATATGGATTCAATGAGGGAAATAAGCAGTTCAGGCAAAAAGTGACATTGATTCTCAACAGGTTACATGTCTATCAAAGGGCAAAAAAAGACAGATTATCCACACTTCGATATTATATTCCTATATATTGAGAAGTTTTTAAGATTTGAATCTGATCAAGATTTATTCTAAAACAGGTCTAAAATGTGGTTGTTATGTAGGATGATAAAAAGATTGACACTTAAACTATTGTCAAATGGCGGCTTTATCCAAGGGGAACAATCCTTAAGTAAAGCAGTATTGCTTGAGCGAGGCCATTTATGAGCTTCCTGCAGGTGTTTTGAAAAAGGATGATTTGGCAGTTTCAGACACCGTGGGTTCCTTGACAGATTCTCCAAGGCCAGTGGTTTGGTTTATGTCTCTTTATTGTGTGGACACACACACACACACACACACACAAACGGCATATCCCTCAGCTTGGTCTTAGCTGGATCCTGCTTGGCGGTCCTTTCTCTCCAGGTCCTTCATTACCATGTGTCCAAGACCTGATTAGGAAATCAGATCATTTTTGTGATTGTACTCTTTCCACCCTTTGCACCTAGTTTTTTCGACAAGCTCTCCAATTAATAGGAGTGGACGGCTCATGCGTTCATAACCTTAATCTGACACATGATGATGTCCTGTAAATTCTCGCTCCTATGAGCAGCAGAGAGGAAATGTGACTCTTATTAGTCTACAGGCTGTGGCTTTAACCTTAGCCTTTTGTGTCACGTTGAGGATTGAGACCAACATGTGTAACCTGTTCATTTTTAAGTTACCATTAGTCAATTATGGGAATACACTTGTGGGCTTCACAGAGACTTGATACGAAAAAAATACTGTAGAAACTTACTGATACTATTTGTGTTGGGTTTACAGTCATGGTAAAGACTGAGATACATGATTTTCTCTTCCTTATGGATGCCATTTTTCCATTTCAAAGGCAGATTATTCAGTGGCCTCCAGATGAGGCATATTTATCTAGCCTTAAAATGAATTTGTGTGAGCATACCACCAAAAAGTATGTTTTTGATAGAGTAGTCTTTGGTTTCTGTTGGATATGCAATAGGTTTAAAACATTATGAATGATTTTTGTGTTATTCTCATAATGCACTTGATGTTACGGCTATCTTTAGATATTGCTGATGTGCCACATTCCAAAGACCTTTAATTAAAAAAAATTAAAAAAGCTTTTTTCTGCCCTGTATTTTCAGAATTCAATTAACAGTTTAACATAATATTTTATCTCAAATTGTCTCTGAGGTCTTTTCTGACATCAAATAATTGCACCAGCAGGCAGTTTTGTGAACAAGATGCATCTCGATGTTATTGTCATTTGACTGTAGGGGCTGCGTTGTAAAAATCACATCATCTTACATGACTTAACCACTGTTTTATCCCAATATAACATTCTTAGATGGGAATTCCCTCCTTATCAGTTAATCCCATCACACTTATTCCCTGAGGGTTGCAGTGGGCTAATGAGATTTCAACATGTTTTGACTTTTCTTATCGTCGCACGCGCAAACACACTGTCTCGATGAACACAAATCACACTCAAGCGCACATAAACACGCACACAAGCACATGCACATGCACAAAGGGGCTATTCTGTCATTTTACTGCAAGCCAAGTGAATTCCCACGAGGCTCGATTGCGTCCCCACTGTGAAGTGATGGTATAAAGCTCTTATCAGCTGCCGTCGCCGGCGACAATTAATGTCACCGATTTGATGTGTCCTACCTCTGGGGTGGGGATGTTAGAGTGCGATAGGTTAGAGGTGAATCTAGCCCCAAATCTATAGGCTCAAAAGAAGGTTGGAGGGGAGTTACATGTCTGCTTGTTGAGAAACTGTGGAACAATGCCAAGTTCTCCATTAGGAAGCCCCTGCGAGGGTCACTCCCGTATGCATGCGGTTCTTTGTGCCAAGCGACCTAAGCTCTGTGCTCTTCTCCTTTGGGGGGGAGGTTGTCAGAGGGAGAGAGCAACAGATAGAGAGAAACACGCGGAAAGGGAGAAGACGTTTGGGCTGCGATCCAGCCCATCTGGGACGCGCTCCGCAGACAGCCGCTGCCAGAGGTCACCGACCAAAATCCGACCCCATCTTTGTAGAACGTCTGCAGGATCTCGGCGAGAAAATGAGTTTTTTAGGGGGAAAATTTAAAAAAACGCTAGCGGAGTGTTTGAGATCTTAAATCGGAGCAAAGGTTCACATGAAAACAAGAATGTTGACTCACAGAAGTACTGATGTTCTCCCTCCTTACGTGAATTTCTTTCAGGTGGCGGGATAAGGCGGGATAATAAGCAGGGGGATGGCATGAAAAAAAAGACCTTGAAACATACCCTCCCTCCATAGAAACAAAACAAACTGTTTTATTTCAGATTTTTTTCTGCCGGTTTTGCGATCTATGCTTGCAGATTGGTGCCTCTCAAATTAAGAAACAAAACAAGGGCCACTGCTTGTGTTTACCATTTCAAAGCGCCACTTTAATGTCACTTATGGTGTAGATTGCCTACTGAAGAGGCCTTCGCATTGCAATACAAGTCGATTTACGGAAAACCGGAGCTCATCAAGAATGAATATGTGCGCGTGTGAGAGTGCAAATGACTATACGTGATGTCTGTGTACCTTCAACGCGCAAGCCTTTTTTTTTTTTGAGCCTAGCATTCAGCCTTGGTGCTCTCTCCTTCTGCAATACTAGCTTTAGAGCTTTTAAATTGTAATGTGATAGGGTTCACCTGCAAAGCTACCACAATGAATTATTAAGCTCTCCTCTATGGATGAGTGAGTCTCATTATAGCTCCCCTCAGTACTGCGGGAAGATAAGCATGGCTGATTATTCCTGAGTTCCCTTTTGCCTTGCTTTCTGGAGTGGCTTGAAAAGCCAGAATTCGGCAGTACAGCAGGAGTGAGATAAGATTTCAAATGTGTATTCAGATGTTCTTTCACGCTCTGGGAACTGGATGCTGAAGAAAAAAAAAGAAAAAAAAGGTATGGCGGCATGATTCAACAGCACCTTCTCTCTCTTTTTTTCTCTCTTCATTCGCAAGCCAACAGTATGGGCTGTACGGTGATAACTTCTCAAAGTGAACAAAGGCATCAAAAGGATGGAGGAGACCCGGGGATTATTTAAATACTAGGTGCATTAGAGACCCCGGTGTGCTTTCCATCCCTTAAGTCATCAACAAAAACCTGTTCCACTTTTCCTCACTTTGGCTGAGGAGCACACTGACAAAAGAAAGGCAAGACGGGGATAAAGGAGACGCTCCTGCAACCTGGCTTAAAAGTATTACATTGTGTTACGCCGGGGAATAACACGGGGAAGGCGATCCACGTCAGTGTCAAGATACGAGGCGATAAAAAGGCGAGAGAAGAAGAGGGAAGAAGAATTCTTTTTTGACGGAGTTCACTTTTTTTAATGAAAGAGGACTAATATAAACAACTATCCAATAAACAAGCTAATGAGATAAAGCCTCTCTTTTGTGTTTGATTGATTGCAGGCATTGTGTTGCCCTGTGGCCTCGAAGACAGCCGAAATACTCAGAAGGGTGTCACTTCACCGACCTCAAACTGCTAAACAGGTTAAGAAAGATGTGCGCGTGTTGCCCCAGAAGCGGCTTTCAAGTTTTTCTATCAGCCTTTGATCAGCTGATAGGATAACGCGGCATCGTATTGCAAGCGGAATCGGCTCGTGGCGTGAATTCTTTCGTCGGTGTGGCGTGTTGTCTGCCCCTGGTGGTTCGGTGAGTGGCATATCATTAGCACCAGCTGTCATCGCATTCCGCGAGTCAGCACAAAGGACTGGGCCTTCATCCTACCGCTGCATGTGGAAGGAAACAAAAGTAGAACTGGAAAGCTAAAATTTCACCAAAAAAACACGCTCCCAACAAATAAAAAGCAGGCGTGATAAAAGATAAACGGTTTCTAAATGACATCAATAAAAGCAGTCGTTCACATAATAGAGGAAAAAAATTACGTTATAAGTAAGATCCTTATAAGGATTTAAACAAAGAAACTGACATCTAAGTTTGACATAATTTTGTCCAACATGAAAAAGCATGCTTATCAAAGACTTTTGTAAATATCACCCCCAAGTGACTGTTATCTGTTTCTAATTATGCTTAAAGGTGTAATAAAACTGTTGAAATGAAAGATGAATGACTTGTTTTTAGAGGCAAGCAACTCAATACGGCACCTCAAAAGGCATTAATGGCAGTAATACTTTTCTCTCCCCCCAATCGATGCCGAGCAAAATTAATATTGGAGAGTAAATCTTTCATTTTCCTGATTGATTACCATCATTAAGAGCATTGATCAGCAGCGACGAGAAAAAAGAAAAGCCCTGAGCGGGAGGGGGGGAGAAGCTTGTAGCTTTTTTTATCTGCCTCAGACAACATTAAAAGAGGAAAATAGAGGCTGATCCTCTTCTCTCGAACATAGACCAGTGTTTTTCAACCACTGTGCCTTGGCACACTAGTGTGCCGTGAGTGATGGTCAGGTGTGCCGTAGAAAATCATCCTATTTCACCTAATTGGTCTAAAAAGATTTTTTGATAAGTAATTAATTATCTGCAAATAATAGGCCATTTTTGAGTGTCTGTGCTGTTCTAGTGACTGGTGGCGTAATCATGTAATAATTCCTTATGACTAGATTTTGTATATAATTTTGCATATTGAAGTGGACATGTAAAATACAATTTGAAAGAAGAAATATAAAATACGATAAAAATAAATTTTTTGTGTTTATTTGATTCCTATTTAAGACAACTAAGATAAGATAAGAATAACTATAGTGTTACTATAGGCGGCTACAGATTTGTTTAACATTTTTGGTTGGTGGTGTGCCTCGTGATTTTTTTCAATGAAAAATTGTACCTTGGCTCAAAAAAGGTTGAAAAACATTGACATAGACGACAGAGGGAAAAATTTGCAACCATCGGGGGAACGTTTCTGTCCTGACCTCCCTTTTGCTAAACGTACGCTCGTCCTTGATCATGGGAAACGCGTGCATATAGAGTATTAAAAGAGGAGCAATATGTGTGAAGTCTTCAAGGTTAATTTACTCTTAACTCTTGTTATTAAGTGTTTGTCTGTTGGGGCTTCATTAGGATGACATCCTAGTTGCGGCTGAGAATGATATTAACCTTGTGAGGGGGGTAAAGGGGCGGGTTTTTCTTTCAGTTTCTTCCATCTATCCTCGTACCGGCTCGATCGCCATGGGGGCGACTGAGGCGTGAGCTCGGTAAACATCTGTAGCGCATGAGGCATCTGGCACAACAAGGACAAGGACCCACAAATCCACCTTCACAAGGTGGATTTGTGGGTCAGCACAATGAAATTGGTGGGAGTTCTGTTTTAGTTACAGTCAACGTTCACCCCACTGGCCATAGAGTCTCTCAAAGTCGCCCTTAGTTTATATTCACGGCCAGTGAAAAGGAGGTTTGTCCGGAGTACTCCATTTACAACGAATCACTGAAGGGATAGCTCCATGAGTTATTGCCATCTTCTGCCTCGTTCACATCCATAGTAACAGTTGAACTTGAGCCAATCACAGCTGACAATGGCCGAGAGGCGGGATACACCCCGGACAGGTCGCCAGTCATTTCACATCATTTCAAGATTTTATCAACAGAAATGGATTCTTCCTCACAATCATTATTTAAATATAAACTGCTTTGTGCTCATTCATCTGCCCAAGTGGATGTAAAAATTTAGAGCTTCTGTATCAACATTATGTCAGTTGTTTATCATATCTACCACACTGACTGTTTAAAGATGTCTTCCTTCTGACAATCTCTTAATTGATCACAGATGTACAGCTACATATTAAGGCGTAAAATATGACTGTTGATCCAGACGTATTATCAAATTACAGACTTATATTGAAATGAAATATCTAAAATACCTTTTATCGCAACGAAAAAAAGCTCTGAAGCACCTTATCAGTCACTTTCAATATAGAGGTTTACACATACCATTGCGTAACAATAGAAATGATAGTGACTTTTAAGTGCAACCTCATGACCCCTTATGAGGTTAGGGTTAGGATTAGGGTTAAGGGTAAAATACTAGACTCTCATAAAAGAGTATAGTCTGTGCACACACCACCCATATACGCACTGTGGGGTTAAAATTGTGATGATATCAAGGGTAAGAGATCAAAAGTCTGAATCCAGGATAAAATGCTGCTTACAGGTGAAGATTTGTGGTTGAACAGTTGAAGGAGGAAAGGGCGCAGGGTCTTAGCAGAGTTTAAGGGGGACATTCCTTTAGAGTTCCTCTCAATAAGGCCGCATGGATATCTGGTATTGATGTTTCTTATCCAGATACTCTGCTCTTTTTCTGTTGACCAGATTCCAGTGTGGATTTTTCTCCAACAGTGCATCCTGGACCAAACCAGGTTTTTCAAACCTGGATCAATTTTAGCTTCCTACTTTGGAATTCAAACAAACAGAGGTTGCATTTTTTGAGAGAGAGAAGGGTTAATCCTACATGTTCCCCTGTTTGACCGTTAGAATGCTGATGCAAATTTTTACCATGCAGCTGCTTTATTTTATTTGTGTAACATAACAACAATTTGAATTTCTTTTAGGGAGTTCAAAAGAATTTTCAATGAACATCTTACATCTATATGAGTTACTTCAACATAACTTTATATTTGATGCAGAGAGTTTTATCTCTCGCATTTCAAAACACTTGATATAAGCTCTGTAATCCTTTTAGGTTATTAAATATTAATCTTGCATATAACATTAGCATTAGCAGCATGACAATTAATGTACATAAAACAAAGAGAGGAAATTATAAATAATTAAATGGTAAGTATATGTTTTATCTATTAAGCTGTTATAGTTTGTCTTTTAAATCATCTTACAACAGGATGTTTTGCCACTATGTCTTCTGAATCTTTTACCTGACAACTTTTATAGGGGTCAGTCAGGGTTAGGGTTACGGTTGTGATCCGTCATCCGCTAGGACATTTACGTTCTCAATTTCTCCAGCTCAGAAATTCTACATCTGTTCTTGTTGAACTTAAGTGCTAAAGTGAAGCCGCCTAATAAAAAGTCAAAAGCTCAGTTTATTTTCTTTTTCTGGTTCTGAATAACCTTTAGCTTTAGCATGCTCTTCAGGGAAGTATCTAAATCTTGCCAGTTTATCACACGGGCACAGGGAGCACAGACAACCATGCACATCATCATTGACAACTATGCTTAGTTTGGAGTCACTAATTAACCTAACATAAATCTTTTTGGACAAGGCCAAAATACCCGTAGAGAACCCAAACATATACGAGGAGATCATGGAAACTCCACATGGAACCGGGAACTCTCTTCCTATGAGACTGTCATTCAGGAACAGAAAAAGAAAGAACACATAAAAGTTATGAGGGGACAGCAAACGATTTTTTTGTGATTCTACTCATCATTTTCTTTTCCTCTTCCTTTTAGACACAGACAAAGATATGAGAAGGTCGTGGGAGATTAATAAACAATTTTAAAGCATCTTTTACAGACACATGCAGAGTCATGAAAGTTATAAAAAAGCAGTCAGGTAATTACATTTCCCCATGATGTAATTAGTATTTCATTAGGTAAAAAGCTGTAAGTAATCAGTGGATGTTTTGAGTGTCTTGGCTGAGGCTCTGACCACAGCAAATGCCAGCACAGGCAGATGTGGGAGGTGATGTAAAGAAGTAGGTTAAATGAAGAGGAAACCCAGTTGTCTGTAGGTGTAAATGTGAATGTTTTGCTTTCTGCTTTTTCCTCAGCCTAAAGTGGAAGGCAGAAGAAATGGACAAGTGGATGATTGGACTGCTAAAAATGAGTAGGAGGTGGTGGAGCTATTAAAATAACGTTTTTCACCAAGCACCTCTTGACATATGGACTAATTCCTATCAGCCATATCTGTTTTCAACACGAGGAACTGAACGTCTGTGACACTGTTGCCCCATTTTGTAAACAGAAACATGTTTATCGGTTGTTATTCCTTCAAGACTAATTAAATTCAGTAGCAGACAAGCTTGACATTAAACACTCTCGACAGCCGAAATAAACATTATGAACACATAGTCATGACCTTTTCCAGGGTTTATTTTTTCCCCACAGCTACAACATAATTGTCAGGGTCCTCAAATTTTCCAGGTTTCCAGGACTGTGGATATTATACTTGACGTGCCGCACCGAACACATGGGTAGAAGAATCTCTACCATGCTCAGAAAACTGCTTTGTTCACTGAATTCTATTCAGTGTCACATATTTAGCTTGTTCATAATCTGAAACTTGATTGAAGCCTTCCGCAAACAATCCATCTATCCGTTATTGTTACTGCTTGTTTCCTAATATGGTCACGAGGAGAACTGGAGCCTATCCCAGTGGTCAACGGGCGAAAGGCAGGGTACACACTGGACAATCCGCCAGTCCATCGCAGGGCCACACAGAGACACGCAAGGACAAAAAACCATAAACGCTCATATTCACTTCTAAGGGCAATTTGGAATGTCCAATCAACCTAAAATGGAGGTTTTTGGACTGTGGGAGGAAACTGGAGAAGGGCCTGGGTCCCCCAGGACTCGAACCCAGAACCTTCTTGGTGTGAGGCGACGGTGCAAACCACCAGCCTTCCGCAAACCGACAATGGTAAAATCTTCTTTGTGTATTATACGAAACAAATAATAAAAAAATCCCTACACACACAAATCTTTAGCTTCAGATCAGGGACATCAATCCTGTGATGCGTAGTGCCAAAAACAACACCTTTTCCCACTCAAGCAAAGATGCTGATGCTTCAAAGTGTCAAGCCGAATCCACTGTAATGTTGTTTAAGGTTATGGCTGGGTTTCAAAGCAAGTCTACATTAGATTAGCGAAATGCTGCCTTTGTTTATGACCGTGAACTCCTCATTTGCAATACCGTATAAGCAGCCGCATATCTAAGAAACAAGAGAATCTGCATCTTTCCTCTATCATCACTCTTTCGGCACCTACAATCTGCAGGGAAAATCTGCATTTTCACGTGATAAGGATGTAATTTACCTGTGCATGGAGGAAAACTGGGAAAAACAGGATTGATGTCCCAAAGTCCCAAAAAATCTCCTCCTGGAAAGAGGTGGCGGCTGTTCTGAGTCAGGCTACAAACTCAGGTAGTCGCCCTCTCATCCCACATCCTCATGCTCTACCACTTTCTGTTGCCACCTCTCCATCATCATCATTATTTGCCCCAGTACTCCTTTAGAACAAAGAAAAATGACGATATAAGACAAAGGCACACAGTGGTTTTCCAGCTTGAAAAATAGATGCTGAAATCATCAGTTGTAAAAGAAAGGGATGCTGTGGAATATTAGCTAAATATTGACATTTCTTCTTTAATTTTATATGTTGTTACATCCAGGTTTTAGCATTATATTAGGCTCAACTAAGTATTGATTTGACTTTTAGTCTTGCCGTATAATTTTAGCTGAAGGCCTATAGTGACCCAAATCCGACTTTTTTGCAATTATATGGCCTGTATCCAAGCTGCTCATAACCCTGTGAACAACACAGAATTATTACATTTAATTATATACACTGACACGAATGGTCATTAATATGTTCTCAATTAAAAAGAAAAAATAGAAAAAAGAACAAAAAACACAAAAAAAGAAAAATCATTCCTCCTATAATCTGCTCAAGTAAATGTTCCATCAGCTCCTTGTTGGAGTGGTTCAGTTGCTTTTTTTCCTGCCAGGGAAAAACACAACAATATAAGATTTGACAAACACACTCCAGTTGTTGTAATGATACAAACCTCTTTGAGAGGTTCATATTCAATATGACCTTCCACTTATATGATTCCTTTTTCTTTTTTTTTTACCAAACATGAAAAACATTTTTTTTCTCATATTCCACAATCTTTAGAAGTGTCCTTGTAGGGGTTCGATAAATCATTTCTGATCCCTTTTTCTGTTGCACATGTACACACAGCTAAGCAGCTCACAATATAATGTAATTCAGAAAAAAAAGAGCAACAATTCCTCCATCTCTGATGACCGTGGTTATCATTACTCACATGAATGTCCTGTCATGTTACCACCCATAAAGACAACAGAAGCATACTTTTACTTGTATGATGGTTTTCTCATCACTAGCTTTGTAGGGCATTGAATAGAGACCTACATATATTCTGTCAGTTACTTAAAAAACATGTCCATTGGCCACTTTATGGTTTGGTTGAGCCCATAACATGACTTGGTCAGAGTTGGAAAAAGATCTTAGTGATCCCAATGATCATAGATAACAAACAATATCACTGGCCCCATTTTTGCCCCATGACCTGCAATTCTTCTCAAGACTGCTTGAGGTTACATGGTTTTTGGATGTGATTTTTGAAGAATTAAGCCTACAATAAAGCTATAGTCAAGGTATGTGTTTTTTGTTAAACTTAAGATGGATAGATACATAGATAGATATTTTATTGATGCCCAAGAGGAAATGGACTTCTGCAACTTTTGATAAATTTAGACTTTGCATTTCTCAAAGCATCTTGGTCCTATTAGGGAGACCTCTGAGACAAGAAACAAGAATCTTGAATTCAAGCAACCTACATTTAATCCCGACAAATTGAAGAGCTGCCTCTTCGCCAAAGTGTGATGAAGCTTTTTAAAGTAGAAGCTATAAAACATATTTATAGAGTTGAGGTGTAGTGTGGTGTATGTGAAATAACGTAAATAACCAATCTCAAGGCCAAGTATAAGGTTTCAGTATTCTACTGGACACAAATATGATCTCACACAGACACAGGCGTACTTGAAACAGACACTGTAATGATGCATTCCTCTGAGGTATCATTTTATTTTTTTAAGTGGCTCCTGCAGCAAAAATCATCTGGACATTAAAACCACATGTAGCATATTACTTTGAAAGCCACACTGATTACGTATTGAGAAAAAAATAATATATTTAATCTCTGTCTGAAGATTTATAAAGCTTTCGAACTTTTTCGAATGAGATTCTCATACTGGAGAAGTAAGTTTACCTCTTTTCACTTTTGGCCCAAACAGAAAAGGCTTAAAGTTATATTCTCTGGCTTTCAATCAAATGTATATGGTGAGACAACGATGATACCAAATGTCACATTTTGTGAATTATTCTGTGATTTAATCAGAGTACTGGAGCGAGATGATAAAATCATCATTGGTGAACCTTTTTTCCCCCAAATAGCTCCTTCCTAAACAGTAAAGACTTTTTTTTGTGTGGTAAATTGAAATAGATGGGAAAATACATATAACAGTATATTTTTAATCACCAACAAAAAGCAAAAGACTTCTAACTAAAGTCCTGTCCAATGAGAATTATAAACACTCATTCACTGTTGTTGTTTGGAGCGCACTTAAAGCCAATCTCTGAAAATAAATATATTACCGCATTGTCTTTGAGCCTCCCTGCACGCTTTCCAAATTAGTCCATAACTTCGGGTCTGTCAAATATCACAAAATAAGCAGCTTGTATCTCAACTTAATAGTTTGCTGCACAATCTAAAAATAGTTCTTGTCTAGTCTACAATGTAGACATTGAGCCATATTTTGTACTTTTCCCTATTTCATCATCATTAAATTTGAAATACTAATGGGAAAGGATTTTTCACCTTTGGTAATAAATAAATTCAGATGCATTTAAGTGTCAGTGCCTTCTCCCATCTTTACTAATACATAAAAGTTGTTAAAGGTGAGAGGTTTTACTTTTAGTGCGTTGCACTTCCTGTCCCATCACACCTAAAACAAACAACAAGTTTAAAGTATTTATAATCTCTTCTATCCACGGATTGTGGCTGTCCTGTGTTTCGATATTTTGCGAGCAAGACTTGGCAACAGTATTCATCATATTTATAATGAACTGACAAGTATCTGTCTTATCAGGCTTTCTAAAACTACTCAAAATACTTTCAGGATTAACATGAAAGGCTCAAAGAATTGATGTGTATCATCCACCTCCATTTAAACACTGACTATACTGCACTCAATCGATCAGTATTGAACAGGCTGGCATGGTATTACAGCTGCACCTCCGCATTCAAAACACGGGGCTCTTTCCACGAGTTCTTTGCCTCTCAACAAATGTACGTCGAATACATTTGTGCATCCAAAATGATTGGAGCTGAACTGGTGCATTGGAGGATTAACATGAAATTACTCAGTATTTCTCAAGGCAAATTTCTAACGAAATTACGAGATGATTATTAAGCAAGTGAAGTTAAAGTAGATTAACATGAATGCAGCAGTTGAATTTCTACCTTCCTCATCTTTTAACCATTTTATTTTTAATGAAAGAAAATTAAATGGACCTGTCATCCTGATTAACAACTCTGTCTTCATTCTTTTACACTCCATGATGCTGTTATACCCCTTATAATTTTCCAGCTGAAACAGGATGTTGTATTTATTTTATTTTTTTGAGAGGCTGCTCAAATCTGAGCAGGTGGAACTATAACCAGTACAGGCAGTGGTTCAACACTCATAATCGCTCATAATCCCATCTTGAAAAATGGAAAAGGAAGGAATATATAGAGCATGCGTACCACAGCACATCCCACAGTGCTTTGGGACTCTTGGCTCCTAAATCTTTCCTCCAGGAAGTAGTTATAACTGGTGCGGAAAGACAGAATACAAAGTCAAGAAAGGCATCCACAATAAAAAAGTCTAGATGTCAAGCATTGCTTTTGAAACAAGATTAAGCTGAGGGAGTCTGCTCTGTGTAGCAGACACTTACATCGAGTGACTCACTTCGACTACACAGGTACCACTGTAATCATCAATATGCATACGGCCAATGATTAAATACGAAGCAGATAAAATGTGACGCACCATAATGAATGGAGATTCTAAAGCACATACTCAAGCTCAATTAATCATTTAAGACTATCGCGGTGTCACATTTATCAGATTGCAGCAGGAAATCAGCGGAGATATGAAAAATGAAGATGGCGGAATAGCACGTTGCTTTTTTTTTTTTTTTCTCCTGGCCAGGTGTGTCGTCTGTTCTTTTGCTGATGTGAAAAAAAGAAAAAAAAAACTATGTGAATGGACATTGTCAGAGGAATTTCAGGGGCTGAAGAGAGACCATGACAGCATAAAACATGCGAAAGTCAAGCCAAATATCAAATACATAAAATAAACCCTAGAGGTTCTTGAATGCATTAAATATTGTGTGTTCATTTTATTATTATATACCAACAAAAGCCAAAAGAGTCACGGCTTGCTATTGGAATGTTGCTTTCATTCTGTAGTACTGTTATTATTGAAATATGTAAGCCTTTTTCCCTTTGATTCAGCTGCCAAATGTATGCTTTTTCATTCAGGGGTCCATTCAGATATTATTAAGTAAGCAGCCCATCACCTTACTTTACCTTACATTGACTTTTCTGTGATTACCTAACCTTTCTGGCCCGATCTGATTTCCTCTTTAAGGCAAACCACACCCATCCAGGACCTAATTAGGCTTAAACGTAGCAGCAAATGGAATTGAGGCACATAGACTTGTCTGTTGCATTTACCTGAGAGAGCCGGAATTTTGTAATGTCACCTCTTGGACGAGGGGGACGTATTGAAGATGCAAAATGCTTGAATGTCACTTTCGTTCATTGATTTTTAGATCGAGGGGAACACATATTTTGCGGCTGTTAGTGAATAGAAAAGGTGGCCAGGTTCCATTTTGACTATCATTTGACCGAGCGAGTGTATTCTAGACATACGCGATATCCATTTTCAGCAGATGACTATCTGTTGAATGAGAAGTGATTTTTTTCTCTTTTTTTTTGTGGAAAAAGATCACTTTCAAACTGGTGTTTAAGACGGCATGCGCACTCAGAAACCAAACAAACCCCCAAACAAACTCTGCATTGCATCTCAGTGTGTGCACATTTTTGAGAAAAAGAAGAGATCAATCAATCTCAAACATCAATATCCGTTTGCATCCCTTTAGCAGCACACGTTTTCCAACTAATGAAATCTGTGCATGGCTCCCCTGTTATCGATTTCAGAGAGGCCCTAATTTGCCGCTTGAGATCAGGCAGCTCTCTCTCTTCCTTTCCCTCCCTCTCTCCCTCCCTCACCACCCCTCACTTTTTTTTTCTCTCTCCTATGCAAGCGCACACATCCATGCGCACATCTCATCATGTGTAACACAGCCGTGCCTTGGGCATCATATTGAGCGCTGGCTGCAGTGGAGGGAAATCTTGTAAGGCAAACTGTTTAGGGCCGTATCTGAAGTCGTTACATATGATTAATATGTGCTGATAGATGCTGCGAGCTATCAGGCAGCTCATCACGAGCACATATTACTTTGTAACTATAGATTCACATTTTCACAGTGCATTTGTATCTGTCATTTTTGTACCAAAATACCCTCCAAAATGGTGAGCGGATCAACCCTTTGGGCTTCCCTGAAAAGATATTTGAAATCCTGAAATTGTTTTGTTTAGATTTGAAAAGCTTCAGTCAATGACCTAAATCAGTCATTTTGGAAAATAAAGTATAAATGTCTATTAGCCCTTTGATACACTTTCTACTAACAACTAACATTAATAGAATCTAAATTAAAAAGATTTCTAATATGCTTGCTCAGGTATCTTTCTTTCTTGGCATTGTGTAAACACATATCTAAATGCTTCAGTTCAGAAACAACAAAAAACTTCTGCTCTTAGAGATTTTGTGCTGATTATAACTTTATAGCGTGCACTTGATCATCACGACTACTGCGACTTAATGTCTAGATTCCTATGAAAGTGGTAAGGGTTCGCTCATGCACACAATTTCAGATTTTTGCTCAGTGGATAAAAACACTGCAAAAACACTGCATATATCCATCCATCCATTTTTGTAACCGCTTATTCCCGCTTATTCAATGGGCGAGAGGCAGGGTACACCCAGTCCATCGCAAGGCCACACAGAGACACACAAGGACAAACAAGCACACATACTCACGTTCACTCCTAAGGGGCAATTTGGAATGTCCGATCAACGTAACATGCAGGTTTTCGGACGGTGGGAGGAAGCCGGAGAACCCGCAGAGAACCCATGCAAACACAAGGAGAACATGCATACTCCACACAGAAATCTCCTGGTTTCCTCAGGAGCTCAAACCAAGAACCCTCTTTCTGCGAGGCAATGGTGCTATATATCTGCATATATAATATGATAAAATATCACATATGGTTAGTTGTCAAAAGTTTTAGACATAGTTTTAAGACCTCAAAAGGAATGGAAAGGATTTTTAGTATGCCCTATAAAACTTTGGAATTTTAAGAGGGTCTAATTTTTGTTCCACAAAGCTGTGCTTTTTTTTTTTTTTAGCATGATATGAAAGATATATGAAATAACTCATAACATTCTTCAAAATATAGTTATGAAATAAACTGTGGGGTTTTGGTGTCTGTGCATGCTGATGTGTAGGCTGTGAGAAAAAAAAAAACTTCAAATTTTCATCTCACTTTCAAGTTCAGTAGTCTTATCCAAGTCAACACTGTTTCTCAGCGGTACACAATGTGTCCTTCGGTGTTGTTGCAAAGATGCAGAAGCTGGAGCAATATCTGACACCTGGAGGAAAAGCTGACTTATAAAAAATCAGCAGCAGTCTGCATTGCAAATAATGAATGAAGGGTGGTTGTGGAAAAGATTTTAAACTCTTTAATTACATTCAGTTGCCGGATTGTTGTTTATTTTTTTCAAGAAGAAAATAGGGTGGAATTCACTTTTTTTTTAAAGTTTCCCTCCCTTGTAATGACAATGTTCATTTTGCCTTTTTTTTCAAAATGCCTCAAAGTGTAAATTGGTGTTAAATATTCACAACCTGACACAAAAAGGTATCATCCACTAAACAGAATGTCACTGTGAGATGAAAATGAGCTAAAAAAGCTTATATTTACTGATAGAAATTAGCTATAGGAGTACATTGTTAGTGATATATATATATATATACATTTAGGACCATGCACCAGAAATGATTTGTTTTTTTTATGCAAATCAGAAACTGATGGGAACTAAATTGTAACTGAAGGAAATAAATAGTTTAAAAATTAGTAAGAATAGAAAGTGAGGCTTCTGGATTGACAGTTGTGTTAGGAAAGGGTCCTGTGGACACGAGGTCATTTGAATTTTTGTGAGTCAAAGTCTTGCCATCAACTTTATGACTTTTTTAAACTCATACATGTTTAACAGATTTGTAATTTAAACATTTTTCTTGACGCCACATATGAAAAATCTATATATCCATTTGGAGTGAAAAATAGGTAACTGTTTAAAGGTTTTTAGGAAAAAAATATGTTATTGTAACATAGTCTCAAAACTGTCAGCAAATGTGTGGGTTTCAGATGTAAATAGGCAGAAAAGCATACATCATCATTATTATTATTGCTTGATAACCATGTATGTTGGAGCCGTTTTGTATCTCTTTTGTTTTTTCTGAATTTAATATGAACTTATTTGCATTCTAATTCTCTTGATTTAGTTTTGAATCTTTAGCCGTGACGTGAGCGTGACGTTGACAAGCTGATTAATAATTGCCATCACCTGCCGGTCAGGTAGTGGAAATGGCAAAACATATTTCAACCGCGTGATGCGGGAGCGCTTTTGTTTTGTACGTTTATATGAAAGTTAAAGACAAATAAATGGCTCTATTTTCTAAGACGCGCGTTGGATGTGACCTAAACTTATACTCTGAAGCGGTGGCTGCGAAGTTGCCGCTACATTAAGTTTAAAAAAATGTCCCGAAGAGTCGGATATTGCCTGTTTGTGGATTAACGTTTCCAATGTGGATTACTTGAAGATGTGTGGATTACTTCAAGACGTGTGTGGAATTAACGTTACCTGGCAACCATCGTCTCATCTGTTCTGTGAGTAACCTGGTGGTTTATTGTTCTTCGACCCAGGTGAGCAAACATTTCGAGAGACTGGAATAGTTTTGGATGGACAATAACGTTAACAGCGCAATCTAAACCTTACTGTTGCTGAGCTGAACGATTATTGGAAGCGGACACTTTTAATGTCGTTTGACGATGTTAATACGATCAAATAGACTGTGTTTTGTGGACGCCATTTGAATCGCTGACTGAAAGGAAACAAACGGGCCTGCAACAAAAAAATAACTAAGTTTAAGCGCTTGGATGCGTGCAAATTAAACTAAATGAATGCGCGTAATAAACGGCACTGAACTGTTGAATACTGACGTTGTTTTTTGGAAAGACACGAAACGAATTTAAACGAAAGACTTAAAATAAACTGAGATCATGTCTGATGAAGAAGGCCAGAATGAGGCCACAGGCTTGGAAGAGCGTGGTAAACTTGGACAATGCACTCGCAAAATGAATTAAATCAGAGCTATAATGTGTGAGAATGTTGATGTTGAGGATGTGAAAAGGGAAGTGGCTGCGTTCCACACAATATTGAATGATTTTAAGTTCTGTCATGAGTCTACTCAAGCTTTGTTGTCTGATGTGAAAGAGAGTGCAAATCTTGATTGGTATGAACCTAGAATGGCTAGATATAATGAATTCCTTGTTAATGTTGATGAATGGTTAAAACAACAAAACATAGATCCACAGACAATAGTTGATGTGACTGACAGTGCGTCCAGGGTGTCTAGGACTGCATCAAAGACTTCCAAAATAACCTCCACAGTTTCATCTGTTCGCGTTCAGATAGCAGTTGACGAAGCTGGTTTATTGGCTAAAGTTTTAAAGGAGAAGCACGGAATGGAACTGGAAAAGGTGAAGTTACAAGCAAGAATGGAAACACTTCAATTACAAGAAGATCTTGCTATTTCACACAGTAAATTAAAGGTGTTTGAGGAACTTGAGCCAAGCCAAGAAACAAAGCCACAAAATGAAACAGAGGATGATATGAATGTGTATTTGGAAGGATATTTGCAAAGTCATAAGACCAAAACTGTTGAAGTTAAATCCAGTGAAAGCAGCAGAAAGGAGTCTATCCTGTCTCCACCTCACTTCGTTGAACTAGGAGCAGTACCTAAAGCCCCATTACAGAAAACCCTGCGTGTACATCAGATGTCTGAACCACCGGTAACAGCAGCAGCAACCGCAAAACAAAAAATGAAACCAAATTCATCTAGAAGCTGTACAAACAAGAAAGGAATCCACTCCTGGAAGGGACCAGTCTGAACATTCAGATATTTCAATACAAAGACAGTCAGACTTGACAAATCTGCTTGTTTCAGTTGTATCTCAAACATCACTCCCTAAAAAAGAAGTTCCTGTTTTCAGTGGTGACCCTTTAGCGTTCCAGCTCATCATGCAGGCATTTTTTTGTAGGTGTCATTTAGTAGTCCCTAAATGGGTGGAGCAAACCTGAACGATGCAGGCTTCAGCCTATGGCCTATATGTGTTTAATTGCCATAGTATGATCAATTAGGGGCCGGAATGTTGGAGCCGTTTTGTATCTCAATTCAATTCAATTCAATTCAATTTTATTTATATAGCGCCACATCACAACAACAGTTGTCTCACAGCGCTTTCCAAACAGAGCAGGTCAGACCCTACTCTGAAGTTAACTACAGAAACCCAACAATCTCTTTTGTTTTTTCTGAATTTATTATGAACTTATTCGCATTCTAATTCTCTTGATTTAGTTTTGAATCTTTAGCCAGAAATATGTCTGTTTTCATCCTGATATGCTTATGTGCTGCTCTTCCTGCATGGTGGGCGTGACGTTGACAAGCTGATTAATAGGTGCCGTCACCCGCCTGCCACGTGATGCGGGAGCGCTTTTGTTTTGTACGTTTATATGAAAGTTAAAGACAAATAAATGGTTCTATTTTCTAAGACGCGCGTTGGATCTGAACTAAACTTCTACTCTGAAGCGGTGGCTGCGAAGTTGCCGCTACAATGTATAATTGCTAAACACAATTATCAAGCAATAACTCAGAGCTCATCTCCATTCCAAACAAACCTCATCTGAACCTGCTTCAGTCTCCCACTTCAATTTTTTGAGTACATTATTCACAATGATGCATTCATATGTCGGTGCTAAAAGGATTAGTGGTATGTGGGGGAAAGAAAAGCTCAAGAATCTGTCATGGTAAAATCAGAGACGTCATATTGTAATGCATGATAAAATCTTTCTTCTTCACTGCCACCTCTTGTCTCACACAGACAACATGCAACGAGTGAATTTTCTATAAAAATATCTGACAATACCAAATGTGGAATTCACCACCATGAATATGAACACAAAGATTTTCGTCTTGTTATCACACATCACAAGATGGATGCAGAAAAGCAATTAGAGTGCAACGCCCACCTAAATTATTATCAAAACCATTATAAGGGCAAGTTTAAATCCCTAAAATACAATTAAATAATAAGGAGACGTCAGGTTGTGCCAGATTCTCACTAAATATTCTTTGGAAGAAGCTTCCTGCCTGTACAGCAATGCCTAAAAAAAAGAGATGCAGAAGCCAAACTCAACCCAGACAAGGGGGATATCTGTGCAGCTTTTTGGCTTCAATTGGTAGAGTCTGGAATGTGGCCAAATGTGTGATGTTCACCCATGTCAATAACTGTAAAGCAGCAGAGGCTTATAGGTTGACAAAAAAAAGAGTGGAGTTTAATGGTCACATGCCATCATTTATGAAATCCTAAATGTCATTTTAAATTCACCAGAGCCATCATTTTGTGGGATTCTAGCGAAAAGCTACAATTAACACGTCAACTCCTTAAAAATTTTTTTTTTTTTTTTTTTTTTGTACTTTCACCCAATAACTACCAAATTACTTCCAAATTCAATAAACCCACTTGGGGAGTTCATGATCATCTGGGTGCTCTGCAGGATGTTTGATTAAAAATTCAGGAAGACAATGTTTTAATGAACAAGACGTTATTTTCTGTGTAACTCATCAACATGTTTATTAGAGTGAAAATATAACAGCAGCTGGAAAAAAAACAACAACAAATGGTTGTCATTCTGTCTGATGATGCACTGCTCTAATATGCTGAAGATATGACCAATCTAGTCATTTTGCAAATCACCTAATAAAATCCCGTCTCTTTTGTCTATTCAGAGCAGGCCACAGATTCCATATTTTATTCACAGCAGTCACCTGACCCATTCCACATTAAATCAATTCTTTCCTTTTGGGGGTATTCTGTAAGATTCAATACTACAAAGTCATATGTAAGTGTATTGTTGGGATGGGTAAATGTTGAGGTAATCAAAACTTCACCTCATGTGAGGCCAGCTACAAATTAATTATCATGATATTTGAGTCAAACTTATCAGATGTATTTCAAGAGATCTGTGCAGAGGTTCCCGTGTATGTAAGAAGCCTGATCATCACTTTAAACGATGAGTGTGAGAAGTCAGCAAGGAATGTTTGTTGTAAATTTCGTCAACTGATTTAGGAGTATAATTAATTTCCTGACATGCTTCTACAAAAACAGGAAATAGCTGGAGGGAGGTTAAACTGTTGACTCTCAGGGTAGGAACTTGCTGAATTTTCTGCCAATTTCAATTAACTGCTCTGTCCAATGGCAGCAGAATATAGCAATGTGCTAATAGAGATCAATGCAAAAGCTTAATTATTAACATTCTGTTGTTGTGGTTGCCCTCAGCCAATAGATGTCCAGTATTTGGGGCGCGCTCCTGTGAGGTCAGTTTCACCCTCCGCCAACTCACGAGTGAAAAACCTGGAGCCTCAGCTCCTTAACGCTCCATTAAACTTGCACTGTAATTGTTGGTTGGAGCTGGATAAGTACCACACAGTGGATTTTTAGAACCTTTTGAACGAAAGAGTCTCTGGAAGAGGTCAGAGAGAAGACAGTGGACTGAACCCTACCTCGAATATTCAGGAAAAATATAACTGGGATAAATACAATTTTCCTCTTTAGAGAAATCTGAGATATGTATTTCAGTGAGTTGACTGAAAGTTTTTGTGGCTGCTATATATTGTTCAGGTTAGCTGTTTAAAAAAAGTATACTGTATAAAATAAAAGGGAAAGCGTAACATAATGTTGCATACCAACTACTAGTCATCCATATTGTTTCCCACCAAACCTTTTCCATTTTCCTTACCCACTCAATTGAATTCAGGATAAATTTTGGTATAGACCTAGAAAGAAAAACTGAAAAAAGCAAGCCAGATAGAAACCAACTGTGAAGCCATATGACCATAGAAACCCCATATTGTTTACCATAGCAGTTCAGCTTAAAATCAGGAGAGACACATCCTTTGATCACAAGCTTCAGTGTGCTATATAATTCAAACCAAAGTGTTGGCAATTTTGATGCCTTATAGCAAGCCAAGGAACAAAGGTGCATGCTGTTCAATATTAACATAATTGTAAAACTTGATTGCTCACAGCAGAATTCAGACATGAGCTTTGTGGCCAAACAGGCCCTAATGCTGTACCCTCTGCATCCGAATGCCAATACATGAATGTTTACCATGCTTTTGAAAAGTTAAGAATACTAAAAGACTCTGCCACTGGGGGTGACAATAAACAGAGACTTATTTTTTCCTTAAATGAACAGGCCACCTTTCAGCATTGCATGTCAGCTGTTTAGTCTTGTTATAGTGTTTTTATAGATATGCACATGAATATGTGTCATGTGTGAGACTTTAAATTTAAACCCAATCGTCATACAGGATATCTAAGTAAAGCCAGGCTAAAGGTTTTAAGATAATGATATTCACTTGACAGGGTTTAATAACAGCATCATCAGAAAGTGTTCATTTTAGTGATGATAGTTAAAAAAAAAAACTTAAAAAAAACTTATGTCCAGTTTGGCCGATGATAATGCGTTTCCTGCATGAGCCACTATGTATGAATGCACACTTCATTGTGGCCAGGCCATAAGTGTCAGGTACTGATGTGGCAACATCAGCATCACTCTGCTTACAAAAGTTCAACTGCACAACTTTAATCTTTAAACTGAAAGTATTTACCAACCAGCTTTCCACAAAGCAGAGCAGCACACTGACCTTCATTGAGGTTTAAATCAGTCAAGTAAAGCTGGAAAAGCTTAATGTCAAGGACTGAATCATATAGCCAGGACTGAGCAATAAATCCACGGCTTTCAACAAGCCTGTGTTCTTTTTAAGAACCTTAAATCCACTGCTATAGAATCTCAGTTTCACCTTAGTCTGCTGGGACTAACAATAATGAAATCACTCCTGATGGAAATCTGTTAACTTTCTCTCTCTCTCTGGTTTCATCTTTCACTTCCTTTGTCTCATTCTCTTGGGTGCTTTTGTCAACATTGTTGTTAACTGCCATTTTGTGCCGTTAGTTGTTTTCCTACAGTGCTCGTACCCCCATATTTTGCACAGCTCAAGTGCTATTAAAGGAAATGAACACTCGCGACTCAGTGTGTTGCTTTATAAAACACTCATAACTGTTTGAAAGTGGCAGATGAGTGTGACTCAGTGTGCAGTGTGGTGCATTTCTCTTCTCTCAAACACAACATGGGGGAGGAAGTGGCAGCCCCCCACCCCACACCCCCACACACACACAACAGTCGGAGAAAAGAGCGCAAAAATAGCGGGGAGAGATATGAGATATCTTTTGGCTTTCAAATGCTCAGTCTGTCTGGCTGCTCAGGTGTTAATGATGTGTTAATTTTTTTGCCCAGCTTTCAGTTGCTGTTCTCTAAAAAAAAAAAATACCTTCACTCTGAGCAAGCATGTGTGCTTGTCTGCTGTGTGAAGATAGGGGTATTGGGACATGCAGGTGTGGTGTGTGTGTGCATGTGTGTGGGGGGTGCAACAGCAGGCAGCAACAGACTGCTGAACCATCGGAGAAAGACTAGATCTGGTCTGATCGCTACTCTTCCACTAATGTTCATCAGAGGGCAATCAGACATTTCAAAAAGAGAGAAGCAGCCAACAGCTGGATCCCCCCCCCTTTGTTTGTGAGTGAGGCATATGTGTAATAAACCTGTCTTTATTAAACCTAAAACATCTCACAGATGTATAGTGCTCCAAATCTTGCCAGAGTTTCTCTTCTACTCATTAGGCGCCGCTTTAAAACACGTCCATCAAGTGGAGACAGTCTCTGTCCGGGATTTTCCTCCTTTTAACCGAGATTTATCCACATGCTGCAGATGTCTAACATGTATTACTCATGGCACCGCGACAGCACCAGAACCACAACTTAATCAGACCACCCGAATGACTCGGATGCTGCAACGTTTCATATAACAGGAGTACATCTGGAACCTTAGAGGAAAGAAAAGAGTTTTTATTGACCTTATGGAGCTTGGACAGTAAAGCATTCATTCCTCCTCTTGATTAAAACACATTTCCATGTCTGACCGACACACAGTTCAGCCTCCCTTGTTATCTCCACAGTGGATTTTATAACAAAAAACAAATCATAATTAAAAAACAAACTGCTGATTGTTGGCAGCCATGAGTGGAATTTATTTTTAATTTGCTGTTTTAACAGCTGTTCAGCAGCACAGAGTCGATGTGTTTGTGTTAGGTCCATCACCTTGGCTGCATCGGTGTGCTGACACTTTATGAGACTGACTGCTTTTAAGTTTCCAACTCTCAGGTTTCTCTACAAATGATAATCTTGGCAATGGCCTTTATTGTAAGGGGCTCGATGCAAACCTTATATATGCTGTTATGGGGTTAGGTTTAAGGCAAAGACTCTTTTATCCTAATTGCATCATGAGTAATGCATCCAAAATGAAGTTTCTTCCACTTTAGGAAACTCTGCATTCATTGCTTATAACAGCATTTTTTACAGAAAAATTAAATAAGTGCTGAATTTAACAACATATAAATAAAAATGCAATAGCAGTTACTAGCTGTCGAATAATGTTTTGACAATAAGAACATCTAAGTCTAATCATAACACTTGTTTTTAACACTTTGTCTAAGATTTTGATTTAATTAGTCCAGAACATGTATAGGCAGAACTTACCCACAACACAAAAGTGTATTTGTTTCACTGTGAATTTTCTAAAAATGGCAACATTATTTAATTATATTTATTTTATTTTCTTATAATGTCATAAACGTTACTAGCCAGAAATCTTTTTTAATATCACTATGGAATTACTTGCCTATGTAGTTTCTGACATCTATGATGAATCACCGGACTAAAGTTCGAGTTGTTTGAAAATGATTATGATGTATTTCTAAAAATATATGTTTGAACCCATATAATGAGCTTAATTTCTCTTGAACTTTTCGAAACTGTTCTTAACATGTTTTTTGTTTGTGTCTGTGTGAGGCTGTAATAAATTTGAATAGAGATGTGCTTAAAATCGGTCAGGCAAGCTGTCAAATACTGGCTAACAGCCAAGGATTTATGAGATAAAAGATAAGAAATACTCAATTAAAGGGGCAACTACCACAGCAAAACAAAACTGGCTGGATATGAACTAGTCTTTGCTTTATGGGAGACCAGAGCACAATGTCATGGCAACAGTTTTGTATATGACAAGTAAAAAAAAAAAAAAACCTGGACCCCGTGTATGAATGTATGAAGGTTTTGGACAATATAGTTTTCACATAGTGTCTAGAACCTTTACTCAAAATGAAACGGCTTGCATTTTTCTATTTTTCGATATTGCAAAGTCCAAGTCTTTGACACTCTTGTGTCTGTCCTTGTAGGTTCGCTTCTGTTGTGTCACACAGGGCTAGTGGGTGCCAAATGACTCAAACTGGAAACAGGACAGTGCACCTGGCCAATCGAGGTTGTGGGGAGAAAATATGTAAATGGGCCAGGCAGCAGAGGTTATTTGGTATTTGTGAGATGAATGAAATTCTCTCCTCTCTTTTCCTCATTTCCTCCCTCACATTTGTGTGACTAGACTAGTTAAGTCCCTGTCACTCAAGCTGCCAAGGTCTACGGGGCACCGGAGCGAGAAGCTGAGTAATATGAGAAAAAGTGAGAGAGAATAGAGATGGGGGAGAAGGTGAGAGAAATTGGGCCGGGGATGATTGCAAATTGTCTGTCTAATGGCTGCCACCCAGGAAGCCATTTCAGGTGACTTGTTATCCGTCATGAAAGAGGCAGACCTGCCAGGATCCCTCTTCTCCCTCTTCTTCTCTGTGGGGCCACCACTGCCTTGGAGCTTCGGGCTATCAACGGTGACCTCGCCTCTTAAAGCTCCTCAGTCTCCAATTTTAGATTCCCTTTCTCCTTTTCTTTTAACTCCCTCTCCGTCGCTTTCTCTGTGTCTCTCCCTCAGCCACTTTGCCTCGTCCTCCCTGCAGTGAGTCTCTTTGGCTTCTGCTCAGCAGCTGCTGTTTAGTGATAGATCAGTGAAGCAAAAAATGATGCCGGGTATATAAAAAAATAGATAAATAAATAAATAAAAAGATGTTGAAGAAAAGCACATCCTCCCTATTCTGACTACCTATTGTTTTGCATTAGCAGCGAGACTTTAGAGATTCGTTCAGGGGTAATCATTTGTTACTCAGGGGTTACCGTGTCTTTCAAGCACCGGTGATGGAGTCACCTCTTAAAGTGCCATAAATGAGCGAGTAAACATTTGCCATCGAGCCACGCAGGATAACATCTTATTAGCGAGACTAGAGTAAGAAACCTTAATATCTAAAAGGAACGTCTAAGTTTTTAATCTGGTGCTGTGAAGCAATATCGGTTGCCCTGTGAATGTCTTGCAAATAAGATTAATTATATTACTGATCACAAAGACTAAACCCCTGCTGTTACAGCCGTGGTAAAAGAAGTAAAAAAAAAAAACACACACCGGTCCCCTTCATTGCGTCTGATTGACATTAGAGCAGGAATTGACATGCAGACCGAGCCTACCGAAAGTTAATCTGTATGTGCGGTGTATCATGAGGATCACAGCTTGGAGGCAGCCAGCATTAAAAAGGAACCTGTCAAGCTAAGTGTGCTTCCCAACCTTTCTGCCATTACTCTGACATGTTTTGTGACCCGTGAATTGAAGTCTTGTCAAAACCTGGTCATTTTACCAGCTCTCAACACGGACGAGAGGGCTCCATGTAAATCTGCCTCCCCTCAAAAAATGTTTTCCGACTCTTCCACTCGGCGGGTGGCACTGATTGGCTTCTACACATGTCCCTCACCTGTAATTTGGGTGCCTGTGATGGCTCAAGGACTGCCCAAGGAAATTCAAATGCAGCCACTAGACTTGCTTGCGACTGGTGGATGAAAGTGGATTTCCATAACCGTTCATTTGCAGAGTTAATGTTTCTGGATAACTTATGTGGACATAAAGCTTCCGCTTACACCTGGAAGTATGACTAGAAAGAAAAATGCTGTTCTAGGCTTTATGAGGCCAGTAAGCTGTCTCCCGTCAGCAGTAATTAACAAAAAAATCAAATGGATTGCATTAGACTAGGCATGAATACAGTGAGCGACAGGAAGCTCTCTTGGATTTTTTGTTAAGTAGCTAAGCTGTGTTAACTTGCTGTACATCCCTTGTTGCCTTTATGCCTGAAACTGCAATTAAAGGCAGCCCTGTGTGATGCTGAATCATATCTTTATAGTAGACGGCTAAAAGTTCCACTATTAGTAACACTCAAGTGTAATCCAGAAAATTACTTTAAAGGCATTAAGGAACAATCTAACCAGCCTGCGCCTGAATATTTTTCGAATAATATCAGAAAGTCCATGTACTGAAAATAGAATAACTATTCCCTTAAAAGCGAGCAAAGTTGATCAGATACTTTGCTACTTACCTTTTCATGATGGGGTTTCATTACCTAATACAATCTTGCGTGTCCATTTGCTGTGCTGTTGTTCTTTTTTTATGCTCTGCAACTGGACATTCAGGCAGCTCTTCTTCTTCTCATCCATGTAAAAAGATTTTTAAAAAAACATGTTTTGGACTTTTCCATGATTACATTATTCTAGATTATTTTAAGACTATCTGTTACCATCTTATTTTGAAGAATACCAACCTTTATTATGGGTATTCCTGACTCAGAAACCTGTACTGCTCTATCACTTACCATTTTTGAGGACTGTTGGCTGTATTTTCATGGTCCAAACAGAGATGTGTTTTTATGACGGTGGTTATTCATTCAACAGGTAGAGCAAAGAGAACAAACAACTGCTTTGAATCCTGTAGTGTTGCTTTAGCAGCTGATAAGTCCCTCTGACAATGACAAGAACTGTGAAAAACGAAGGGACATTTGAATCTGCAGTTGTAATACACTCTATGAATCCAAGGAAAGCTTTTTAGGGCTCATGAGTGCTGTCTTTTTGTTTTCGGTACTTGCGTTTTATAGAAATAGGATTAAATATGAAAGGCCATTCTAGACTCAATATGCTACGCAGCTCTTTGTGCGTGACAGCAATGCTCCTCTTGATCTGAGATGTGCAGAAAAACCTTTGTAATTGGGTCTGTATGGTGACCTCAGTTACCCATAGCTACCTAAGTAGCATTCAAGTATTTACTGTTTACCAAATGCCATTTCCATTGTATGAATCTTTAACCTGGGGCTTATTTTCCTTTTTTTTCCTTTTATTTCTTTTTGTTAGAATTATTGAGATAAAATATGGGTGATGTTAAGAAAGACAGTAGCAACGATCAGACCCTCAATAGTTGCAATTTACTGTCATGAGATAAATGTTATTTTCAAAAGTAAAATGGCTTGTTTTCTGCTTGAAACTAAGAGGCTAATAATATTCTTTTAAATAGCCGACAACAACACAAGTCCTGCTGACAGAAAAGCCGCAGACGAAATGAAGATAACAAAAAAATTGGGCTGGGGATTGCTCCCAGAAGACTGTAGTTTACAGGTGAGAACAGAAGCCTTGGAAAGTGCCATGTAACCTCACAGAGATGAAAAACAAAAATGCAACTTTCCAAAAATAAAAAGTTCTTTATGTTTGAGATTTCCGTGGAAACCTTGAGGGAACTGGGACAAGCTGATGTAACAGCTAGTATAACAGGATGTAAATCACGGTGGAGAACAATGTTGTTGCTCCACATTTGCTTTGAACATTTTGTCCAGGACAACATGAAAAAAAAAGGTTAGGAATTTTACATCAGGGCACTTTCATTGTATGCTTGTCCCCAGGTGGCCATCAAATTTAGGTACAGAAAAAAAAAAGTGAAATCTTTCATCATTTCATTTAGAAACAAAGTTAGTTGTTCAGTGGTCACCATAGACGATGTTATCCTTTTAAGATTTATCCTGGTAAAAAATAATGCAAAGATATCTAATTATGAATAGATAAACATGTATTCTATCCTGTATTTCTAATGTTTACCTCTGCCACCACTGATGATTCCCTCAATTTACTCCGAACTTTAATCAGTAAGTCAAAACTTACTTCAGTGAAAAACCTAAGTTAATTTAGGTATTTGTATACAAGCCCATCTTTCAATCAGAATCAGCTTAAAAGTCAACATTTATCTAATCACAGTCACCAACATGGATGATCACCCAACTCTTTAGCCTTGGCATTGCTGGGCTGTTTCAACTCTATGAGAATGGGTGGTCTGACTTTTTTAGTGGATGATTGAAAATAAAATGGGAAGAGAAATGAGGGTTGGGGACATAGAATTTGGTTTGGATGTCATCTTGAACTATGTTTATTTGCTGCATAAAGGTGCAATCATATTCCAATCAGACTGCTTCTTCATCAGTGGACATTCCTGTGGTTGCTGATTCAATAAAAAGCAGTCAGCTGTTTGTACAGATTTGCAGATGCACTTGGTAAATGACTCTTTTCATCTCCTGCAATTCTAGAAGAGTCATAACTAACGCACCTCAGTGTTGAACGACTACGCTCCGTGGTCTTATTCTGCACAATTCCAAACCAAGTTATGGTTTTATATTAATTTTTACAACAACAATATTAGTTAAAATCATAGTTGTCATTATGAGCTTTATCAAAACATTTCATTAACCGTTGCAACTTAGTGGCTGAATATACTTGAATAACTTGGTTTGCAAACTTAAAACTCCACATACAAGAAACAACTTTCCGAACGAAATCGGTCTGCAGAAAACAAACTTCAAAAATTACATTCCACAAAGCCATCGATGCATCACCAACATATAATCAGCTGTCATCTAAAGATCTTTTTGGAGCTGGCCACACCGCGTCAGGCTCTCTGGGGACGGTCGGGCAGTGTGTTTTGATGCTTCGGGGCTCTCCGGGCATCTGTCCTGTGGAGCCTGATTGCCTCCCGGCCCCTTACTTTGTGGAGAAAATGAGGTTGAGGTAGGCCACTTGGGTCTCTCCAAGGCACAGAGCCATCAGAGTCGAAGTGGAGCCCTGACCCCCAGCAGATTTCTAATGGATTCTAGGCGTCACAAGCAAACACACAGCTGGATTCCAAACAAACTCATCAGAAGGGCCCCAGATTTGAGGCTCCCCCATTGACCCATGAGCCCATCGACACAATTCTGTCTCCTTTAAACTTTTTTTTGGGGGTGTTTGTGACAAGTAGTTACTATCCAAAATTGGTTTCATTTCTCTCCACCTCAGAGATATAATAAAAAAAAAATATTGCTACATTACCTCATTTCCAAAAAGCTGCTGTTACTTTTTTTTTAATTTGTTCCGCGTATTTCCTCTGTCGTTTAGCCTTTGAGAATTCCACAGTGAATAAAGACATGATTTCAATGTTTTGCAATAATATTTCACACTTTCCCAGCGTTCCTTTGTGTCTCTCTACCTCCTTTTTTTGTCCTCATATGGGAGTTTATTTGTGTGTAGTCATTTTTGTTTAAACTGCTGTAATCCTCTGTAGATAGGAGTTCACTTCCACTCACACAGCCACATTTTTAAGTTGAATAGCGAATAAACGAATACGGAAAAGACAAAAAGTCATGATGTGGAACTTTTGCTTGTATTTACTGCTTGTCGTCCACTGTTGGGCTCCCGAGTGGATTGAAATGATAGAAGACACCAACAAAGGCAGTCACCGTCTCTGTTTGATGATAGCAGATCTTTGGGTTTTTGCCACACATGGGGGAAGTCATGAGTGCTTGTCCCTGGCCAAGTGCTTCCTGGCTTGGCAAGGTCTTAGCTTTTGTCTCACGGAAGTCACACGTATTGATTCACGCTTGATGTGTCTCTCTCTGTGGAGATTGGCTTGCTGTGCTAGCATTATCTTCGGTGGCAGGGTATTCATAGTGCACTGAACAATAGAGCCGAGGGACGGGGCAGCTAAATTGTTCTGAATGACTTTCATAAGCAGCGGGGGCCTGTGGGTTATAAGAAAAAAAAACAGGCAATAAACTTTAGAGGATGCTGAGGACATCGTGACTTCTCAACATTGAAACTCTATTTTTTGTTTATCTCTGATATTTGATTACAGGACAACTTGAACAAGAGAGTTCCACCATTTACAGCCTAATTGATCTAGATAAGTGACAAAATGTAAATTGACAGACATTTCAAACAACTTTAAATCTTAGTTTCTGTTGCATATTTAATAGATAGCCAATAGGAGCAACACTTTTGGAGTCATATGTATATTCAACTGTCTTAATTTATTTTCTAGAGAGTATCAGCAAGCTCAGATGGTAATATTTTAGAATACAGTTTTGGTCTAAAAACAGTTAGAATTTTTACCACACTGAACACTTATAAGAATTTATATAATACGTTATTGTTCAAGTCTTTAGCCCTCCAGTTAACATTTTAAATTGGTTTTATACAAAACTTTCCAGACTATATGAATGTTTTTTCTATATTTCTTTCCTAACCCAACCTGCCCTCCCAACTCCACACCATTAAAAAAGCTAATTCAAAGCAAAATTCCCCCTAAATACCTACACATTTTATATAAGTCATAGAGAACTGTGTTAATAGCAACATTTTCAGTCCATACTATATAATTGCTTAACCAAATTGACTCTTTCTAATGCACATATGGTCATATTTGCCTGGAAGTATTTTAGAATAGTATTTTCATGCCATTTTGTCACTTTGCCAAGCCTCACCCAACATTTGAAAATCTTTGGTGGAGAAAAAATTTAGTATTTATCTATTTATTTTTGCAATTCTCACATGACAAACAGTTGTGTCTCTGACCCATATCACCATGTCCTTACATACATCAAGCTGGTGCTATAGAATCCCTTAAGTGATGGTAACACTGTTGCTTTGAATGGCCAGTGTAAGTACAGAATGGGCAGGATCACTTTGCCTCTTTTAATAATACTAGCTCATAAGTTTCACATATCACATTTGCAATGAAAGTACCTCAAGTCTATCAAGGCGCATAAAGAGGCCAACAATACAGAATTTGTTCATTTTCATTTTTCTGTATCTAATAAAAAAGATAAAGAGGGCAGAGTTTGGCAAAGCATTTGGACATTTAAAAAAAATCATTTTAACACTTGCAGCTAATGAAATCACTGAGGCTTGAATTGTCTTCAAGTGTTTTGCAGTTTCCATTATTTCCCTGGTCGTAACCATAATTTATTCACTATTTGGAATCACTAAATGGGCTAAATTTTGCCTTCATTCCCTCTCCATAACCTCAACTGACCTCCTGGCAATCCCATCAAGACACGAGAGAATGATAATGGCATTAAAGACAGTTTTGCCCATAGTGAATATTTAATCTATGATAAGATTTCCATCTTTTTAACATGTCTTCATCTTTAGAATGTTGCCTCGGGACTGCCTTGGGGCAGAGAGTGAGCTTAATAAATGCAACCCAATTGAAAAAAAAAAAAAAAAAAGTTTTGAAAAAGTTGTTTTATGTGGCTATATAACAGTCCCAGCTTCACCTTTGTGAGTGGTGATCCAATAAATTCCACACGGTGAAAATGTGAGCCAGCACTGATGTAAAACTGCAACATTCTCACAACATTTCAAACCTGTTAGTTATACGGGCAAAGGGGAAGACAGCTTGAAAGCTAAATCACCATAGAAACAGGTGAACAACTCAAGGTGAGCACTTTTCTTCTCTAATCTAAATTTGTGAAACAATGCTTTGTGGAGGTGTATAGACGAGGCATATTTTGCAGTACATGAACACTATATGAACTAAATAGATACACCCACTGGTTTAAGATTTGTGGTTCTGGATGAAGATTGTCACATTAAATATTTTTTTAATTGAGCTCTGCTCTATGATGAAGTGTCAAATTCAAGCTGGTGTTGAGCATTTAAATTAAGTATTGGAAACGTGGATATCATCACGGAATTCTAGGCTTTCACTGGTCTTTAGGCTGATCCACCCACGTGACTGAGAACCCCTGCTGGTTGAAAATCTTGGATGGATGGTAAAACCAATGTCGTGATTCACTTTCTGTCCACTAAATCTGTGTAAATTCATAATTCTTGGGAGTCTGACATCTGTCCATACTGGCCAAAGGTAACTGATTTCACAGTAAACAGATAAAGGAACGAAAGCATAGTGTTGACGTAGCATGCTGAAATAAGTTAGAGGCTGAAATTCAAAAGCTCACTCTGCTACTCTTGCATACGATTGATATGTTCAGGGGCTTTTAGACACAACGTATTCTAAGTGATCAATATTAAATCAATCATGTTAAGAAGGTAAGTTTCACTCATGTTTGGGAACTAGATTTCAAATTCTCTTTTTTCACAGTTAATATTATTCACTGACAAAAGTGTCCTCCATTCAACTTTTATTATTGAAAAAAAAATGTTATTTTTGTTCCTCTTGCTTTTCGTTCTTCATATCATGAACAAGAATGCACAAAGCATGAAGATTGCTAACAGGCTTTTAACTGGAGATCAAGGAAAAACTGTAATCATATTTAACTTCAGTAATTGAACTGAAATTACATAAATAATGCTTCTAAAATCCTCAAAGAGAAACGATTGTGTTTCAGTTTTAATTATTGAAGAACACTTATCATATAAGATAAAAAGCAGATTTGATAACATGGGAAGTTGACAAAAAGTTTGTTTTATGACTTGGCCTTTGAAAAATGTATGCGACTGTATACTCATTGTAAAAAGCAGAATGATGATCGGATATTGGCAATTATTCCATTCAAGTGCAACACGACTAATGCACAAACACTATATATTGTGATAACTGCATTTAAAAAAAAATAGCTTCAATTCGTATTGACATTACTCCAAATGTTTTTTTTAAGATCATTTAGTGCAAAATGTGTTTCTTTTGTATACATATATTTTCTAACCATAATCCTAATCTGACAGTTGTGGCAGTGGCTCTTCTATCAAAAGCTGTCCCGTCGCAGTTACACTTTGTTTTTGGAGTCAATACAGCGATCAAATACATTTTTACATAAACTTTTTTATTTGTTGATTTATGAATTTATTTATGCATTCTTGCTGCCTTCTCTCGAGCAGCCTATTCAATTAAAGCCCGCAGAGCTAGGCTCAGAAAAACAACAAAACAAATAGCATGATATGTCATATGAATTAAATTACTTTATCATTTTTAGAAGCCGTAGCAGTGTTGCTATTACTACAGACAAGAAAGCTGTCTTAGCAAAGAATTTATTTGGTTCATTTTGACTTGGCAACTCGTTCGGTTTTACGCTCTTACACCCACAGAGCGGAAGATGAGCTTTTCAGTGAAGGCACAATAACTTTTCTGCCTGCAGCCTCATATGGGACTACCTGGCGATTGCAAAGACAGCAGCTCAACAGGGATCTGTGGCTGCAAAATCATTTCAGCTTCAAACCGGTTAGAAGTGCTATCCACTTCAACCCGACTTCACGCTTTTAAGGTGTTTTTGGTATTGTCTTTGAAACCAACACACAAGCAAATAAAGGAGACATATACACCGTTTTTGAACAAGTTGGATCAATTTTCTGATGTACTTTTAGAAATGTTATTTGGTCATTTCATTTTATAGCTTCTAGATTGATCCTCAAGGGAAACTATTGAGCACTCTGGTTTTCATATAAAAGTATGTCTTGCCTTGTCATTGATACCAAGAGACCTTGTAGATTTACACAACATTCGAATGTATGTGTATCTATATTTGTGTTTAAATATTTTATGTTGCTTTATTCTTAATTGTATCATATATTATTGTTATTATTAGACTTGTGTTGTATTGCATTGTCAGTTATTAGACCTAAGATCTACATTTTTATTATAAGAACAGGCTAATAGTTCACATGATACCTAATCAAACCAAGTAAAAGAAGGACCTGAGTCTGAGAACATATCTCATCCACATAGAACATATTTAATCCACATAGCTCTGGTTTGCAGAAACTGCATTTTCATATGGGAGACATTACTATATACCTCACAGGAAGAGGGACCCCCAGGGATTAAAACCAGGAGCCCTGTTGCTGTAAGGCAACAGTGCTAAGCTCCACACAACCCTCCCTGGTGTATGCAGGTGTAAAGTTTTTCTTAGCAGAATAAAAAAAAAAACTTAGTTCACATCTCTTTACCTAGTTCCAAATGGAATTGTATCTGCACTAAATATATTCTTAATAGTAATATTTGACTTTCATTGAATGTCAAAATGGTTTTAAAAAGTACAAGAAAGTGTAGTAGTAAGTAATGTAATTAGTCTCTGGATATGATAAAGATAACATTAAAATATATATCTGTTAACACCATCATCTCAAAATAGAAACTCTGTTTGAGCTTTTTATAACAATATATTTCATGTTTTGTTCATTAAAAAAGCTTTTTAATTATTTTTTCATCAGTGACAGAACTATAAAAGAACCATGGCAACACAGCCAGTACTAATTATTTCTACATAGGCAATGCGGCAGTTCCTTAGGTCAGCATGGGATGAATCCAAGTATGGGATCAAAGATATAAGCAGGTACAATATATGTACCTGAGCACCTACACACAATCAATTATAACAACAGTACATAACCCAAGTGTTGATAACAATCAATAGAAAGGGGAAGATGCCAGAACAAATGTTTAATCTGTTCCAGAGGAATCTGATTAGTCTCCCACTTTACATAGATACAAATATAATGCATTTCTAGTAGTCTTCAACATTCAAATTTCTTTTATCCTAAAATGCACTCTTTAACATGGACAGTTAAAAGGTTCGTCATGCTTTTTTTCATGTAGATTAATCTACTCAGTGTGGGGTGTCTTTTTCGGGAACACCAGGATATTTGTCAAAGGGAAGCTGGGAGTCAAACAACAAATCTCTATTCTGAATTGATTTTTGGGTGGAATTGAATTTTCAAAATATGAATTTCAGACACATTATGAAGCATATTCTCCCTGAAAGTTCCCAATATACATACATCCAGCCTGTATTTCCCCATTTGTTTGTTGTGGCTCGACATATACTGTAAGAGTGCCTTATCCTTGCGTGGGCTAACAATTCCCAGTATAATCCCCATACATACTTCAGGGGTAAGTATGTGTATGGTAGCAAAACACAGGATGGATGAGATGGGTGAGAGTGTTAATGGATGACTGAGGTTTCTACTACCAGAAAAATACATAAATCAAACCCATTTACCATTTCTGAGTTGAAACAACTTTCTTGCTGAAATATGTCTCTATCTGCAATAATCATCCTATTACAGGTAAATGCAAGATTTTCTAAGCATCATAATCATATACTTGCATTAATAAGATTATGTTGATAGTCATTCAGAACACACCATTGTTAATAATTCCTTTATTATTTTAATTAAACACCAATGAAATGATTCAATACCAGTTGTTTACTGTTTACTGAGATTGTGTACATCACACATACATCAAACCATGTCTTCACATATTTTTCATAGTAATTAAAAAAATATTCATAATTTATTAGAAAAAAAGAATAGATGGTCAATTCTTGAATCTCCCTTTCCATGTTTTACGGGTTTAGAGGTAGCGTTGGATAGAAACAGAATATAAGGACAGTAAGCTCTTTATACGCATTGATTGGCTCTTACATAGTAAAAAAAAAAAAAAGAAAAGAAAATCTCCCTGTGAACCTGATCAAACAACACAAAATCAATGTGTGCTAACACACAAGTCCTGGTCAGGAAATCTGAATTGTGACCCCTGTGTACTTCAGAAGTATCGCAATGGGTTTTGTTGTACCTTCCACACATGGAATGTTTCTTAACTTTTATTATCTCCCTTCAGGGGAACAACATCAGGATGACATCGGCCGGGTGGGTATGGGGATATGCAGTTTTTAAGTTCTTTCCACTGACTAAGAAGGTCACCCTTAAGGCAACCGTTAGTGATTTTAGGGAAGGTTCTTCCTCATATTATACGTGTGCAAAGTTCAGAGTTAGGTTCAGATTCACTTTGTGGGTGCCAATTGGTGATTCTAACGTTATTCTGAAAACTGAAATGCGCATTTTGGCAATAATGCTGTGACCTAGAGAACTGCGATTGGCCAGCCTCCCTAATCAGAATTTAGATGGTATTTTGTTTCGCTTTTGACTTTTGTGCTAGTCATGGATTGTTCTTTGCAAAAAATAATTTTCAGACATAAGGTAGTCAATTCAGTGTCAAATCATATAAAAGGAATTAAAACAATTCTGTCCAGGTCAAGTAATTGCAATTCAGATTCAATGTGAGACAATTATAATCAAACATAAATAAATAAATTGAACAAAATCGTCCATCTAGACGACCCATCCTAAGTATGCACAAAGAGGTGGTGGAAAGAAAAATGTATTTTAACAGGAAGAAACCTCTTACAGATTCAGATTAATGGAGAGTGATTGTCTGATTGAACCCACTAGGAGTTGAGAGGAAAGGGGAAAGAGGAGACAACAAGGATTATGGCTTGAGGCCAGGGATACCTATTGAGAACGAGAAACCAAGGCAATGACCACAATAATATCCCATGTAAAAGTTCCACCAAATTTCTACACAGCAGCATAGCTCGGTGATGTTTTAGGGTTACCTGAAGCTGTTCCATTTATTATTTTCTTTATCAAAAAGGCAGAAAAACAGAGGGGTCTGCTTTACATTAAGTGCTCCATCTGGAAATTATTGCAAAGTAAGAGTCTCAATATATGGCAATGGTCATTTATTAATTTAACCTTTAACTTGGTTATTTTATTTGTTAAACGCTTTTCTTTCGTGCTCGTAATAAAATAAACGTCTATTTCTTTTCATGTGCTATTCCACTGCTCTTGAGAAAATTACAATGAAAAATGCATTAAAATATAAAAAAGTTCCCTACACCTTTTACTTTCAAGTGTACATGAAAAATGATTTGCTTAAAATTTGATCATTTATTTATCAACTGTGTGGTCAAAGACTCCTTCTCCCCCCCTGGAGGAGGTCTTTATTCATGTATATGTGCAGACATTTTTATAAGACACTGCTCACAATTAACAAATGGCTCTGTAACTCCTCAATGCATAACTTACATTAAAAATACAGTAGCTGTAATGGGGTATAGGTGTAGCTCAGGCAGACATTAGCAAACACTACATGAAAGTTACATTTACATTACATGTCATGTTACAACACTCGCCTATTTCCATGTCGTCTGGTACAGTTTCAATTAGTCTACATTATTTCCAAACATACAAGGCTGTTCTGTTTACAGAGCACGTTTCAGAAATCTTGGTGATTCAAAGAGCTTTATTCATGTTTAGAGAAGAGGATGCAATGATTAGAATATGATTGCATTAATTCTGCTAGTACTCGATTTATTTTAATGTCAGACATTTAAGACAGAATCTCAGGAAGATGAAAAACCTATTACTTTATGTTAGGAACAACGTTGCTGGTTACAAAATTCCCTCCTTTGGGAAAACATTTGAAGATTATAGTCTAAGTAACTGCTTGGTAACAGAACTCTATTTCAACCAACTGAATTAAGCTCCCAAAAAAGGCTTTATTGGTAGAAAATGTTGATCCTCATAATGTAAAATGAGATGCAATGGAGGGAGAAGATAAGCCTTATGTTTTCACCCAATAGGCCCTTCTGTGAAACATTCAGATAAAGAAAAAAGACCTTACCCAAAAACTCCTTTAATTTGTGGTTGGATTTCAACTTGGTTATTGTTAGAAGAATTATCAAAAGCAAGCCAGTCTTTTATGGAAGTACCATCTTTTATGACACAATCACAACCATCATCCAAACTAAAAATACCTTTCAAGATAAATCGAAACCACTGTGGTCCGATCTTTTTTTTTTTTTGCTTGTTTGTTTGTCTCTTGTTCAGATATTTAAAAAGTTACATATAAAAATTGTAAAAGTTAAGATAAATCCAGTCATGATTGAGACCTGTCCTTCTCTACAGCATCAAAATATTGTAATATGTATATTTTACATACACTCCAGTTCCATTCTTACAGCTTGTATCTGCTGTAAAATCTTTGTCATGTTCAAGGATTTAATAAGAAAGAAATTCTGAATGCAGCCATTTTCCAAAAAGCACATTTTAAACCACTAAGCATAAAACAAATGAAGGATGATATCCATTGATAAATGGCATTTGGCTTGTCGAGTAAATTGGCGTGTCATACTTTTCATGCTTAATCTCACCAGAAACTAAATAACCCTGCAGTGGTTGTATCTCTCCCAATTGCTGATTAATTAAGTGCGTTCCAAGGTCGTCTCCCATCCTCTCTATTATTACAGAAGGCTAATTGCAAATGAAAGTGAATAAACAGAGCATATTATACCATATCATTAGGTATTACACACTGTGTATAGACAGCAATTTACCCACTGGAAGAAAGTAGACTGCCATGGCTGATAGGAGAATTTACTTGATTTGGTGAATATGACTGAGCTTAAAGAGCTCTAATGGAATTTAAATATCCTTCAAAGCAACCAAAGAAAGTAGAAATAAACAAAAAAAGACTTGGTCTGTGGTTAAGTAGAAAGCACAGAGTGGTCATCATGTTGGTATAGAAATCTAATACCGGCATGTACCATCTGAATAATGGACATCAATGTATGTCTGAAAGGAGCTTGTGGGCTGTTCTTGAGCCTTGGGACCATGAAAAATGTTATATTATTATCATGTTAGAATGAAATATTTCTACAGCAACGTATGTCGGCTGGTTTTCACAGGACTAACCAATTTCCACATATGAATTTGACTTAGCAAGAGATGAAATACTGACTCAAAATGAATACATTAGAATAGTAAAGCGCAGACACCCTATCGCTTTGATCCCAGAATCCTTGCAGGGAGACATGAAGGAATTATCATGGACATTATTACAGTAATCATGTGTATGTAAATTCAGGTTTATGTAGTGTGATAGGCCATGGTCTGCTATGCACTCTGGGTAGGGCAGCAGCCATTCATAATTGATACTCGACGTTTACTGTGAGCCCAGGTGTGTTGCAGGAAATAACCACTGACCCAATTTCAGTCAGAAACCGGCATGCTTTTGTTAATTTGTTTAAAAGCCGTAATTGCTTTTGGTTTTTTATAATTCATGAACAAGGGGCGTGTGGCATTGGCAAGGCACCAGCATCTATTACTCAACCACCCATGAGAGCATCCTCAGACTCGCTCGCAGACTGATGGTAAACACATGCATGTGCAAGCACTGAGACACACGAGCACACATGCACACAAAAAAAACACAACGCTCAAGTTGGATGGCTGCAGATGTTAAGAAATTAGAAACTTTGCCAAGTGAGTTGCTGGTGGTTAAAACTCACGTTCACTGACAATTGATTTTTCTATAACCCCTAAGAGGCAGCTGTTTAAAGAGTTGGATTCAGTGTGTTGCCAATAAAGAGGATTTTTGTTAAGGCTGCTTATGTTTAGAGGGGTACCAGACAAAATTCATAATATGTACAGAATTTTCATTATGTAAAGTTTTTTCCTTCCTTTTAAATCACAGGGTTTGGGGATGTCTTGGTATGAAAAATGATTTTTTGAAATAAGATATTGAGCTTTTCATGAGATTATTCTGTCACAGACCCATCTTATGATAAAAAGGGCATTAAATGTGTCCTGAAACAATTCTTACATGTAATCGTTCAAAATTCTGTAGAGGAATGGCCACAATATAGCCAAAGTCTGCTGAGTTGGGTCACAAACAGATATCATATCATTTGAAAGTCAAATTGCTAATCATTACTGTCAAGAACCCACAAATAGGCTTTTTCAGTGATACAACAGAATGACAGAAAGGATGACAATTTCTCCCGTAGCCACAAAAGACAAAGTACATTCCGGTAGTTAGAAAACAGTTACATGGACATGTTTTCTCATATTTTCTTAATGAGCATAAATTATGCTCCTCCAGCTCAAGACGGGAGGAGAACACACCCCGGGAAGCATGACATTAAAATGTAAAACCATTAAGAGTTCAAGAGCTGTTAATGAAAGTCAATTTGTAAGTTGGGATACAGGGATAGAAGAGCAAAGAAAACTGGGTAAAAAGGGAATAAAATTACAAGAACAGAGACAGAAGGACGAAAAAAATATATTTTTCATGCTAGTGACAATGAAGCTAGTCACTGAAGCAGTGTTTTTATGTGATAAACTTATTTCTAAACTTAAAATGATATGAAAGTCTGCATTTTGTATATTCAAGTAAAAGGTGTGCTGCACATAATGAACAGCATCAGTTTTGACCTCTCAATCTTAATTTGCATGACATTAAGGTATGCAAATCAAACAGATTGCTTTTAATTTCCACAGTACAGTCAGTTTCAGGTATGAAGAGTCGGTACTATTATCTCAAAACAAACATTGTCACAGTTTGGACATTCAACCAAATATTTAAATCATACATTTTTGTGTGATTGCAAGACTTTAGCTGAATGGACTTATATCAAATAGATTCAAATTCGAAAGGGATGTGTGTTTTTTTTTCTCTTTCAATCGATAACTATTACCAATCATTATTTCAATACCAATAAAAACAACATAGTCATCTGAATATTTTTTAAGTAGTGCATTTCAAATTGGTAAAAGATTTTTCCAAGTCCGGTGGGTTTCCGGTTGTTTCCTGTGTTTAACAAACTTGTGCTGTTACGCTCTAAATGTTCTATCGGTTGAAAGTTTTGGAGGTGGGTATGTAGGGAATGGGCTTAAAGCTGTGGAGCTCACAGTCCGCCATTCTCTTTTTATTCTTTTGTTGTTGCTCTGTGGAGGGGAGCTGCGGCTATCAAGGTCTGACATCTATGCCAAGATCTAAGTTTTAACTTACAGTTCACCTGTCAATTGTTGTCATGTGGCTAATGGCAGCATTTGACAGAGCAACACTTTCTGAAACATGGCTAACAGTCTGTGAAACAAATGTATTTTCAAAACTAAACCTAGTTGGTTCCATCTAATTTAAGAAACATATTTAGGAAAACACCTTTTTTTCCTGTTACTTAGCTTCACTTCATGGCATTGCATGAATATTTTGACATCATGGTATTTCTTGTTTACTTAATTGTTTTTTCCCAGTTTCTGAATCATTATTGTTGTTGTGTCAGACAGGCTCACTCTCCATTGATCTATTCTAGAATTCCCCCATGCTTGACTTAATTTAAATCAGAATCAATCAATATTTATAGCAAAGTCCGTATCTGATCACACACTGTACCTTACAGTAAAGAAGCATGCCCCAGAAAAGTAGCTGGTAGAGGCAGTGAGGGGAGTGGAGGGGGTAGAAGGGGAAACTAAGAGGAAATGTATAAAGGATTTTAACGACTCATTTGTCTGGCTCCTTAATGAGAGGAAGCGGAACAAAGACCCTGGCTAATATTCCGAGGGGTCTAATTAAAATTAGGTGTGATCCGATGGAAAAAGGAGCCACAGAGGTGATTTTAGTCACAGCCCAAAAGAGACCGGCTAATTAGAGAGAGTGATGGCCTTTACTTGGGAAAACCACTGGAGACTCAAAAGGACATGCACATTGTCCACATCCCCCTTAGCCTGGCATGGGGCTTGTTGCCACACTCTGCTGCCGCTGGAGAAAAAGGGGACACTGTCCTCAGTGAGTTGAGAACAACTGGGAAGAGCAGATCTCATAAAACTCAGAGAGAGAGGGAGAGTAAGCACTATAGCCTTTCCTGCTGTTTCTCATTTTCAAATGCAAGGAAGAACTCAGACTAGAACCCAGGATATAAAAAAAACAAACAAAAAAAACACATATCCTGGCTCCAAGGAGAAGTTCAGGATCTCATCCATGCGCCCACTTCCCTCCACCAAAAATATCCCAAACACATGAAACGCAATCCTCATTCCCGACAAACTTGAACCTAATGTTAGTTCAGCGTTTGATCACAGTTTCCTCCGAGCTCTTCGAGCCGTGTCACTCTCATTGATGAAGAAACATCAATAGCTATTTGTCACTGTGGGCATTATGTATATGAGCTATCAGTTTGTCTTTGATTTTTCCCAGCAGCTTGTATATGTTTATCTTACCTTTGACATTGAGGGAATGCCGTCTTGTTGTTTTTTATGACACCGTGATCGCGCTTGCCCTAATCTTAATTGATGGTGCTGTGGCTCATCTGCTAAAAGCAGCCTATATTTATCTGCTCGGACTATATGTGCACACTAATACCAATTGCTTTTTCTGCCGCCTGCCCTTGGGAAGTTGCCAGGAAGACTCCAAGAAGGCAAGGAGTATCAGCCTAACGTCTCAACACCGTAGCGTCCTAAATCATTCTTTTAATAATAAAGACGCATAAAAAGACCACTTGGGTACAAGCAAATACTCATGGGAAAGTGTTGTAAGCATCACTCTGTCAGGGATAAGAAACTGGGATGCGAATAAATGAAGGGAACCTTGATTGAATTTAATTTTCAAAGCAGCTCTTGGCTTGAAGACACTTTCCCCAAATATAACCAATTAGTTCTCAGACCAGAGGCGTGGGATTGTCAAATGAGGCAGCTTAAACATTTATGTTTCAGGAAATAGAACTTTCTCCTTAGTGTGACGTACTTGCAGAAAGAGCGCGTTGGAATGCAAAGAAAAAGAAGAGGACTATTGTTTACATCTGCAGTGGTATCTACAGAAATAGAAAAAAGAAACTAAGGCTATACTTCAACTGATTCACTAAAACAGGAGAATGTGATAAATAGATAACAAATATTTAGAAAATGTCATAAATTAAATTAAATCATCTTCTGAATGAGTAAAATGTAACTATCTTGTACATGAATTGAGCTGCACAAATACATTTGCTTTGTCTATTTGACTCTAAAGCAACAAGTTTCATCCACTCATTTATTCACTAACATATACAAAATTGTTCATATACATATTCTTCCTATCTATTGCATAGCATACCAATATGCATTACCATGACCAGTTCTTTTGTGATCTAACGAGCACTGAAGGACGTATATTATTTAATTGCTTTTTATCTTAAATCTTTCAGTGTTTAGACATGAATTTAGTTCCAGATAGTTCGATAAAATTGTACTTATCAACACAAAGGTGCTAACCAGCAAATCTATGTTTCTTTGTCACTTAGCTATGGTAAACCTGACAATAATTTAACCTTGAAATCAGCCCACTTTCATGGCTCAATCCACTAATAGAGAAAAACAAAAAACTTACTTGGAATGAATAGATAAATGAAAGTGAAAGAAACCACCACCCACGAGTTCAACTGGAACTCCTTGATGTTTGGCAGTGGGTGTGGGTGTCATGGAGTGTCTGGTAATGGATTATCACCAATAGATCCTTGCTTCCCATGGATGACTTGACTCTTTGAAATACTCTCTATGCATTTTTAACCACTTAAGGGGCTTTATGTCCACTCATTTCCTTATGGTTGCGGTTGTTACTGTGGAGGAACTCTGTTGTCATAACATCCATGTCAATTACAACAACAAAAAAAACACAGTGCCTAAACACAACATAAAGAAAGAAACTATTCCCTAAAATGTATTAAATCTGGTAATAGGTATTCCAAAATGTTGTAGAGACTCCCTATGCCAGAATGGGGTGCTTCAATTCATAAGATATGTCTGTTAAAGTGTGAAGAATAGGTGTGAGTAGGAGCACATGTGCGGATCTGTCCCTTTATCCTCTGTGGTAGGGTAATGCTTTGTTTCAGGTTTGTCCCATTTCTTATTGTATGAAGGGTGTCTAGATTGAGCCCAGGTGGCTTCCTTTAATCTTAAGGATGAGCAGATTTAAAAGTTGAATTGGTGTGGTGGAAACCATACATAAATGAGTTGTGTTAAAAAGATAAATTTGATTTTCTTTTTTCAATCCTAAATATCTTTGGGCATGTTACGTATAATGCAAAACCGCATGCATGCGTTCAACATACTGTAAAGTTCCCGAAACAATTTTCTTGTCATCTGCAGAACTTACAGCAGTCCAGTCTTTGTTTAAAGGCTCACAGGCCGTTGTTAGATTCCAAAACCACTGAGGTGGGACCTGATGTGCCTAGTGGCTGGGATCTGACAGGCTGCGTGTGCCACAGCAGGTTCACAAAGACCTCCAATGAGAAATTGATCTGACAACCATTCAAGGGTAAATCATTTCCACAAGTTAATTACATTTGAAGAGGAAAAAAAAAAACTGAACAGGATTGAAAATCTAAGGCATCTGTGCACCGTAAGAGCCAGGTCTGTACCAGGGGAACACTTCCACTTACTGACTGATGGATTGCACAAACTACTCAATGTCTGCTTTGGGTCAGGGAACATTCAATCCTCACTGAACACACTGATCAACCGCTCCAAAATCTCCAAGAAAAAGCGTATACAATCCTACAAAACATACAAGTTTAAACAATTTTTTTGCCAATGATTTCAGGTGATTTAACACTCTTGTCGTTGATTGGTTGCTGATATTAAACCGATTAATTAATCAGACTTATGCTTCACAACGTGATACGTCTTTTGTTTGTAGTCATCCAATGTACACATCACGTCTGATTAGATTTGTGTATTTTAATGGAACCATGGGTGAACCCAAATCTCTTTTAAGTGACTTTAATCTGCTCAGATTAGTCAATTTGTGCCATGTGTGAATATAATACAGTAAGAAGGGGTTGCATTTTTATGGATAAGTAGTCAATAACATCAGCGTGTTAGTGCCATAGTGCTCCTTGGCTGGGATCCAACCTGTTAATACCATTACGACAGTACTGGTAAAAGGCCTGTTGGCTTTGCAAATTGAGCCACTGTAGGCTAGCCGGGATCTGATTGGATTTCCTCCAGTCCTGCGGCTGGGAACATGTGTTTCTGCCATCCCCAGAGCAGCTGTCAGTTTTCTGACGGCGATGTTTCTCTCCGCTGGGGGAAAGCGAGAACAGAGAGAGAGAGAGAGAGAGAGAGAGAGAGAGAGAGACGGCGGAGGGGGAGGCAGAGACAGAGAGAAGCACCCGTGGCTATTTACAAAACATTCATTGTTTTATCGGCGCGAGGCAGTCGGAGGCGCTCCTCGTCCTCACCACCTCTCATTAATCAGTGACAAAGCCTTATTTAAGAGCTTGTTGTCCTGACCTATTCGTGACTGACGTTGGCATTTAAGAAATACCAGCAAAGAGCGCCACGGTTTTCTGTAAAGGGGGGGGGGTCAGCGTGCAGCGTTTAAGTTCCGAAGCCGAGCCATTAATATGTTTCCACTCTGAGGAAGTTGTCAGGGCGGTGACAGCCCCCCTTCTCGCAGTCATCAGTCAGGTGGGGGGGGGGGAAGGGTGTTCGCTCCGGGTTGATGAGCTCAGTGGGTGATCACCTTTCCTAATGAGAACGACCGGGAGATAGCATGGAGAGAAAAACTGGGGGAAAAGACATGGCCGGTCACCTGTTTGGAGAGATAAAAGAAGGAACCGACACCCTTAAACGATCCAATGAGAGATTTTCAAAGTGAATCAAGTGTTCACAAAAGCATCTAAAAGGAACACTCACAGGAGTGAGGATACTGAAATGCTCTGAGCACTACCCCAGACAAGAATTTGGCACAAATGGGGACAGCTACTGTATAATCATTCTGGTGATGGTTTCTTATAAGGTTGATATTCCAGTGACTGGCAAGTGAGCGGAGAATACGTCTGACAAAGGTTAGCCTCTCACAACTTCCCGCACCGTCTTACGTACAGCTGTACATCCGTCACTAGGGGCTTCATCATTAACACGGTCTCTGTCGAGATTTCATCACGGGTCAAGTTCAATGGAGCTCCGGGGCAAATAAAAGGCTCTTCATAACTCAGCTGCTCCATAACCACGACCGGATGATTGACAGTCTCATAAGCGATGCGGTGACAGCGAAGATGGGTAGGATGTAGAGGAGACGTCATAGCGAAAGGAAAGCAAATAGGAAAATGAATTTGAGAAAGAGCAGATAGAGGGAACCTATCCCCGGCCAGCAGAATATGCCCTCGACAGGTCCCAAAGTCTACACTAATCAGTCCAATTCATCTCACTTCGGTCTCTCCAGATTCGGATTAATTTCTTCCTACTGTGTTCATTTTCCTGCTGCATCCATGTTCCTTTTCATGCTGTTTTTTTATGCTTCCCGGGTCACTGCTGGGTTCCTGTGGTTTACGGCATGTACGGATTTACCTTTTGCCTGTGCTGACTTTCACTTTTGAGCTATGTTGTTCAACAGATTACTGACAAAGCATTCCAAAATTCAGTGTGCACCGTGCAATGTCCACTCACATACTCATACATCACTTTTTAACCTGTCCAATATAACAAGCCTTGCAGTTCTTTTTTTTTCCATCTGACAGATTTACACACCGATAGACAAATCAGAGGCAAAAGGAAGGCCACTTCAACCTTCGGCCTCTGGGAAGACATGCATTAAACTTTCTGATTCTCAAACAAACACTCACCACCTCTGTTCCTTCATCCTGTTTAGATCATGTTTTTGCTCATCAAACATTAATCCCTACTGTGAGAAGAATGGAATAAAGTTCATTTTAGTTGTAAGAGCAAAAGGCAATTCAGACAAGCATCCATATTTATATACAAGTTATCAGAGTTACTGAGAAGGGTTAGGGTTTCAGGTTAGGGGAAATGTGCTGCTCCTCAGTTTTATTATGAGACACTGTGTTATTCTGTAACATTTGCCTGTTGCCAAAAGTTCCAATGGAGGGCGCCCAGGATGGTTATTTTGTGATGTAATGTGGCTGACCTCTTTCATTAGATGCTTGGAGAGCCCCAGCCCACAGTGTAGGTCCTTCCACTCAGCAGCAGATCAACTACCACACCGTGATACAGTTTCTTTCAGTGCTAGCATCTGTTCATGGGAGAGCTGTACTTCCTTTAGCTCCTTTTAAAAGAACACTCCTGATTGTACCTTCATTTTGTCCAGGTTTGTTGTTTGTGATGTTGAAGGCTCCTGACCGATGATTGAAAAAGGTCTCTCGACTGCTTTTTCATTCATATGGAGTGGTTGTTCAGGTCTTTTGAAGTCAATCCATCCATTTTTTCTATACCACTTATTCCCAGCACCCCGGACAGGTCACCTGTCCATCACAGGGCCACACATTGAGACAAACGACCACACACACTCACAGTCAATCCCATTGCAATATGGTGTGTCCAATTAACCTAACATGAATGTTTTCAAGGAGAACGTAAAAACTCCATACGGAAAGATCCTGGTCCCCTGGGGATTCAAACCGGGCACCCTCTTGATGTGACCACCACCCCACTGTGCTTCCCGTCCTCTAAAGAAAATAATACAATTGTTAAGGACCATGCTCATGTTCTGACACTTCTAAACCAGATGTGCCACCTCAAGCCTGACAGCTTTCTCATCGCTGTCAGCGATCAGTGCATCTTCCCGCTCTAACTTCCTGTGGGCAGACAGTAATAAAAGTAAACATCTTGGTGAACACCTACGCTGTGTACATGCCCCTCAAGCTGATTTGCTCACATTCAACTTCTTGTATGTACCGATCACCTGATGTGTCACCTTCCTGTAGGTAGGTAGTAGGATGGAACAACCCCTAAAGGCAGAGAGAAATCTCGTTTAAGGGAGTAGAAAGGTTTAAGTCGTTGAACGCTGACCGTGATGCAGTATAATAATTGGTAAGTGACGGGCACTGACCAGTTGCTTGTGTCAAATTGCTCCTCTTTGCATTGTTCTATGGTTTGTTTTCTGATGACTCTCTCTATGCTAGATTCAAGAATTGATAGTCCTCAGATCTAAAATCCATAACTTTTTCTTTTGAAAAATGTAATCCTGGATGTCTTACTGAGAAACACCTTTGGTTATTTGTGTTGTGACATTTTCAGTCAAAGTTTAGTTTTTTTCAGAACCATTTCAACAAATTTCCAGATAAGAACTTTCAGGAAACAAGTAGTGACTCGTTTAACAATTCTAACTTAGGAAATTAATGGTAATTAAGATGTGTTCTGAGATACAATGGTACAATGGTTTTCTTTATAAACTCTTTTTATGCTGGTGTAGACTTTGTCCTGTGTATTTTTCCTCAGTTGGGATTGGAAAATTTATATTTTTATGTAGATTAAGCATTACCAGTTCGGTGTCAATAGTTTTCATTGCAATGATAGGTTAGCATAACCCTGTGGAGATAGTAAGGCAAAGGAATATGTTTCCATTGGAACAAATAACTTTTTATGGGTCATTTGCGGCAACGAAATGGCTTCAAAACAGAGTAACAGAACTTTCTGATACATCCAAATAATAAAAAAATAGTTATTCTTTAAGAATTTCTTGAAAAAATTGCTATGGATCTGAACTGTAGCCTTATTTCAACATGTTGAACATGGTCAGTTTCAATGACTGATGTCTTAATTTAAAATCAAACTGACATACTAGTCAAGCGGCCTGACACTACACATTATGAAGGCAATAATTAATTAATGGGGAACTATTTTTGGATTTTGATACAGATTTAATTAGAAATCCAAAATGTCATACTTTTCTATTTTCTTTATAGATTACTGGTGTTTTGTCGAACGAGGTATAATACACTGTCATTACTCGGGGTAGGACATTTATCTTGGTGAACATCTGGGTTTCATAAAGGTTCACTAATTATTTCATGAAGCTGCAGATGCACATTGCTAAAGCATACTGTCACACATCTAAAACTATAATCAGATCAGTTTCAGTTTCCATTGTATTGGTTTCTTTCAAAAGTCCCCCCGCCCCCAAAAAATCCAACTGTTTTAAAACTGTACCAGAGTCTGAATGGCAGAACTTAGTGCTTTATGGACTGTATGTTATGATCTGGCTGTATCTTTGAATCCTCCACTTAATGTCTATACAACCAGTTTCTGCAGACCGACTGCCTAAATCCTACCTACACCTGACATTTATTGCAGCATATGTTCGATCCACAAAAAAGGGAATCCCTTATTGCTCGTTTGGGCTGTAACCACATGGGAAAAGATCCAGCCACCAGGCATGTCTTCCCATCTATTCTCCACGGTTAGGACCCAGTTTATTCAACCTGGTCAGAGTAACTGAGAGTACTGTATTACACTTTGTATGGCACCTCACCCCACATAGAAACAATTAGCCATTAGAGACCACACCAGTGGGAAATAACCCTGACACTGTGGTCCCTGTGATACTTAGGGCACTCACACCGCTCCACCATAATGAGGGAGAATTCAAATGGGAAACGTAATATTCAGTAGAGCATTAAGACTTCTGCCTATACATTTTAACAGTGTTAAATGTGAAACAGTTTAATGCTACAGCCAGCTTTCTCCTTCTGCGGTGCAAGTCTTTTTCCTATTCACATAATGACAAGAGGAGAGGAATTCCACTACTTTCTTAACAAATGCAACAAAACATCTTGTTTTAATGGGGAATACATTTACTTACTGGATGTGTAGGTACATTGACAAATGAACACATTTTTATTTTGATTCAATCTGTTGTTTTAACTAATCTGGCAGCACAACTAATGGAAACCTCATGAAAACAAATATCATATACACTGACATGTAACTAACACTTCTTAACAGAGATAAAACCAACAAGTCATGTTTATTTTCTCAATGAAGCAGATTCAAATTCCTAATCAATGTGTGCTTGTCCATAAATACTAAGAAATCAAGCAGAAACGTATCTGTTTTCATAGAGCTACAGTCATGAATAAAATACTAACATTTTAGCTACCTCAAACGGAGTAAAACATGCTTTGAAACATTACTGATGTGGGTGAAAAGAAAGATTTTCTAACAAAAGGACAATGTTTTGGATAGGAGAAAAAATCTGTTAAGTTTTCAACATCACTGAAGTGTGACCTTTTTTTAAAAAATAGACAGACAACAACACACACAACTGAAAACCGGTTGAAAACTGACCCAGATATGACAGTATTGATTTAGGTCTGGAGATTTACAGCTCAGATTCAACTCGGATTTGATTTAAGAAGAGGAGCACAGTTTAGGTACACCTGTAGAGGGACCATGTTTTACCTTCAGGATAAAAAAAAACAACTAAATATAAACATAAATATTAAATGTATATATATATTTGAAAGACTGTTGAAACCTCGTATTCAAAAAGCTAACATCTCATAGGATTGTGTCAGGATGTAGTGTCATCAAATTATTTGAAACAATTTCCAAAATGCTTTCATTCAGTATTTGAACATCTTCCAAATACTTTCTGGTACCTTGTTTTAGTCAACTACTTATACACTCCAACATAATCAAATACTCTGATGCATAGTAACAGAGTGTAAGAAATAGAATTAAAGATAGATTACATTAGAAAAAAGAGAATAACAAGAGGCCAAGGTTGGAGTCCTGCTTGGGAATAAATAGCTTCCCCCCACCTTCTGTCACTCCTCCTTAGTAAAGGGATGTTACTGGCTTAGAAGCCAGCACTTTATTCATGTATGCATTTTCCAATTGGCATTGGTCACTGGTGTGACCAATGCTTCACTTGCCACAGCAGAAAAATCACTTCTAATGTGAAGCTGTAGAAAGTTGAATTTTGACAGATCTCAGACAAGAGACTGACTTGTAAAGTTAGGAAGGAACAACTGAGTAAGGGTTAGCATTACAATGTAATACTATTCCTCGGTACATTAACCACTGGTGATCTCAAGTATGTATGTTTAGAATAAATAGTAAATTACATAATACATGGGAAATTGTGTATAATTGAATCTGACACTGATCACACTAGCATCACAAGTCATATCTGCTTAATTTTTGTCTTTATTTCTGAATTTGTTGTCTGCAATCTCCCCATCGGTAAGAAAAAAATTGATATTCCATTATCAGCTTGCAGTGTTATCCTAGAAAAGAAATGGACCTGTTTAGTGCATTTTATTGGGTAAATTGGGTCAAGGGCAATGAAAATGCAACTTTAGAACATATGCTGGTGTTTAAGCTTAGATATATTGTGCAGATTCTGCTAAGAAGGGAGGGCCCATTGCAGCCAGAGAGCTTCTTTTAAGTGTCAGGCAAAGCTAAAGCCTTTTTTTATACTGACCCTATCTGTGGACTGGACAGAAAATATAGATAGATAAGGAAAAATGTGCAACATCTGGATTGATGAAAATATGAAAACACAAAAAGTCAATAAGTGGAATCAGTTATCCCAGATACGACTTGAAAATTCCATTGGAATCAATAAATGAAACTCGATTTTCACCATTCAAGGCATCCCTCAGAACATTGCCAAGTGTGATTCCCCACTCGCCACCTGCCTCTGACCCAACCGCTCCTTCCCGCTTCATCCTAAACCCTCATATTATTTCTCCTCTAAACCAATAATCCAACAGGCTCCTTGGTGGGTCCGCGCCCTCACTTTTTTCCCACGGATCGCTACATCCCACATGTTGGTATTTGGAAACCCTGCTTGTCATCCAAAACCTATCAGAGCAGGGCAAGCCTTTCAGCCAGGAGTGAATGTTAAATTATGTAGGATGGAAACAGAGAGCGGGGCTTGACGAACAGGAAGGGGTGTGCAACGGGCAGAATGAGAGCACCAAAAAAAAGGGAGAGGCAGTGGGAGCTTTGAGAAAGAGGGAGAGAAAAGGAGTTGTAGGCCTGCCGCTGTCAAGCAGAACTGAGTCTCCAGATTCAAAGGGGGGATTTTCACATTATGATTCTGTAACAGTGTATTGCGCACTTCAAAGACCTTATTACAACGGCCTATTAGCATTCATGCTGCCATTCACATTTCAAGTCCAACACCTGCATGGGAAAAGAGGGCAAGGATTTGCGATGCAAAGGACTGACCTGGGATCATAAAACTGGGATAGAAGACTTGGATGGAATAGAAAAGAATAGTTTAGAGGAAAAAGCGGCAGGACTTGAATTCTAATTAATATCATTGTCAGGATGTTAAAATGATGATGAGAGATAGAGAGGGCCATGAGCACTTTGTGGTTAGTCCTATTTTCATTTTCTCCTATGAGTAAATAAGTATTTTTTTTAAAAGCGATTTACCTTAGGTGCATTGTGAATTCCCTTTGCCCCTTCTGAAATGACATACCTCTAATACTTTGTATGTCACTCTGAAACGGGGTTAAATAAATCCTTTACTGAGTAGCAATTTAAAAACGGGAGAGCTTACACTCATTTCGGTGAATGTGTCAGTCTAATAAAACAGCACATTTATTTCTTTTAATAGGGATGCATCATGTCAGTGGATTAGATTGGCGTGGACCCCAGAATCAACTTTACTGAATCAGCTCATGGTTCAACCATGACACATTCTCCACATTTCCCATTCTCTTCATTTTCACATTGCTTCATTGGTCACGGGGGGGAAAAAAAACAACTTTTTCTCTTACTTTTGTTTGTCATTAGATTGATTTTAGAAAACTAGTTTGACGTGGGCCTTGTGGATTATTGGGAATTAATAATGACAAAAATGTAAAAAAAAGCAAAAAGAAAGCTGTTTTATTACAGTTGTCCAAATCCTTACATGACCCCTGTCATCACCAACACCATAAAGGTTCACCAAATTTAAACTCGTTTCGTCAACCATTTAGCCTTATTTGTCTAATTTTAGTATAAGGAAGAAATGCATTGAAAACAGTGTGTGTTCTGTGTATTACCCCCCGTCCCATAAATACAAAATAGCAGAACAGATAATAATACTTCCTTCCACCGTCCAAAACAATGTATTTGAGGTTAATTTGACTCTCCAAGTTGCCCCTAGGATGACTATGAATGTGATTGTGTGAGGTTGTTTGTAGTTGTGTGGCCCAGCAATGGACTGCTGAACTGTCCAGCGTGGATCCTGCCTCTCGTCCATTATTAGCTGTGATAGGCTCCACAGATAAACTCTGTCTCACCCCGATAGACGCACAAAAGAGGGTCATTTTATCTCATCTCAGAATCGGTAAAAGCTACCAAGATTGATAGTAATGTTTATTATCATTATTCTAATCATTATTTTGCTGGTGTGAAGCATTTAGAATTAGTGCTGCACTACGCATCAGACACTTATTAACTCTATGAAAGGGACATTGTGTAAAAACACAGGCCGTGGCATGGTATAGTGATTAATTCAATACCTGTGTCTTTTATATTCAATGGGGCATTTGTGTGAAAAGATAGCTCACAATTTAAAGGACGTAAAACAAATTGGAACACAAATAGTGAAAATAATGAAAGAAATAATGAAAATAAATAGACCTTGGTTTTTGTCTGTGCTGCATCAACAAATATAAACCAAGGGAAATCATCATATAAAAGTCAATGTGATTAATTTCCACAGCAACTCAAATGCAGGCTTTGTAATGTGTGAAGCCTGTTCTTTGGTTGCAACACTGACTGCTTCTTATCTCATTCTGACTTGTATACATGTCATTGGATTATGTGTGTTTTCCAGAAGCCCCAGGATATAGCTTACTCACCAAAGCATGCTCAAGCTGCCGATGACGGGCTTTTGATGTAAAGTCTCTCTCTCGCTACACCCCACAAGCTGTTTGCTACAGTTCATTAGCTTTTTGTTGATTTGAGCGGTGAGACTTGATATTGTTGCAGGCTGTTCGGTCCACGCATTTCCTGGAACTTCCCACTAGCAGTTTGCCAGTGTTGAAAGAAGCACCGTCCATTATAACGGGACAATGTTGTGATCATGAAAGTGCCAACAGATCAGCCATTCATCTTACAGACTGTTGGGGAACTGTATTTTTATTTTGCCTCCTTTCCCCTTTGCTAGCCAGTGCTGTTTGAGTATGCCACATGGAAAAAAGTTGATTTAAATCTCAAAAAGATGTTCTCCCTGTATCTTAAAAAAGTTCCTTCAACATGAGGGATGATCACTTGAACTGCTATGAAATTTCTAATGCTTGAATTGTGTTACATGAAGAAAGATACAATTTATTTCTGGTGCCTCTTGCTTGAGCAAAGCTTGGCTTGACCTTCTTTTCCTGTTACCTCAAACTAGGAGTTCCTAGCTCTGTCTCCAGAAGGTAAAATACAAACTCGTCAGAAGCACCTCATATCAACTTAGACACCGCCATTTAAGGAGAGCAATAACATAATTTTCCTTTGAGGTTGAAGTATATTTCCAAGAAATTCATTTAAGATAATGTTATGTCTTTGTCTGGAGACACGGATAACCAATTCCATCTATTTATGTATGCTCGGGAGAGAGGGGCGACTGGGGAGTGCAACCATTTAACAAGTGAAATAACCAGAATACAACAAATCACCTTGTGAACTGTGGTCATGCAATAGCACACCAACATTGGCAGGCACCAGGAACAGATATTTGACCTGGCACCAGACCGAAACACTCAAAGGGAGAACAGTTGGATGGATCAATATGGCTGCTCAGAATAAGAGGCAGTGGGCTTTTAAGACAGATTGCACTCCTAAATGGACACGAACGTCTGCTCAAATGCCTCCCAGTGTTAGTCAGCTTAGATGGAATCAGTGCCAGGGGTTTTCTACCGTTATTTTCCATTTATATTAAATATTAAGCACCACGAAGTCCCTCGGGTTTGTGAGTACTTGGGATGAAAATTATCTCTGTTTTCCAAGTAAATTAAATTAACAGCCAAAAAGTGAACTTTACGACACATAATGCATTGAAGCCCCTGTGTTTTTCTGCCTCGGTGTTTAACTTCCAATTTTGACTGGAGTTTGATGATAGAACACACATATCTGCAATCTACTAGTCAGTCACAGGACTGAGCTGCAGAAAAGATGAACAACAATTAATGTAGAATGAAATGAGAAAGAATAAACAATGGGCAAAGTTAACACAGCAAACATTTAATGAGTCTACTCTTAATTAGTGCCACAGGAAATCGATGGCTTCCCCAAATACTTGTCATTAACAAACGAGCAGACAGCCACCTTGTGGGACCTGCGCTGAATAACTGTTTCTCCATCACATGTTGCAGCCCTGGTCCAGAAGGAATGCAAAATGGGAAGTGGTTGCATGCCTGCGCTTTCGGTTTGGACGTCCTGCTGTGTGAGAATGATCAAGAGAAAGAACATCAAATATTTTATGATTGCAGCAAGTAAGTAGAGAACAATTTATGTATGTGAGATGTGGGAAAACAAAGATATACAGTATAACAGTCTTCTATCTTGACTCATCATTTTTGTTTCAAACTATGATTTGTAAGTCTTTTGGAAGACAGTACTTTTGTTTTAGATTTATTCTCCATAACCATATGCTCTTACAAATGAGACCGGAGTAGAAGTGCTGTTAATTCTTTATTTTCTGCTTATTGGAAAATAACACAGACTCTTTTTTTTTTCTCAGGGTACGCTCACTTCTAATGAACATTGTAGAATTGTTGCAGCTATACATCAGAGTAGTTGGGATTTATCTTGATTCACCTGAGCTATTGCTTACTATTCGTTTAGCAGATGTTCTTGCAGAAGTTCTCAGATGTTTTGCGCATGACGTGTCGGTATTGTTATGTTTCTATGTCTGTATAGACATGGATATTCAAAATCAGTGATTTAACATTTAACTTGAGGACCACACGGTCACAGCACGAATCTGACTGTCTCTCAGACATATCAAACTGGATAAATGCCCATCACCTCCAACTGAATCTATCAAAAACTGAACTGCTTGTCGTTTAAAGCCAAACGAACCATCCACCAAAATATTCACATCTAAATGGAATCTTTGTCTTTTCCTCTTTCGTGTCGCATCGCGTTGCAAAACATTAGAAATGCCACCCAGGTCCTTGTGCAGTCTATGGTTATATCCGGCCTTAACCATTGCAACATGGATTGGTCTTCCAGCCTGTACTCTAAAAAATCTAGAAATGATCCAAAATGCGGTGGTGCATCTGGTCTTTAGTCAGCTCAAAAAGGCCCGCATTAAATTCAAGTCAGTGATGTTAGCATACAAAATGCTTAAGGGCACAGCTCCCATCTATTTGAATACTCTGGCAAAGCTCATATCTATTTGAATACCCTGGCAAAGGCTCATGTTACAACTTGGTCACTCCCGTCATTAGTGCATTGTCATCTTTCATTGCCTTCACCCTGTTTCAGACAATCCAGAAGCGTTCCATGTGCCGTTTCACAATGGTAGAATGACCTATGTAGCGGTAGAGGAACAATAGCGTCATTGTCTATATTCAAGAAACTCTTGAAGACCCAGCTTTTCAGAGAGCATCTCTTCATCTAACTCCCTCTTGTACCTTCTACCCCTTCTATCGCTTTTTCTTTACTTCCCTCTATATTTTCAATGTCACCACTGTTGCCTCTAACAGAGTCCGACGGATTTCTTTCTTTGTAGCTTATTGTTAGCTATGAAGTTAACTGTAACGTTATATCTGCATTGTAACATGCTTTGGATGTTTTGGATAAATGCTTAAACAAATGGCTGAGTTAGTAATGGGTTGATATTCCATCCATCCATTCATCCATCCATCGACTGTACAGTTTACTCCTGTTAGAGTTGCAGTGGAGCTTGAGCCCATCCGAGCTGTCAGTGAGTGACAGGCACGGTACACCCAGGACAGTCCATGAGTCAGTATTGATGAAATGTGGTAGATTCCAAGTAACTGATTCAAATTCTTCCTGCCAAGTATTAAGAAACAAACTGGTTGACCACTAAATGATTCATCTATGCTAATCTGTAAAGCAATACTTTCTTGATCATAGTCAATCAAGTTCTCTCACTGCCCACCAGAGGAACATAAGACATTGTAAGTTTAATAAATTTAAACTATCTTAACGGCACTGAAGTGCTGATCAGGACCCAAAGATTTCTTATATAATAATGTGAAAATGTCTTGAGTCAACCTTTATTTCTTTGTTTCAGGTCAGGCCTTTCATTTTTATATGTTGCACAATTTTAGGCCTATTGCTCCTATTGCTACACCTTTTTTCCTTTACTTATCTTGTTTGGTCCAACTGTTTCAACAAAGCACAGGCTCTGTGTTGAGAAAATGCCAAGTTTGTGACTAAACTATTTGTATGATGACTGGTTTTGATGGCCTAATTGGACAGTGATTGGTCCACAGCATGACATAACTATGCAGTTGATGAATATCCCAACAAAGGAACCCATTTTTACACACAGATGCAAATGCAAAATAAGTAAACTGCTTAAAACCCTGCCACATAAACCTCCCCTGAATAAATTCCAAACAAAGTAATGACGCCACAGTAAAGCCTTAAATTTATAATCCATACTGTATATGTGACATAGCCTTTTTACAACCAACTCAGCTCAGAAAACGATGTCCACGTTATCACTCACCGTGTAAACGCAGATCGGGTGCCTTAAATATTATTTAGATTTAAATCAGATGTTGTTAGACAATAGATTTCTGCTTAAAATGCTGATAAGATGGATAAAAAATGAATGTTTTACCTTCACCGAAACAAGGCTTTTAGCTCCATGTAAACATGCTTATATAAGAATTGCTATAAATGTCAAAGTCTAGTGTAGACCTCAACATCCTCTTTGGGGTCTGTATAAGCCTCACATTTCCTTTTTAATACTTTCACACAGATGTAAGCAAAAATGCTCATTCACAGAAGAAGAAGGGTAAAAGAAAATTCATGCTCATTTAATAGTTTTTCAGATGTTTTTATCTGTGACGTAGGTGGTCAGTCTGAAAAGCTCATATCTAAAAAGCTATATCCGGATTCTGATATCAGTCTGACATGATGGTCAATGAATTGATTCTCCTTTCATGCATGTATTTTGGGACGAAGACTTCCGAATCAAGTTGAACGGTCCATGGCGCTCCGTTTTGTGTCTTTTTTTCCGGCAAGATCCACTAATTAACACTGCTTACACTGCTCATATTCATACGATTCAGCTTGATGTGCCTTTTATATAATATCAAATGCAAATAATATAAAAAATCTTGAAAATGAAAGGATATCTCCCCCTTTTTCCCTTTTTTTTTTTACATGGATCTTGTGGTTTATCACCTCTCAAGAGCTGAATGAATCTACCGTTTTGGAATGAATGACTCCGTACTTTCACAAATCTGTGATGAACAGCAATCATTTTTCTACGGCCGCAAAGCATTTTGGGAGCTCAAATGCCAAAGCTCCTAAGAAGGTGAAAAGCATATTAACTTATTAACTTTATTTAAGGGACTTGAAACCTGCAAAGAAAACTGAAATTCGTTATGGAGGAGCTTTGAAGATTAAAGTGAACTGTCGTCTCATTCAACATTACAGTAGGTACTTTCATGCTCAAAGGCAACGCAATTTAGCTTCTTCGGGACGTGTCAGCGTCACTTGAAGACGGGGTACGTTCTCTGTTTGTGATGGCTTTGATGCGCTGAGTGCTTGATTGAGGCCCGCACGTTCTAAAAAGGGGACAAGCCCTTTGACTTTGATGGATTTCTGGGCAATATTAGTCAGCGGACATGTATCCCCCCTAAGCTGTGGTGGAACTGATCGAGGTTGACCAAATAATCTGCCAATTCCCTCCCTGGAAATGCAGAGACGACAAAAAGGAAACGTCTAAGTCTCTCAAGCCCTCATCCCCGGGAGCTGGATCAGCAGTTGTGTCAAAAAACTCCTGTTAAGAGCACTGCGTTTCAACTTTGGAGAAGGTGGTGGGAGGACTCGCAATTTCATGGTCTCACTTTTAATTCATGTTTAATCACACAATCATTTACAGCTCCACATAGTATGTGCTGATGGAGTGTGACAGTATCATTAAGAGAATCGTGATCAAATGTCACAGCATCGGTGTTGTTATGCAGCCTGAAATTAACTGTCACATCATTCCCTTAAACCTCTTATTTATTACTCAGGTAATGAGTCAACACTTGAGAATATTTTAATGCGCGTCTGTTGGTAAGATGTCAAGGGCTGGCCTTGAAATTCTCGGCACTTTCCCATTCATGTTACTTCATAAAGCTCCGAGCTTCCGAGCCACACAAGAGCTGGAATAGATTGTGTCGGGGTATTTTTTTATTTTTATTTCTTTCCTCTTTTTTTTTTCCAGGGGATATAGTCAATATGGTTTATGAAGTTGAGGTCTCCCCAGGTCACATGAGAGCAGGACTTGAAAGCTGAACACTCTGCCTCCACTTCACAAACAAGCTGTCTCTACTTCAAACGGGTGGCAAATCTGCCCCACATTTCTTCCCTTTTTCACTTCCAATAGCCAACACTGCTAATGGCCGGCGGCTCTCTCCATCTCGCCTCTCCACCTGGCAACAGGAATGGGCTCGCAGCTGTGGCCAAACGTAGTCTCAACCTTGAGAGCACATGGCAGAGCAAAGAGCCATAAAACTGAGTGTCAACATGCACTTTGAAGCCGGAGTCATTTTGTTTTGTCTTTGTTTTTAGAGGAGAGGACGATCTGATTTTTCCTGAATATAAATTCTCATATTTCTAATTCAAAACTCAACAAACAAGAAAGAGCTAAAGGCTGAAATACTTAAACGTTATCGCCTAAACTTCTATTTCATTGACTAATAATATAACGCAGGAGCATATGAAATAACATCTGAAGATTAAATGATGATTATTTGAATAAAATAAATCATTTGAAAAATAGAATAGATGTGCACTTACAGCTAAATAAGAATTTAAACCTCCTCATTTTATTGAATCGTTGCGTAATAAAATAAGAACTTGAATCTACTTCTTTGAGGACAAGAAATATGTGATGTCGCGCAGGTAACTAAAAAAAAGGCCAAAAGATGTATTTCTTTATTTTCGCTGCTCTTTTGGAAACTTGATAATCCTCAATCACGATGGATAGAGCAGCTTATCTTCATCTTTTTGATCAAACAGCGATAGCGGAGTAAGGACAGAACATCTCTGGACATCTCCTTATCAGTAACCAAGGGTTTTCAACAAATGATACAGATATTAGAACTTCCCAAATGCCTAAATGCAGTCTAAACAGTCATGTTAATTAACAGGCTCTCCTCAGCTTCACATTTCTTTAATCAGAACCACTAATCCCTCTTCTAATTTACCATTTCAATGCTGTAAAGCTTCCTGTTAAACCAGAGCTGATATGAAACCTTTCATGTAACAACTGTTTAGCAATTGTTTTCTGCTCTTTGCCAAAAGTTGCTTATTTGCCATGCCTGTCTGCCACCCGTGACACCTCCACCAAACCTCCTTGCCTCAGTGTTGTGCTGTGGGACCCCTGCCTCCACCCCCACCTTGCTGCCAATTTGACTGGAACAGCAATTGCAGGCTGGGCAAGCTTCCAGGAGCCTTTCTAACGCAGCTGAATATTCATCTTCATTAGAGGTATTACCACCCCCACTCGGTCCAGGGTTGGATGCTTTAAAATGGGGAGCAAGCACTCTGGAGGGAAGGTGTGGGGGAATGCAGAGTCATTTGGGTTTGGTAGGAAGTGAAGACAAGTTTTATCTCATAATTGTAATCATCCATCCATCCATCCATCCATCCATCCATCCATCCATTTTCTATACTCACTTAATCCAGATCGGCTTGTGTTGGTACCTATCCCAGCTGTCATTGCACAAGTATAGGAGGAGGACCCTGGATAGTTTGCCATTCAATCCCAGGGCCACACCGAATAAAAAGAGACATAAAACCATGCATACACTCCAAGGATCAATGTATATATCAGTTTGGACTGTGGGAGGAAGTTGCAGTACCAGGAGAGACCGCATGCTTAACCTGTAAGAACATGCTTCATACATAAAAGGCCCAGCTCGGATTTAAACTAGGAACCCTCTTACTGTGAAGTAATAATGCTAGCCCCTGCAGCACTGCACATCCCATCATTGTTTTTGATATCATAATCATTGCTATTTACAAGAAAATTACAAGACAACACCAGGTTACAACAACACATTCGTTGCTTAGGGGTTATTCTTTTGCCAAAACCAGCTGGTCGTAGGGAGAAAAAAATATTCCAGTTCACCACAATTACCTTGAGGAGCACAATTTTTCACCCCTCATGCAATTTCTCTCACAGCCACCAGAAGTCTCATATTTCCCAATTAAAGGTAATTTTCCTTCGCACAATAAGATCATTATTCTCTTTTATTTTTTTTGGAAAAGGCGAGTGTCCACAGACTGTTGCCATGGCTCACGTTTCCAGTTCCATTACGATCCGAATTTTCTTTTTCCCCAGTAATTTTTTCACCCAACAGGGAAGACTTTAACTTTTTTGCTTGACAATTACGAAGGAACATGCTCTTCTGAGTCTATTCTGCATGGTAAAATGAGAAAATAATGACAACAATACTAAATCTATGAGGAAAAATCAAGAGCTGAATGAATTTGCTTTCCGAAAACTAGCAGGAGCAGGTAGAAACGTTGCGATGAGGGACAAAAGAAGCGTGTTATGCTTCAAAAGTCATTAAAAACAATTACACAAGGAGGGTGCATCTTCCCACATAAACTGCCTACTGTGGGAGACTGTCTCTCCCCAAAACAATATGGCACCGAAATTCATCGGAAAAATCAAGTAAGCCCTCTTTCAGCTCTGAGGTCGAACAAATCAGGACATAGTAATAAAATAATCTGGTCACCAGTAGGTGCTGAAATTAGATAAACACAACTTCAGATAAACAGCAGCATATTTCACAGAGTCATTACCTTTCTTGGCCAAAACAAAGTCAATATGCTGAGTCAGTGGGTGTAAAAACACACACCCTAACAGCTCATAGATCCATCTCCAGAATCAATCATTTTAACTCGCCGTTTTCTCTACAGTGTTATCAGTTTCTCACATTATTTCAAAGGGGTTTTGGTTCACTTGTTTAAAGCTCTCTTGTCCCTCAACAGCACTTAAATCTATGTCTGAGATGTAGCTCTTGAGTTGGGTTTTCCCTTTTCTCTGGCCCGTGCACAGTCTGGCTTCAGGGTGAACTTGCTGGGACATCCTGGGAAAATTGCCAGCTGTTTTGAATGTTTCTCCCTTGTGAATAATAGAGAATGATGGAGTCCAAATAGTTTTAAAGTGCCGACTGGCATTTACCAGACTGATGGGTAGGAACAACTACTTCTTAAAGACCTGTTTCTTTCCTCTTGGTCGTGTACTAACATATACTCAAATGCTATAGATGTGTTAGGCGCAACCTTTGATTTTGGTGTTCACACTTGCTGAAAAACTGATTCTTAGCAAACAGGAACAGTGGATTAGTTGTGCTTTATTACATTCTATGGATGTAGCTAGAGTACATATATATATATATTTTTAAATCCTCCACAATCTGTATTTATTTTTGTCCAAAGATTATGAGACTGTAATCTTTGACACTTGCAATAGCAATGAAATCCATTAATAATATAGTGAATGATAAAAACAGTGACTCTGAACTAACAGGCAGAAATATTTGAAAATGAAAAAGTAAAAAAAAAAAAAAAGTGGACTTTAAGTATTCTGACATGTATATTTTCCAAGTAATTTTGTTGCATAAACTCAATGTAAAAGGTGATTGAATAAAATGGGCTTTTATCATTTGAAATTAATATAAGTGTATTAAGTATTAAATAATGTTAATGCATGAACCTTTTATGTAAGTTTATTTACTGCATATCTATAGGTGCAACCTTCTAACTTTCTTCAATAATACATTTAAAGTCAAGTGAAGATAAAAAATTAACATTGTGTTTATTTAAGCATCTCATACGCAAGCAACTTTGAATTAAATGTTCTTATTGACATTAAACAGCAAATTGGGGCCAAATAATAATGTTTAAAATAGGAAATCAGAACAGCTTAGTATTACTTGAATAAAATGTCTATTACATTCAAGCCATTGACAAATGAGTAATAATCCAGAATCCAGATTAAGCCGTTAAAATCCACATAACTACATTTTGTTGGATTGCAGAGTTTTGAAACACGTCATCCATCACCATCCCCGCATTGGAGCATATCAAATAACTTTGTTTTTCTCAAGACTCAGGGAGTCTTTGTTTATACTTACTATTCAGGTAAAACACTTAATTTTTTTGGGTGCCAGTGTCAACTTTGGAGCGATGTATGGAATTCCTGTCTAAAATTTTGGAAGACTCAGCTGCTGCCATCAACTTCCTCCATTGAGAGACCTTCGGGTCCAAACCTGAGGACACCCGTGCACTTATTACAGCATCTATGCTGCAGGCCTACCGGGCTGAGCAGCTGCACGATCTGCAGAAAGTGCTGCAGGCAAAGCCATAGCTTTGAGAAATGGTGCACAGAATTCTTCCACCTGCCAGTGGATCCTTTGGTGCTGTTCGGACAGGCAACGGAGAAAATCCAGACTGGCTTTAACTAACGCAAGAAGCGTGAGGAAGCACTACCGTCTGAGCGTGCTGAGACGCTCCTACACCCAGTTGAAGGCCTTCACCGACTAGCTCACATTCAGCCACTCGGCGCCCGGCACTCAAGAGAGCCTCACTGGACGCTGATTCTCAGAAGTTGCCTTCCACTGCTTTGTATCAGCGTTCTCTGTACAGGACCGGGCAATCCATCTGGTCTAAACGCAGGCCAGAGTAATATAAGTCAACCCATGGCCGGGGGGAGGGTAAGCAGCGGTCTGCCTGGCTCAAGCAGCGATGCACTTCCAAGGCCTCTCCACCCACAGGGCTAAATGGAGAGCCTCATATCAGGCAGTTGGCACCGATGGCAAAAAAGGTTTCGGTTAAATGCAGCTGTTCCAGTGTGTATTACGGGAGAAAGGTTATTCTCAACGCATGTCATGTACAAGCACATTCATCTGTTCGGAGGCCTTGTATTCTATTAAACCTATTGGGCAATAGGTTGCAACAATGGGTTATGGGGACTGTAGTACATGGCTACAGACTTAAAGCTCATTAGGTCAGGTCCACCATTTCAAATGTGCAGAGAGAGACTTTGCAATCTGTTGGAGATGGGTGGTTTTGACAGAAAATACTTTTTTGTCACTTCTTTGCTCATTACTAGACCTTAGGGGTGTTAAACAAACCTTTACAGACATTCAGGTTCAAAATGCTAACTTTATGGCAGGTGATGCAGTCTCTCCGACCAGGGGGTTGGTTTACCACAGTGGACTTGAAAGACACATATTTTCTGGTCTTGATTTAGCCCAAACACGGACAGTTCTTGTGCTTCACCTTGGATGGCGCCGCATTCAAATGTGCACTGGTTTTCAGTCTCTTCGGCTTTTCGGGTATTTGCCAAATGGCAGCCCTGATACCGATCGGGAGCCAGGGTAACTGAGCACTCGACTATCTGGATGATCTTCTGGTGTTGGCAGACTCTCCTTACTAAGCCAAACGTTCACATAGCTGTACTGTTAACACACCTTTGACTGCTTGGCTTTTTAATAAACCACGTCAAGAGCAGCCTCACCCCCGGTCGGAGCTCCATGGCCTCAATGACTCCACCAGTTGCACTCGGCCCTCTGATGATGAGAAGGTTCCAACAGTGGTTCATTCACAGGCAGCAGTTGAAGGTCTCCCCTCTTGGCAATGTTTTTTTGCTGCTGAAGGACACTAAATGGGCGCTCAACCTTGTATTTGTTAATAGATATAACTAGGAAACTGAGGCATTTGAATTGGGAGATGCAGAGCAGAGAAAAGACCATTGCTATCATGATAAATGATTTATAAATGCATTCAAAGTCCAGATAATAATTTTCTCTGTACAGTTCCAGACAAAAAGGTGCTAGATTTTTCCCCCTGTGCAGATCGTGGGTCTCCAACTCCGGTCCTCGAGGGCCGGTATCCCGCTGGTTTTAGAGGTTTCCCTGCTTCACACCTGATTCTGATTAAGTGGATCAGTTCAAAGGCTCTGCACAATCCTGATTAGGGCACCCTGACCAGATTCAGGTGTTTTGAAGCAGGAAAAACCTCTAAAACCTGGAGGACAGCGGCCCTCGAGGACCAACTTTGGGGAATGTCAACAAAACAGTCAGATAAGTCAGTCAAACTTTATTAATCGAATACAAACCAGCATTCGGACAACTTTGTTCACTCCCAAAATTAATAAACAGCTGTTTTATTTTTTTTCCAGAAGTAATGTCAGTGACGTAGTGTTTCATGACACAGTTTATCTGTTAACATCAACAATGTATCATAGGTAGCACAACATTTGTATCATGTAGTGGAAGGGAACTTTTCCTCAATTCAGTAAACACGTAAAAGAAACAGTCCGATACTGTTATAGTTAATCAAATGTTAGTGCAATCACAATATAGTAACTATCAAAATAGCAATAGAAATACAATAACTCAACGTTGTTCAAATGTTAATGTCCATATTCACAATATGACCAACCTTGTTCAGCTGAATGAATTTAAATTAAATGAAAATGCACGCTTATCGCAGTCATATATCCCAGCATGCACCGTGTGCTACTTCTACGGGAGAAAATGGAGTCGGCAGCTGCTTCCCATAGTTGTGAGACCTGTTGAGGCTCAATCTTTATCCATATATAAGGCGCACTGGATTATAAGGCTGCTTTTGATAAAATTGGAGGCTTTTAGGTGCCCTTTTAGGTCTGCTTTATAGTGCGGAAAATACAGTACTCATAAATTTCATTGGCCTGCTGTTTTAAAAAAAAAGATGTATTGGCCGCAGTGTTCAAAGTGTAGGAAAAAAGTAGCGGCTTCTGGTTCGGAATTTACGGTAGCCTATATTCTAAATGCACACCATGTTAAATTATTTAAATTTGGATTTTGTATATGTCAGTTGCATATTACTTAATATTATTGGTTTGTGTTTATTATGGCCAAGAATAATTTTTTTTAGTTTGTCTGGATAGCTGTCTTCAGAATTTGGTATGTCTTAAGGCTTGTCTTAGTCCTGAGAGTAAGGATCTTTGTAAACACGATAAAGCTCCAACAACCTTGTTGAAATCATTGCATTGCCTTAGTTAATGCAGTAGGTGCATGAATCTAACCTTGTCAGAGCGAATTGACAAAACTCTAACCCTCAGATTTGAGATGTTTTTTTCTGCCAGTTATTTATTAATTCCTGTTTTCTATGCTGCTAATCCCTGGAAGTTCTGTCTAGAAACATCCAACAGAGCGTAAAGAGACAAAGATTTGTGACCTGCCTGACATCCAGAGACATGTTAGTTTATTTTTCTTGATGCAGCCAGGTTTCTTCTGAATATGTGGCACTATAAGAGGTAAATGTGACATAAAAATGATCGTAATTTTCCTGCTGTGTACTGTTTTGTACTGTTTAGACATGTTATCGTAATACTTCTGGCATTTTCATTTAAGTTTTACCAACATATAAAGGCATATAAGGATGTTTGATATGGCTGTCTCTGAAATAATTTGCTTCAAGTAAAAGAGCCTCAAAGCTTTGAAGACCAGTGGCAGAATTAGAATATTTATGCCTTTTACAATTGCTCGCCAAAATAGATCAGCATTTGTTGTCCCCAATTTTCTTCCAACTAAGACTTTGCCTCCTCAAAGGGATTTTTTCGACTCCTCAGTGAAAAGCCTTTTTCTATAAAAGTATGATAGAAATTGTCTGTGACAAGCGCCACTCAAACTGAGCGGCCCATAACGACAAGAGAGCCAAGAACAGGCTTAACACTATTTATAAATCTCTGAAATGGCAGGGTTTGCAGGAAAGTGTGAAGGAATGAGGGATGGAGGGTAGGAGGTGGTATGTGTTTCTTTTTTTTCACCCCAAAGCTTCTTATGACCTTAGTTTTCCTCCAGTCTAAACATAGCCCCTCTCCACTTCCCAGTAGCTGTCCAATCCATTGCATCCCCGTAACAAGCATGCATTTCAACCGCTTCCACTTCACTGGAATGCTATTAGCGTTAAAGAAGTGAAATCTTAGTTGTCATTTCTCTGTTTTACATCTTAGTTTCGACTTTTGATATTGTGCTTGTTGTCTATGCGAGCACAGAAGTTTTTCTGCAGAAGATGTTCATTAATTTTCCAAGTGAAATGTGTTTAATCCCAAAAATAGTTTTATCCTGCACGCCATGATTCCAACTCTTGACTCAAAGGCTGCTTACGTTTCCAAAAGCACAGCAAGTGTTCAGTCCCACAACATCCAGTTCTGAGAAGTCCCACAGGATTAGCCAGATTATTGAATCACAGCTTTAGATAATACCATCAGTTACACTTTACTTCTGAGAACAGATGCAAAAAAAAAGGGGGCAATATGGCAGCGCTGTGAATGTGCTAATGATAGCGGCAGACTTTCTCCTCCAAACAAGCAGATGCGGTAAAGTTTGAACAGCTGTCAAACGTGATGAGCGTGACACTAACGCCTGCAGTGAAAACTGTGGGACTTTTCCCTATAATACAGCAGCCTACACAGACAGGGAACACACCAGATGACAAACCGCGCTATCTGTAAAACACCTGGTGCTTCTCTGTGAGGGGACACTCGGGGTTGCGGAGGGTATCAAATGTAATCGCGGAACAGCAGAAACAGGTGAAGCAACCACAACAACCTGGCGGTGAAGAATGCTACAATGAATCAAAGAACAACTTCATGTCAGCTTATTATATTAGGACTTTATTCTTATAACCTGAAGAATGCGCTCATGGGTGCTTTATGTAATACTCTGCAAGTACCTCAGACTAAATGTATTTCATTGCGCTATGTCATTGCTCATTGCATTTAGGGGTCTCCCCAATCAAAAATAAAAGATGCCATGGATGGATATTATTTATTTATCGAATGTCTGCCCAAGCAGATAATTTTGACTCGGTAGGCTCAGTTTTTTTTGTCTTCGAGATTTATACCTCCTCCACAAAAGAAGGGATCCGGCTGGGATTCCGCTTGCGGTGCTCAAAAACTGGAAAATTGCATTTACAGGAGAGTGTGTCCTTCCAGAAACAGTGTTCAGCTCACTCCTGGTGATCCACAGAGGACGCACCTCTAAGTAGAACAAGTTTTTCCTTGAGAAAATAGCTCATTTTACATCTCCTGAGCCTTTCAAAAAGTAGGTTCATATGCATTTTGCTCAAGCAATTTATATTTAATGGCACATGGAGTAGGATAAAAAAAGGTTTTAGGTATGGGAGGTCATGGTATCAATCGTTTTTAACTTGTCATTCACTATTAACTTACACCACCAAAGATAGGGGCACAAAATGAATATATTTGGGTTGTTTAAGGTAGTCCTTCGTCCCTAAAAAGCTATTAACAGGACCTCATGGCTCCTATTTATACTTTTACAAGCTCTGAAAGGTTCACTTATATACCCAAGTAGTAAATAGACAATCTGAAAGGGTACAACCCCAGGATTTTTAAGGCTACCACCCTAGTGACAATTCTTTGGACCTTTATCGATACATTTGGGTGCTTTCTATTCTGGTTGGTTTTAGTCTTTTTTTATTGTGCTGGATCATGCCATAGGAACATTCCAGAATAAGTGTCTACAGTATGCAGTGTATTCTTATTTACATATACATTTATCATAGTTTTTTTCTGTAGAAATCAACAAACTAAAGCATATTTCATTCCAGCAGGAAGTCAGAGTATTTGTTAGTTGTCAGGCTGTGACGTTGGAATGCCACTGCTAATTAAACTTCAAAGACAAAAACAAAACGTCTTTGTGAAGGCAAAAAAATACTTGTTTTGTTTTCCAACTTCTCTCTGAAATTGCCAATTTATTTTTTTGCCGCTGCGAGAAGCTTGCGCTGTGAGACAACGGGGAACATCAACCACACATCACATGACAAAGCAATACTTCTGAGAATCAAATGTTTTTAGCACACATAATGACTTTTGAAAAGATGCTTATTTTTGACCCTGTTCCAACTAAAAAGCTATGTCACATTTAATCAAGAAGGATTACGGAAGCCGTCGACTGGGTTTAGACTTGGAGAAAAGCGCACAGCAAGAAGCCTCAATTGGAAAATGTATTTTCAAACCTTCATTAGCTGCATTAAGGAAGTACCGAAAAAGTGGTGATTTATGTCACAGTAAGCGATCACCAGTAGCTTTCTTTATTTTATATTTAATGAAGAGCTGGAACCAACTAACATTTTCAGTCAGATTGATCCGATTTACAAAATCTACATGACACTTGGAAGGAATAGCCATACATACACAGAAAATAATTCTGATTTATTACTGGAAATAAGGATTGGACTTTTAAAAACACTACCTTTTTACTTTGTTTTAAAATTGTGTTTTGTGTGTATGTGGCAAATGATGGATGGATGGATGGATGGATGGATGGATGGATGGATGGATGGAT
>CAJRST010000001.1:6190235-6256276 GCA_907169785.1 Menidia menidia
GATGGATGGATGGATGGATGGATGGATGGATGGATGGATGGATGGATGGATGGAGGGAGGGATGGCAAGCTACCCTTTTGACTGACTTAAAAAAGCAAAAGTCAAGATGGGTTCAATTTAATCAAGCTCCGAACAAGGAAAACAAACATTTCTTTCAGATTTCTCCTCGTTGGTACTCCATCATCTCAAACTACCTGTGACGAACAAACGTGTAAGTATCGTTATAAGTATTTCATAAGGCTATTTTTTTATCAATCTGTATCATTAATAGAAGCGATTGCTTTGAAATCAACAGTGCGACAAGGCTTTATACAGCCATTCCTCGGGGTAACTGAAGCTCTTTCATCTCTCTGCTGCCATCACTCTTTCCACTTCTGTGTTCTGTTGCATTTACAAGATTGATGGACGGGGTGAATGTACTTCAACGGAATGAATTGTGTTTCATTTTACTCGCAGGCCTGCAAAAACGAAACAATTAGGGCAGTAAACCTGCTGCTTATTCTTGTCAACATGAGTGCAAATGCAAATTAATGGACACCATAACTTCCCCTGGGCAGCCAGGGCATGGGCAGGATATAGAAGCGATACACAAATCCCCATTCTTTGTTACAGCACTAAAACAGCAACCTTTCAGTGTTCTCCCTCAAAATTTCTTATGGTCTAAACACCGATTGAGTGTTTCCGTGTATATGTACACAAAGCATCTTTTTTTCTTCAACGCAATAAATCATTGATGAATATCGCAAAGCAAATTCTCTGTCATGACAGCGCACTAAAGCATGTGCTTTGGGGCTATGCTTCCAATATTGATATGTCACAGTAAACTAACTTTGTGAGGTGATCAAATTTGTGACACCAAATAAATCTGTGTATGTGGCATACATGAGGTGTAAATGTATTCCGATCAGCCATAACATTATGACCACTTACAGGAAATGTGAGCATTGCTTTCAATTACATGATCTCCAAGGAGACCACACATTGAGTTATGTCTTAATGTTATGGCTGATCGTGGCATAAATCTGACAGCGGTTTCATCTTTTACCAACATCTGAGTTAATTACACTCAGCCCTTAAGCAGTAAGAGACCAAAGACGTTTTTTTTTTTTTTTTTTTCTCTGGTAAAAGACTAAGTAATTATATTTTAAAGTAGGTTTGAGTGTTCACCTGCACTGAATTACTTAGCTTTAGATCACTTCAGAACACTTTTGACCCTTTAACAGAAGTACTTAGTGGTTTCTGTGTGTTCATCGTCCAAAATGTTTTGTACTATTTTAAGACTCTTGCCTGTTCCTTGATGTATTGGTAGATGGGTAAAACATATAAAAAAGTGCAAAGACTATGAGCAAGACATAGTTGTATTGAAAAATAGGAAGAATATTGGATTTTTTTAGTCTGAAGTCTTTCTTTGGCCCCTCAACAACATATGAAGAAAAGAAAACAGACATTATTTTGATCAAATTAGCGTGCAATGAGTCAAAAATATATTTCCGTGTAGTCTTCTAGTCACTGTTTTCAGGTATATCGGAATGTGTACAGCAGGGGTTTGAGCAAAGGTTTTACCATTGAATGATGCAAAAAGTCTCAGATCCAAAAGACTTCAGAAACCCCATGTATCAAATATGATACATTTGGCATTATAGGGTTAAGAGCAGGCTGTAAAAGGAGACTGTAACAGACAGGAATGGATTCCTCACGCTGAGCTGCGTTCTATATAACAGATAAAGACGACTGTTTATAATATTCACATATAATGTAACAGCAGACCCCAAATAAATAATTGGCTACCCTTAGGGGCCTTATGGGTTTTTCAGAATTCTTTCCTTTTGATCCACCAATTCCAGCTAACTACAGCATCAGTCTCTTGCTCGCCATGACAGTAACGACTTAGGAGGAACTCGGTAGCTTTCATGTTCAGGGTTTGAGTGTACAATATATAGAGAAGAGGAGTCAGTTTTGGCCGATGGGCAGCTGAAGCGCAGTCCGATTCGTGTTCTATACAACAGCCCGAAAGGCTAATAACTGCAGCTAAGGTGCATTTACAATGTCTCTCCATTACCCACTGGCATCTTCTTCTTATACCAAACGGCACTGATCAAATAAAATAAATAAAACAACAAATAGTGAGGAATACCTTTGGCCTAAATCCTCAATGAAATAAAACCTAGAGACAACCGTGTATTAAAACATCAAGTGAAGATGGCTTCACATTGCATTCCACAGGCTGTGATTGAAAAGTCTTTCAGAGATAGTTAGAGGAGTTCATTATTTTGAACTAGCATTAGCAATACCCCCCACAGCAGTACTGAGAGTGAGCTGCCAGCTGTCTTACAGTCAGGTAAACAGATCAATCTTTGCCCTTTTTGTCCACGCGTTGCTTCTGCCAGTCGCAGACCCTCCATGCCAAACAGTGGGTTCAGTTACCATGTGTGTCTGCAATAAAAACAATGGGCTTTTTCCACCATGCCAGCATCTTCAATGGAAATTAGCATGTAAGATTTGGTTATGTTGTTCCTATGAATGGTGAACAGAGCTGGAGCCAAAAATAACCACGATGATGGCAGGTAGTGGATGCGAGGGCCTATCGTTTCATTTTATTTTATTTTTTTATCGGATTAAAAAGAGCTCATTCCATAGCTCAAGCGCACAACTATCTTTTTCACTCCCTCTGAAAAACACATCACACGCGCTGGGTAAAATGCGGCTTCAGTCGGTCTTTTTTAACTTTGAAATGACAGACGCTGCTGAAGCAAAATTCAGCAGAGATTTTTGGTTTCCCACGTCACCTCAGAGATATTTAACGTTCTCAAAAGATAAACACAGAATAGTGTAAGAAATTGGTCAAAGGTTTGGTTACTCAAAATTAATGGGTGTGCAAATACTTGCTTGTAATCAGATACATTTCATCAAAAGATATAACATGCATCTCCCAATAAAACGCTTTTTTTGTTTGTTTTTTTCTCTGACGCTTAAAAGACTGTGGCCTTGGCTTTGGTTTTACCTCCTGAATAGATACCATGCATCTTTCAGGCACTGTGCAGTCTAAAATAATCCCTCCTCTATCAAAGATCTCCTAAACTGGCCAGCTACAGGCTTTGCAATGCTGGTGAATGTCAAGGATCTTTTGAACCATTTCAGTCTGCTGTGATGGGTATTGGCAAACAGCTTGCCTCTGTGAGTAAGGATAACCTTCCATTTGATCAATCTTGCTCCCGTCTCTAAGACTATACCCTCCAATAAATCAATAGCCTGGATGTGTTTGTCCTGGTGCTCTTCTTTTCTCCTCCAGTCCTTTACATGGCCCTCTCTCCTGAAATATCTTTATATTCCTTTTCTCACTCTCGACATTTCTTTTACATACATCACGTTGTTCTTTCCTATGTTTTTTTTTAGCTAATTTGCCAGACACAATCTAAAATCTCTTGCAAATTGCATTGTCTGCTAATTTGTCATGATGTGGTATTGCACAACATTTCCCAGTGTTTGTCATCAAACACTACATCGCACTCGGTTGCCTGTTTTTGGTTAATTTAAAAAAAAAGAACAAAGAAAACCCTCTACATGCAGCAGCAAGGGAGAAGCTTTTTATGGACTGTGAAAGCTACAAGATTATGGAAAACCCAACGCGCGGGGAGTTTGATTGGGAGTGGGGACAAGTGGCAATTTATCATCAAACGAAGAAGTAATGCTCTGAGAACAACAGGATTTAGCGTGTTAACGTTAGTATTTTTCTATTAAGATTATTCTAGTCAAGAGAGAAAGAATTTTGCTTTTTTAATTTCATGTTAGAAACAGAGTCATTATTGTGTAATACTCACAGGACCAAGTTTGTAGATGCTGCAATTAAGTTTCCTGAACAGTATTCTTTTGGTACAGCTGTACAATCCCTGCAGGATTGCCTTTTTTCTCTTTTTAAGATTGAGTAGAAGGGGGTATTTTCTAATGACTTTAAAAAAAAAGAATCTCACAGAGTGTCAGCCACATCTACCAATTATTAATTAGAGACAGAAAATCCCTCTGAGATCCAGAGCTGGTGAAGGAAAAAAAGAATTTGAAAGTCCCATAGTTGCCAAGCTGCAAGCCATTTCAAGTTTGTCTTCAAATGCATACCCTCCTGCCAAGTATCCACAAGAGACATGGATATGGATGGATAGAAGATTCTTATAAAACATCATATGTAGAACATGTATAGGAAGTCACATAGTTACATGACATTATTCTTCTGGGTTGCACATGAGCGTTGTGAAGGTTTTGCACGGTTTCTTTGAAAAACCATTCAGCAACATTGTCTGACAATAAGCAAACAGCAGTCAGGGCTTGTTCCTTAGCTTGAGCAAAATTGATAAAGACGATTAATTATTTAACATCTGAAAGAGCTCAAGCTTTACATTTAAATTTGTATAGTGGTTCAAATGAGAACTATACTGGATATTCTGGCTGCAATTGCATTTATGTACATACGCAAACACACACACATATATATATATATATATATATATATATATAAAAATATACGTGTGTGTGTATTAATAAATATATATGTACATATATCAGTATTAAGTATCGAACTACATGAGTTACTTGTGATGATGTTTACAACAAAGCAACATTGCAAATTATCAATCCATGGTGGCTACGGTGCTAACTCAAGTCCACCAACAATTATAACCAAGGCCACTTACTGACATTAGTTAATTGACCATTGGTGCTTTTAATATTTTTCTGGACAATTCAAACTTGTGTTTACCAGTGCGTGATACATTGTTGCTTTCATTTCATTAGTTGCTCATAGGAACACGTGGACCTGGACTTACATTATATATGTTTGCAATTAGTTCAATAGAATTAGCTTTGCTTGTTCTCATACTAAATAAAGATGTACAATTACATACACACGTCTTATTAATACAGATTTGTGCGTTGAATTGAAATGGAAAGCGAACCCACTGTGTCACATGCCGTATTGGAATCAGAGGTGACTGATTATCTGGACTTTCTGTCAGAGGACTTTCTTGCCGGTGGAACAATCACAGCTGAAGGCTGTCACAGTCTGCGAAGTGAGCCGGGCACCAAAGATTGACCAGCTAACAGGACATGGCTGAACTACTTATAAGCATGATTACCTGAGTAATTGCTCAAGAATTTAAAAGAAATAAGAAAAGAAAAGAAAACAATGCGCTTAAAGTTATATTCTGCCCAAGTGCTCAGGCTTTGTGGGATTCACCCACTGACTTTTGTTTTGCATGTTCATTAACAGTGATTCTTTATTTGATGCATTTTCAACCTATATTTCTTTCTTTGCACATACCACGAAGACAATTCCATTAATTCTGTTGTACACATACAGCACAGCTATTTATCAATTTATAGTTTATAAAATTGACTGCTATGGAAGACATCAAAGATGTGGAAAGAAGCAGGAAAGCAGTAGATGTAGAGATATATTGTTTTGTTTTTTATATTGCAGAGAACATTGTATGAAACAATTACAATTGAATAGATTAAAATTGTTGCCATTATTTGATCAGTCGTTTACAGAACTCAGTCATATTTTCCTGCCCATTACCCTGAAATTCTAAAGGATTTTGAGAATTTGTTTCATATCATTTACCAATAAGGTTTTTTGTTTTCTTGTGTAAGATGACAGTCTGATTGATTTTTATTCAATCAGAAGATATTGTTGAAACTTTATTTTTATTTGGTAGAGGAAATCTTTCAAGCTCAACAGGGGCAGTTTCACCAAAACTTTTACATTTTTCTTAATATTATTAATCCATCTACAGTGGATTTTATCATACAGTTTTACCTGAATTGCCCCTTAGAATAGAAACAATATGAAAACTTTATGCACCATTTCTCCAACTGCTCTGCTTTAGGCTATGTCTGTCTATCCCACCTCTCACTGACTGAGGAGGTGATCTGCTAGGTATCCTGTACCGAGAAGTTCTTGGTTTGAAGGCTTGTGATGGTAAGGTTTATTGATGTTAGCTGGAATCTTAAAGGATTTACGAACAGTTTGCACTCGGTTTTAAAATGCTGCTTTGACATTAAAACACGACTTTTAGGATTTACGGAAGATGTGAAGTGACAGGTTTTGGGGTTTGAGAGGCTTGAGCACTCATCTTTGCTCCAGGCTCTGTTGCAAATGTATTTGTAAGTTTTTTTTTCTTCGGCAGAGGAACTTTTTTTAAAATGACTTTTGACAGAAATTCCTATATTTTTGCATTTTCAGACCTGTGTTAACTGCCGGAGGGAGTGGGAACAGAAAATAAGTCATGGAGGAAGGAAAATGTCTCAGCCTACAATTATTTGAAAGGAAAGAGGTAACTGTTTATAGAACATATAGATTTGCAATACCAATTGTTCTTGAGGTGCTATAAGACATCTAGTTACTACAACCTGGATGTTTGAACTAATGACGAGAATCAGCCAATGCAACTTTTAGTTTTTAAACTTTACAACTTTGGTCAATGGAAGTTTATCATCCTGTATTGTATTATTCACCAGCATTGTCCCTAAGTGCAGATAACGTAGATAACGTCAACTAACAGTCAAAAGGCTTCCAAAACTTTGAACGTATCACCATATTCATTCTCAATTCTATTTTCTTTCAAAGAAATTGAGACATGGATATTACTTTGCATTGATAACTTTGTGTAATGTAGGTTCAGTATGCTTACATAATTCTGTATCATCTTTATTTTCACTCATAAACCTAATGTGAACATCATCCAGCTGCTGACTTAAGGTGCATTTCACATATATGAAAGCTTAAGTCTTTGCAATGAAGAAGGACGACAGAACACGCTCAAAATATTGTAAACAACAGGGTTTGGAGGGTCATTGTCATGCTGGAATGGCTTATTATTTTCATTTCAAAGACAAGCTACACACATGTTCTGAGTAAATTACCTGCTCCTGATTATCAACAGTTTTGCCTGTTTGTGACCTTTCACTAATTTGTGCTGCTCCGGAGGGATTATTTTGGTTTTAATTGCAATATACAGGCTTTCCCATGTCAGGAGATCAGTGGGATATTAAGGGAGTGATTGCAGCTGTATTCTAATTTACCCATAGAAAGCCTACCTTAAAATATTCAATGTTTAAAACCTTTATACAGTGTATTGTACAGGGCACCTTATAAGTAAAAGAAGTAAAATATTGTTATCCACATTAGACTTAAGAAAAATGGTTTATTTAATAACCACCAGTAAGTAGTACTGGACTTTCAGTTTGGTAGTTTTTCTTTTTTTGGAATTGATATAAACATATTCAGTTTAACTGGTTCTTCATTCATGTTCATGTTAAAGATTTATTTGTATAGTTGATGTAATGCTTTGTAGCTCCTTTAATTTTTCAAATGTTCAAGGGGTCACAATATACTGGTAATGTACCAGCTTATCATGTGTTTATTTTCTTCATTGATCACGTGTAAAATTAGTAATATTGTTTCCTACAGAAAAAAATAGACCTTACGTGTCTCTTTTCTCTGATCTTTACGTCTCTAGAGTCCCGTAAGATGCACAAGGATGGAAATTTTTTACCCCATTTCCTGTCCTTACCATTTCTATTTTTGCTCGATGTGTAATGTGTAAATGTGGAGGTCTCAGAAACACGAGATGCTTGTAGTCTCGTCGGTATGTTGGGCCTTGTGTGCAAAAGCCAAAGACATTCAACAAAACGGGACAACCGAAACACAAATCCAGCAGCACTTCAAAAGTCTGACATTGCAGACATCACAGCAACAGAACTAAATATACAGCAGCTTTTTCAAAACAGCCAGAAGAACACACAAGGACACACACACACACACACACACACACACACAGACAAAGAAAAGCATGTTCACACAAAATTATTTCACAAACCATTCTTCAAAATATTTTTTCATCTTTCTGAAAAAAATGTTTTGTCTTCTCTCTTTGGGTGTCTCCAAAGATGTTCCTGTTTTGTGGTGTTTTCTGAAATGTCACATCATTTTGTGATATCCTTGTGTTTTGTGCAATGTTGTTGTGTTTTGCACTAACAAATTAAGGATACCTGGCAACAGGATAAAGGTCTTCTATTGTCTGGGCACCAAAAAATCAAAAATAAAGCAAATTATAAGCCAGGAATCACATGAAGGAGTGTTGAACAGCCATCACCATCTCTGTGATGATCAGCAGCGATCCAATTCATAGATATAAACCTACACCTATTGATTTGATTTTAGGAAACAGATGTAATTAATTTAAAGAATTAGCACTGGCGTTTGTCGCCCACTGCACTATGAATAATGTGGTACCCTCAGTGACTTTTTTTCTGCTGTGACACATCAAAAATACACTCTCTTTGGGTTCCAGAAATCCATGATTTACACATTAAACACTGTAGAAAAATATGAATGCCGAGGTAAACAGACAAAAAAAAAAAAGCAGAGGGATTTTAGCCCCTTGTCTCCTTACTGCAGACTGATTGTTTATTATCACTACTATATTATAGACGTGTGTTTAAAAAATGCTCGGTATGGACTATGTGGTGATTGCTTCAAAGTTGAGTCCTTCACAGTTCCATGCAAGCTCTTCAGTAAGTTTGTGGCTTATTTAGAGGATCCAAGCTCTGTGTGTGCTGGCATTGGGTTGACGCTTTATTTCTACTCTTATACACACAATTTAATCAATAGATGTAAAGAATTAACAAAGAGGGACATAACTTAATAGATACATTACTTCCAACAATGATGTACTAGGTGGCCCCCAAATATTTCTCTTGTCAGAGGCTATTCACAGGCTCACAAATTCAAATTCATTGTTATAAATTCTTGCATCTTTAGCACTAGCAGCTCTACTGAATGCAGCATTTTATTCATAGAATGTAATATTAAACTTTTGTAACTTATGTGATGCATTGTGGCTGCGACATAAATTACTCATTGATATCTGTTGCAAAGATATTGAAGATCATGGCATTGATGGAATTTCTATTGTGTTTTTTATAGCAACTGAATGGATTCAAAGAAATGCCTGCATTACATGGTAAATGCATGAGTTTTTTCAAACAAGAAATGGTGATTTTTAGGATATTTTGAACCAAACGGTTTTGTATATATCGTATGCGTTGGCTTTTTGTATATTCAGTGACTGTACCATGATGGATTGTGTGAAAGCATGGGGTAGTGCCTGTAAAAAACATATACATTCAATCCACCTTTTACAGAAAAGAGCTATCAGAATTATTGGTGGAAGTGGATATAGAGAACACACACATCCGCTATTTATACAGTTAAATCTACTTAAACTTCATAAGTTGTTTGAGACTTGTATTTTGAAATCTATGTACGGGGCTCCAAATAAACACATTACGAAAAAACATTCATATCCGATGTATTAGCAGAAAAAACAGACATAATTTAAAAGGAATTGAGATCTTTAAAGACAAATAGAACTGCTTTGATGGAGATGTATTTCAGTAAAAGGTTGTGGAATGAACTTGACATTGAGGTGAAGCACTCTAAATCTTTTTGCTATTTTCTTTTAAAAAGAAGCTTAAAAATGACTATAATGAAGCGGTATGTTGGTGATTAAGGTTTCTTTTGATTACAGTGATATTTTGTTACGTGTTTGGTGTTTGGTGTGGGTTTTCGCCATGAGCTCACAGTTGACCTAGGAGTGGAAGATTTTATTTTTTGCGAATAGTGGCAAATACTATAACTTCTTTTTGCTCTTTTTAATTCAAGATTTCATTTAAGGATGGTTGTCTTGTTGATTCATTTTGTTTTCAAATGGATGAAAGGAAGAAATGAACATATTGCCATTTGATACACTGAATTAATTGTTTAAATATAAGTTTAGTGTTGCTTTAAAAACGGGGTTATTGCAGTCATGATCCTCGTTGTTTATTTAGACTGCAGCTTGGAAAACCTTGAGAGTTAAACAAAAAACTGACATTGAAAATATATATCATCCATGTAATTCTTAAATGTTGCATGTGCAGATCAATATGTGTAAAGTGAAACAGCATCAAAGGCCTAAAGTATAAATCCATTACATTTGTAGCCCTCCATTTCAAATTTCTGTAATAATTTAATATAAAAATATTCCATTTCAGTACCAGAAACTTCAGATGTCTGTTAGTTATAGATCCATAAGATCTCTTTCTTCTTATTCCTGTTAACCAAGTGACTATGGACTGTTTTAAATACATTACTTATGCAACTCTAACTACGTGGGAGACACAAAAAACGCTGAAATAGTGAACAAATGAAAAATATTGGCACCCCAGAAGTTAATTGATAGCACAACATTTAAAACTTCTTAGTCCCCCACTGTTAAAGCCTTGTTAGTATTTCCAGAATTATGTTTTTTTTTACGTGTTAGAAGACCTGTCATGAGCACGATCAGCCAGAAACGCTATTACTGAGGATTTCTGCTGTTAATCTGCAGAGCACTGACTACAGACGTTGAGAGGTGAGTTGAGAGAGCTAATTTGTTCCTTGTGGAACAACTGGAGAAGCAAATCCTGACTATTTGTTATGTGCACTGCAGCTATTTTGGATGTGCTATGAGGAGCTGATGAAAGGAGAGGCAAGAACAACTTTTAATTTAAACATTATACCTGGAGGCCAGCAGGAGCTAGCAAACACTTCCCAGGCCAAGTGATTAACCTGGCAGCTGGCATGTGTACAGCCGAGCGAATCAACTCAGGTTTAAGATGGTAGCTGACTTAATCCTCGGTCAGATGAACCACAAGTTAAACTTCACACTCTAGTTTAGCTAGATCCTCTTCAGTGGTGTATAAAGACGTGAATACTATCACATATATCTCTCTGTGGATTCCCATGAAAACTGATCTTTGTTAACATGGAAAACCACAGAATGCACACCTTTGAAGAACACAAATGAGCTGTGGAAATATTTGCTGAAGTGATTTTAGATAACTCTCACACTTAAAATTTAAAAAAGTGCATTTTGGAAAACAATTGCATTCAGATAAAGTTAGAGTAAAACTGAGGGCAGTTAAAAAGGTAAAAAATGGTCAATAAGGTCAGAAAAGGAAGACCCTTTCAAGCTTTTAGCACGGAGGTAATGAGGTTATGTTCCAGGTTTTTGACAAAAGTAGAGAACCAGAGAATATTTGTCTGATGGATATTAAAAGGAGTTCCAAAAATACAAAAATATTCAAATTTCACATTATAGTGTCTGTAACCGGGATTTTTTAAAATTCTCATAACAGTATTAGTCTCAAAATGTGGGTAAAGAGTGAGAACAAACAAAAATAAATTTCCAGGAGTATCAATATATTTATTCATCAAAGCAATGGAAAAGAACACACGAGTCCTAATGATGGATCTGCTGTGGGAGAAGAGTGTATGGGAACTGGAAAGGCCTGCCTGAATTTTCAAACAATGACCTTGTTGCAGATCAGACATGTTTACAGGATGAATGTGAAAAGATAACACCTGTAGCACCGGCACACATAGATTTCATTATGTCTTTATTTCAGAACCTCTTTAATGTGTTGAACAACTAGGTGTGTGGATGGATGAATGTGGCTTGTTGAGTACAATATTATTTGAGTGGTATAACTATGCTAAACAAAATAAATAAATAAACAAAAAAATGTATCTTGCTCAGTTAATTTGCATTTGCAAAAGTAGAATGGCTTCATTTAATCGTTTGTCTTAATATGTCAAAATAAAAGTCTAACTACATCAAATACCAATTTGATGAGTAGTGAACATGCTTAAAACATTTAGCCCTTTTTCTGTTCCATGTCCCACCAGCAACAATGTATAATTCACACTTTTCTTATCCCCCCTATGTACCTATACATGTTATATACTATCTGACAGTTAAAATTCTTGATATTGGAATGATGTACACACTTTCAGGATACATCAGACTTGCAGGCACAAAAAACACTTACGTCAACCCAGTCGCAAACACAAAAATAATGATGGAACTCTCCAATGAAGCCTTGTAAAACAAAAATGGCCCTGTTAAGGGGTTAGAAGGGGTTAATGTATCTCAGCAAAACAGCTAGTCCACAGCTAGTCTAATATTCACGAAGACACCTGGACCATGCTGAAAACCTTTGAAATGTCCATCAGAACCAATGTATAACCTTTTCAGGATTTCAAGGCACACAGGACAGGAATTGTAAGGGGTTAAATATATGGTTTATTATTGTGGGGTTGTTTTTGTTTGTCTGTTTTTTGTATATTTAGGAGACTGCTGCAGAGCTTATAATCATAGTCTTATAAATAATGTTTATGTATTTTAGTGTGTCATGTTTTGAGCCAGCGGTAATTTTGACGGTCTTTCTTTACTTTTCCCTGTCAATGGAAAAATATGTTGTGGGATATATCATATGAAGTCTACTAGATCCACGTCTGAGTCTTTGGGTTGTTGTTGCTGCCGTTCAGCCACGGATGCTCATTTGTCCCTCCATCTCCTCTGCGTCCTGTTACATGCATCCGCTAACGAAGCCAAAATGGAATTACGGTTGTTATATCGGCGGGGGTCTCAGAGACTGTCCTACATAATTGGGAAGTAAGTGGAATAGGTATGTGATGATGAATAAATAAGCCCACTGTAATTAATGAGGACCAATGATTGGACCAGTGATAATTAAATCAGCCATGTTTTTCAATTTGCATGATTGAGATATTAGTTAACGTTATGTTGTTCCCGCACATTACAGGTTGTTCATTCTCAAAATGTCAACATATCAGAATTCTCAGCACTTCACTTAATTATCTTTGGAAGCTTTAAAACTATCAGCTAAATCAATTAACTTTAATCTGCAACCAATTAAAGAGTGACTTTTAGGAATGCTAATGTGCCACATGTTGTACTTAGATCTTTCCCTGCTCGTATACGGCATCCGGAATTTTTGATGACTTTAAGCTTGAGGGACTCGAGATGCATTTTGAATCATATCCGAGCAAAAGTGTTTAACGTATCAAAGCGGGAGGGGCTTCTTCTTCCCTAATTTTCTTCACGCAAATTCGAGTGAGATTTGTTATGTAGCGTTTTATGATTCAGGAGAGGTCAGGAGCGATTTGCATATTTTGACATTTTAAACAATTCACGGTGGCTCTAAAAGCGATTTTTAAGAAACCGCCTGAAATCAACCGCGGCAGTTCTGAGGGATGTGGACGGGAAGGAAACCAGCCTGGGCACTCCATTGTGCTGTTAATATTATACTGTCAAATGAAGAGGGCAGCACTTGACAATGAAGAACAATGAGTGTTTCCAGGCCTTTCATGTCTACCCGCCACATGCCTATTGAGTAGAGCACTTTTACTGATACGCTTTTTTTTCATGTTGCATTGGCCAAGACAGCAGAGCAAGGCTGAGAGAGAGAGAAGAAAGATGAGGAGAACAATTCTGCACTCGAAGCTCTCCCACCCACCTTTATCTCTGTGACCACACTAACACCTTGACTGCATTGTAACTCACTGATATGGTCCTTGTATCCTTTCTCGTGACCTACAGATTGCGGTAATGGTCCAAACACAGCTAGTCTTATGCTCGCTGTGATCTTATAGGCCACTTGTTCGTACCCTTGAATAGAATCCATGACGCCATTCTGAAATGCAACTCACAGGAATCTGTCTTTTTATTGGAGAAGATGACATTGTGACATTGTGTCATAGACCTCCTGTAATATGCTATAAAATCTTGAAAGTCCAGTGGAGGGATTTTGGATAGTGTGTAAAAGCAGGGAATCGTTCATGCATTCTTGATATAAATCCAACAGTGATAGGGGTTCTCCATTTTAGTGCTTATTTAGCAATACAATACTCTTCTCACCTTGCCACGCCACCGTTCCGGTGGTTTTGCATCACAAATGAGCAGTGGTGGGCCGTCAGGGCCTGCAAGGCCTTCTCTGCAGGCCCAAGAAAATATCTGAATCACAGACTGATATTTATTATATTTTGTCCATGGAAACTTATTAAATATCTCCAAATAGTCTGTCTGCTTCCTTTCATAGCTTTTCCTCTGGTGCTGCTTCCAGACATGCATTTTCATATAAAAGCATTTAACCAATCACATTTCAGACATCCTTTGTCGCTAGGCAGGGTCAAAGTCAAAGATGTCTGCCTGGAGGCCTTCACAATCCATTCTGCAGCCCCCCCCCGCACAGAAAATACATGTCGAATACGCTGTTGCTTTAACCAATCAGATTTTAATTTGGTGACACCAGGGCCTTCTAAAAGGCCTTAGGCAACGTCACCGTATTCACACCTGCTGATTGGATAGTCAGATATCCAATCAGCAGCAAAGGTAGCAAACAAACAGAAATATAGTTGTGTTGGTGTAATAGCTATTTTATGATTTGGTGGCAGATTTAATGTCAAGACCATGTTCAAAACGGACTTTTCAAGAAAAGTAAGTGAGTAAAATGTTGCTTTTTTCCCAAATAATATCGCAAGTTTATGAGGATATTATTGATGTTTTTTTTTTGTATTTCTTTTTGGGGGGGGTCACATGACTAGACACAATGTTGTTGTGTCGAGTCATGTGACTCCCTAGCCAATCAGTGGCCGGCTGTCTGTCGTTAGCGTCACTCAGCCCACTTGGAATCTAGCCGGTGTTAAGATTGAAGCTGAGCTGAATATGTAATAGTAGAAAACCCCCACAACATATGACAATATGTGACAATGGGTATAGGGGTAGAAAAGGATATCAAGGCCAAAGCTGAAATAATTTCCCTCAAAACATATTTTGAAGAGTTTTTTAGAGCTGCAAGAATACATAGTTGAGGGCTCCCCAAATATTGATGAAATGTGTGTTATGCTAGTTTAAACCGCCGCCTCAGCTGTGAAACTGGAAAAAATACACTATGTAAAAGGATATCAAGGATACTTCTAAGACTCGAACTTCAATGTTTTTTTATTTTCAAATGTGAATATAAAAGATTGATTAATTTCAAATTGTATCTAGCTTTTTTACTTTTATTACACTGGCCGACTTGACATTCTTTTAAGGATCGTATGAAAAAAGCTCATTGGAATAAGACAATGATTCATTGGTGAATTTAATATACAGAGTGTAGGTAGCTAAATATGACAGACAAATGCTGGAAACACTTTTTAAAAAAACCAAAAGTGAGGTTAAAATGTGAAGTTGAATAAAGTCCCTTTTTTAAGTCAGTAAAGACAGATAATAATATCATCTCGCATTTGTACAAATTTTTTACAAACAAATGGTTTGTGTATGACCATCCTTGTCACCCCACAACATCCTTCTGCACGAAAACATACATAGCTACCAACTGAAGCAGATAATCTCAACCGGATATCAGTTTTTTTTTTTGTTAAACTTTTTAAATTCCAAGTCACCTCTGTTCATAGGAAATTTTAGCTCAGATTTGGGCCAGAAAGCTAACGGCATCAAAGCCAATAATGATAATAATAATAATAATATCTGTGATCAAAAGTCAGTAACTGTGATGTCCAAGTATCTTCAGCTAAGCCATGTAGGTCTTCAATCGATTACAAAGCTTTCACAAACAAATGCAAACAAACGAAAGGCCACGTACTATCGACTGCTGGTTGAAGTTGTGATTTGAACAGCAAGCAGAATGCGCAATGTTCTCTGATGAGACACCAGCTCCAAAGAGGAATTATTATTATAACGATTCGCAATGTCTAAGTCACCATCCTGGGTTGTTCAGAGGTTGAGACAGTGAAGGAGTTGTATCAGATATTCTTTTTCTTCCCTGCCTTGTTTTGATTTCTAATCTTGATTTGTCCTCAGACACATGATGCCGGTCATTAGGGCAAATCCAGCTCATTAGTTTAGAAACATTAAAAAGCCGTTTACCGAGCTACTACTTAGTAGATGTCAGTTAGCGGGAATTAAAAGACGCCCTGCAGCCAATCAGAAACTATTTTTCACCCAGGTCAGTACATTAGGTCTCAGTCCTCTCCATGCTTGAGGTTTTTGAGCAGGCTGGATCTGTTATTAAAGTGCAGCCCAATCCCATTTTTAAAAGCCAGACACTACATTCACTGAAGGGCACAGTAAGGACTCATATGGCTAAAATGTTTGCTTCACTTTATCTTGTTTATGCGACATCATTGTATTCTACCACCGGACTGCTAAGGCAACCAAATTTCCCTTTGGGGATGAATAAAGTAATCTATTCTATTCTATCACGACATGATGGAGTTTTTGTTGATATTTCTGTAGAGAAAGTCTAATGAAATCACAGTTATATCGATGTTATTCTTTGGTTGAAAGTTTTGATTAATGCAAGTAATAATGTTAATTTTTGATGGAGTTTTGGCGATTGTTACCCTGAGCCATGCAAGGAATTTTTTCCATATTTTAAAATGTGTTGAAGGGTTTCCCATCGAAAGAGCTCAAGGTTGTTCATCTTGGTCTCACAGTGGAAGAGCGGTTACTGGTTGAAATTAAGTTTTTTTCCCCTTTTTTTCTCAGGTTAAAGAACAGCCTTAGGCCTGAGAGGTTGCTGTTTTTTTTTAAACTAGGGACCAAAAATTAACCCAAGGTTTCCAATATGACTCATTATTTCCACAATAAGAAGTAGAAGATGGTCAGAAATGTCTGACATTCTTCCATTTTTCTGGCGTTGGCATGTTTCCTTTGGGCACTTTTCCCCAAAAAAGGAGAATATTCAACAGCTTTTGTCATGGATGGGCTCTGTCAGTCACAAGTAAATTGTAGCTTTGGAGATGAGGGCCAGTGGTCACGCTGCTTGAGGAGAAGGTTGTGGGCTAAAGCAAAGTAAAATAAGTTAAAACGGGAACTTTTAAGGAATGGTGTTCAGTTTTGAGTCGTCCAATCTCAGTGGTGATGGTGTTCCAAGCATGAGTAATGGGTGTTGAGTCAGAAACTTGCCCAAATTGGTGGGGTTGGGGTGATAGCGGGGTACGAAAAGTGCCCTCCGCTAAAAAAAAATAAAACCCTAAATCAAGCTGAAAACTCTCCACAGGCTGGTAGTCTCTGTAGTTTTAACTTGGAGACATGTAAGCCAGTGCAATATTCTGCAACAGCTCTGTGATTAATACCACTGACATAGCGGTAACTAATGATCGATTGAGAATGCCAGGCTTCTAAAGACCATTTCCCCTTCACTAACTTTCCCTTTTTCAAAGCTATCTGATATTTTGATCACTGGCAGGGGCCATGTCGGTGGAATTAATCACTGTTTGGAACCAGAAAAATCTGCTCATAAAAGAACATTTTGAATGATTGATTCATCTTACGGTCACCTGATGCCGATGGAGGTTTTCAAGCGGAAAAAAAAACAACAGATTTTTATGACACAGCCTTTTTTGCAGTCACCTTTTTAGGTTTGTTAGGCTATGTGTACTGTATATGTTTAACAGATTGAGCACCAGATCAGACTGCATCTATGAAGCACTCGCCCACACTTTCTGAAAGCAATCTTGTTTTTTTTAAAGATTTACTTTAACATTTAAAGTGATATGGAGTGAACGTCAGCCCCCTTTGCAGTTTTCCTACATTTATCTCAATCCATGCATATCCAATATGCTTCCTGTGTCCATCAATGAAATCTTCATTCATATTGAGAAAAAGCAACATGGCTCAACATTTACAGCCTTATGCATTATGCAGCAGAGGCTTTTAAAAAAGATGATTGGAGAATTCCCCTCTGAAATGCAGCTGCGGCATCAAAGCGTGAGTGGGAGTGAAATTAAATGGTACAGAAATAAATAATGGTGGACTTGATGTCTTTGCTAATTGGGATCTCTGGCACTCGGGTCAAAAGGCCTCCAGCAGGCACAGCTCCGTTGTTTTTTTTTAAGGTGCTGAGGCGCACACAATAAAAAATATGCTCTCAGAAAAGAAAAAAAAAGTCCTCGGACCGACATTAAGCATGCTGAACACCTTTTTTTAGTCCTTTATGAGAATGCGATGCCACCGGAACAAAGGAGTGCCAATGCAGGTTAACCAAAAAATAAATAAATCACGTGTCAGAAAGTTTACTGGTCTGCTTTTGTTGCTGCATAAGTACAGGATTATCCACCCTCAGGCGTGTTCCTCTGCTACGCAAACACTAGAGGGCCCCCTCCATGGACAGGAACACGGGCCCCCTCTGCTGTCATTCACACACTGCCGCACTCACACACTCACACACTCAGACTCAGCCACTCGAAGATGAACATTACCTATTCACTGACTGTCTAAACGGTGCCAAGGTAACGCTTTTATTTTGTATCTACCTTTAAACGCCAAAATCTGATGCTTTCCTCTATTTGAAGGTGTCAATATCATGTCACGTGTCCAGGGCGCAAAACAGATCAAGCCATATTTATATATTAAGAGATTCTGGATAGATAGGACGTCTCTTCTTTCTGCCAACGGGCCACACCGCGTGCGCCCATCTGCTCATTGGTTAACCCTATCAAATGACTGTAAACGAGCAGCCTCGGCTCTTTTTTTTTCACGGGCTGCCATGACCTGCTGCTTCATTTTCAAAATTAACTGAGAGAAGCGAGAGGGGGACTATTCACTCGCCTACACTCCTATCCTCCCAAAAAAAAAAAAAAAGAGAGAGAGAGAGGGAAGGAGAAGGAGAGAGAGGGAGATAAAAAAAGTGTTGGGTGAAATAAGACAATAAGGGTAGACTTGGGTAATGAGGACGTTTTACCTGCGCGCGCACCGTTTTTAATATCAGCCGCACGATAACCTTTGCGCGCATTTATTTGTGCGCCTGTTGACCCGACTCCTCATCAACCCAATGAGCGCAGCGGAGGGAGGCTCTCTCTCTCTTTCTCCCTCTCTTTTCACCACGGCGCATCTCTCCTCCGTATCCTCCTCACTTTTCCAGTCAGCCAGCAAGCCTGTCGGAGCTCTCAAACTACAAGCCCCCCCTCCCCGAAAAAAAAACACTGTCACTCCGCGCTGACAAAACTGCAGGAAGGATTTTTCTAGACCTCTCGCGCCTCCACGCGTTTTTTTTTATTCCCCCCCTCTCTCCGCCACTCAGGAAACCCGAATGGAGTTGCCGGCTTAATTTCTTTTTCAAGCGGAGGGAAAAAGAAACGATGAAATAATGCAGCAGCGGAGAAGAATCCGAGTCTCACGAGTAAGTACAGCCCGACACCATAATGTATAGAAACCCTAACAGGTAGACCGTTAACGAGGGATGCGTGTGTGTGGCTGAGCAGGACTTTTCATGGCTGCATCTCAGTGCTTCAGTGCGAATTTCCCTTCATATTTAAAGGAAGGTGTCCAGCTCAGGCTACTTAGGTTATCTACACATACATACAGACACATAGATATGCGTATACATACAGATATGCATACATCAACATTCAAATTTGACCGTGCATGTGGTTTTATCTTCTCTAAATTCTACTATGTCCGCGCTCTGCCCTCCACAGTTGGTGCGCAAAGACGGGTCTGATTAGAAGCTGCTCAACGCGTAAAACTTCAGAGGGCGAACGTAGTTTGCGAGTGTGGGCGCCACCGAGTGTCACAGAGACGTTGAAAGCAAAGGGGGATCATAGAGAAACTTTGGTTTTTGTGTTTTATTTTCTTTTTTTCTGCGCATTGCAAAAAAAAAAGGAAAGAGATAATCTGCTCGTGCATGTGGTTTTTCCACCTTGGACAGCTCCTTCGCTTCGTTTGCGCCTGGGCTTTCTGCACCGGGAGCTGTCCCTCCTCCCGTGGTGCTGAAACACTCCGTTAAGTGAGTTAAAATGCTCAAATTAGACATACACAACGATTATAAAGAAAAAATAATAATAAGAAAAACATTTGAAATCTCTTATTCACGCTTTTTTCCTTTTATCACCTTTTTTAACATATGCTATTGGGTATATTTATATATATATTTCAATTATTCTATTGCCATTTTTGTGTATTAGCCCGCCCTTCCAGCTTAGAGTCTCCAGGTCACAGCAGCTGTAAACTGTCCACGCGTTATTATTCCACCATTGACTTCAGGTGGAATTTGCTACGCTTCTTGTCCTTGGTGATCCGTCGCAGTGACCACTGACCACTGTCACACGCTGCTTGTGGGAAAGAAAAGTTACCAAAACAAGCACTGACACTGTGCTAAAAGCATGCTTTTTGGTGCTCCGATCGCCTGTTCACCTGCATCAGTCTGAGCTCCAAAGTACTCAAAGGCAACCCTTTTATGCCCACTTTTCGTCTCCTCTTGGATACAACTGCAAATAAGACTGAATGGGGAAAAAAATGTGTCACAGCCTAGATTGTTTTTGATTAAAGGGCACAATTTACATCAAACTGCACCCTCAATTTTCAAAGATTTGAAGAGGGTTATTCTGCCGGATCTAACTTTGTTTGTTTGATTACATAGTCTGTACAAAAAACAGGGACTTTGTGTTCGTGCTTATCAGAAAAACAGCGGCTCACGTGTAATTTCACACAATTTTGATTCAGTGAGTAAACATGCCTCGGAAATAACTCGGGCAATGATCTCATCTGGATTGCTTTGATATCAGCGAGCTGCAGCACTGTTGACACGGCTCACCTGCAGCCAGCCTGCCTCCCCCCCTAAATCTGGCACCGTCGCATGCATGTGTGGATGTCTGGAGAACACGCGTTGTTAAAACGTTATTTATAAGGAGCATGTGATTTTTTCCCCCCTAAAATCTTTCTGGGATAATCCCTGGGAACAACAGATTAAAGCCAAGCAATCTGATACCGTAGGGTTGAATGGCCTCGGAGCACTTGCATTCCCATTTGTTGTTCAGATGTTCCAGAATAATGTGAAAACAAGACTGGGATAGAGGGTCATGGCCAATCCAGATGGATCATTTGTAATGATGAAGCGACATGTTTTTTTTTTTTAGGTTTAAAGCTCCATCTTTCATGGCATTTTGCTCCCCCTCAGATACAGATTTTTCCCTCGCTCTCATTTGAGCTGTCACATCTGACTTGTTCAAATGTTTATTCGGCTCTATACGCTGTTATTCCTACCCCCCCTGTCTTTCTGACAACTCCTCAAAAGAGTAAGAGGGGAACTAACAAACTGTGATTGCCTCCTTTTAGGTCTCCCCCTCAAAATAACACCAAATGGACGCTGTGCTGCGAGCCCTAAACTCCCCCCCCCCACCACCAACCACCAACCACCAACCAACTGCTGTGGAAGCATGCCAAGCCATGCAAGTGACCTTTATCACGCCATGAATGCGAGCTCCACCGTTCAAAGAGGACACAAGTAACCTTTTCTTGTTATCTAAGAAGAAGGGGGGCTGTTGATCTGAAGAGAGGGAAAAAGAGGACGGGGAAAGAGACAGAGGGAGGAAAGTCTTCCTGAAACAAACAAACATACAAACGAATAAATAAACAAACACACGATCGACAGGATGCCGAGGCGGTGCGAGGAGATGCTCGTGGATCTGTGGATGTGCTTGCTGCTGGTGTGGATTACTTGCGTTCCCTCCGTCTCCATGACGCCCGTCACGGGCCGGTCCAGAAGTCCGCAAACCGGAGGGTCCGCAGCGGCGGCGAGCGGTCTCGGCGAAGGACAAAGATTACTGAGCCGCGCCAAGAGAGGATGGGTTTGGAATCAAATGTTTGTGCTGGAGGAATTCTCTGGACCCGATCCAATTCTGGTTGGCAGGGTGAGTGTTTTTGCGATTGTCAGCGTTATATTAAGCTCGCTTATCGTGTGGAAACATTAATTCGGCCACTGAATGCTCCTTTAGTTTTTTTTTTCTCCTTCTTCTTCTTTTCCTTTTTTTTTTTTTTTTTTTTTGTTTTCTTCCCATGGGCAGTGGGACGGTTCTGGTTGTCAAGGGGAAACAGAGATATGGTGTATGTGAGAGAAAAGCTGGTGTGGAAGGAAGGAGGGGGGGGGATGCCACAAAATGCTTGTGGAGATAATTAAACTCCCGTTAAGAAGTAGTAGGACATTTTTAGCCTTTTTCTTCATTTTTGGCATTCATTGAAATACGTTTTTTGTTTGAATTACGGTTTCCTACCAAGAGAACTGAATAATATCACGCTGCTCCCCCTTTTTTTCCCTTATATATACATTTTTTCACCCTCTTTACCTGATGTTTTTGCCCTCTAGAAGCACTTGTGAGCCATACGCGAAATAGGCAGGCTCATATTTTCCATGGCAGCCCTGAAATGAGCCGAACAGCAAGGAATTTTCCTACGGTTAGGGGGCCACCTGCTCTCTGGCCTGTGTGGAAGTGTCAGGCAGGTTTCAGGGGGAGTGGACGGCTGCCGGTCAGCCCCGGCCAAAAGCAGCTTGTTCACAGCTCATTGCTGGGACTCACCTGGGGAGAGTCGGCCCTGGCAGTCACACTCCCATCCCTCCCTCAGAATATCACCATCACCATTCTGGCACGGAAAGGAGGCACACGCGGGGGCCCATCAAGTATAATATTTGATCTTGTTTGGTAATAGCTTTAGCAAACAGATTACCACCACCTCGTATTTGAACAATGCTATTTCTCTGTTGTTTATGAAATAGTCCCAAAGAATCGAAAGGTTTTTCGATCAACCCCTGTGCTGGCTAGCTGGTACCGTTTCTTTATTGCACCTCGGTCCACTCAAGTCCAAATAAACACTTAAAATGTCACTTCCCTAGTTTTTATTCGCTTTTTTTGTTCCTCTTTTTTGTTCGTTTTGTCATAAGGCCGCATCAATTAAACATTTGCCACCTTGCGGGATTCGCACCTGCGTTTTTCTGAATGTTGCACAAACACAAAAAAAAAACGCTGTTAAGTGATGCACCAATATCTCAGGCTCAATTAGGCAGCCTCTGCAGGATTTGACAATGGACTGCTCATCAGAAAATGGTGGAAGAAACAAAGTGTCCACATGTGAGTTTTGGAAGTTTGCGCTCGCAGCTGGGAGATACCAAGCGTCATGGGTTTATAGTGGTATCACCTGGCAAAGTGTTGTGTAATCATGTTTCTGGAGGGGCGAAATTGATGAAAGAGGAGAAAAAACAGAAAGATAGAGAGAAAAACAATGAAAACTCGATTGAGGAAGCGAGTGCCTCTGGTCAGAGTTTGAACCGTGGATAAAATGCTGGTGGCACAAAACCCCTGTTAAGATTCATCTCGTGAAGGATGCGTTCTTTCAAGGCCTTAGCTAACGCGGTTGGGAAAGTTGACTTTAGGACGGGTTAGTCACAGGTTTGAGCCGCGTCTTCCGGTTGAAGGACGGAGCAAAGATAGGGGCGGCCGGGAAAAAAAAAAAACGATGATGATGGGTTGCGTTCACCGCAAGGTTAAGTGCTCATGAGTATGCCTGGCAGAGCCGAGATAAGTTAGACCAAGATGGCACGGCACCGGTTTCGACGCTATAAATCTGTCCCCCCCCACCACCCTCCACCCACCTCGGTTCCTCTATGTCTCCTTTTCCTCCCTTTTTTCTCTGTTCTGCGATTCTCACGCTTAATTAAAGAATGAATCAAACGGGTGGGAGGTGTGATTCAAATGGGTCATCCAGTTCTTTGAGTATTTTGCAGAATTTTCTCTCTACGGCGTGAGGAAAGTGGGCCGATTATCAAGGAAGTCCAGGGCCAAGGTTGGACGCTTTCCATCTCATCCTTTTCATTACTGGTGCTCTCCGAGCTTTAATTATACCCCAATCTTTTTTTTTTTTTTGCAACAGGGCTCCCCTCTTCTACACCAACAAGAAAAAAAAAGGGGGGGGTATAACACAGACTGTGTTGGTGAGAAAGATTGTAACATTGATTTTTCTTTTCATGTTATCCAAGGCTCTCCTTCTTTCTCTCACAGCAGAGTCAATTAGCATAGAGGCAGAAGAGGAGGGGGGGGGGGGACAAGGTGGAGGCGGAGGTGTGGAAGAGCGCGAAGGACGGCCACAAGGCGTGACAGTCTTCCCCCCCTCCTCCTCCTCCTTTCCCTTTTCCCTTTCGCTGTTCTTCTTCAGCGCATCCTTTCTTGACATTGTGATTCAGCGAGCGGCGTGTTCGTCAGCCCCCGCCGGTCCCGTCGGCGTCGGGCGGGAGGCAGACATGCAGTACCTGTTAAAGCGAAGCAGGGGAGACAGCTGTGAAAGCTTGTTGCTCGGCTGTAGAGTTAAAGCCCTACACGGAGCCGGGGAGGATTTTTTAGGGATTATTTATCATGAGCCAAGGAATGGTTCAGAAAATATCCCGTCATTAATGGAAAATAGGCAAAATGTGGAGAGGCAGATAGACTTCAACCGTCTAAAAAACAAGCAGAGGATAGCACATGAGTAAGATAGCATGAGTAAGTGTACGTGTAAGTGAACACAGCTTTTGACGTACCACAATGAAAGAAAAATTACTTTGGTTTCGAATTAAATCTGAGTTCTAGGGTCTTGTTGACTGTCTTCTTTCACTTTGGTCGGAGTATTATCTTGTCAGCCATGTGTTCAATCACTTTGTCTCTTCAGTCGAGGCTACTTCAGTCATTAAAATGTGCAACAAAGCAACTCGATTACTTAGACCAAAAGACGAGTGGCGCACAAATTGCTGTGTTTGAACCAAGGAGATATCGGGTTTGTCGTCTTTGTAGAGAGAGCAGATTGATAGCAGCTTAAGCTGGAATTTCTAAAACAGTCTCAGATATGACATGTTTACCCATTAAGACTTCTAGTCATTCAACACATGGCCATTTAGAATTGATGTATCTCAGTGCTAGAATGCTAGAATGTATATTTATATATAGGGGAAGGAAACACAATATTTATTTTCTTTTAAACCAGCTGTTCAACAGGACTCAAGTCTGGCATTGGAGTCCTGGAATAATGGAGGCCTACAGGAAGTAACAATGATACTTTGTTGGCAGGGATCACCCCCAAGCTCAGATCTTTTTTTTTATTTTTATCTTATAACAGTACGTTTAACATCAAGGTCATAAAATGTTGCAGTATCACAAAAAAGATGAATTGTACAGTTCCTAAGTCTAAGTGTTGTGGACTGTATCTACTTTATTTTCCATGCAGTTCTTTTTAACTTTTATTTCTACAAGTGGCCCTGAGATAAAACTGCAGATTTAAAATTTGATGGTTCATATGAGAATGATATTTTGATTGCTTACTATTTACTGTTTACTATTTTGGTTTGCTGTTCATGTACAGTATATTGGCTCTATTGTTTTCAAAGTCCAATTCAAACCCCCTTTGCTTCTCTCTGTACTTTTGGACTTCCCTTTCTGTGTCTGTCCACCCCCACCTGCTTCTTTTTCTTTTCTTTTTTTCTATCTGTGATGGGGTGATTATGGGAAAGAGTGACTCTTAAGCTCTGGTAAACCTGCCCCAGGGGGCTGACGGGGTGTGGTACCGTGACATTGTTAAATTCTCTCCAAGCTTTTAGCACTGTGCGCCAAAAAGAGGCGACGCTGCGGTGAAACTGAGCCCCGAAATGCAGCGCGGGGGGCTCTAGGGTCCCACTGCTGCCGCTTTACTGCAGATCAAAAGGTTGATCCGGCTTCTCGACTCAATCGTTGGCGATTTGGCTCGTGACAAGTGCCGATCCCCCTCCACATTCATGCTTGCGTTTACCTCGACTCCCACGAGTCTGAGCCGGTATCTGGCTCTGCCTTTGATTGATGGATGAGGAGTGGGAGTTAATGAGAATAATAGCCAAATTATTGCCCCGTGATTGATAGCCATTATGACACGTAAATTACAAGTATTGGCTCTGATATAATGAATTTCTGAAACACAGCCCAAATTAGACACATGGTTTGGGTGCCTGAGTCAAAAAAAGCTGTTATTAAATCCGGGAAAGGAAAGCCCATCGATGTTTGTTGGACTTCAACTCCATTTCCATTCGGTTTCTCACACCCACAACAGCTCCTGAAATACAGCTCTGTAATCTCTCTTGAAGCAGCACCACACAGATCCGTATTGAGCGGCAGTCTAGCAGCAGCAGCTCCCTTTTTTTTCTCCCAGCCCTTAGATCTCCATCCCCAACCTCGTGTGTAATTTAGAAAAAAAAACAAAAAAAAACACGCTTACATCTTTCTGCCTGCCTCTGTTACCACGCTTCCCCCTTTCTCTCCTCTGGGCTCACCTGTATAGTATATCACTAATGCCAGCAGAGCCATTATATCAATGGACCATGGTCACAGTCTCCCCCCCTCTTACTTTCAAATCTCTCTCTGTGTCTGTCCCTTCCCGGTCTGTAATAAAACACTGGGCGCAGTGATGGCTCTGATAGAGCTGTGGGATCGCATTAGCGCTGCCCTTGAAGAGCTTCGACAGGTTGTCCATGGCTTTTGTGTCGTCGTCCCCGGTGCCCATTAACAACCCGAGTGTATATGTATGTGCATATGTGTGCTGAGTGACCATCCACCGGACAGTGGTGCAGGCAGACTGAAATGATACGAGGCCTGGATGGAGTATATTTAGACACGAGGGTTGTGTGTACAACAGTAAATACAGTGTGTCCGAGAGGCTTTATAGCCAGTGTGGCTTTGCAAACATTTGCTGAGGTGTCGTGTTTATGACAGATTTCTCTCCAAACTGCACGGCGTGCGCTCGGAGCAAGAAAATTGCAGGGGCTGAAATCTGTGGCGCTTCAAATTTACAGGTGACCTTATCCCGGCTGGCATTATTACTTTCCCCCCGTATATTGATATGGCCTGTATCTTAAAATGTTATTGCAAAGTATTTTCATTTTTTTTACCAGCCTGTCCATGATGATTTGAGGTGTTTATTTTTTTACATTGTGCGTCGTCCCGCAAACATTTTCCCATCCCTCTACTCTCTTTATGTCTCCATACTTAAAAACCACGTTGCTCGTGCACCTAGCAACGGCCGCGCATTTAAAACTGCACGCTGCATTTTCCTTCTTCGTGCGCATTTTTCCAGAAGGGGAGCAGAAATCATGTTTCGAGCTCAGCGTATCATGAGGAGGCACATGGCGCGTCTCGTCCAGCTCTCCTGTGTACACGCATCAGCTGCAATAATAATTTAACAGGAAAGGCACATCCATTCACACACGGCTTTTCCAGAGTCCCTGAGCAAAATAACAAGCTCGCCGCTATCGCTCACATCTGCGGCTCAGCGTGATTAAATCCATGTCGTACAGTGAGTAGCTCGTGCAGGGGGGGGGGGGCACTTTCCCCGAGCTTCTACATCACTGCTAATTCGTAGCAAATGGCCCCCCCTTTATGGTTTTTTACCCGGGACTGCGTCGACCGCGATTAGCACGCTCCCATGTCAGTGTTTGTCGGTCAGCTGCATCTAACTCTCTTCCAGCCTGAAATGGAGAGCATTCCCGGCCTCTCATTAAGGCTGAATCTCCACCCGGCCCCCCTCTCTTAACTGCCTTCCCTCCCCTCTCCTCTCATTTCCTCTCTCTCTCTCTCTCTCTCTCTCTTTTCGAGGCTCACCGGGCTTGGCCTGTGCTGGCTCTGCGGAGGTGGAGCACTTAGTGGGCTAAATCATCTGGCTCTCTGCCTTGAACTTTGCTCTAACTAATTTATAGGAATTAAAGCAGTTCACCTCGGAGACTCGGCCGGCGCGTTGTCATGTCTAAATTACTCTTCTTTTAATATGATTTCTCGAAATGATGAGGGTTTTTTACTTTGTTTGGATTATATCTTTTTTTAACACATCAAAATAAGAAATTTGCAGTCTAACAGACTTAAGCCGCTCGGCTTTTGTCTTGTGCAGAGATTAGAATGATTTTAGATTCCTTAGCACTTAACATCCCCCGTTTATTATCACATTGTCACTGTTTGGATGCCTAAATTAAGGAAAACGAGACAGCGGGAATGATGTTGGACGTTTCACTTACTTATGAATATGGGCTGTGTTTCCCTCGTCACATCTCTGGCCAAGAATTAGTTGCTGCAAATGAGGTTACAATTATTCCAATCTGATTATTCAAATCAAAAGATTACGATTATCTGAAACCTGCTAATTGGCCCTTGCCTCTGACATAGTTGTTGCGGGCAGCGTTAGCTGAAGTATCTACATATTCTCGCTTCCACGTGCCAGTGTCCTCTTGTGGGCTTGGTGTTTGGCTCAACTCCCCCCAAAAGAAGCTCCTCTCCTATGGATGGATCCCGGTGTATGTGTAATGCTGCGGGCGGCTTATCCCCATGCGCCTCTGCTCCAAAACGCGTCCCATCAGCCAAACCGGGACTGCCGGAGTAATCTCGTTAAAGAATGGATGTTGTTATTGTGCAAGCATTTGGCTTCACGGTTTTTTGCTAGGAGCACACGTGGGCTGAAGCAGGAGAGACAATGAGGGAGGGGGGGGGGGAGTTTATTTATGGCACTTAAAAGATGACAGCAATTTTTTTTTTCCCCAGCCTTTTTACCGCCACCCCCCCCACCCATCTCCCTGTCAGGCCTCCTGTAACCCATCCTCACTTTCACGCGCTAATAGCAACGGCGCATCGGTAAACAATGGATGTGGCATTTACCTGTGTGTTCACCTATAACAGATATTAAAGATGATGATAATCATCACCGCTGAGTGGAACGCACAGGGTGCCTCACCTCAATCAATGAATTGGCGGTAAAAAAAAATAAATAAAAAAGTAAGAATCAATGGCCCTGTCCTTTTGCACTCTTTTTTCTCCCTCGTTGCAAAAAAACTCCGAACTCTGGTGTCTGGGTGCCAACAGACTGCGGCTTTGACCTTTCTCTCAAATGAATTATTTTGGTTTAATGATCCCTTCTGCAGAAAGAACAAAATGATAGCTAAAATAATAGGCAAGGGACTCAAAGGGGGGTGGTATAAAAGGGCATACCCCCCCTTTCCCCTCTCCTCCACACACCCTTTCATACTTTATTCTCCAGCATTGCTTATAGGCTCTGCTTGAGAGGACACCTGTATCCCTCTAATAATACCCCTTCCATGTGTTCATGTCTCCAAGGTGCTTTTGGATACATCCAGTCAGTGCCGTATACATCAACCGGATTTAAGAAATAGTAACATAGACAAGCAGGTGGTGGTTATAAAAAAAAAGTCCTTCATTAAGTGTGCCTGTGTGAAAGCCACACTTTTACATTTCTTTTTATCTTTCCCCCTTTAATGTTTGATTAAGTACTCTTTTTTTTCAGTTCACATTAGGAAAAAGGGGGCGGGAAGTGGAAGGGGGTGGTGGCTGCGTCACGAGAGTTGGGGTTAGGGGGGGGGGTTGGGGGGGGGTCTGCATTAAAAATTCAACACGTTATAATATAAAATCCAGATGAATCATAAATGCTTAATGGGAAACAGGGCTAAGCGTGGCGGATGTTGAAACTGTTCCCGAGGAAGTGCGTGCGCTTCGTCCACGTTGAAGGATGTGACATGTTACCTCGCCCCCTCTCGGGGCGCTCTCTCAATTTCGGCAAAAAAGAGGTGCTGAGGGATCGAATGGGAGGTACTGGAACCAGGCGGAAAGCTTTTAGGGGCCAATAGACCTTCTGTTGTCCTCCCATGCTGCAACTGCTTGTTGTTCTACTTGTGGAGTGGACGTGCACTGATGGCCTATCTGATGAAATATTTAAAAAAATCTTTGCTAACAGCCCACCCTCCTCTGTTGTTTTTCTAATGAAAGCTCCAATGAGATCTTCTTTTGTTATGAATTATAAATGTATAATTAGGAGACCGTTGTCATGGGAGTTATGAAAGGGGTCGAGTAGCATCATTACAAAAAGGTGGAGCGTTAAAACTCGGAGGGATTTTATTTGAGCAACTTCCTTCTTGTTTTCCTGTATGGGAGTGGTTTTACATTTGTGGAGACATTGTTTGTTCTCCCATGGCAGCAGCTCTTTGATATCCGAGAGCTCGGACTGCTGGCTGACCGGGTGTCCATGCCGCCCTACTGAGTGGTAAAGGTTATACTCCATTGTTGATGGAAAAAATAAATAAATAAACTTCATTCCTTCTTTGTTGTATTGTATTGTCTGTTTAATAACCAACCAAGACCCTATTTTACTTTACCCTATTTACAACCACATAGAGTACGCCTCGATTATGTGTACTTTACCATCTGACCTTAACTAAGTAGTCTGAAATAATTATAACAACAGACCCAAATGATGGGAAAATGGAAAAAAAAACAGGGTCTGAAGGTAAAAACTAAGAACCAAACCTGCCCGAAAACTAATAGAAGTGTCTCTTGCTGTTATTTCTGTAATACTGCTGCTTCTCTGCTTTGTTTGACTTGAAAGGGCTAATATCCAGGCCATGTTGTTTATATGAGTGATGTAATATTTCCAATTCTTTTTCTCCATTTTTGCAGTGCCAGGTTACAGTTTTGTATTGATGTGTTTAACAAAACCCCCACATAGTTACACTGCCTCTTTCAGTTTCTGTTGGTATATCGAGGGACCATCCTTTCATGCTGTTAAAGCTCAGATGGTAAACGATTCTGATGTAGGAGCCAAAAAAGTTTAAGAACTTATAGCGAGAAAAAATTAGAAAAGTATAATGGCTATTGAAAACGAGTCTAAATCTGCTACATCTTGAACAAAACTCTTGAAAGTGGATATTTATGCACAACACTTGCATAGATCAGACTGATTCATGGCTTTTCAATGTATTTAAGAATGATAGTGCAAACATAATTGGAGAAAATATAGGTTTCAGTGCAAGAAAAAACATATTAAGAGATGAAGGAGCATCACTCTTTCATTTAGCCCTTCCTATTAAGTGCAAATATGTATATTATTTTTAGAGAGGAACAGTACAAATGTTACTGTAAAACACTGAAATCCCCCAAAACTTTCTTTCTTTTACAAACATGTTTTTTTCTTATCTTGTTAAAGATGACTTTGAAGATTTCTTTGCTGTATTAAAATCCTAACTTTTCCACCAAAGCGTCAACTGACAAAAAGTCTAAAAATAATGTCTGCGCAGTAAATTTAACTCCAAGCAAATGTGGTGATGTCCCACAGAGAAAATTAACCAAACTTTGATGAAAAAGACAATTGCCAAATTTGCAAATGATCCCCCTTGTACAGCTCCAAACATGGCACAGTTTCTATTGTCTAATTTGATTTCTATTTGAGGAGCAATAACTTGAAAATTTGGGTAACAAGTGCTAACTTCTACTTTTTACACAAAAACATCTTGTTTTTCTTGTTTATCCATTTTTACTGGCTGTGTGGTCATTGTAATTAAAGCTAAATCATTTTTACTCCTGCACCCTCGTAATTTGTAAAAAAAAAAACTCAATTTACGTAATATACCATTGATTTCAGACCAAAATGTATTTTTTGGGGAGAATACTGTCTACACATTTTTGTTCCTACTTTGATCAAAGGTTATGCTACAGAAATTGAATCAAATGCATAAAAGGATGCAATATTGATTTTCTTTAACTTAAAATAATTCTGTTTTCAAACTCTTAATCAGATTTTATGATGTAACACTAACAGTCAGTTTTATAAGCTTCTCCTGCTCTGGGTCACAAGGGGCTTGGAGACAGACCCAGAATGCACTGGGCAAGAGGCAGTAGATTGGCACCTTCACAGGCTGCCAATCTATCACAGTTGAATGCACACACCCCCCCACACACACACACACACACAAACAAATACAACACATTCACACTTACAGGCAATTTAGAATTGCCAGTTCACCCAAACCTATGTCTGTGGGTGGAAACTGGAGCACAGTGCATCTTTTATTTATACGGTACAACTTATTTTTAGTTCGATTCTACTTTTGGTTTTGTTTATGTCATGTCATGAAGATAAAAAAAAACTAAACAAAACAATAAAACCTTTTGTCATTATTGTAATATTGTTCAGGGCAATGAATTGAGCTTTTTTCAAGTCATTCATATTAGTTGACTTTATCATATATTGAAAGTATATTCAAATTCACAGCAATAATAACAAGGAAATTAAAGACTGCCTCACATTTCAAATAAATAAGAAGCTGTGTCTCCCCCCTAAAAGAGTCTCGAGAGATGACTCTCCTCGCTTCTAAGAAAAAGGAACTCTGCCAAATGGCACGGTTCCCTGTTATGTTACTTCCTGTACTTTATCTGCGTCACGAAACCATGTTAGCTGATGAAACAAGGAGCAGCTGCGGTGAGGCTGCAATATTCTAATGGCTCCACGGATCTTTGACTGGTTTGCCATCATCGAAAGGGGTGGGGGGGGGGGGGGGGGGGCAGATGCGACCTGGGCCAACCTCAAACCTACTGCAGCCTCCATCTGGATGGAAGCGGTCACACGGGGCCTTCGTTCCCCCCCCATCTCAATCCGTGCAGCCAGCACCCGCTTTGAAACCGCCACTTGCCAAAGATGTGGCCGCGTAAACACAGTCGCACGTGGAAATGTCCGTGTGCCTCTTTGAGTGGCCAGATAAGAAAAAACATGACATTATCTATTTTTTTTTGTTACGCTCACACGCATACTGGGGAGTGCACACATCCTCAGCGGGTGTACGTTCAAAATGTTAATGCCGTGTCTGTCTCGACGACCTTTTCCTCTTTTGTTGACGCAGAGACGTTTTTTTTTTATTTTGATTTTTTTATAAATACCGTGTTGATATCCTGAGATGTGTAATTACTGCACTGCAGCGGCACTCGGCCCTCTTTATTAGTTTTCCGACAATGGCCCTCCCTCTGTCAATGCTGAGGGGGTTGTGTGTGTTTGTGCCTTTCAGAGTCTGAAAGGCCTTCCTGTTGTGCGGTTTGCACAGCTGAATCGTTGAAAACGCACACAGTCCCCCGTTCTGCAACTCACACAAGTCTTATAAAGATGAAGGTATATACACGTCAATACATATATGTCATTTTTCGCTCAACAGTAGCATTAACATCCAAAGTAACCCATTTCCCGTGCAGGTATTCATCTACAGGAGCTTGTTAGAAACAATCCCCAGGGATTCATAAATGGATCATATCCAGTCCGACACACGGATGAAAATAGGATGAAGGGATTTGACTGCGCAGGTACCTGAGCCGTGCTGCATTACTCCGACAAATACCACATCAGATGGAGTTAGGATTCAGATCAGGTGTCTCGCCGGCTGGATTTTTTCGGCGCACAATGCGCGAGCTAACGTTTACAATGCAAAAAGCCGGAGCAGGATTCCTGCCTTTTGTTGCATCACTGCTGCTGAGGTAAAAAAAAAAAAAGCATGTCAAAAAAAGGTGTCTGTGTACGCGTAATGGGATCAGGTTCCGCACCGGCTCGGCGTCAGTCGATAAGAATCGCACTCCCCGGGTTCAACTTTGGGGGGGGATTAAGGCAGAGGCCCGTTTGATCTCGGTGGTTTTTGCATAAAAAAATCATAAGTCTCCCCAATCCTGTGGCAAAGAAGCTGAGTCGGCTAATTGAGAGGTGCTTCGGCACGCCGGGGTGGACTGAAACCACGGTTTCACGCGGCGTCCCTCGAAATGCCTCTGACAGCACGACAGTTAAACCAGAATGTGTGTTAATGATGTTTTTCAGAGTGGCAAAGAATATAGAGGGGGGCATTTAGAGCTTTTGTGGAGCAAAACGATGTGCTGCAACCAGACTTTCAAACGCATTTTCATTCAGCCTCTTTGTGCGTGTGTCCGAAAGGGATCTTATCCCAATCTCAGCAGGCAATCAGACAGGAAGCTGAACTTATCCATCATCAAATAGAAAAAAAACGCGGTCTGCCCCGGGGCGTACGGAAGCGTATTTCTAAAATGCTTCTGGAAGCTGGAGGCAACGTCCCCCGTGCCCACAGCAGATCTTTATTCGCCCGAGAAGCCAACGCAGCAAAAGTAGACCGGGGTGTGCCAGTTACGGAACATAATTGCTACTAATGACCATTAGGAGTTTGGTTTTCATCCTCCGGGGGCCGTAGGAAAAAAGGCCTTTCGTCTTATCAGTTGATTAGAAACAAATACACGGACCGGATCCTGCATATTAAGTGAACGGGGGGCTAAAATGGTGCTACTCTATCAGGCAGAGGCCTAATGGAGTGGCGGGAAGCTCTAGCCTCTGCTAAAGTGTCAGTAAATGGACCAGTACTCACAAACACCAGCTCCACTTCCCAAACATCGGTAAGGTTTTTTTTTTTTTTTCCCCTTCTGTTGTCAGATGAAATTGTATCTAACACAATAAAAAAAGAAAGAATAAGACAGAAAAAAAAAAGACCAAAGCCTGGGGTTTGGACTCTTCCTGCTCAGATTGCTGTAGACATTTGTCATGGTCTTTAGTAAAAGCACTTGATCTTTTTTAGCAGCAGGTCTGGCATCAAACTGCTACTTATGGCAGCAAAGTTGTTGTTGTTGTTTTTTTCTTTCTTCTTCTTCTTGTATTTCCCTCTCAGAGGATTCATTTGCATTATGCAAATGAACAATTGATATGGATCTTCTCCCCTCCGATGAACATTTTGCACAGCAATTTGCCAGGCAAGTAATTACTTATTGACAGAATGATATTACACAGGAAATTGTTGTGTAAAATGGCAAACTCATACCATTGTAATGATGGGGGGGAAAAAAAATAAGAATAACAATAATAAAATTAGAAATCATCAGTTAAATGGACATGAGTTATGGGGGCTGGCACTCATCGCTGCTGTTCCCCTCAACGCCACCTGTGGTTGCACTCTGGGCTCGTGGTTTTGCATTTTAATTAATTCCGAACATTATTAAGGATACAAATTCATTGTCTCACTCTGCTGCTCGACGCAATATAGTTGAGCTGAAGGAATATCAGCAATTATCCATATTGCGATGGAATATATTTGCTGTACGTGTGTGTAACCTGCGTGTCACTTTGTGTTCCTCTTCTTTTTTTTAACCCGCTTTACTTTCACGCCACGGTGAAGCTAAACAGTTGGAGAATACTTTCGAGCGAATTAAAAATGAAATTAAACTACAGCAGCATGGCCCGCAACTGTAAATATGCTAAATTTCCCCTTCCTCTTGCTCATGCTTCATGTGATTTCCTCTGTTGAATTATAAATCACAGGTTGCATCCAAAAAGATGTAAATGCATTTGTAATTTACACAACAGTGCAGATGTCTTGAGCCACTCCTAAATTATTTTCAGATTTCCAGGAAACCATGAAAGGGGAGTAACACTTTATTGGAATGTATACAAACATATTTGGAAAAAAAACTGGAAACAAGGCAAAAACAGAGTTGATTAAGTTCTTTAGCGTGTAGTTGGAATCTGATTTGACCACAAAATCTTTCTTTTTTTTTACGCAGCGTGAACTCTCTTTGAAAACCATTGCTTTTCATTTCCTAAAGTAGTCTCCAGAAATAATTTTGTGCACACTCAGAAGTATTTTTTAGGTGCCTTTTGTTCCAGTCTCCATCAAAATGATTCCAAACTCTTTCAGTAAAGCAAAGGTCTGGACTATGTGGAGACTATGACTAATCGTAAGTATGATCTTACAGCAAACAAGCATCAAGTAATTTTTAGATCACATACTGCAAAAAAATAAGCAAATGTTAATTTAATGCTTAGCAAATGGTTTGTTACTTTCCATTTAGTGAATTCTATTTCGATTTTTCAAAATGTTTTTGTATATATATATATATATATATATATATGAGTTTGTGTGTGAGTGCGTGTGCACATGTGGGTAGATATGACTTTACAGATTTCATATTTAAATTATTCACTGGATATGATCTGTTGTCAGTTATTTTCAGCCCAGCTCTCATGTCATTCGGCATACGTCCACCATTTCGTTCAGTTTTCTTCTCTTAAGAATGACTTTTGGCCCTCAGACAAACTTTGATGGGGCTTAGGTGAACTGTTGAACGAAACTAAGATGCATCTCTCAGGTCTTTGAAGGATCTGTTCCTGTTTTGTAAAGACGGACAGATTCTGCACAACTGTTACAGACAGTTTTTAAGGTCTGACACTTCCTTTGTTCAGTTTTCTTGTTTTTTGTTTTTTTTAAGGACACGCTGCACACAGTCCTCAGGTAAGCCCACTTTTTTTTAAGGTGGGATTTCTTTGAGAGCCACCTTTTTGCTGTAAACAAACAATTTGACTTACCGGGAATCTGGCTTCCCCACTTATTTCGGAGCTGTTTGTTATTTTTAGCAAAACCGTCACTTTTTAAAAATTTTTTCTTGAGTTAGGCGCCTTCTTTTGCATGAGTGGCTGAAAGATCACAATGAAGTACAAAATAGGTCATAGAATGAATAATAAATGAATAATCAAATAGAAACCCACAAAAAAGCATCTGAAAACCGTCAGATATGAGGACTGCAGTAAAAATGAATGAAAATTTTTAACTTGACATACTTTGGAAAGCCTAAATAATCATTGACATAGTCCACCTAAAGAGGTTAGGAGGAAAGTTTTGCTCCTTGGAACACATATTCAGAAATAATATTTAGCACACTACTTTTGTGTAATATCTTATGTCATTCTATGATAATTACTTTAACAGAAGGATTTTATGGAATTGGCTGCCATACGGCACCAGAATATTACAAAACAAGGCCCATTTGTGGATCGTAACCTCTGTGAAAACAGAAAGAGAAAAACCAACACATGTCACAAAGACAATTATCATCACTCCAACAGTATCTGTAGACAATGAGGAAAGCTTCACTTCATAATGACCCAACTCACTTCTATTTCTCCTCACTGGTTTCCACCTTTGCTGCACAAAGAAATGATTTCCCAGCATGTTTGCGTCAGTGCCTAATATCGAGCATCCCCAGAGTTTGGCACCTGGAGGAAAACAGAAAAAGGGAAAAGAAAGAAAAAAAAAAAAAGGGCCAGTGTGCAGCTGCATTTTCTTCCCCAGTAATCGAATCCCTCAAAAGGGGTCCATTTTTCTTCATCTCCCCAGGTCCACAGGACCTTTAAACAGAGCAAGGCACCAAAAGAAAGCGCCATAGAACACAATTATAATTCCAATATAGTCTTGTAAAGAAAATGTAAACAGATAGCCGAGCTGCAAAGCTGCCCCCATTTTCCCACAAGACTGGTAATAAAGTAGAAAAGATGTAATACTGGAAGAGGCTTTTTACCCCTTGTCCTTTTCTCACTCCAGAAATTGAAAAAGTGTGGCTTTCTGCAGTGATGCTGGTGGGAAAGAGATGCTGAGAGATTTATGAGAGATTTAAAGGGAAGACAGAGCATGGGTGGATTTTACCAGAGGCATTAATGTGCTTTTGCAAATGAACTTTAATGCACGAGTATTGATAAGAATAAATGGTGCTCAACAGCGCGGGCTGAAACACTCTTTCCAGAACAGTAACTGAGAATGTTTTTTTGTGTCACGAGCTTAATTTCTTAAAACCTACCGTCTCTGACACGAGGACACAAACAAGCCGCCATCCCCCTGAAGAAATGTCAGCAAGAGCAAATTGGTGGCAAATTTTGATTCGTGAGAGTGCGCAGCTTTGCCATTGGCAAATCTCGAATTCACAGCGCAAGACATTTTTATCCCTTTCCATGGAATACTTCCCCCCCCCCGTTCTCTCTTGAATATTCCGTTTGTTGTGTGTTGTCTTGGGGGTTGCGTTTGTTTTACGCCCAGTTTTGTTTTTTTTCGCTAGTTTATTCTCCAATCACTGGAATGCAGGGAAAAACAGCGCTAGGCTGCTTATGATAATTTCCTGGCAGTGGTTTGCAACTGTCCTAATAATTATTACTGGTTTTTCTGTGGAAGCCACTCGGGCTCACAGCTTAGGGTTGTGTGTGTGTTTGTGTGTGTGTGTACTCGTGGGATGCAGACAGAGCTAATCGGATGACTGACATTCACAGCAGCCATCTAATTTTTTTTTTACCTTTAATGCAAATAATGTGTTTGTAAAAGGAACTGAAGGGTTAAATGACATAGTCTGGTCAGATATTTTCTACTCTTTCTCTCTTGTGACTTATCACTAAACAAAAGGGGGGTTCAGTTGAGGCGGGTTGCTCCTAACCATATGGTCCGCATGCTAGGATTTAGAGCCATGACATGAAACAGTACACGGTGCATCTAGCAAGAGAGGAAACTCCCGCTATTGCTGAGCAGGATTGACTGCGTGGGTATGCTGATTTCTACTGACTGCGAACCACACGTCCGACGCGGTTAGGATCACACGAAACACTCGAAGGTTCCGCACCCGTTTCTCGAAGCGCAAGTTTAATCTCTGAATGAGCTCGGATTCAGATATGAGTGATCAAAAGCCAAGCGGGGCGCGGAGGAGGTGGTTGTGACAGTTCGGCGTGAGGAGGGGGGGGGGGGGGGGGGGGGGGGAAATGGCACGGGCCGCTACTGAGGCCAGTCATCCGTCTGCTGTGACACCCAGCGTGCATAGGAAGAATGTCCCCGGGATGTCTGCGGATGGCACAGAGGAAGTGCGGTTATGCAGAGGAGTGAAAGTGTCATCCTCTCTGTAAGTGTCACTCCGTCTCTGCTCGCCTGTCTCCTCGATGCGCAATGGCCGCCGGGTCTGTGTGCTCTGCGCTTACTGCCGATTAAGTCTGACCCCCTAGAAAATGCACGGACATCCCCCGAATCCCGGCCTATACCACAGGCCTACAAATTATATATGCATGCTGTCAAATGTGACCATTAAACACGGTTACATTTGAATAACGGCGCCTATTGAAAGGGCTGAAACTTTCACTATCTTTTACTCACTTTCTGTTGTTTCCCATTGTAATTAAATCTAAGAAAGCAAGACATTCCATCTTTTATAGACGAGGGAGAATCCATGTCTTTCACTCCACAGGATGTGAAGTGAAAGGTCTATCAGTTATATATGTGTGCTGTCAAATGTCACCATTAAACATGGTTACATTTGAATAACGGCGCTAATTGAAAGGGCTGAAACTTGCAGTATGTTTTACTTACTTCCTGTTGTTTCCCATTGTAATTAAATCCAATAAAGCAAGACATATCATCTTTTATAGACGAGGGAGAGTGCATGTCTTTCACTCCGTGGGGAATTTGATAGAAAATTCAAAGTGTGACATCCAGTATTTCTTGCGCAGTGTTCAAAATCGTAATGGTGATTTTTTGGCCTCCCGAGGGCCGAGGGAAGAGACGCAACACGTTCCATCTGATGGCATTCGCCTAAAATACAACATCCTATCACATAACACAGCTCAATGTATGTTCTTCACGTAGTCACGGAATACATGAACTGCAAGAATAATGCAACATTTAGTCGTGCGCCTTTGGGAAAGGGCAAAAATAGCTCACACGAGGGCCATCTCATCACTGAAGAGCAACATTTTTGACATATTTTTATTTGGTTATTATTTCTTTTTCTGTAGTGATAGGAGACACAAACAAATGACGTGAGGAAAAGGAAACATTCCGAAGAAAGCACCTCCATGTGTATCACAGCAACTGATTATGGAACTAAAATAATTTATCCAAGGAGTCTCAAGACATATTTACAGTACAAATGGACACATTCTATAACAACAAAAAAATCTCTGAGAATATATTCTCAGTTTTGAATCTGTCAAACAAGTTATTCGTCCTATATGGCTTGCAAACATGACCGATTCCTTTCATTATTCCATCCATCTGTTGCCAATTCTTTTCCTAGTAAGGTCTGATAGGATGGAGCCCATCCTATTGGATATTGGGCAAAAGGCAGGGTACACCCAGGATAGGTGAAACAAGTTTTATACAGTTTTCACTCTGTATTTCATCATTTGTACTTTTACACTCAGGTTTAGTTTTAGACGGCACACACAGGAATGATGTGTTTTTTGTTGAAACAACCTGATGTGAACAGAAACATTTTAAACTGTCAAGGAAGCAAAATGACAGTATTCATTCTGATGGACAGGTGTTTTTTTCATGACACGTACTATGACTTAGGTGGTGATAGATATAAGTGGACGTTTTCCTTGATGTCGGCACAGTGTTTCGAATTTACCTACATAAGTATGTTGTTGATCTTGTGAAAATAAACTTTTTTAAGGCAAGTCGTGATGTGTCCTGAACTTGGTCCGTTTAGATAATTTCGCCTGGACTAAACCGAAAAGTCCACTGAACCGAAAAAAAAGAAACCAGTCTAAGAAGAAATGTTAGGTTTCATAGAAAAGTGCCGAAAGTATAGGGGCGGATGGAGGCAAAAAGGATCTCATGGCAAATGAGTGAGCATTCATATATTATTGAACCTGTTTTACAGAATGGAGGGATGATTAATACAGTGGGTAAAAAAAAAGTCAGAAATTTCATTTGAGACCACCAGAACACCTGCTATATTCTATCAAAAAAATGTATTGGCTTTAGCTGGTCATGATCAAAATACATTTTTTAAAGACATTTTTCTTTTTGCAGAAGTATGATACATTTAAACCCACTTTTGCCAGACACCATATTTTCTCGATCAGTCAAAACTGCAACTTATTAGCAGTGTTACCTTCAGTGTCAAGCCTTTTTGCAGGGGTGACCCAGTTGGGAGATGGAGAGAGACAAAAAGAAACAGAGATACCGAGGGGGGAAGCCAAAGTTATTGGGATTTTTAATGGCTCCTGCTTGCCAAGTGTGGTCATGAGCCTCCAGAGCACAGACAAGCCTAATCAAAAGCCTCACACCGTGTGAGTGACAGCATCAAAGTGCATCTGCATACTGAGGGGAATTCTCCCAACTTTCTGATTTCATCACAATTAAAGTGGGTGCAGGGATGGAAATACACGCTGTGATGATTTCTCCCTCCTCCTTTTTCACTCTCTCTCTCTTTCCGCTTCCTTACCGTAAACAAGACGAGTGCTTCTCCCCCTTGTCTGTTGTGTTTGTGTACATTATTTCACAAAACCTCAGGGGACCCGGAGGAGTAGGGTTGAGAGTTTGAAAGGATAAGGAGGATCTGGAGGTGAAAATGTAGAAAAAGACACTATGAGAGACACAGCTGAGTAAAGAGGAAACTGTAACGGAGCTGCGTTTTCACACCATTTAATATTTGAAGAACATTTTAGTGTCATGAGAAACTACACTATGTCAAAGGGAAGGGGGGAACAAGTGCTACTGCACTGAAACATCTCTCTGATATACAAAAAAAAAGTGTGACCCAGTGCAGCAGCGGCTGACCAACAGCAGTAAACACAACTTGAATGGTGTCCCATTCTCAAAGACTTGCCTTTGTTCAGTGGCGTCCATGTTTTCCTCTGTGTGTTTGTCTGCCGCCGCATTTTCCGCCATAAATATTTCAGAAACACCACAAGCTCATTAAAAAACTTTTTTTTCTTTCTTTTTTTTCTTTAGCAAGAGGCAAAAAACTCCAGCAGGATAAATTTTATTTGTCAGGTTTCTATTTGCTATCTCCATTTCCCTTCTCTTCCATTAGCGTATTGGCTACTCAAGTGTTGTTTCCTATCAGGGGATCTGTAAAACTCTGTAAAAAAACAGGCCGGGCTTATTTCACATTCATTAGCCCGTACGCGCCCTCTTCTGCATTTTGGGTCAGCCGACACAGCAGCTCCTTAAGCTACTCAGTCTTTTAGTATGCCGGTGGCATTTTTCGTTTGTTTCCCAAGCAAACAGGCTAATGTTGCTAACTGAGTAAATTAGAGATTGTGTTATATGTTGACTTTACGTGACTTGTTAGTTTCTAGCTTGTCTCCCTGTTGACATCAACCACACTTCCTTAACATTAACATCAACTTTTGTTTAAATAACCCTTCCAGTCATATTTACTGAATCTACGGAGACGTTTGGGGACACGTACACCTTAACATTTACACAGATCAAGCCTTCTAACGCTTTGTGTGATGTACTTCAGTGCTCCTGCTAATAAGTTTCCAACGTGGCATGATTACGAAGGAAAAAAGAAGGGCTTTTGTGACAAAATATCCCTTTTGCTTTTGAAAAAGGCTGTTAATATTTCAGCTCGGACACAGTTAATTAATCTCCTTCAAAACTCCGTGTTGGAACATGACTGGAATGTCTTGGCTTTGTTTTATGCCAACATCCTTTCAGACTCGGTGTGCCCTAGCTTTTTTTTTTTTTTTTCTCTACCAAAGTGACTCCAAAAGCTCTTTCATTCAGCTTTGACGTTATTAAATGACAAAACCCTCCCGAGTTCCCCCAGAGTACTCTGACACTCGACGGCGGCCCCTTTGGGAACGCACGAAATTCAATTTCTTTCACCGCCAGCCTAATGACGATGGCGACCTCGTCGAGCAAATGCAAAGTTAAACTCCCTTTTTTTGTCACGAGCTCTTAACTGTTGAGATCGTTCCCGTTCCCGTGATGTCCTTTGTTTTTTTTATTTTCATCCGCCTCCGCCGACAGCGTAGGTCAATAGGTTCGGTCACCCCATTTCTGTGTATGTAAGCATTTTTTGCGGCATCTGGAGCGGCTAAATGGAAATTGGAAGCTTTTGCCAGAGCCGAAAGAATGTTGGACAATGGTTGAGATTGATGAGTGTTTGGGCGCTTTCCCCACGACCCCGCCGCATCTGGCAGGAACAAAGTCAGGCAGGTGTGACAGCCAGCATCCATCTACTAGTCATCTGTAATAGGGAGGGGGGGCATTTGTACAGGGGGGATATACACACACACACACACAGTTTCACCCAAAGCAAAGAACAGACACTGTGTTTTCCTCATGTTTTAGGATGTTTGCAAGTATCATTCATACTCATATACACACACATAATAATTAGCAGAAGAGAGACAGCGTGCCCGCATTCACTCGAGCACAAACACACCCACAAACACACACAAATAAATAAATAAGAGCTTTCCTGGCAAGCCTCGCTGTGTGTCTTTCCAGGAAGAAGTCGTTTTGCAATGCTGACTTCCCTCAAATGTCTGTGAGCTCTCATGTCTTATTACAGGAGATAAATGGCATGTCATACCCACGTTGTGTCCCGACTCGTTAGCTCTGGACATGACAACCATCACAACACATTTAACGGCACCGAGCGAGCTCCTCTGTTGGTTAAACACGTAAAACGGTGAGACAGTTTTCATGCGTGGGCCAGTCTTGTGTGTTTATCTACACCTTTTTGGGGGTATTATTTTAACCAATGCTCTCAGTTATGTTTTAGTCAGTATGAAGAGATGATCTTTATCCTCTGGTTTTAGGAGTATATAGAGATTTTAGTGACTGCTATGATTAATATTTTAGAAATATAACATTAGATTTCTATTTTATATTTATTTTTTAAAAGAGCCAGTGCCTTTGTCACTTTGACGTTTCACTGCCTTTCAACATGAGGGGTGCACTTGCATCCTTACAAACAGTTCAAAATATGAGATCAATCTAAACAACAAGCCATAGAAGTCACACTAAGGCAAGTTATAAAGTTGTCAAGGTTGGAGGTACAACCTTGATTTTAAACTTCTTTTTTTTTCATTTTTATGTCTGGACAATGACTTAATGGAACACCCAAGGGATTCTATAATGGTGATTTGACTCTTTTAGCGACGGGCATAAACCTTTATAAGCTGAATTATGATTCAACATTGCTCCTGTGTAAAGGACAGTTTTAACTGATCGTTGAACATAACATTTCATTTTGGATTTTGCTTTGGATTTCACAAAAAATCTTTTACTGCCTTTTTACACTTGAAATTATTGCCAGACATGTTTGCTGTTTTTCATTTGTTCGCAGTCCATGTATAAGGGTTAGACAGCCTTTCATTTTGGTCACAGCTTAATGAGGGTCTGAAGTGTAGATGATGGTAATGTTGCTCTAATGAAAGGTAAATACAGTATTGTAAGAGGAAAGGCTTAGCCTCCCAGGCTACAATACTGCAATGGTTTTACGCTTGGCTGGGTTATTCCTTCAGGCATGAAAATTGATCCATTAAGAGAAATTAGGAGACACATCTATAGAAAGCTTATGTATGCGACATAATTAACATCATAAGTCTGTTTTTTTATCACCCAAGTCCACAAAGAAATAAAACTCATATCTTACAGATAATGCTAAAAAGCTTTGCGAACAATGAAATCTCTGATGACTGACATAATTGACAATTAGACATTTAACTCCTTTATTCTACCAACCTTAATAGCCATTTTGTTTTTGTTTTTTCATGATGTAGAGCTGTGCAACAAGTTGTCAATATCTGACCGGCTTCAAATAGCATAGCAGTCTTGGTTTTCGAGATCAGAGAGGATTTGAGGACTATTCGAAATGTGTGTGATCAGCTAACGCTTACAATTTTAAAGAGTTTGTGAAATGCTTGGAAAAATATGTATACACGATAAACGGTGTGGCACAGTCCTTGAAACGGACATCAATATGGTATTTTTCCTCAGTTAGTAGAAAAACTAAGGTGTTTTTCAGTGACAAAGTAAATCTTATGAACCATTACAGGATATTTACTTCCACCAAATTCTTAACATTACCGGGACTATCTAAATAACGGTTTCTGTCTTCCATATACGGATATCTGGATTGGATTTAACTTGCCTTTTTGATGGCAATTATTATGTATAAACATAATCAAACTGATTAGATAAATACAGTTTCCTTTCAAAATGTACCTTCAAAATGACCAAATTCAACCATTTTCAACTTGACACGAGCAACTGATGCAACCAAACATTGCCAGAGACAAATGGAGTCTTCTCTGGAAACAACTCAGTCAGAACTGTGTGCTGTCTAAAGAGGACGGTGACATTTAAGGAGGCATTCATGCAGGTTCTGTTCGCTGTAAAAGCATCTCCCAGTCGGGTGGTCTTGCGGCACAATTGTTAAGAGTGCATTCCTGGACCAAGCCCCCAAATCGCTGGCTTCATCCAGCCAATCCCGTCCTCCACTCACCCACCACCACCTTCACTGTCTCTCTCCTCTGATGTAAATCACAGGTAGGGGAAATGTGAGGCTCAGGTTATGTGCCGTGAAAACCTGATATTACTGATGGGCGATTCCAGAGAGGGACACACAGTGGGAGCAGTGGAGAAAATAGAGAGTGATAAAGAGGCAACGGGACTGAAAGAGGGAGAAATGTAAGGGGATTGGAACATTTCACCGAGTCATGCTTGACTTTCTTGTGTTTTGACTATTTGACAGACTTTTCAGAGTCGTCGGCTCAGAGGGGGCCGTGTGTTTTCCACCTCGTAATCTCAAATTGCGATTTCCCATCTGTCGTATCTAGCCGTGCTCTTCTTTCATCCTTTTTACCTTAAAATTAGCCTCCTGGATTCAGCTGCTGAAATCATCCTCTTGAATTGATTCTTTTTTTTTTTTTTCACCGCACACTGGTAGCTTTCGAAAGTGAGAGGAAGAAGTAAAATGAGAAGGGGTAAGTACGAAATTAAGTGAACGTAACAAGGGAATCGGGGAAGCGGGTTATGAGAGACAATTTCAAAGCAAACACTGAGAGAAAAAGAGTAATTACTTTAGAGTTAGTGAATATCTAGTTGTACTCCGACTCAAGGAGGAGATTTGATAGAATTATTTTTTTTGCTTCTAGTTGGATTTTGCGCGGTTTAAATAATAAACCCGAAAAGAAAATTCAAATCCATTTCAGCCATTTAATGTTTTCCACTCAAGAGAGATGTTTGCCTAGTGTTGCAGAGGAAGTGGCAAAAACACCCACACTGAACTGAAGGGAGGGATGAAAAGAACATGTCATCGCTGTCTGCCGTACAAGACGAGATGAATCTACCTTTTTTTTGCGCTTCTTTGTTCATTCGCTCTCCGTCCTTGCTCTCTGTCTTCCCCGCTCCTCGCTATGAAACAGGTAGCGGCATCATGGCACGGGGGGGGGGAAACCTGTGTGCTTGTAGCTGCCGTCCACTCCAAGGTGATCTGACATCTTAAAGCGGCGCTCGGTGCAACTGCACATTCGCTCAGACAAGCGTGTTGACGTTGCAGTCCTAGCCAAAGAACCCCCCCCCAACCCCCCTCCACCTGCCCTCCCTCTTCCCCAACCCATCAGAAACTGGCTGCCAAGTGCTTCCGCGAAGAGGATGACTTAATTGTTTCTGCCACAGCCATGCCTCTTCTTCATTTTTCTCTCTTTTCCTTCCCTAATCCCAGGGACGGGGAAAATGGAACCGTTATTTGCATGTCTAATGATACCCGATATCACAGGCCTCTCAAAGGAGAAGGCACAGATGATTATTAATATAGCCAATGAGGCCCTCATTTACACTGCCTTTTGTTTCTAAGGCCTAAGAAAATACACATTTGTGATACCTTCCTCTTCTTAAAATCTGAAGACCAGGGCAAGATATATTAGCATTTGTGTATCTAACTTTGAAAATCTGGACACCGGCCTGAAATCTCCCATCGCAAAGATGCTTCAGTGCCGTTTGGTAGTTTCCTACTGTTTTGACAGCGATTGGTCTCGCTCCAAAACCTCAAGTCGAATCCACAAACAAGGATTTGGGGCGATCACGTTTATTTAAGGCGCACGAACAGTCGATGTAATCTTGCTGTTCAGAGAAGAAGCCCGCAGCAGAATTTGCTAGAAGACCAAAAATAAAATATATAAAAAAACACGCTTAGCCAAAGCTGTCAGAGCCCATTATTCAAGCCTCCATACCGAAAAAACGTATTGTATACAGTAACTGAAGAAATCCTCCACGCCAGCCAATGCAAGCCTTACCAGCACCAGCAGCTGGCACTGAAACTAGCTAATTTGCAAGACTTCTCAGGTTGAGAACAATGACTTTGACAGCTCGAACAGGCACACTAGAGCACATCTGCATTTCTCCGCAGGAGTAAGCCTTAAAAAGAATGGCTCCGACTCTGTGTGCCCTCCAATTATGGAAATTTGAGCATGTCTATATATAATCTTTATAAAATACATCTTGAAACATGCTAATTGGAATGCAAATATAATGGAATTGGGATTTTAGTCCACCATATCGTGTTCACCAGATATATCTTTTATTAAATACTCAACAACAACAGATATTGCAATTCTGCAGTCTAAGCACAGGAACAAAAAAAAGTCATACCACAACCTTGTGTGGAAGACCAACTTTTCGTTTTTTTTTTGTCTTTGACCTTTGTCCTAACTTTAAAAAAAAATACAATAGCTATTCAACATCACACGAAGGTTAACAACCTTATACCCTTCCTTTATTCGTTGCTCTAATTAAAATCTTGAAATCTTAATTGAACCGAGTGAAAAATGTAATGAAACCATAAAAAAAGGTGACAAAGCTGCCCTCGGCATATGTCAAAGACCATCTTTATTTTTAGTGGTGTAATTAAGAGTTCCCATTTTTATTAAACTTTTTTTTTTATGCTATAAGAATTTACAATAATATGACCTAAGCTGCAGTTTTCAAGTTCGGTTTATACAAGCTGTGCTGCGCTTGAACTTTTAGCTCCGGCACCTCCACCACGAAACTCACTAGCCGCAGAGTGTTGTTTGTGACATTTAACAAGATCACAGGATCGCCTGTTTGACGGATGAGTTTGCGATACATATTCACATCAACACACATTCACTCCACTGTTAAACTATGAGAAAAATGGGTGAAGAGAAAAAAAAAAAAAAAAGATTGTGAAAGCATGAAGGAGGGGAGAGATGGAGAGGGAGTAAAAAAAATGTTCAAATATGAATTACGAAGCCGAGCAGCACCATCTGGGCAGAGAAAAACACACATCATAGCGGAGAGCTGGCGCATTGAATTAGACTTGCTACGGGATCCATCTGCACCTCGTGAAATCAATCTCGTTCCCTGATTTGATTAGGTCAACCGCACAGAAGAAAGAGAAAACTGTTGTGCTCCTTGATTAAGCTTGTTTTGTTTAGCACCCCTCCGAAGCCACCCACCTCGGGCACGGTGTGTATACAGATGAGGTTGGGGACCACAGGTAGGGAACTGACAGTAGGCAAGGTTAATGCTAAAAAATCCCCCTCTATTTAACACCCAGCAGGTGCGCCACAGCCCCCATAGATGAACTCATTTGCACTTTTTCACACCTCTGTCTCAATATTGCTCTCGACATCTGTTTTTTAAATATTTTTCTTTGGTTGTTATGCTAGGATAAAAGTGTTTTTTTATTTTTCTTTAAAAGGATTTCGGGTTTGACTTGAGCTCTTTGGTGGATACATGCAGATTATTTATTTTTATTTTTTGTCCACCATGTTGAGGTGCAGCAAAGGAATAAATAGTCTGATTGTACAGCGCAATGCTCTCAAGTTTAACAATAGGATATATAATATATAATCTATACTGAAGGCTGGATCTACATTGAAGGTTCCAAAGTCAGTCCAGATGCATCCACCAGCTTGGATGCACTATGCAGGATTGTTTTTGTCTTTTTCACTCTTAGCACCGCAGCCCGACTGTGCCCCCCTCACGATTAAAATGCATGTATCCACGCTCACGAACAAAACCACCTTTCACGGGTGGCTAAATCTAATTGTGTTGCCCTCTTCTGAAGAAAAAAGGTAGCCGCTTTGACTTTGACTTATTCTCCGGATGCAATAATGAGCCAATGGCAATGACTGCGGCACGGGCGCCATTGCTCAAAGTGTAGGGATGGACATGGAACACATTAGCCCTGATTGACCTCGGTACAAATTGCACATAGATCCAACTTGAATGCCTTCCTTTTTTTTTTGTTTGTTGCATTAATTCATGGTTGCCAAAAAGCATACGTTTACGGCTTACAGATGATTCATTTTAGTCTATAAAAAAAGGAAAATAAAATCTTGTGTCTCTTTGCTCATTTGTGGGTGTGTGGAGATGGTATGTGACCAGGAGTCTCCATGCTGATTGTAATTACTGTACCTTCACTGAGTGGAGTTGGCTTCAATTACAAAACCATCACCTTTGTGCGAGAGTGGGTCACGACACCATCTCTTTCCCATTGTCTCAAAAAAGAAAGAGCGTCTGCGGTGACAATAAATGAACAGGAAAACATGTAAGGCACTCATTCCTCGTCTTGGCCTCCATTAAAACTATGATTGACCTCAGAGAGAAGCAATATTGATTATTGTTCTACAGCAGAAGATGCTCGCAAATCCCCATTGATTTTCATTCTTTGAGGCCATTGGAAGAGGACAACAGGTTTTTCTCTAACTAAGTCATGACAAAAATCTATACATGCTCATCAAATAGATGAAAACGAGAGAATCTCATGGCGACTGAAAGTGTTAACCTTAAAACATTGAGTTTGGCTAAATTATTGTTATTATTATTATTATTTTTGACAAGTTGGGGAGCTAAGAGTATTTCAGGTTGTGTTATTTTCCACTTCAAGTATCTTTCACAGAGATACTTACATGTACTACACAGTTTCCTTTAATAAAGTCTGCCACGGTTCACAACAGAAGGGAACTTTTCTGTCCAATTTGATAAACCACTCCGTGCCATGAAACATACTGAGGGGAAAATGTTCCTAAGAATAGCTAAGTGTATCATATATCATGCATCGCACCATCTGTTCCGTACATTCAAAATGTTATTGCAATATTTAGAATTACAGATTATTCATGTAGGTGTAATTAACTGAGTCAAAATCCAACAAATGGGAGGAAGCTGCAATTAATTTGCAGACATGTTTGAGCAGGATCTATCTGGAGTAACTATTTAGGCTACAGTTGCCGAAGGGTGCACAGAAGCTCTAATTTTATCAGTTTTGGCAATGAATTACCCGCTGTTGATTCCTTGTTGCAGGCGTTCTCAAATTAACTTTTTGGATTTATTCTGTGAAAAAACTGGATTAAATTGACCTAATGAGAACTAGGCCATAAGAAGATGGTGAGCCGAAATGAAAAAGGTCAACATCTGGCTGTCACAAAAGGTGCAATATATAAAAGTTCAAACAGTGCATGGTCTTTTAGTTCTTCTTCTTTACAGCAACCAAACAAACTCATGCAAAAATGCGTGGACTGCTTGCTACTGGGCTGGAGTGTGTGCATCACGTTTATCTGTATGCCAGTATTCAGGGAAATGAGGGAGGGAAATGAGGGGTGGGATTAAATGAATCCTGACGAAGATTGCTTTGGAGTCCAGGTAGAGCTGAAACAAATCATTTTAATTTTGACCCTCAACTCACCGTGAATTGTCATGGTCAGTCTGAGAAAAAGCACATCGACGTGACTTACCATGTGTTGGTGATCGCTTTATAAACAGTAAATCTTCACAATTATGTCCAAGTACTCCTTTAAAAACTACCGAAAAATACAGGCTCCTCAATTCATTAGGGATGATTTCAGTTTAAAAGCTGGTATATTTGCTCTACACCTCTGCAGAGCACAGAGCAAGTTATGTCCTTTTCAGTTCTCTTCAATTCTAGTTTTTGCTTGGCAATTAATGCAGTATAATTTCATGCTAGCATTTGAACTCTAAGCATCTAACCTAGCCCTCCACCGTAGTAGATTAGCATAATTTCACAAATATGTTTTCCAAACAATCTTTGAGGATTTATCATTTATTTATTTGTTTTTTGTGGCCGACATTGTTAATGTGTCCGAAATACCTCCAAGGGGGGAGTTCTTTTGGATGTGTCCAATCACGAGGGGGCCTCAGAGCAGATCCTGGATTTACTAGTGAGATTATATCTCACAGCTGGGCCCCCTCAGAAAAAGCTGGAGGATCTGGCTCGGGGGAAGGAGGTCTGCGGACCAGCGATTAGACTTTTTTCTCTGTTACTGTTTCGGCAACTCAGTCCCTGATAAACTGCAAAAGAAAAGGCATGGATGGACGTTAATGTGTCGCTATTACACACTATGTGAAAAGGGCCTTTTGCAAATGAGCAGCAGCCAGAAATCCGCAGCTCCCTCACAATAGTTTTATTTTGTGTCATTTATTCTATTTACAGCATCATAACTTTGCATCAAATGGGTCTTTAGTTCCACTTCTAAAGCACTGCGCACAGCAAACAGCATTTGCATAACAGTTACAATGGAACTCGGGCCCAGCTAGATGCTTTAAGGCTGATTAGTAACTCATCATTTCTATCTGCAGACACTCCACTGCTGCAGTTTCTGTTTTGCTCCATCCCACAAACAGCCGCATCCCGGTTAGGTCACCCAAAATCCAACCTTAGCCTGGGAGAACACTTAATTGTACAAGTATATTGGAATGAAAAAAGAAAAAAAAAGCTGTGACTAATTTGCAGCCAATCATCCAACCTACTAATTTTCTCTGCATGATGGTTTATTACTAGTAATCTAAAACTGTTGTGAATGATAATGTTAATTCATTTTTCTGCGAGTAGATAAACCTTTATAGTCAGACCAGGAATGCTGATTCTTTTTTTGCTTTTAGGGATCTAATACTTTTACCTGAGGGCAGTGTTTGGAGATCTTTTTTTTTCACCACTGACAAATAGTAAACATGGATATTGATTGAATGCAGCAACAGAAACAATTTCTACTAACTGAGGTAGAACTTAAGGACAGCAGTCTGACGTTGTGTGTGCGGCCTGCTCTTCATCACAGTGACAGTATCTCCTCCTTTCTTTCTCCACAATTCGGCCTCCCTCTCCTTCCCCCGGTCCTGCCGGTACAGGAATAGGAGGAGCAAAATGTCTTATCAACCGTTTGCCCTGACAAGGAGCAAAAATCATTAGTTTCCCTCTGTGGGGCAACACTGTGAGGAATCCAGTTTCAATGCAGGGGCGGGCAGTTGGGTGCAAAAGCACATGGGCATAAAATGTGTGGAAAACTTTCTCATTAAGATAGCGATTGTTCAAAACGATTGCCGTAAGAGCTCATCTTCAGCTCAAGCTGACAGATTTCCTCCTCTCTCCCCGACTGTAAGCGGGTCACGTGCAGCCGCCGACTGGGAGTTGTGGTTGGAAAATGGAGGTGCGCTCACAAGAACGTGCGCGTTTCCTGGCATAGATTGCTGTTAAGAGCTGTCACAGGAATATTTTTCTCGCTCGTCCAAATTCTCTCTTCATAAGTCTGAAATTTGAAACATAAGTGCCAGAGATGTGTGGCTGTGGAAAGTGTTAGTTAAAGTTTTTTTTATGATTCAAAATTGGAACCAGTTTGGTGGACTATGCTAATTTTCTTGAGTATGGGTAAAAACTTTTTTTGCCCTTTATTGGTACAAGCTTGTGTATTGATTTGTATTTTTTCCAACTGGAAAGTTTTCAGAGCAGAGTGTGTGTGAGATGGTTCGTGGATATTATCAGACAGGTTTGAAATAATGGCGATATCTTTGTTTTTGGGATATTTTTCCACCTGTGCGATTTGTGTAGCGGAACCGCATTGTGGGTAGCGAGGTTGAATGTTTGAGAGGAAAACTCAGGTGAACCCGATGAGTCTGTTTCTACATCACAAAGTCACTCATGCAATGATCAAGGCAGTGAGAAGAAGAGACAGCTGTCTGTCTGGTGGAGTGGCCTCCCTCACACCTATGTGTCAGCATCAGTCAGCAGTGAACTGAAACAATAAGGAGTCACAGATGCTAATAATATACAGTGCTGCTTAAAGTCAGAGAATACATGAATTTTGCTGCATTTTGGTTCCAAACCAACTCCCTTGAAAAAGAAATTAAGATAAAGAGTGTACAGTAGAACCTCTACTTACGATTGCCTAAACATTTTAAATTTTCCAACATTCAAAGTGAAATTTGATCAAATATTCGACTCGACACCTGTAGCAAATTTCCAACATTTCCAACAGATGACGTCAGTCATAAAATAATATATTTAAATATAGAAATTAAATTAAAATAAATAAGCTAAGTTAGTTTAAAGTTCACGTAGTGAAAGTTAGAGTAAGTTACGGTTCGTACTGTATCTCAGTCACCGCCTCCATCTCCATACCTACGTTCTCCTCCATTTGCCAGTCTCCAAGATAAAGTGCCAATAAAAAACCCTTTTTATTGACTATTTCTTTATAATTATTTATTTTTACATCTCTCTTATATAATGCATTTGTTTTATCGGTATGTGTAATTATCTGCGTATTTATTAAGGAGCTTTCATAGGTTTTTGGGCTAGGCAACGAATTATACAAATTACAGTGTATTCTTATGGGAATATTTGAACCAACATACGAATATTTTAACATACGAATTAGGTCCCGGAACTAATTAAATTTGCATGTAGAGGTTCTACTGAAAACTCAGTCAATCAAATACAAAAAAAAATACAAAAATCTCACTATCCCTTGTTTTTGTGCTTTACATTGTTGACATGACATCATTTCCATACTTTCACCTATGGAAAAATGGGAAAATTCATAACTGTTAAAATGTTATTTCAATAACTAACAATATTTGGAAAAATGGAGGTGCACCAAGGCAATGTGTTGGTCTAGAGCCCTGCTTTCCCAGCCTGAAAACACACTCTACACTCACTGACTCCATAATTTGTGATTGATTGTGTTTACTTTAACACAATAATGAAATCACTTCTTTTCTTGCTTACAAATAAAATGGCTGTGCAGGATGCCTGTGCTGTTTTTTTCCGGATGATTTGAAGTCTTGAGAGGTTCTGACTTTGCAGAAAGGCAACAGCCAACATCCATATAAACGCTGTAACTTGTCAAACACTAAATCAAAAGCGAGTCTCCAGTCTGTCTATTGTGCGCTTTGTTCCTCCCGCGTTCAGACATGCTCCATTGTTGAATTGTGACCGTAATGTGAATTGCAGCAAATAAACATCACCTCAGCGCATTGTTTTCCAGTACCTGCTCGTTTCCTGGATTCCACAGTCAATGTCACTGATTGTTAGTGCCATTTCAGTTGCCCTGGAAACACACTTAATAACTAGGACCACTTACAATCTTCTTTTTTTTTTTCTTCCCCCCATCAGTAATTGTACTCTTTGATGACCAATTGCACGCTCAAAGAAGTGGGCGAGCACAGCGTTCAGGGGAGTGTTAAGGCCACAGTCAACTCACCTCGACATAATTAATTTAAAGTTAGGAGCAGTTTGCTGCACCTTCTGGCAGAATGAGCCCTGAAAGTCTGACTTTTCTTTTTTTAAAAGAAGGAACACAGTGTGACTTTAAAAAAAAGTCTACTTCTATGTCTGCCAAAATATGAGACTGAGCAACTTTTCTGCTATGCAACACTTTTCTACTTTGGATCACTGAAAATATAATGATGGAATGAGCAGTCAAAAGTCTTCTGTCCACTCATAATTCTGTTAAGAAATAGGTTGCTCTAATCAATGAACATAAAAATGTGATTTTGTATTACTCACCGTTTAAAGGGAGACTACTCCAACACCCTTTACTCATATCAATACTTTGTTTAACCAATGAGCAGGATGTGATGCCATGAAATATAGCCTTGGTATAATTGGATAGTTAGAAAAAAACAGGTGAAAACCTTGACTTTCACATTAGACAATAATTCAGAATGAAATCTGGAGGCATCTTGTATTACATAGCTTCAACACTCAAAAATGTGTTATTTTTCTGCGATGAGAAAAATACAAGCATTTAAAAGCAGAACAGAGTTTACCTGCTGTCTTAGCATAACTTCACATAAGTTGTAGACCTAGTATTAAATAATGGCTATCTAATTCTTTTAACACGTTTTTGCTGCTCAATATCACTGTGGTTGTGCACAGTGAGAGGGAGGAGTACATAAAGTGGACAATGTGAGCAATACAAAGTTTCTTCTTTTGCTTAGGTCCAATTCAAATAACTTTTTTTTCACTTTTTATTGTAATGTTCAAACTTTGAACTTTCTAAGTTTAAACTTTGAAGTTTCTATTATTTCTTTTTGTCCACTTGCTCTAAATTTTTATCTGAAGTTCATTCTCTTGTAAGTCTTTTATGCTTTCTTACTGAATAAAATGTGATATATCTATGTAATAATATGAATTTGATTGACTGAAAATGGTCATTTTCAATTTTGCATCAGCCCTTTTTTTCTTTTTGTCTTTTAACTCAGAAACACAAAGAACAGCCTCATAATTCAGTTTCGCAATAGCACTTTTTATTGAGTTTTAACGTTGAACAGATTCTTACTTTTTAACACTGTTTCACACAGTCATGATTGTTTAGAAATACATAGGGCGCAGGCAAATTGACACATGTAGATGGACAGCTTTTCCCAAGCTAGTACCATAACGGTCAGATGGACAGATGTGTCAAAATAACAATGTAGCTCCAAGAAAATCTATTCTGCTACGTATTTGTGCATGTTGTATGTTTAACCTTAAACACCACTGGGCTCCACCAACCTGTTTACAGTATGGATGGTTTATTGTTGACCTCAACTCGTGATGTTGTGGGTCGGTGGGTGGAGTACTAGTATCTTTTCAGCCTGTGAGGGGTGCTTCTGCAGTATGGGACATCAGGCCTTTTGTTAAGGGGCCTGTCTGTCAGAGCTTGGTCCGCATCCCCAGTAGTAAGTTAAACCCATTTCGGGTGAGAGTTGGACTCCTTCAAGGTTGCCCTTTGTCTCTAATTCTGTTCATAACTTTTGTGGACAAAATTTCTAGGCACAGCCAAGGTGTTGAAGGTGTCTATCTTGTTGGCCTTAGGATTACATCTCTGCTATTTGCTCATGATGTGGTACCACTGGCTTCATAAAGTTGTAATCTACAGCTCTCGCTGTGGAGCGGTTCGCAGCCAAGTAGGGTCACAAGCGGCTGGGATGAGTATCAGGGCCTCCAAATTCGAAACCATGGTCTCTCATGGGAAAACGGTAGAGTGCCTCCTCCGGGTCAGGGGAATGTCCTTCCCCGAGTGGAGAAGTTCAACTATCTCGGGGTAAAATGGAGCGGGAGATCGATCAGTGCGGCGTTGGCAGTAATGCGGGCGCTGTACCAATCTTTCATGATTAAGAGAGAGCTGAGTTTTAAAGCGAAGCTCTCCAATTATCGGCCGGTCTACGTTCCTACCCTTAGCTATAGTCACAAACTTTGGGTAGTGACCAAAATAAGAGATCATGGAAACAAGGGAGTGAAATGGGTGGATAGGCTTTCCGTTAGAGATAGGGTGAGAAGCTCAGCCATCCTGGAGGGGCTCAGAGTAGAACCGCTGCTCCTTCAGGTTGAGAAGAGACAGTCTAGGTGGTCCGGGCACCTGATTAGGATGCCTCCTGGTCGCCTCCCTGATGAGGTGTTCGGGGCACTTCCCACCGGGAGGAAGCCCAGAGGAAGACCCAATACATGCTGGAGGGTATATGTCTCTCAGCTGGCCAGGGAATGCCTTGGGATCCCCCTGGAGGAGCTGGCAGAAGTAGCAGGGGAGAGAGAAGCCTGGGTTTCCCTGCTTCAGCTACTTCCCCCGCAACCCTACCCCGGATAAGTGGTGGACAATGCATGGATGGAAGTTTTTGTGAAGTTTAATATAACACAATAGCTTTTAAATCATAATTAATAAGTAGAAAGACACGGTAACTTCAAAAGGTGTACATGAAAACCTGTTGTATGTTTGGAAACTAGATGTTTATCTTTTTATTCTCCTCTGAGCTTCTCATACAATTGTTGATTGTTGATAAGGCAGCAGATGTTTAAGTATTGCTGTTTATTGTTAGGCAGTGAGGGATAAATCAGATTTAACTTTTGCTGCCTTTCAGGACATTTCTTTTACACATCACACAAAATACTCTATATCTGTCAATATTTTCCACTTAGTATGTGTAGCCCAGGCTTCATAAGCATAAAGTCTGTTTTTTTTTGTCAGAATGAATGTGTGTGAAAGATTGCAAGCATTTAGTGGGTTAACTCCGCCGTACAGCGCAGAAAGACGCAGGTGCGTCGCAGTACTGCGGCTGCGCACAGAGCACTGAGAGAGAGTTGGGAGGAAGACACACAGTGCGGTTGAACGAGGTCGTTCTCTGCTTAGGGAAAGAAATTATTACGCAAACTGAGGGAAAAGGTGGCAAACACATCGCGAGCAAAGTCCAAGATCCATATTTGTTGTTGCTTACTCGGCGGTGAGTTTGATGTGAACGAACAGCAAATAAAGGTCTGCTAGCATCAGCGCTAATCGGCCGCTAGCTGCTAGCTTAATGCCACGTGCGTTGGCCGCTAGTGTAAGCTAATTGCTAACACGTCGGGGTAATTCAGATTTCTAGGCTATGGTGTGTTAATGTCATGTGTCGAAAGTATTGTGTGTATTGTATGGGAGGAATGGGTAAATTGTGTATTTTATTTAATTTACACTGTTGTAAGACTGAAATGAGAATTAGCTATTTTTGTTAACTCATCTAGATTGATTTATAGGTCATTGTTGTGTTATTTATTTTAAATAAGGACTTATGACCTGCAGTAGTTTTTTTTCTGAATGATTGAATGAATGTGGCCTGTCCTACCTGTCAGGTTTTTTTTTTAGGATAGGACTTGGTGATCCTGATGCTGAGAGAAAGGCATCAGAGACACCGGAAATCTGAGATAAAGAGGAGACCAGCGCAGGATTTTTCCTATTTTTTTATTTTCTATATTTCCTATGCGCGCACTTTATTATTTTTTCATTATATTGTTGCATATTGTTCATATTGTTCAGGTTCATTGTTCTTTAAATTAAGTTGTGTGTGACTCTTGATGTTCCGTCCTGGGCTCCATGAGCGTTACCTACTCTTCTGATAATTGGTCCAATTTTTTAATTTGAACCCCAAAATGTATACATAATTCTTAATAGAAGCAAAAAGGGGTTACATATGGCTTAACAATGGTGTGTGTATGTTTGAGTGTGATAGAAGAGGTATACCAGCAAACCCAGATAAACCAAGAAAGTATCACCTGTGATGTTAGGATACTCATCTTTGTCCACTCAGATCAGCCGCCATGCACAATCCCCATCTCCCACCACCTTCAACCTACCCACACACACACACACGCACACCTCTCTGCACTAAAATGAAGTTTCTCCATTTTGCTATCTGTTACATTGCTTATCTATACATTTGCTGATTTCATGCATCTTTTCAGCAACCCTTCATCTTCACTCTTTTTCTCAAATCGCTTTGCTTACTTTTCCTTCATCCTTTTGTCATTTGGTTTATACCATTGAGTTGCCTCAACAATTACAGCATAAAGACTGGAGCATAAAAGCACAAAGTAAAAATAAAAACTAATAGAAATCACACTTTGAATTTAACTTAAGAAACGATAGATATTTTCTGTCAAAGGTCCTAATAACTAATCATGACAAAATAAACGCACAAAATGTCATCCACATTCAGCACATCCATAGAATTTCATAACTTGACATGCAAAATTTCCCAAATTTTCAAATATTTATGTTGAATTTGTGATATTTCACAAGTTTGTGAGGTAAAATTGACAAATAAAAATGTATGTCAGACTGTATAGATCAATGACAAACAATCCTCTGTTGGAAACAATGATTTGAAGACTTGTGACTTGAGGCAGCAGGCTTTACATTACACACAAATAGCCACATGTTTAAAAGAAGGGAAAAAAAAAGATTACGACAGGCCGTCATTAATTTGTGCTCATTTAAAGAGCTTCTCAGTGTGCAGGATGTTGCAAGGCATTTGTGTTAATGAGCTACATCATTCATGTGAAATGATGGCACAATTAGGAAAACAAAAGTGCAAGGTGTGACAATTTAAGTGAATGTGCTTTGTCAGTGTCTTCAAACAACACCTCGGAGACGGGAAAATGCATAAAAGCTGGCTTATAAGAACGTTCCAGGGGGCTTCGGGGTCAGGATTCTCACCGACAGATTTCTGCCTCGCGGTTTTTGCACCCCAAACCTGCTCCCGCAGGAGTGAGAGCTGAAACTGTGGCAGGAAGTGAAATTAAAGCTGCCGAATTCAGATGGTTTGATTTCCCGGTTTGTTTTTGAGGGGCTGGTTTGCTTTAAAAGGCATGCTGGGTAACAAAATGTGAAAGCTACCAGCTGGGGATGGTTTTGTTAATCCCACCCCCTGCTCCGAGAGCAAAAGGTTTACATTAAAGGTAACTTACAGTAGACAAAGTACTCTGTGAACATATGAACAAAACAAACTTTTTGCCTTTTTTTTCAACACCATAACGCAGGAATTTCCGAAATTGCTACTCCTACTCCTCCGCCTTTCCCTCTTAAACCCTAACACAGCAGAGGGCTTTGCCCGTGTGTCTGTCCACAGATGTTTGAACAGCCTTACGAGGCGCTGTCAGACTCATTAGTTATACCATTCAACGCAGCGAGTGGGATCTAACCAATCAGCCCAGCGCATAATGCAGCTTTAGAGATGTAATGAAACTGTAATTGCAAAAATAATGAGGAGTGCGCAGCATTGTCCGGTTACTTTAGGGTTAGGTTTTTTTTTTTTTTGGTGGGGAGGATGAGTCACGATATACAGAGCTTCCTTTTAAATTTTTTATGGATCTTCTATTCTTGCCCTGTCGTGGAGTGTACATTGAAAACACATCCGATTTCTCCATTATGTGACTTTCAGGCTATTGAGAGCAATATACCTCACATTGTGTGTACGTATGATGCATTTGTAATGTATAATGAGGACTAGTGTAAGCTATGGTCTATTTCCTGTGCTACTTATAAACTTATTGTCCCCTGCGGGCCTCATTTAGCAAAGCAGAGGCTATGTTGAGCCATGTTTAGTTTATGTGCGACACTACTTTCAGCAAAACGCAGCGGCAACAACATCACATTATGGTCGCCTTGCACACTTATCAGCATTTACTTGATGAGAACTTTTTCAATGTGCTGAGCTTGTAAACCTGCTTTCATTAAAAGTCCCGATCCGAGTCTACAAAGTGGGTGGCAAAACCGAGGTCTGTGCTGCGCCTTTTTAATGCCACTCTTATCGTGCTTTTTCTTTTTCTTTTGATTGCAGCTACACACGGACTTGGACGTCGGCGGCAAGCGCATCAAATATGTCCTCGCTGGCGAGGGGGCAGGCACCATTTTCGCCATCAACGAGCTAACGGGAGACATCCATGCCATGAAGAGGCTGGACCGAGAGGAGAAAGCCGAGTACACGCTCACAGCCCAGGTCATTAACGCAGAGACGGACGAGCCTTTGGAGCCGCCGTCCGAGTTCATCATCAAAGTCCAGGACATAAACGACAATCCACCTCAGTTCATTGAGGGCCCGTACCGAGCATCTGTTCCAGAAATGTCTGGTGTTGGTAAGTCACGGTAGACGGCGCGCATTTTTCTATCCCTCCGCCTCACACAGCAGCCTAATCAGCGAGCGAGATTTTCCAAGACGGCTGATCTCTAATGGGCTATTGCATAGAAAATAATGAGTGTAACCGAACGAGAGGAAATGAGTGTGGTCCAAATGAAAATACTAGAATGATAAATCAAATCAAATCACCGGGACCTCACAACTGGTGTCAGCGTCAACACACACTTGAGGGAGGGCCCTCTACAAACAGCTCACGCACAAGGAGCGAGCAATATGCAAAAGCGAAAGCGAATCAACAACGTATTGTTGAGTGTAACAAAAAAAAAAGAAATTCAGAGAGGCAGGAAATGCAATGCTAAGCTTTACATGCACCCTGATTTTGCATGCGTCAAGGCGGCACCATCTCAGACACATTTCAGACAGTCTTTGGCAGCATCCAGGCAAGCAGCTACAGCATATCCTCGCTGTGGCAGGCAATCATTTTACAATGTGAAGGAATTGGGAAAAAGCGGAATTGCCACCATATGCTTCAACGGTATTCTGCATGCATAAGCTAATAATGGCTAGGAATTATATTTAAGGAAAGCTGATTGGGAGTGTGGGACCCAGTTTGACAAAAATCTATGGAAATGCGTTGGAGGTTTCTACAGTAAAATGAGTAGAGTTATCTTAAAATGAAGCTAGTCCAATTAGGGACTAAGCAGTATGGAAAATGGATGGATGGATCTTTTAACTTAACTTTCACGGACTTCCAGATTCCTTCCCTCAGTCCTATAGCTTAACCTCTCTGTTTTGTAGAGATAACCTATCCTTTTTCAAGACAATCCAGATAAGTGATAATGTAGTCATCCCCTTACCCCCAACAAATTCTGTAATGTAATGGAATAGATGATCAGTAGTTCTTGAAATAAAAGCTTACCTGTGCAAAAAAGGACCCATAGGAATTGGGTTTAGGGCCATGGTTGATTGTGGGCTATGGTCTTACTATAGGAAAGTCTGCACATGCAAGCCCGATGAAAGAATGTTACGACAGTGAAAATAAATGTCTCGTCAGATGCGTTTCCACTTGCTGGTTTAAAGCGAATAGGCCATGTCAACACAGACAGCTTTTGTCGGATACATTGCTTATGGTTAGAATTCTTTAGCAGAAGTAATTGACTGAGCTGGAAACAAATAATTCATAGGGGAGAACATAACTATGGCGGACATTTACAAGAGCAGGGCAAATAGAAAATGCACAGTGCTCTTCCTGATTGTTTATAATGATTGTAAAATAATGGGGCATTATATTATGTTCACTTGGAGAGAAACGTTTTTGGGAAACTGGAGAAAGTTTGTTCTCCAGCTCAGACCTCGTCTAATGGGAGAGCCATATAATACAGATAGATACACTTTTCTAACTAAGTAAACATAAAAGCTCAAATAAATCATACTTAAGTGTTTTTTTGGGTTTCTTTTACTTTCTTATGTTGTTGTTATGTTCAGATCCTCACAATGTAAATCAAACAGAAATGTAAATTTGGTTATTCAGATAGCAAATATGGCCACTTACACAACAAAAAAGAATCTGCTTACTTTTATGCTCAATGCTTTTCACTTTCTTTGGCTGCTGTAACTGATGTTGGTACCACAAACTTCCATTCCTATACACATACCACAAAATACCACCACAAAACACCACAGAAGCCATTGCGAACACAATCCAATGCACTGTATGGTACCACATTCACAGATTTCATCATATTCTTACTTCACTTAAATGACCAGTGTGGGATATGACTGAATTATTTATGCAGGATTGACAAGTCATGTTTGTGGATTGTTCCATTGTTTTTTTCCCTCTTCTTAGCAACATCACCACTGACCCCAAACCAGCAGGAGTTTTGTAAAAATTGTCTCCATCAGGAGCAGAAAGGACATCAGTGTCGCTTTAGTGTTGCGCTCACATTGGAGGAGCTCAGCGAGAGGTGCCGGGGTCTGTTGCTGGGCGGTTTGTGCTTGTTACTGTGTTTTTCACATCGAGCTGCTCTCTTGTTACCTGACAGAAAACTGACACAACACGGGCAAGGCAGACGGTGTTAGGTATGTAATGGAATCTGTTTTGGTAAATCCCGGCTGTAAGATGCAGCATTGGCTTCGGTTCTTTGAGGCGCCGGTGATTTAGCTCCAGTGACTCACGGTGACTGTCACTGATTCTTATTAGCTGCCGATGCAGTGGAAGCAAAAAAAAAAAAGGAACAAAAGACGTGCACAAGCATCAGTGTAAACATAGAATAACATTGAACTCGTCTTGTTTGAACTCTATTATGTGATCCCCGCTGTTCACTCCGTTCTGTCTCGGCTGAAAAGTACTGTATCTCTCCAAGGGGATTGCCGGCACAGAGCAGGGACTCTACCACAGAGATGTGGCAGAGAGCAAAGTGATAGTTGACAGCATTCCGAGATTTGTTACTGGGAATAATGCATAATAAATCAAAATCGGCATCTCTTTGTTGATTGTTGTTCCCTTTTGTCACTACTGATTAATTAAACATTCACAGATCCATTCGTTTTTTTTTTTTCCATTTGAAAGGGTTGTTTTTTATAAGAAAAGAGTTTTCCTCATGAAGTTTTTCGTGTAGTTGACACTCTGGACAAGCAAACAAGAAGTCGTACATCTCTATGGTTTTGTGTTTTACCAAATCTGCAGTTTCTTCTCGGCACAATATAATCTTTATCACACTGGAATGAGAATGCGAGCGAGACTCACTGAATTACTGGAAGTGCGATGAGTGGTGGATGCATAATAAAGTCCACGGGAAAGAGATCGGGAGATAGGTGTTGTATGAGAAAACCGGGAGGCGTTCGAATATGATTACCCTGCATGGAAAATTCCTGGCGCGAAACCCACCTACCTGAAGACAATCAACAACCCTAATCCAGACCATAACAGGCCGCTTCTGCCGACAATGTTATCCACTCACAGAGCTCGTCAGTTCCACTCCAGACTTCATCGATGTCTAAGCAGCTCGGCGCTTATCGTGAGTGTATCCACGCAGTATCAGCGAGTCCAGGGGCAAATATCAACACCCGGCTTTTATCTGTCAAGGACTACTTCTAGATAGAATACCCCCGTATTGAATGTCTCCAACCACCAACCCCCCCCCTCCATAGGAAGCGGTCCCCAAAGCCGGATGAGATATGTGACATGGGTCACTGAGGTTGCTGTGTTTCCTGTGTGCAGAGGAGCATAGAGGTTAATGGGAAATGAAGGAGAAAGACCTTTTGTTCTTCGTTTAAAAGGGCTAGGCGGATAAGACGTGTGGCTTTATGTGACTTTTCCGTGACTTTCATCCTCCGGAATGACTGAGAATGGAGGTGACTCCCGTTTTTAATTTTTTTGCTCGGAACGTCCCCTCTCAGAGCAATAAGACAGAAAGAAAAAGCACTGAGCTTGGTGAGAAACTGCTAGTAGGAACTGGGTTTGGCTTCATTAGCATCAGGCCGTTATCAATAATGTTTTCCCTGGTGTTTGACTCTATGGCGTACTACTAGGTGTCGTTGTATAGGGGTCTCTCTCATAGTTAAACAAAAATAAAAAAGTGAATAAGAGAACGACCAAACACATTAAAGCCCTCCAGGGCCAGCAGAACATTAAACTATGATTTCAGCTTATTTGAAGGTAATTTATTACATATTAATTGAGCTCTTGAGGCTTCATCCTCTTGTTAACTCTGCACTCACTGCCTCTGTTCGAGAATGAGAGATAAAACAACATTGCACGTGCAAAAAAGCAAAATCTCTGGAAAATCAGAGGGCCGGATGATTTGTGAATTTAGCAGCTAATATTCTGGAGTATTTGCTTTTATTGAATAAGTTGAACGAGCCTGTTTTGATACTGACACTGCCTTTTGTACAGCCTATTTCCACTCACTTCTTTTATCTGTGTGTGTTCAGGCACACGTGGCATTGATATCAATACACGTACCTCACTATTATCGACCTTGAGGGAGAAAACAGAAATTTCAACAGTTTAAGTTGTTGCCTCACATTTGATGTTTTCTGCACTGAGACAGATTCTTCACAGCAGACCTGCCCTGTAATGTTCTCTATCTATATTATGTGTATATATATATATATATATATAACCCCGCATGAATGATAAAGTGGTTTAACACAGTTGTCAGTATATATACAGTACATCTATAGTACAGCACAAAGGTGATTATTTTGCTTCCATGTATTTTAACAGTCCCCATATATACAGTATATATACAGTATATATAAATACACTTTGTGTCTGTAAACAAAGTGATCCAAGCTTGTGTCCCATTATACGGATTGAAAATCTACCTATTTCTGGGAAAGGAAACTCAGTGATTTTTGTGAGATTCACATTCTCATAAGGTTGTCAATAAATCTTCCCAGTCCATCTGCAAAAATTCAGAGGATATGCAGGAGAGAAGATCAGCACTGAGTCAACTAAAAGACAGTGGTTTGAAAAGCATGCCGGGGAGCACAAGGAACAATGCACAATCTTTGTGCATCAGCAGGGGATGCAAAGGCTTTACTTTCATGACTTCAGATCAAGTTCTCCCCTCTCAGTGAGGTCCAGAGTTGTGAGAACAGCCGCCCGTTTCCTGGTGTGGAGTTTTTTTCTCAGGGTGCTGTGTTGTCTTTCAGCCTCTGCCTCCATTTGATTCAACGGTAAATATGCTCTATATCAATAAATACAAAAAAAAAAGCCATCCTCCTCATATCCCTAACAACAGTCCATGCAGTAAGGGCTTTGCATTTTTCTTTAATCCTGTAGAAAATGCGGCTTTGGCTAATTCTTTAAGAAACCTAAGCATTAGCTTGGATCATTTGTTTATCGCTAGGTGAAAGCATTTCCATATTACACATGCTAATTTGATCTTTTCTCAGTATGAAAATATTAATTAGCCGTGGTGAAATCACATACAGTCATTTTTCAGGTTATCAAGCTGATTATTGTGTGTGTTTTACAAAGCCGGGGTTTGTTTTCTAATCTCCAGGCAAAAGGGAAAAAAAGAAAGTCTGATCATTACAACCGATTCAAATTTGATGTATTATACCTCTCCTTGTCTCGGTGATATTCTTAGCTATATAATACATTCATTTTACAGTGTTAGTGTATTCCAGTTGGAGTGAGTTCTTAGTTTCAATGTGCGAACGTAAGAAATGTGGGTCTTTTGATGACATGCGCAGAATTCACCGGATTAGTAGATCCTGTTTGCCTGTTAATGGGGGTCTTTGACTTTAAGGCCACTACAAGCTGACAAATTCCCCTGCATGTCGACCATATGCTGGAATTACGAGGCTCCACCACCGTCTGCGGCTAACAAGGGGGTTGTAATGTAGATGGAAATTACAAAGTCTGCTTGAAGTGGCACTTCAGGTAATTACGCGGAGGTCGCTAGAACCCTCCTCCCCGTGCCTGGGGGAGGGAGGGATGCGATTTGACAATAATTGCCGCACTGTGAAAACAAACTTGCTAAAAGTTCTTTTGCCGCGTGAAACCTGTGCGGGAGACGGCCCGGGAGTGCTGGGACCGGGGAGCGTGCTTCATTACCGGGGGCGATTAATAAGCGGGCGAGGAGACAGATGGCCCGTCTCTTCCTGGTATGGGCCGCGCTCCCCGAAAACCGCGGCGAAATGAACGCCCGCGTCAAGGCCCAGATCTTCGCCAAACGTGTCGGGATTTGCTAAATTGGACCGAAGACATAAAATTGAAGTGACATTAATAGATTACCTGGAGTTGATTTGCATTTTCTGAGTTATTATGAGAGGGGGTAACAGGACTAACTGGCGCAGCCGTCTATGTAGGCTCTTAATGATGTTTCTGATTATGCTCTCATCACCGTCGGCAGCTGGGAAAATAAGGAAAGGCTTGTCATTGCAGATTTGGACGACGAATGAGCAGTCTTGATCAAGAGCAGACGTATGGAAATGAGCGAGAGGAAGACCTTTATCGGAGTTGATCGTGCCATGTTTTCAATATACGGCATAAAGCCCGCTGTGATCACATACGATGTAAAGCAGTCATAGCTGGATTATTCATAGAATGATGTAGAGCCTAACCCCGCATGAATGATAAAGCGGTTAAACACAGTTGTCAGGATATATAGATCTATAGTACAGCACAACGGTTATTATTTTGCTTCCATTCTAACTGTCCCCATATATTTGAAAGCAATTCTGAATAAGAACTGTTTTTACATTGGCAACTCATTCATTTCAAGTCTTATCCTATCTATCTATCTATCTATCTATCTATCTATCTATCTATCTATCTA
>CAJRST010000001.1:6256286-6289034 GCA_907169785.1 Menidia menidia
CTATCTATCTATCTATCTATCTATCTATCTATCTATCTATCTATCTATCTATCTATCTATCTATCTATCTATCTATCTATCTGCATCCATCAATTCATCCATCCATCCATGCATGTCAAAGTGTATTTTTCCACACATTGCATCCAGACGTTTGGATCAATAAAGAGATGGCTGAGATATTTTCAGACCATTTCATGCTCCACTCTAGCCAGAACCCACTATAAATAAAAATTCTCTTTTCTTAATACACCAAGAAAAATATTATTGTTCGATGCTGATCTCTCAGTACATTTTAAACACATCTTGGTCTTGGAAACTCTGACTCGGGAAGCGTTAAAAAAGCAGCTTAACTTCAATAAGTTGCTGCAGTATTTCAGGGTCACAGCGGTCCACGAGTAAAAAGAAGCACATTTATAGTGCATCTTTTATCTACCATTTCTCTGTTGAGCTTTGAGCTGAGAGCTAAGAGAGGGGGGGGGGGGCTTTCTGGTGTTTGTGTGTCTCTCTTCTCTGATCCTGGACTCTAGTCTGCGAGCTTGGCAGATGGACTGAGTGGCAGGGGGCCCCTGGCCCTTTAACACAGTGGGCAGCTGGGCCAGAGCTGGACCAGCGCAAGGCTGGAGCACATCTGATGAGCGTGCTTCTGGGCTGGACGGGGATGTGTGGCCGACCGGAGCTGTGATGATGATGTGTGGTGGGCGGCTCATAGGCTGAGCTGGGGTGAGAGGGGGTCAGAGCGGTGAACCCGGCCAAGGCTCCGACTCTCTCAGGTCTGTCTAAGTGCCAGAGCCCGCGTGCCAGCCTGCCCTTTTCTGTGGCCATGCTAAATGGGGATAGGACAGGCCTCCAAGGCAGAGAGGATTTAACTGACACACTGAAGTTTTCTCTGTAAATAACCCGCAACTCCCATCCATCTCACCTCATTTGGCAAACGCCATCTACACTCATGTCCCCTATGTGTGTCTGTGTGCTTTATCTCTACTGCATGCCGCCTTGTCAGTCACTCTTGTGCATCCCTTTTTCCTGCTTTAATGTTCGTCCACAGGTAGAAATGCATGCAAACAAAATAGATTCTCAATTAGAAAACACAGCACAGCTTTTAGAGACAAATAAATCCAATCAGCTAATAGTCATCATACATAAGATACTACATTTTCGAGGAGCCAAGCTGCGTAAAAGTTGGCTGAAAATTGAGTTTCTTATAATGATTTTTATTACATATGGACCTTCTTTTTTTCCACAGAAGTGTGGGAGTTGGTAATGAAGCGAGAAGAAATTAAGTCTGTTGAAAATTATAGTTGTATTTCACTCCATAGAAAGAAGTACCATTTCATGTCTGAAACAGGCTTTGTTGTACGTAAACCTTTAAAAAGTCAGCAGTTCATGCAAGGAATGCATATTTTAGATCAAACCAAAGAGCATGATACGAGAAGACAAATTTCCTAGTTAAACCAGCTTAGCAATTACAAAAGGAAGACTCCATGTCAACCATATATAACATCATGGTTTTACAATAAACCAAATTCATGCTTACTTCTTTATACATATGCTGACGTATGGGCTCTCCAAGTACTTTGGCCTCCTCCCACAGTCCAAAAACATGCATTTTGGATTAATCAGGGATTCTAAATTCACCCCAGGAATGTGCGCGGTTGTTTGTTTCCATGTTTGGCCCTTTGATGGACCGGCGACCCGTCCAGGGCGTACCCAGCCTCTCACCCAATGTCAGCCCTGCTACTCTACTAGGAATAACCTGGCATAAAACATTTATTTGGATGAAGCAGAGGTACATCAAAGCATCATAGAGATGAAATCTCTCTCTTCATCAATCTTAAAAGAGTCCCAGACACTAACGGCTGATTTGATTTAACTGAGCTAATTGCTAATTCAGTACGTCTTTGTTCCAAACCGAGGTTTTACATGGTATGCACAAGGAAAAGAGAACAAAAGGTATTTCACAGCCAACACGTATAGTGCGCAGAAGTTGAAAGAAGAAAAACAAAAACAAAACAAAACATGCACGCATAGTCACAGCTGCTCAATATCACACACAAATGTGCATTACTAATTCATCAAATGTTATTTATTATCCACTGTAGCTCTGAATTATGTATGTAACATCATCAGTCACTGGTCCAGATACAGTAATATGAGCTCTTTAGAACCCCTTGGGGTGTAATTTTTTTTTCCAAGTGCACAAAAGGCACGCAGTCTCATAATGTACACGCACGCCAGACCCACATGCACATGTGCAGCAAGACACATGTTTTTTTTTTCCCTGCCGTGACATAAAGATGCTGTTGCTCAGGTGTGATATGTCTCTTCTCCCCTGTGTAACCCCCCTCACGCACACACATTTCTCCCCTCCCTTTTGCTCACCATTGCTTTTCTTCGCTAAACTAATACTCTCTTTCATTCTTCCCTCGAGGGAAAGAAAAAAAAAAAAAAGAAAGTAGCTGGTTTCTAGGTAATGAAGCCCTTCAATGTGATCTGCATAAGACTGCCTCTATGGCTGGTGTGGCTGCCTTGCCCCGATGAATAGGAGAAGACTCTCAGTGAGACCAAGGACAAAAGGCTTCCTTTTCCTTAGCCGCAGAGTCGTTTTTACAAACAAAGTCGTCTTTCTGTCATTTCGTTTTTTTTATTTTTGATGTAAACTGTGCCCTTGAAGAGGGTAGGTAAGAGAAATTAACCAAGCGGGGATAAATAACAAAAAATAAAGTTATTGGAGAGTAAATTAAATGACTGTTTGGCTTAGTGAGCAAGGCCGTATGTTTTCTTGAGCCTCTTTTATTCGTAATGAGAAAAATGTGAATGACCAAGGTCTGTCACAAGTACCTCCCTCTGTGTCGCTGTGGAGTGGAAGTGAGTAAATCACTTTAATGCAGCAGGGCCAACACTGGTAAAATGAAGCGGGAAAAAAATCAGGTTAAGGTTAAAAAAGTCAATTTTTGTTTGTAATGTTTATTTCAAGATTGCATAATGAATACTTTAGTCGCATCTTTAGGTGGTGGTTTCCTTCACTTTAGAACATTTCTATTAAATTTTTCTAAACTGTGAAGTGCACAATTCTCCCCATGTGCCGTCATACTGTCACATGCTAGAAATGGTTTTAACAAAGTCAAGGTTAATCAATCCGAGAGTGAAACAAGGACAATGTATCCTCGCTTCCATGAGGTAGGAGAAGCAAGTTAGATAAAGACACTGTAAGGGCCACTAGTATGCAGCTAGGCTATGGACTGTAGTGGAGAAGTGAAGAGTGAATGTGTGTCATGGGACATGTTGTAACAAGAAGTAATGAGGGACCTATTGTAAATGATGGTGGTAATCAAGATAGAGTATGGCCATTTAAAATGTATATATAGGGAGAGAAAATGTTGAGCAAGACTGGTAAATAAGTGGACTGTTAATATATTTTCTCACAAAATAAAAACACCTCAGACTAACCTGTGATAAACATCAGTTAAAGTTTTTTTTTGTCATTTTGCCATGGTGTTCTTTATTTGTTTAAACTGGATGAGAAATCTTTAATGACTTAAGGAACATAATTTAGAACGATAGTCCTAAATACTCATTTAAAACCATGGTTATTCATATTTTTTGTATGTAAAAGTAACTATTTCTGAAAAAAAAATACTTTATTTAAATTCCTCACTTGGAAAAAACATTCAAGTCACACAGGACATTCAACTTTCGGACTGACTCCAACCTGAATAAATGCGCTGAGTAGTCATTTACAATTACAGCTCAGAGCCAACTTCTATTAAAGCACCTTTTCATTGTTTACTAAATTATGACAATTGCCACAATAGCCTTCATCGGTCATCCATTGAGTGAGCTTGTTGTCAGAAATGCCCCCTCCTGTGAGGATCAACCAGCTTCCATTAAGCTCTTTGGAAGCTGTGGGGGGGGCAGCCGAATGGGGATGACAGCTCTATGAGGTGAAACCTGTTAGAACATCATAATTCCATCATCATTCAATCAATCCTTAATGGATCTGACCTGTTATGTGTTTGTTTGCGTGGTTCACATCTATTGCCCAGCCTGTCAGCTGTACATCTAGCTGGCTTTCAGCCTTTGACCTCGTGACCCTTGGAACAATAAAGCCAATACACTGTGGAATATTTTTTTGTCCCAGTTTGGCCTGTGCAATACTGACATGTTCCCTTTTTGCTGCACGCTGTTGTCAACCTAAATGCTACTCCGATATTAACATGAACATTCAGTGTTTTCTTGATCTGTGTGAAAAGTGGATGGAATTTCAAGCTAAAAAGGTTGTTAATGAAAAACTTGGGCCCTGTTCTCACATATTTTGAGTCTAAATCATTTCGAAGGGCGAGAGCTGCCGGCAAAACAATTTCTACATCCTGCAAGAGTCCAGATATAAAAATACATCACATGCTATTTGAAATTACTGCCTTTTATCCCAAACAGCCTAATCAAGTGTTTGAACCCAAACAAAACCCACCAGGGTACGATCCCATGTCATACCAAGGGGTATGGGTGAGAAAGCGACTCATTGTCAGAACATGGACAGAACAGAAAATGAGCACCATTGAGGATTAAAACAAGGAAGTCTATTTTCCATAGCAATGGTCTGGACCAGAATAGGTTTAGTCTCTTCACTCCTCAGAAAGACTGAAATGTAGAGAAGATAAGCTAAAACATAGGATGAGGTTCTCGGATACATTAAAAGCAATGCTTTTAATGACCCAGATGGTTCTGAGATCTCTCCAGTCCCGGGCTACAGTGCCTTGAGTGAACAGGGGGAGCGCTGCAGGAGTTTCTGGTGAAAGCATGGGGGCCTCAGAGTAATGTGCTCTTGGTTAAGGGGCGGGAGCAGTAGCTTACAAACTGCAGACTTGGTAATGATTGCAGGAGTATAGAAAGTGTTGTTAAATGCAGGCTAGGGTCATACGGAGAACAGACAGAATACGGCAGGATTACTCGGGAGAGTAAGGTACTCAGAAACCAGAACGAGAAAGAAGCAGAAAGGTGATGGGAAAACTTGATCTGAGGAGGGCAAGGCAAAAATCATAGTCACGAAGAACAAAACAGGGCTGTGAACCGATACTTGAAATGAGCACTGGAACCGTGAGGCGAGGCTATCAGACCAACTGCCACTGCAGACTGGCGAGGGTTTAAATACACCGACAAACAGGGGAGTGGCATCAGATGATTAGGCACAGCTGGAAGGGATCAGCGATCACAAACCATGACACTCACAGCTGTATGATCCAGCACCTTTCTCCTTACCCGATGAAGATTTACCCTTACCATTCTAGGATTTGCAAATATCCATTTTTTTATTTTTTTTCTTGCAAACCTATTGGGATTTGCTTCCCAGATTTTTAGAATGAAATTGAAACCATCTCCAGGGATCCACTAATGAAACTACCTTTTCATCAAGAGACAACAAAACAGCCTGTGAGTTGCCCCAGATATAGATAATGTGGCAAAAAAGATGGCCGTGCTAACTTTCCTGTTTAGTCTTGGTTACATGGGTCAGTCTGAGGGGACAATAACCACTGATTCTGATATGTTGCATTGTGTTCCCGTTAATATCTCTGGCTCCAAAAATGCAGAATTGGTGATTTTTGCTGGCTCTGGAAAGAAAAAAAAAACTATCATAAAGTTAACTCTGTAGCAGACTTCCCCTTCTGAAATCGGAAAAGTTTGCTGCGAAAAACCACCAGCTGCACACAATTGCATCATGTGCACTCTCTTGCTGGAAATGTGGAGTGTGTTAGGCTGAAGCTGTCATTTTCCCAGTCAGAAATAAATGTCACCGACATTTAATGGAAATATCTACTGGACGTTTCACTTTTGGGATTATCAATCCTTTTAATATCACAGGAGACATTCTATATCATGGATTCCTGTGTCCATGTGGGTCCTCATCAGCTGTGCTGTGAATTGGCCCAATGTAGCGGAATGTTTGAAGGCATGTTGGTGAGTAGGAGGTCTCCTCGTCATCATCAGATCAGCAGGGGAAAAAAAAAGAGGGGGCTAGTTTGAAGCTCTGACTTGACAAATGCTTACTCATATCTGTTAAGATGCCAGAAAGCCCTTCTCATTCGCATTCTTCTGTACACAGCCAAGGCTCACCTATTAATTATTCAATAAGAGCGTTGTAGATATTTAATGTTGTGTTGTAGGGTCTTTTCTTGGCGCACTTGCTCTGCGTTTCATCCCTTTTTTGCGTCTTTTACTGTATTGTGTACTCTCACTTAGTTTTTTCTTAGAAAAAAAGAACAAGCAAGAACTTCTGCCCTCTGTCAAAAGTCAACATAAATATGTGTGTATGTGTGTCATGCTTTAGGTGATTTTACAAGGCTGAACAGCAGGGGCATGGATCCTCTTGCTCCCATCCCTGCAAGTCTGCATTATTAATTGTCTTAGATACCGACCACAGCTACTGCACTTGGACCCTGAAGGCACATAGCGCTTAGAAACCCATTTTAAACCAGCAATTGGTTTCCAATGAGTCCATTATAACGACTTTTAACGTTATATTTGCTCCCAAAAACTGTTAATTAGACTGAATTGGAAATATGGCAGAGGACGGTAGAAAAAAAGTGCCTTGTCTACATGAGCTGTTGTCAGATTTTGCTGCTTGTTAGTGGGATTGCCTATTGACTCGGCCCCCCAGGTAAGATTCATGTGATGTAATGTTACCGGTGGTTAAGAAGGATTGGTGAGCGCGACATAAAGGGGGTGGAACACATTCATCAAGGTGGCAGAGATTTCAGACTGGAGAGGTCCATCCAATCACGGCCAGAGAATGAAGGTGGAAGGGGTGGGGGGGGGGGGGGGGGGGAGGAGGAATAAAAGCCCGTACAGCAAGGTCATTTGAAAAAGAAGCTGATAAGACGAAAAGGATCAAATCTCCGGCGCGGGCGAGGGCCCTCCTCTTGATGTCTGTCCCATTAACTAAAGCCCTTGTCTGGCTTGTATAGTCGCTGCCACGCCTCAGCTGTCTGACAATGATGCTGGAATAAAAAATAGATGAATTGAAGAAAAAAAAAGAGAGAGAGACGGTTGGCATGATTTTACCGCTGTTTTGTCTTTGAGATCCACAGCTCTGGTTCGACTGCTTCTTTATTCTCGTTCTGAAGGCATCGCTCTCAAACAGCCGCGGTATAGATTTAGTCATTTTTCGGCCTTTCCACAGTCGCAAGCTGGTTGTCGCGTGAACCGCGCAGATGCACGCGCAGTCCTTTCCATTCCACAGCAGGTTTGCCGTGTCACACCGGGGGCTGCTGTGTAATTGGGTGAATCTGCTCTGCGGCACGCCGCTTTGGAGATAGCCCCTTTTAAAAATTTCACTTCGCTTCCGGGGAGTGTAAACAAACCTTAGGATTGCCGCGGAGCAAAAGGTCCCAACTTCCATCAATCCTGCCCTGTCCCCCTGTCTTTTTTTATTTTATTTAAAATTTATTTTTGTCAATTGGCAACCACCTTGCCCTAGAGTCTGTGTGTGCGTTAGCTTCTAAGTCTCTGCCGCGTGCTACCTGTCTGTCTTCCCGCGATTTGTGACTGTCAGCGACTTTAACAAGTGCGTGGATGTGTGTCTATCAGCATAACGAATGCAGATGCGCGTCGTGTGTTTTTCGGGACGTTTCCGTCATGCAGACTCTTTATGTGGCTGCATGCAGCTCTCTCTGTCTGTGTGTTCTCCGTGATGGATTGCTTGTCAGACAGAGGCAGAAGCACCGCTCTCACCGGCTGACGGAGACATCGGGTCTCCAGTCACGTACCGCGAAGTGCGTTTCAACGTTCCTCCGGGAAAACTCCTTAACCCTTCTCGCTCCGGGATGGCTGTCAAATGACAGCGTGCGTCACTTAGGAGGTGCTCGCCGTTGGAACCAGCAAGGCGAGATTCGGTTGAGCGTCTTAATGTGGTTGTGCAGGAGGTGAGGGACTTCTGTCACCCGTTACTTTTGGACGGGCCACAGCTGACGCTCACATTCTAAAGGAAATTTGTTATTTCCTATGTTGTTTTGGCCTTGGTTCGTTTTCTACAAACACCACAAAAATCATTCAGATAGTACAGGATGGTCTTTTTGATGGAGGCAATCTGCTGTTTTCATCCAGCGTTGTCCTTTCCTTGAAATTGGATTGCCTTCTGTTTCCTACTTATGCCACCAGTAATCTAAAATGACAGTCCTTCTCAGCATCATATAACATCATTGTCTAAATAAACTGTGGTCAAAGCTTAGTCACTTTTTGATTGAACTCCATTACTGTTGGAAACAATACTTTGCTAAAACATTAACGTTTTTTTAAGAGAGTACTAGGGGTCACAGCATCCCTGGACAGGCCACCAACCATCCATGCTCACACTTACTCCTTGGGACAAGTGAAAAACGAACATAGCATGCGTTTTTAGCTGTTAGGAGGAAGCTGTGGTACTCGGGGAGATCTCTGCATTCCCAAAGAACACAAAAACTCCACGCAGAAAGGCCCCAGCATATTTTGGACCACAAGAAGTAACTCGGCATAATTGATTACATTTTTGTGGTGCATTAACCTTAACAAAGTGGGAGAGCTCAGACAAACAAAAACGCCTTGAGTGAGAAGGGTTGTTGCCTTTTGGAGTGATGGGGGATCCCAGAATTCTACAAAATTCTACATGGAGCAATATAAGAATGTCAGAAATGAGTCCTTGTCTCCAAACTATTAACTTGAATGTTTTTAGTTAACGACATACTTTTAGAGTATTCAAAGTACATTTATAATCTTAATTTTATTGAGACTAATAACTACTGATGATCATTTCATTTTTTAATGTCTTAATATCCTTCTCTTTTTCTAAATTAGAAATGAAGTGATACACAGTTCTGACATAGAAGATTAAGCATAACGGAGGACTGGGAAAGGTGACAGAAACTCCACAAGGGGGGCTAATGATGCAACAAGAGCAGGTGGCAGCTCACCCAGTCTGAGGCTACATATAGGATTGCATCAGCACCATTTTGGACCAGTTTCAAGAGAAGAGCACCTGTCACATACGCCTGAAATGAAGCGTTTGCAGAGCCTCTTAAGATTATCGTCAAATTTAGCACGGAAAAATTTGGCCGCACGCCGCACGGTGGCAAAAATAAAAAGTATTTGTGGATGGCTTTGGGTGGCAGCGTCTCTCCATCCCCACTTTGAATGAGCGAGGCTTCAGCCTGTCTGCACGGTGCTGTCTCTCCCTCCTTTTTGTCTGGCTTTCACGGTTATATCGCTGAGTTATCTGCTGTTCTTTTCCTCCCGACTGAAGTGACCTGACGTTTGGCAGGAAGATGTGATCCTATCGTGCTGTGGAGCTTGAACTTGATGGATCAGTTTGCACTTAGAAAAGGAGACAGAATCGAGTATGTACACAAATCCACTGCACACATATATATATACATATATATTTTCACAGCCTGCAATGTGTGTGTGTGAGAAAGATAGTTAAAATATTGCAGTCATATACTTTTGCATATTTTAGTGAAGGTGGTATAAACCCTCACACATTATCGGTCTGTGTGCCTTGTTACAGTGGTCTTTGCATTAGTAAATACTCATGTAATTTGTCTTTGTTCCAAAATTTCCACTCCGATGGACTTGAGTTGAGGTTATACAGTACATTTCTTACCACAAGTTCATTTCACACCAACACTTTTTCATTATCTAGAAACTTTTTTTACCCTGTTTTTTTATTTTTTTTAGGGGGGAAGCAAATTAAGCAGCATTTTGTTCATTTACCCATGATAAAGTTGTTCATTAGACAATATACTTTGCCACATTCTTTGTTATTACCTTACCATCGCGAACGCCTTGGGAGCAATTAAACACGTGAAGAGCCCAATTCTCCGTCCTCAGCTTCCAGTCCAGAACTCTATCTGCGTGTTGCACACGTTGCCTATGAACTAATTAAAGTGAATCAATGACACAACCCCCTTTAAAATGGCAGCATATGTCATGGCCATCAGCGGGGAACAAAGGACCCTCTTAATTATTTTGTTCCTGCCGTTCCTGTAAAATGGCTTGTCAAGGCGGGCGGACTCAGTAGCTGACTCTCTGAAAAGGGGGGTGTCATGCACACGCCAGACACACGCTGTGCTCACGCACAAACACGTACACAGGCGCCGTCCCAGGGTTCCCTGTGACGGCTCCCTCTCTGTCATATGAAAGACTAGTAATTGTACTACAACAATGACAATGTAAGTGCTTAAGTGTGACGGTCCCTTTACTCTTCAAAAGTGCACTGTCCCTTATCCATCATTGGCTCTGGGGAACAATTTCTTGGATGCTGACAACCATATCTTATCTTTAAGATGTATTTTTTTTCATTTGTTGTAAGCCCTCCTCTGGCCGCGTTGGATGTGACCCAGTCCTAATTTTGAAAAGTGTGTTACGACGCGATATAAACACATATATCCTTATCTGTTCGGCCACCACGGGGCCTCGTTCATTTGCCCAGATCCTCTGCTGAAACATGCACTTTACCATGAGTATGCATTAGTGCCGTTATGAAGACTGATGGGCTTAAGGGGGTCATGTTTTTCTTTTCGTGCCTTGCAATTATTTACTCTGCCTCCCTTTTATCCGAGACCGCCTATCCACACAATTCCCTTTTATTCATCACTGGAGCCGTGGATGAACAGTCTGTAGAAATTGTGCAAATAAAAGGGGGTGGGAGGTTTCAGGCTGTGCTGGCATTGATGAAAAAGTTCACCGATGCCAGTTGTTTATGAGCGTGCTTATTTGTTTGAGGGGTTTCCCCTTAATGCCCATCTGTATTGTTGCCATAAATGCCCATCTGCAGCCCAGGAACCCTAAAACTGGCATTGACGATCGTAGGAAAAAATCGACTGGCGTCGTTCCAAGTGTGTCATCCTCTCCTCCGAGAGAATAGACAGACGGGGATGGATGGATGTTTGAAAGGATGCCTCGACACTCTTGTTTTCTCCTCCTTGTTACAACCATTTTCTGTGTTATCGAGAGCTTTGGCCTGCCACACTTCAGCACGGCACTGCGCTTTGAGTTTCCACAATGCTCTGACTCACAGTGCTAATCGCCTCTTAATTCTCGCGTTATTCCCCAATCGTGCGCTTGCATTTCAATCACATAGGTGGTGCCGTTCCGAAAATAGCGCTGGCGGCAACGCCTGGAGAGACGGGCTGTCAGTCTCCATGTCTGATCATAAGCTATTATCCTCTCGGTTCCACAGACGGGAGAGAGATAGCCACACCAGCGTCCATGTGATCGGGATCAATACATAATCACTTTCCTGTCACCGCTGTGGCGCTTTCAGGGGACAGTCTGGCCCCACAGACCAGCCATTTAAAAAAGAAAAAAGGATTTGGCACACCGTCTTTCTGACCTAGAAAGCCAGAGGAGAGGTGATTGGTGGCTAAGCGAGGGGTTGGACTCATTTAAACAGTCTTTGTTGTGGGAGTATTACTGTTGCAGGGTACCTGGATTCATTACATTAAGTTGCCAGAGCCGTTGTAAGAAAGGTGACACTTACGAGCAAACCTGAAATATTAACTCGCTCAGAAGGACAACGTGGAATACCGTGTGAAATACTGAGTGTGTTTATGCCGCAAATAAGACTCCATTGAGTGCTCACCTTAATTAATTCATGCAGAACAGAACAGAGGCGGTGGAGGTTAGCTTCACGGTGAATTTCAAATGGCATTCTGGTGTTGCAGAATCAGAGAAGTCACTGCTAGCTGTTTTGTTTTTTTTGTTTGGCATCCAGTTTGTCTGACGTCATGTGGTGGTGACTGGACAATGACAAGACCCTTCGTGTGTTTGACCTTGCTAAGAAATGCTGCAGTCACTAGATTTAAAATCAGCTAAGACTTCATTAAATAGTGAAATGTCTCACTTTCAAAACCTATGCTTTCTTAATGCAGCTATATACTGTATATACAGTGGGGGAAATAAGTATTTGACCCCTTGCTGATTTTGCAGGTTTGCCCACTTACAAAGAATGCAACGATCTATAACTTTAATCATATGTACATTTGAACAGTGAAAGACAGAATCCCAAAGAAAATTCCAGAAAATCACATCACATGTATTTATAAAAATTGATAACCATCTGATGAGGAAAAATAAGCATTCTTTGTAAGTGGGCAAACCTGCAAAATCAGCAAGGGGTCAAATACTTATTTCCCCCACTATATATATATATATGTGTGTTCATAGGATGTTTTCTATTCTGAATTGGGACTTTATGATGACAACGTCCAGGAAAGTTTGAACAAAAAGTTAATTTATCTGCTAATTTTTTCCACAGATCCTTTTTCTCTGTAGGTTCTTTATTAAAATCAGGGTATAGTAGTGTTCGATACCCAACTGCCAAGGATCATTGAACAACCTGGGAAGGTAACCAGTCCATCACATGGCATGCACAGAGACAGACAAGACTAACAAGCACACAACCTCACAATAAGTCTTAATTTAGATCCTCAGTTAGCGTTCTTGCAGGGAAGAGATACTGCTCCCCACCAGATCCACGTGCAGCCAAGGGAGCTTTTACGTTCTTTTTTACGCGTGTATAAAAGGAAATTGGGCTCCGTTGAACTTGGACAAAAACAATAAACAAAAAACAACTCTCACGTTCCGCCGAGAAATTATTTTTCTACAATGTTGCTGACACCCACTAGTGCTCATGTGTGTATTTAAAAAAAAAAAGGCTATATGAGGGCTCGGCGTATGGAAAAGAGATAGGAAACATTCCGATGTCAGTATCAATATATATTCTGTATGTTGTAACAAAAAAAAATCACCACACAGTCTACTTTCCTGGCTTTTCTATTCATCCCAGCGTTTTCTTCCACTTTCTTTCGACCCCTGCGGCGAAAAGCCAGCCAGACATAAACAGTATTGTTTTACCTGGGTAGGACTCGCAGCGGGGCGCCGCTAGCCCCCCACGCCTCGCGCGGCCTACAGCTCTCCACACGCCTCAGTGATATCCCCTTCTTTACGGCTCAGCGCTTGCATACATATGAATGCCCCCTGTCTTCTACCCTTCACGCTTCCGAGCGGGTCCGAGCTGAGATTGCCACGCTCGCTGGACAGAGGGGATGTGAGGGAGAGAGTTGTTGCATTCCAGTGCTAGTAAATGAACTGAAATGACATTCTTTAGAATTATTATAGGTTTGATGGTACTTGAGCTGGGGAGTGCTCCCCTGTGGTGTGGTCTGCTAAGTTGTTATAAGCACACCGTAGGGTAGTTTTCAATGTATATTCGGAGTGAAAAAAATAGTATTCTTTTTAAAAACAGTGGGAAAATACAATAGCGTATTATAATGAGTGTTTTCTTTATTTTGAATCAAATATTTCTGGTCTATCTCAGTATTTTCCGGCGTTTTTTGCAGGAAATAGGACCGCTCAGCTCAAATTAGTGATCGTATTGGTCATAACATTAGCAATAGTGTCTGTGAAAAGTCTCCTTTTTTCATTATGCCACAGAAATTTGCTAATTCACTTCCTTTCTCTGCCATCTTGCACTGTGTGGTCGGTTTGCCTCTCCTGATGGCTGAAAGCCCCATTTGTATAACTTCCTCTTGTTTGATTATCCCTGCGGTACATGGAATGAAATGAGCCGGCTGTCCAGATGAAGCTGTGTTTGCAGGATGGGCTGCAGCAGTGTCCTTTCACAGCCATTGTCACACCGAGCTGCATACCTTCCAATTTACACCCTCTCTGGTTCGGGGGAAGATACCAATTGATTTGCTATCACCGAGCCAGTGTACAGAGTAAATGGGAAACGTGGGCCCTATTATTTCTGTCGGTTGATAAAACATAAGGCTAAACCCCCATGTCTTTATTACGAGGCCCCCTTTAACCGCATCACGCCCTTCGACTAAAGAGCTGCAGGTGTAAATTTGGTGTAAATTAATCACGTACAGTAATGACGCCGTCGGAAATTGATGTGTGTTTAAATTATCGCTGTGGCATTAAATTCCGTGAACACGGGGATGTGATTAATGAGATTACGCTTAGCGTTGGGGAAACAACCGTAAACGCCAGCTGTAGTTTTCGTAAATGCTTAATGCGTGTCACCCCCGCGGGCCACTGCCCAAACCAACATAGGGAGATTTGTTTGCCTCGGAGAAGGTTATATTCGACGTTTCGGCGTCTCGAGATCTGCACGACAAATTGGGAGAACGTGAAACAAACCCATTTTTGGGTGCGCCCACTCTTCCATATTTCAAATTTGACCAAAAGAAATAAAAGGGGGCTAAACCTTTCAGGTAGAAAGGTGGCAGAAACAGAGTATGAGCTCTCTCCAGACAGTGTACACTACAGGCTTTTTACATAGCTAATTGTTTTTCCCTTTGCAGCTTTTTGTTTTAAAAAAAAAAAGAACAATCCATTCAGCTCTTTCTTCCTCGGAAGTTGATATCGTAGGTGTTGTGTTGTTATTATTATGATCGCCTCAATGCTACAGGCTCCGAATAAAAGCCAGAGACAATAACCCTCCTACAGCATAGGCCTCTGTGCCAAACGCCTAGCCTACAGCCGCATCCATCTCTGCAGCAACCCCAAAATTCCTGTGCAATATCTAGGGGGAAGGACAAGCTAATCTGCACCGATTTGAAATAGGACCAAAAACACAGGCTTTCCTAATCCCTCTTTTTTTATTTCTTTTTTTTTTTTATCAGGGGTAGTGTTGAGCATTTTACCCCTATGGGAGAGAAAGAAAGAGAGTTATTTCATGCTTCACTGATTCCACTGTTTTTATGAAGATTTCCCCTGTCCTTATCCTTACTTCCACACTTCAATCCATAGTGTAACTGAATTTTTTAAAGCCACTTTGCAATAGTCAGACACCTTCTGGAAGTGCTAAGGTGCTTTTCGTAATTAGGGCTGTGTAGATGGTGGCTTTTTTCCCTCTGTGGCAGCAATAATTTAACTCTGTGGCAGATAAGGTATCTCTGAAAATAGGAGGTGCAATTTCCTTAGCTGTCTTTCTTTTCCATTCATTTGGCAATTGGCAAATACCTATGGTACAAAGCATATGACTTGTTTCCTGGATATACAGCGTGAGTGATTTTATTATTTTTTTTCCCACACATCTCTGGCATACAATTCAGACAATTATAATTCATTACAGTCCGCCAACCAATTTGTTTGATACGTACATTTTGAAAGGGGGGAAATTCATCTTATATCCTCAGGTATTAAGGCAGAGAAATTAAAAGCAAACAAAGAGATGCTCGTCCTCGGGCTCAGTCCATTTCCGATGATAATGATAAGAGATTTCCTCTTTTTCAATAACAGATGTGCATTTTCTGTTGATAATAAATGGACTGTCAGGCCTTGGTGTTCGTTTTACGTCGATGGGAGCAAGTTATCTAAGCTATAGTTCAGCGGACTCAAGAGGAAAATGTCAGCAGCTGACACAAAATGTTTTTTTTTGTTTAGTTTGTTGTTAGTGCTGTAGTGCAGCAAGCGGGAACACGGAGAAAAAGAGCTCATTGATCTGCAGTGATCTAAACGCTGCAAAAAAAAAAAAGGCACAGGGTAGAACAAGCAGTATGAAATTTTACAAGGTAAGCCCTGGCAACACAACAGCATGGGTCATCATAAGACTATGAATTACTGGAACACCTCTGTCTCAGAGGACCACTTGAGGCTCCCTCACTGTGAAATAATTGGGTTGCAACAGTGAAACTGCTTCTTCGGTTAGAGAGCAAAGGTGGCTTTTTGCTGTGTTTTGCTGCTACAACACGGCGGACGTGGCGGTGACTATAAATCAACGCTTGACGCGTGGAGCTGACGGCACCTGAAAACCGGACAGAGGTCCAAAAAAAAAAAGAAAAACAAATATGCACGGATGAGAGCGCTGGTCATTTTTTTTTTTCTTCGACAACAGAAGAAACAGAACAGAATTTGTGTTTTTTTGTCGCACAGAACAACTTATGACAATCCGTCATAACATCTGGCACAGCAGTCCCCCCGACCCCAAACCCAACCCTTTCTCGTTTTTACCCAAAACTGGACCGCGAGGATCACGAGGCCATAACCGAAATCCACTCTTTGGCACAGATTTGGGTGCCTATGGGCCAGACTTGTGCCGTCCGCGATGGGGGACGTCTCCCTTTGTTGTCAGAACACCTCTAAACATCTTTCACCGAAACAATTACCATACCATCTGCTGTTAGCTGTTAGCTTCTTTTCTCTCTTTCTTTCTCATCCTCATTCCCATAATGCCGAAGCTACCAAGGGCTGGATCAACATTAACCGAAACCAAATGGGATAGTATTTTTATATTCCTTCGGGATTTTGTTTTTTGTTTTTTTTTCAGAGACCTTATAATGCTGCTTTGATTTGTCACTAATCTCTTATCTGAAATGCCCAGAGCACTGGGTCGAGATGGAATATTGATGACGGCCCCTTGCATACATTTTCCACAAACCTAATAAAGCTGCTCTAATAAAGAGCCTGATTCATACCGCACCAGGGGTTGTTGATGGAAAAAGATGAAAAGGTATCCATGGCATTTGCTGTTTTCATTTGTGATATACACGAAGCAATAAAGTACAGCGGAACATAAATGATGTGCAAAACACAACGAAATACATCAACGCGCTCATGTTTCAGCGGCCTTTATGAGTTTTGTAAAACTTGTCGAAAAAACTCTATTTCAAGATGTCGTGTGCCATGTCCAGGCTCCTTGGACCTTCTTGTGTTTGATATTTGTCTCTGCTTGACATACAGGTCTAATACACACCCACAGGAGGAGAATAGAGGTGAATTAGGAGTATGCCACACGTGACGGCAGAAGGGTTTTATGACAGGTCGTAAAATACATACTTTGATTTTTGGATAAATACAATGAGACCCAGAGATGTGTCGGTGTATAAATGACATATATTGTTAAAGATTCTGTACTAGAAACAAAATTTTTCATCAAACAATTTTCTTTTCTAGTTTTGCATGGCAGTGGTCTTTCAGATTTTCTTTTGTGTTTCGATTTCCAGCAAAAGACAAAATGAAAGGCGTGCATTTTAGTACAATTTCAGCTGTATCACTACATATACACATATTAGTGCTTGACCAAAACAACATGTAGTTCTTTTGAGTTCTGGATGAGGACACGCACAGTGCCCGAGGTGCCTTTGCTAATTTGCGTCTATTTGCATGCTTACAGTATCCAGGCCAAAAAGAACAATGGCTTTGAGAGGCATGTACAGGAATCATTTGGTCATCAGTAGGCGCAATTACTTTGCACGTTATAATGGAACTGTGGCACATCCATCACTGTCATGTCAATTTGCACACTGGCTAACGTATCCAGCCGAATCTGGCACCGCACAAGATTAGATACCTAATCAACACTGACACGGTTGGTTTGCTCGCCGTGGCCTAACCCCTCCCCCCTCCTCATGAGCTCATGTCACAGTCCTCACAAGGACCAGACACTTGACAAGGCGAACTTTGACCTGTCCACGCGCAACCGGATGATGAATTAGGTCTGAGGCAACGCCTTTTACTTTGCTCTGTCTCTGTTAAAAGGGATGATCCATTTTTCTTATGATTTATGAAGCCAGGAAAAGACTTTTCTGAGTGAACCGCAAAGTTTCCGCTTCCCTCCTGGAACCGGATGGAACATTCGGAATTGGATTTTTGAGCCAATCAACCCCACATAGGGTCGAGGGGTTCCATCCTGATTGGCTCGGGACGAATTCGCATTTCAGTGTACAGCTATGCAGAGATGATTGCCTATTGAGCCCGCCGTCCATAACTATGTTTTTTTTTTTTTTTTTTCTGCATCCCAGGTACCCCAGTTACTAGGGTAACGGCCACAGATGCCGACGATCCAGTGTACGGGAACAGTGCGAAACTGGTCTATAGCATACTGGAGGGACAGCCGTATTTTTCAGTGGACCCGAACTCTGGTAAGTGCAGTTGCCTTCTTATTATTAACGTTTTAGTATTTGAAGATCAATCCCTGCAAATGATGGAGAAGTTGTTGTAATTCACCTTAATTGGAAGACAAAGCATGTCAGATATTCGTGTTGAACACTTCTTCCTCGCAAATAGAATATGCAATGAGAGAGGTCAGATGCTATACACACCCAGTCCACTTATATCACCGTAACTTTTCTTTTTTAGAGATGAGACGCAGGAAAACACCATAGTGGAGCCGGAAAAAGCTCTTTGTGCCGTCGTTCATTGTTTGGCAAGGCTACTCAAAAAGGATACCCGCGAGATCAGAATGTTGCCTTATTAAATTTAATGAGACTTTTGTAATACGGTGCGCTGGCCCCCTTTGTCAGTCCCCAAATAGTTGGGGAGCATATCATCCCACAAATTGAGAATGAATAAAGGCCACACCACTAATGACGCGAAAAGGAAGAAAAAAAGTGCTTTCATACTGAGACAGTGATTACATCTAAGTATTGGTTTGACGGTCTTTTTCTTGTAGACTGTGCCAGGTACATTAGGTTGAACATTTATAATTCAAACGTTGTCCTTTTTCATAAACTGCGTCCTGACTGATAAATGATCTTAGAATGTCGAAGAGTGGGCTATCAGGGTTTGACTGAACCTCTGGATAAGTTAATCTAACTTAGTTGGAGCAAACTTTTTAAGAAAACGGTGTCACATTTGTACATAAAGATGGAAATACACCATGTTCTGTTTCAACTTAAGGACAGAATCAAATTCAGTTACACCTTTCCTCATACTCCTGGATTTTTCTTATGAAACATGAGCTTTGAAGAATGAGTAAACCCTCACCTGGGAAAAGCCCATTCTTCTGTGATTGGTTACAACGGGGTCACGATGAAGCACAATCTGCCATTTAGCATCAGCTCTGAATAAAGAAATGACAAAACATTTCATTGATCCTTAAACTGAAAAAGAGAGACAAAACCATCTAAGTGTAGGATGAGTCAAATTTTAAAATATAATTTAGAACACCTGCAAAACTCCCTTGTTCCAAAATCAAAGTTGAATAATGATTTTCTTTCAACCTCTTACTTTAAGCGCCTTTGAAAATACGGTGATCCGGCAAATTTATACAGAATCCTCAGAGTGTAGCCCTTTATTTTTCCTTTAGTGTTGCCAACAAAGTGGTCGGCGGGGCCACAGGTTGCAGATGTTCTCACAGGTGGAGACGCAACAGCTTCCCAACCTGCTGTCCCCCTCCACGTGATCTCCCTCTGCTGCTGTACATCATGACAAAAGAATATACACTCTTTAGGAAGATGAAAATAATAAAAAACATGAAAAAGTGAACCACTAACCAGATGTGTGGTATGTTGTCGGACGTGTTGCCCTAACATTAACGTCAACTAGATTATTTCTCGACTGTATACGGCAGCCCGCGTGGGACAACATTAAAAAACACATGCTTTAGGGGAGCTGACAATGTTGGGTATTGCTTGAAAAAGTTGTATGACAACAGCAGTACTTCAGGTAACTCACCCCATCTGTTTTTTGAAATTCTTATAGATTATCGCTGCATGAGGCAGCTGCTAACTGAGCCTGCCAGATCCCCCCCCCCCCTTTGCTTCCCACCGCAGCTGCTCACTCATGCATGCTTCAAAACAACACTATGCCCAGGAAAACAGATCCATTACTGGGTCACTGTATCTAAAGTCAGGACTTTGCCGGTTAACGGAACATATAAACTATCTAAATAAAAAAGTCAACATTTTGCCGAGAAGAAATCACACATTTAATTTGCTGAGTGAAAAGTCACTGCAAACACACTCTGTGCCTGGTTTGTAAAGGATAACACATTCAGCTTTTACTGAAATAATACCCCTGCTTTGTTAATGACCTCACAAATAAAATGCATAAAAAGAGACATGCTCGTGCAATGGTAGAATCTGAAAAAGTAAACACTTTTTCTTGTTGTGAGAATTGTGCTGACAACCACCACACAACTTTTCACAGCTACAGAGGACGCAAACTAGGTTATTACAAGTGTTTGGTAAAGTTATAATTGATTTAAAACAACATAAGTTGAGAAAAATAAAAGCCCTACCTAACATAAAGGCACCATTCTTCATTATTAAACTGCAAACGTTGATGGATTTACAAAAAAAGATCAAATATGCTTTGCATTTTGACACTTTCCATCCCATCCCAAACTTGATATTTGGGGTTTCTACTTTCTGCTAACTGCTCATCATAAATGCTAATGGATCCATTTCTCACACACTTGTGTGCGACGCAACATCAGTGAGTTATGAATTCCAAATAAACGACAATAATAATTGCTTCCCCCTTTCATAAGGCAAACTCGGGCTCAGCAGCGTCATCATGCATAAACTTATCTCAAAACAGATTCCAGATTGGATCTTTAATTGCTTTTCCAGCTGACTTTTTAACATGTGTCTGTAAGCAATGTGATTAAATAATGGCGAAATTACATTAATAAGAAATGAGATGGAAATTGACGGCTCATAATTTTGGAAAACAGCGCAACGATAAACAGCTTCTAAGAAAGGCAGCGTCAGAATTTATGTACATAATTACAATTAGCACTCGCTTCAAATTGGGCACTTGCGTGGGGTAAGGTGTCACAACATCTGCAGCCAGAACTTTGGAAGAGGAAACCGGGCTGAACGGACATCTTAAGGTTTAGCATTCGTGTTTTTTTGTGAGGCTGCTCTGTGAGCGCTCGCAGATGGCTCATTCAAGTGAGCCAGATGTTTTAATGAATGCTAATGAAAAATAAAAGGTAAGAAGAAAACAACCATTGAAACACGTTTGACACTTACATTCACCGCGATGGAAGCGAAAAAGCGTTCAATAAGTAAATAAACATCATGCCCCAATTCATCACTTGGTTAATGGTCGGTGAAGAAAAAAAAAAAAAAAAAAAAGTTCAGTCAAATATCTATGGAAATGAGTGTTTGTCTATCCTCCCTTTTCAGTGATTAGGAATTAATTTAAATAATTAACGATGATCAACAGAGATGAGAGTGTTGCTCCTAGCAGGAGGACTGAAGTATGTTGATGAGTGAGTCTGTGTGTGTGTGTGTGTGTGTGTGTGTGTGTGTTAGACTGTGCCAGCACCTTGCATGTGGTGCTCTTTTACTTACTGATTGACTTGTTTGCGTGGCTTGAGGGGATGCGGATCTGTTTTGTTTTGTTGCCAGTCACAGCCAACTCGGAAGTCAGAATGCTATAGGTGACGTATTTCAATATGTCAGGGACAAATGTATAAGGCACATGAGCTGGGTCAGCTGATAAGTTTTAAACTTTCTGCCATATGAAAAGAAATAATCCAAGTTTGACTGTAATTATTTGAAAAAATAGCTTTTTTTATAGTAGAAATGTAAGGTGACAAGCTAAAGAAAGTGAAAATTAACTAAACGTAATCAAAGCATGAGACATCAGAACAAATCTTTTCGTTGTATGCCCATCCCTATGAGCAAATCTATCCAAATCTGTGGCTGAGTTCATACCCATACCTATTTTGAATTTAAAATAAATGCAGAGCCAACCGGTTCGGCATATTTTCCACAGTCCCCCATTCCCATCTTCCTCGTGTCTCACCCGTCTCCCTCATTTTCTCCATTTATTAAGATCATCTCTGTTGTGTGTGACCTCCGAGAGCAAAAATGACCTGAAATTGTGCTACATTTCTGAAGGCAATCTATCTCTGGAATAAAAAAAAAAGAAACGCTGGCACAGACAACAGCCTCACCCCTCCCATGTTTTCATCATAGCCAAGCATATTATCATTGTCTGAGGCAGCTCAGGACCAAGGCAGGGTGTCATGCCAAAGCCTGGCTTTTATGAGGGGTTTTATATTCATTTGATGATCCCGCGGGCCTCTGTTTCCTGAGTGGATTATCCGTATATGCCAGTGCTGAGCCCTTTTTATATTCAGCACTGCGGCAGAGTCAATAAGGTCCGTTCTGCATACAATATTCAAGATTATACAAGACAGACAGCATAATTCACACTCAATCAGAATACAAATGACTGAAGATGGCAGAAACAATACATTGCAAAACAAACACGGCTCATTTCGCGGGACTTGGAACGGTTTTCGCCACGGCCACCTTGCTCCACTCGCTTAAACCGTTCTTTTTAGCAAAGTATAAAACCGGGGAGAATTATTTGGCCCCACTTGGATTGGTGTCCTTGTTTTTTTTTTTAAAGTCACCTTCTCCCTTCGTTAGTTGTTTGAGCGTCGTTAAAGTGATATGCAGAGTATATGCGGCGATGTTTTTAATTGCATCTGTGTGTTATGAACCGTTTCCACCTCCAGCGACCATAAAAATAGCCCTCCACGGGATGGACCGGGAGATGAGAGAGGAGTACCTGGTGGTCATTCAGGCTAAGGACATGGGTGGTCACATGGGCGGCTTGTCTGGGACCACGACTGTGACCGTCACGTTAACGGACATTAACGACAATCCGCCGAAGTTCTCTAAAAGTAAGTAACTCCACAACCTCTGAAGTCCCAAATCTAATAAAGACAAGGAGCAAATTACTGTTCCGCTACATGAGTAATTCCCGTAATTGGGAAAAATAAATGTTATGCTGTAAATTTCATCAAATTGTTTCCTCTGAAGCCATTCCACTAATTGCGGTAATATATCACAGTGATTGAATTTAGCGTTGTTTCCTTCATTTGATTCACGTTTCAAGAAAAACCAAAAGGCTATATGCGTGTCATTCCCCAGGTTTGTATGAGTTTGTGATCCCTGAAGATCTTCCGATCGGGAAAATGGGCGGCAAGGTGAAGGCGAACGATCGAGATATCGGTGAGAATGCCAAGTCGACGTACAGCATCATAGAGGGAGATGACCAAGGCACGTTTGAGATTGTTACAGACGCACAGACTCAAGAGGGGATTCTGAGGCTGAAAAAGGTAAGATCAGAATAGACTTGCAGGTTTCAAGGTGCAGGATTTACTACGGTACTGTGTGTGTTCTGTGCTATCGCTATCAGTGCTGGCTGCTTTCGAAATGTCATCTTGCTTTATCAGATCAGGTATCACTCCAGCACTTTCCTTTCTGTATTTGGTCACTTCCAGATAACATAAAAAAAAATCTTTGTGACCAAATGCTAAACTCAGGGTTTTAGAACCAAAGAAAACAAATGACAATATGGCTACAGTCCATTATTGTCTAAGGTGGCTCTGAGAAGACTAATCCTGATAAAGCGGCAACAACAAACACAAGATTTAATTACTTTTGTGATCATCAATATTTTAAATGCCCAATACATGAGCCACGGCTCAACTCTGAGTACCATCAAATATTGTTGCTGTAATGTTCCAAACTGTTGTCTGGTGCTTTTTTGCTAATAAATTACGTCACGGCTGGCCTTTGGGACCTCATTTGTAAAGGATAACTACCTAAACCAAGCTGTGGTGAGTTGAATAAAGCCAAAAAAGGCTGAGTAGGCACTAATGGAAAAGCTCCATAAGTTACTTTGCTCTGAAAAGTCGTTTTTAAAGCATTACCTATTTAGCTGTAAAAACCCTTAGCTGAGGGGAAATTGTTGCACTCTGTAAAACGGTTCAAGATACATTCAAACTTTTGGCAAAAATCTGTTTTTTTGCTGACACTCACTTGACTACAAGGAACAGATGGGCTATAGTAAAAGCTGTAGTGCAGACACATCTTTAATTGAGAGCTGCAAATTGGCTCCCATGCAACTTTAGCAAAACAGTTGCTTCTTGATGGTCTTGCTCCAGGGTAGATTGGATGTAGTTCAGAATGGAAAAAAAAAAAAAAACACGATTCCATTTAAATTTGTTTATTAAAATGTACCCAGGTGTACGGTCCTGGGGACAAGAACCAGCAACATCCTTTTTTAGAGAACTTGAATATTTTACCCGGAGACAAACACATTAGCTCAACGCCGTGCCACACAGCTTGTGTTTTAGAGATAATTTCCACTAGTGTGGCAAAAAAAAAAAAAAAAAAAAAAAGGATTGATTTTGCTGGGTAATTTGCAGGTGTTGACAGAATAGGAACATTCGTGATTTTTTTCTCCCCTTTATTTTTTGTTGAAAATGTTGTCACCCACAGTAGTGTGTTCATAGCAATACAATATGAATGTTTTGCTCCGGGATAGAAGCTTCAGAGATTTGAGCCTGGATGTCACTGTTTGCCCGTGGGCATTAAACAGCACCCAGTTTCACTATGTATTCAGTAACCTGCATATGAGATCCACCTGGATCATGAATACATCCGTGGAAATTCATATCGAACACAGCGCGTTATTTATTCATGTAGGTATATGTTATAAATGTTTGGATTTTGAATTATACCCCCTGACTGATAGAGACACATGCTCTTACGCCTTGACTCGTGGCTGGTTCAGTGTCAGCCCAGACAGCTATACATCACTCATACGTGCAATGCCATTGTGCTGTCAGGTTAAATGACATAACCCCCAAGGAAATGTCATGTGACTTTGTCAAAGCGCGAACAACGAATGGCGTGGGAGGTGGAATGGGTACGTGCTAAGGAGGTCTGTGGGGACCGTAATTCGTAGCCTCCTTAGAAAAAGCGTCGAGAGGCGAAAAACAAACGTGACAACAAACTTCTAAAAAATCTCCAACTGTTGACAAAGCAAATGTCACGCGTTAATCCGTCGGGGGAAAAGTCTTTTTGCCACCCCTGCTGAGAGACTTAGTCCTACCATGTCTGCTCAGCTTTCTATTTGTGGCTGCCAACAAGAGCTCGCTGGATAATGCGTTGGAGAAGTAGCAAGCTGCTCGCAAACTTTTTTTAAAAATTCTTATTAGATGTCTTTTTTTTTTGTCTTTTCCAAAATGTACTGGTAGAAGCAATCGTTGCGATTTTTGCTGGAACTGCACTTGCGGTATCTCGACAGGTTCAGGATGTCCCTTTCATCAGGAGTAGGAGCTCATCGACTTCCATCTCGTGCAGAATTTTGAATTATTTACGATCTGTTGTGGCAAATTTTAAAACATATTGATCTAACGGAGGCCAAGCAGGCACACGCCGGGGCAAGGCTTCTTTGCCGTTTGAGTTTTAAGCCTTTTATCTGTTAGCCCCCAGGCCTGTGGAGGGATGTTAGTGGGATGCTGAGCTTTCACCCCTGCAGCCTCTGGTGAACTTTCAAGTCTCTAAATGGCCAGAGCGTACATACTGATGTGATGCTAATGCCTGACTGAGACCGAAGAATGACACGGCGGTTTTCAGGGGTTGGACACATGAGGGACTTTTAAGACATAAGTGAAAAGAATGCATGATTTGGCTCGGTCTATAAGGTTAGCTTCCTTTTGTAGAAATGTATTTATCTCAGGTATAGGCCGTGTTGTTTAAAGTGGACATTTAAGCATGTACAGTAACCACGCAAATTTGTCTACATAATGTCTGGTAGCACTATTGTTTTCCTTTTCGACCCATAAATATCTCAACAATAAGCAGAAGCTATACAGCCCCACCGTTCATACTAATAGTAATCTAATTTGGTTGGATTATTCCCTAGAAGCACTGTGTTCGTTTATTGAATCAATAATTTCAAAGGATCAAAATGTGACTTGTATTATGGTCCCGTGGCCAGGATATTATCGAGTACAACACAAAGAGCAGCTTACGTAGATGCTTTATTTGATTTTTAAACCAATACTGGAAAAGATTTTAATTAAACTCAGTTGGGGTAATTAAAGAGGCTATTTACCGCTATGTTTTCCTTGAAGTGGATATGGTGAAATTAAATCTGCCAGAAACTCTGAAACGCCCCCTCTCCCTGAGTATTGCAGTGTTCTTACCTGTATATATATTGAGTTGACAAGCCGTACAGAGAAATACCCTGTTAAACTTGACAAGTTAAGTTATAAGTTGAGAACCCCTAATAAACAGCCCAAAACATTCTATCTTACAGGAATAAGTAGACAAAATTTATATTTTTACTTGAGATACAACTTCTTTGGACTTTCATGAATCCAAATTTGATCTTACAAGTCTGCTCAAATTATATTCTGTCCATGTCGGACACTTAGACACATTGTTTATTTTTAAGGCAATACATATGTAGTATTATAATGTAAAGGTACCCGATTATATTAATGATTTGAAAGGAATCCATTCACATACACCATTGTTTCTACCTTCATTCTATCTCTATCTCTCTCTCTCTCGCTCTCTCTCTCTTTCTCTATCTGTGTGTGAATATATATACAGTATATATAATTCAATGAATATTTGCTATAATTATTTTACTGTAAACTGAGAATGGAGATAATCTACATAACACATTTTTTTAACCAAAGTTGTATGATGCAATAGAGCTCAATCATCTATAAATCACACTCTATATGATGCATATAACGTTAAAGGGATAATATCTAATAATCAATCTTATCAAAACCTTGTGTCCATCGTTATCCGAAGACTGCCGCACACACAGTTTGTCGGGTTTTGTTAATCCTCTCACTGAGTGAGATTCTCTGTCCATTTCATAGTCACGCAAGCCACCGGCTGCAGTTCTCGCTAGTTTGCTGTACTTTTCTCACCACAGACGGTCGGTTCAGAGGGAGAGAAAAAGGGAGGACTGAAGGAGGGGGGTAGGTGTCAAGTGAGGAGGAGGATCAGGAGGCGAAGAAGGGGAGGTTAATAATGAGAGGTTCTGTGACTGTGGAGGAGTGGGGCTTGGAGTGGCTTGAGGGGCTTTGGTCTCTCCGACACCAGGACGGTGGGAGCGTGGAAGTCAAACCCCTTGGTCGCTTTCGGCGCCCCCTCGACTGGAGCAAACGTCTCAAAGCTAGTCCAGCAGACACCCCTCTTTTCCACTCGCCCCCCCTCCCCTCCGCAGATCTCTCAGCTCTGGCCTCGTCTAACCTCGGGGACAATTTCCTCTCGCAAAAAGTCCCCTTTTTCTCAAACTGAATACATTTCTCGTTTTGTTCATCCTCCTTTTAGTCCTCCCCCTCTTCCCCTCAAGCGGCAAGGCCCACTTTTGATTTCCCTATAAATCCCGGTTATGGAGCGTGGAAGGGACTTGATCCCATTATTCTAGTAGTATGAGAACGTCCAGAGGTGATTCAGAATGAAATTGTGACAGCCTTCAGAGATGGTAAGAGACTCAAATGCAGACTCCTCTATCTCTCTTAAAAATAACGATGAGCCGCCAGTAAAGAAAATACTGCATATTAGTATTGGCAAAGTGGATTAAACCGATGAGACACTCAATTATAAAAAAAAAAGCATACAAAATGTCTATGGTTTTCTTGGAAAAATGCAACTTTTTTCAAAGATTCTTAGTTGAACACTCGCTGTTAGTTTTTCTTTTCAGGTTGGATGGTTGTTCTGCTGACTAAACGTTTTAATCATTGATGCAAATGTTTTTCAGTTTTTTTTCAAATTGTGCATCTTTGAAGACTGCAGTTACAGTGACCGGCTGATCCAAATCCAAAATGCTGATCAGATTACTAAAAAAATGCACAGTGTGATCGCAGCCACCTAGATTCTTAACCCTGGAAAGATTTGCAGTAGCGTCTTTTTAATATCTAAACATTCAGTTGGAAATGTCGATTAAAACGAGATCCTTCAAGGTAGCGGATTTTTATCAAAGTGCAAAGTGTGGCGATACATTTGAGTGTCTTCTCTCAGATATGTCACATTTGTCGAAGACGCACTCATTGGCAATCATGAAGGTCTTTAATTTTAAATAGACCTATTAAAAAGGTATAAAAGGTTTATATACACCCAATTAAAAAGAGAGAGCTACCACTGTTGACCAATTTTCCATATTTAATTTGTTTAAGCCTACTATACCAGCAATTGAAAGGTACGGTTTTAAAAAAGATTCCATAACCAACTAAACCACCAAGAGTGAAAAAGACTGTAATTATCTTTCTTTTCTACATCCCAAAGCTCAAGCATGGTGCTAGGGTTTAGGGCAAACAGCGATTCTTACATTTTGTCTTTCTTGTATAGTCTGAACACTTTGTGATGCACTACCGTTATTATATTATGACTGTTTTTATCCAATGCAACATTTTGTTTAGGAAATCCTGTGCTCCCCATGACCCACTAGGCCGCACAAATCCTTTGCTAAGGGAAAACTCTCCATATTAGGAAGTCATAATCTTATGGCTGATAGATGCTTATATACATATGCATGCCCTCCTTTCCTTTAACCTATGTTCCAAAGCAAGTTGAGATAACCCCAGCAAATAAGTATGTTAAAAAAACATTTTCACACCTCAAATAATACTTTCATAATGTGAAGTGACAATAATTCAGGACAAACAATCAGAGATGAATAGCAACAATGAAAAATATGTATATCTGTTAATGGAAAAAAAGCATTGCATTGAGCTTTTTTGTGTTTTTTTGTTTTTTGTGTTTTTTTTCCACCAAAGTTGCTCAGAGAGCAGCAGTCATTATTTGAAATGAAAGAGTTTCCTACACTGGGAAAGGTGTTAGATTTTGAGGGGTTTGTGTTTCTTTAAAAGTGAGATTGTGTGAAGTAATCGACGTGTGAAGTGGTCAAGGTCCTAGTTGCAGTAGACAGTCTGCAGTCTGGAGACTCGGATTCAGGTTAAGCTTAAAGCTAATCAGGATGAGGCTGTGAAGAAAGAATATATTTTTTACCATTTAAACTAGGTTGTAACCTAGATACCTTAACATTTTTATTGTGATTCTTTTTTTAAATGACTCACAATTACTTCATAGACTTGGTCTATGTGACACCTAAACAAGTACTTTTTTCATGCCTTAAGTTTACCAAATTAAACAAGGATATTTTAAAGAAATCTTATCTGAGGATGCACTGAAGTTTTCAATGCTTGATATATCTGAACGAGGGCCTGCCTTCAGAGAGCAGTTTCTCTGTGAAAGTGAAAGAAAATTTCATGTGGACATTTTTAAACAAGTCCTCCATCATGTCTCCCCACTTGGCACCTATTGGCTCGTGCTTATATACACCAATGGATTCTTTGTAAGGTTTTATCCTCTTAAAGACTGAGTAACAAAGTAAAACACCATAAAATCACAGCTATAACGTAGTTGAGTTAATGTTCTATCAACGTTAATGTTTCCACCACTGGATTGAGTATGAAATGCCTTATGCAGCTTTTGACCCCCTTTCTTTATATTCCTTCTTCTTCTTTTTACAGCCCTTAGATTACGAGAGCAAGAGAGCGTACACGCTGAAGGTGGAAGCGACCAACGTTCGCTCGGAGCCCAGCGGCGGCGGGCCCTTTAAGGACACGGCCACCATGAAGATAGTGGTGGAGGACTCGGACGAGCCGCCCGTTTTCTCCAAACCCGTGTACCTGCTGGAGGTGAACGAGAACGCCCCCATCAACTACGTCATCGGGACGGTCAACGCCAGGGACCCGGACTCCACCGGGAGCCAAGTCAGGTGAGAATCAGCTAAAGGCCAGGTCTCGACAGAGCTTTCGGTATTTTTATTTTTTTCCCTCGACCATCTGCTGCTGACTCACTCGAGATGGAACGCAAGACTTGCAGAAGAAAAGAACTGTCACGTCTGGGGGAAATGTTGGTGTTTTTGTCTTGTCTCCATGTTGTCTTTTCATTCCCTGTTTTATTTTGAAAGATGCATCCCCTTGTTTCAGGTCACTTGCACTTCCTGTTGTGTTCCCAGTCTGATCGTCTCCTTGATTACCTATTGTGTACACCTGGGGTTCCCCTCCCTCATGTGTTTAAATAGTCCTCGTTTCCCCTTGTTTGGTGCGAGTGCGTTTTCGTCCTTTTCATCCGTTTCGTCCTTTCGTCGTCTGTCTTTCGTCACCCCCACGTCAGTCCAGGTTTGCTTTTTGCCACAGTCTTGTTATTCTTAATTTTGTTACTTTGCCATTGTCATAGTTTTTTCCACAGCCTTGTCACAGTTTTGCTAATCTTTATTTTGTTACTTTGCCACAGTCTTGTTTACTTATTGCTTTGATACTTTGCTCACAGTTTTCCACAGCCTTGTTTTGTACCATGTCTGGACATTCACTCACTCATGAGTGTTTTTTGTTACAATAAACCTTGTTTTCCGTCATCTCCGCACCTGAGTCCTCCCTTCAAGAACCCACCTTCCTGACAAGAACGCTTTGGCTTAAATTCAAGAATCATTGGCTGAAATAGTGTAGGTTAACAAATGAGTCCTTTCAGGTTATAAAGACTTCTTTAATAAAATATATATAAAAAAATTGACACTGAGGCATGCAATTAAATCGCTTCCTGTCCCTGACCTTTGGAGATTCCGGAACTGTCTGGAGCAGCGAGGAAGCTTCTTTCATTTCTATAGATGAACAAAAAAGAAAAATGCAGATTATGAGTTGAAGAAAACCGAACTTTTCTTTTCCTTGTGCGACCGATCCTGCTCTAGAATAGCACATTCTTTTCTTGTGTGACTTTATTCTTGGAAATACCGCAAGGGCACCTTGAGGATAGGTTGTACAGGCAATTTCTCTCCCTCCACCTTGGCATTTCATTAATTCTCCAGTGACTTGCTGACCGCATTCCCGGGACAACACTCAACAGGTTGTGTGTAATTGCCTGGTGAGCAAAGTGCAGGCTGGGTTTCAGAGATTGCTTGATGCTATAGAAATGGACTGGTTCATTCTACCATTCTACTTTCGCTTTCTCCCATTTTTTTTTTCCCCGTCTTTTTTCTCTCTCTTTTCTGCTTCTCTGGCTGCATTCTCATGTATAATGATGAGACTGCCAGGAGAAGGAATTGAGCCCCCAGGTTACAGGATGCTTCTTCTCTCATGTGTAATAACATCTTTTGCCTGTTTGTCCTTATCTCAATGTTTGCTATGCTGGTCTGTTTCTATATATATTTATACATATTTATGTATGCATATATATACATATATATGACAAAATTGATCATTTAAAATTGGTACTGCTTGAAAAAAAAGAAATATGTGGAATCACTACTGTTGGAGGATGATTTAGTAGAAGTCAAACAGTAAAACAAGAAAAAGTTAAATATCATGAATTATCATTAAGTTCTAAATGAAAAATATCTGCAAAAACTCTAAACCTGCAAGTTAGTTAGACTTTAAAGAGCTAATTATATTTGCAATGACTGACAGAAAACACACAAACCCAACAATAGTCGGCTGTTAACCTCTTCTATTGACGAACAAAATGTTGGCCTTTTTCAGCATTATCTAACATTTGGAGCTGTTTGTAAATGTACGAGCCAACAAAGTATGAAACAAATGATACAAGCAAAATACTGTAGATGCAAAGATGTAAATGGTAGACATGGCAAAACCTCAGGACTGAGAAATCAAACAACAGGAAGTCACTTGAACATGAATCTGGATTTCAGAAGATTAAAATTTAGATAATGTTAAAAGTTTTGTGATGCATGTGTGATTATTTTCAACCAAAGGAAACAGAAAACAAAAGTAATATAATTACAAAATGGTCATAGTTTTCTTACATGCTACATGCATAGTGATCCACTTTTTTAGATTGAATCATCTCAAAATTTGCATAAATTGCATTTGCTGCAAAAAACACAAAAACAAACTGTTCAGATATCATGACATGGCTCTAGTGATGCATTGAAGTGTCACCAGCTCCCTTCTTTCTATGCTAGGCCCTTTGCCTTGTTTCTGCCGTTTATTTTTGTCTCTTTCTTTTGCATTCAAATATGTTCTACTTGCAACAGCCACAAAGCTCTTAATCACTAATTTCACCATTTGTAGAGAGGTTGTGCTGTCAAGAGAAGTGGCATCAGGCTAGAAAAAAAATAGAACACAAAAAGAAAAGTGCTTTTTCTAAATGTTCTTGAAAAAATGTTTCATTGTTACTGTCAGAGAGGAAACAGAAGCAGCTTTTAGAAAGATGTAATAATTACTTGCTCTCTGAGGTCATGAGAGAAGACTAAATGCCTTAAATTGATCAAACCATCAGACATTGCCTCTCCATTTTCTGTTTTGTTGCAGCAAACGGTCTCATCTGAATGTTTTTGTCAAATCCACACCATTTTTTATTTAATTTTTTTACCTCCGCCCACCTTGCAAATCTTTAACATGATCTATCACTGATGCTGAGTGCTTTCTTTGTGGGGTTAGATAAGATGAAACAAAGCATTGTCGTGGAAGGCTTAGAACGATGCATCACCCTAAACCTCAAAGACCATTTGATTGTGCTTCCAGTCACGGTTTGTATTAGCCTGTAAGTCTGAGCTCTGCGCTGATAAAATGATTACAGGCCGGGAGATTTTAATCCTGCAAAATATCCGGTCCGAAAAAAGCGGGTTGTAGCCTTATTGATGTCTTTTGCAAAAATCACAAGTATTTTCTAAATCATGGACGACCTTCGGTGGGATTCTTACCGGAAAACAAGCCGAACAAAAGAACTTGACTTTTTTCATCATCGAGTAGCATTTTAGTCAGACACATCAAGAGAAAAGAAAAAAGCACTTTTAAAAAATAAAGCAGACAATGAATTTTTGTAGGTCTGACTCCTTTGTCTATCCTTCAAAATGTTCTCCATAAAACATAAATTAGTTGAGAAGCAGGTGTTTTTGAAGAAAATAACAAAAACAAAATGAAAATGTCAGAATTCAACTTTCTCATTATGTTGAGCCTTCGCGCTTTAATTAGTCATAGATTACCATCATCCAAAAATGTTCCTCCTATCTATCTATCTATCTATCTATCTATCTATCTATCTATCTATCTATCTATCTATCTATCTATCTATCTATCTATCTTTAAATCTATTCAACTCACAATGAAAACAAGTAACTAGTCACACAAACAAACATCTATCTATCTATCTATCTATCTATCTATCTATCTATCTATCTATC
>CAJRST010000001.1:6297217-6330042 GCA_907169785.1 Menidia menidia
TCTATCTATCTATCTATCTATCTATCTATCTATCTATCTATCTATCTTAGAAAACCACAGTCAGATATCGAGGGCGATTGTGGCCATCAGAGTAATGGACATTAATGACAATGCCCCTGAATTTGCCACCGAATATGAGGCCTTTCTGTGTGAAAATGGAAAGCCTGGACAGGTAAGGGAAAGAAATGACTCATTCATCAAAGGAGTGATCTGTCACTTTCTTACTGTCTATCCCTCTCCCTTTCTCTCACGCTTCCGCTGTAATGACTGGCCACAATGAATTATAGCCTATTTATTTCAGCGAGAAACCACAGAGGTGGGAGTGCAGTCCTTTTTTCTCTGAAACACTCCTCTCCTGCCACAGTGTGAGCAGAGCAAAGGGGAAATGAGAGCAGTCAGGATTGATCAGAGTGGATCATAATTCAAGACCGTCTTTCATGTCTTCCTCCAGATGGCACAATGCTTTTCCTGGCCAAAAATCCTGGACAAGTACTTAGCATTCTCCTTCTCATCAATCGACCTCGTTTAGGGGACTCGCATATGTACAATAGGGAGCTTTATTGAAAGGAGGGAGAAAAAAAAAAAGGAAAAAACTTTCCCGCAGGGACTGCATTCTAATTTCCAATCAATCATAAAGACATATAGTGTGATAAGAACTATGATGACAGATTAACAGATAGAGCCAGGAGCCTGAAAGTGTGCCAGACTAGACAGGACCTCATTGATAATAATCTCAAACTCCAGGAATGATTAGGGCAGATATTTCATCTGGTGTGATCCAGACAATATTTCACTGTGGGCACTCCGTGGTGGCAAAAACATGGTAACAAATGGGCTTTTTCTAATGTCTCTGAGTCCACCTCTGTTTGTCTTTACCGTCTCTGTGTTCAACACAGGTGATCCAGACCGTCAGCGCTGTCGATAAAGATGACCCAATCCAAGGCCACTATTTTGACTATCGTCTAGTCCCCGAGATGCTCAACAACCCAAACTTCACCATCAAAAACAACCAAGGTAAAAAAAAAGGAAATTAATTCATTGGATGCAAGTTTATTTTTTTTCTTTTCTGTGACAGAATGACTGAAGTTTCTCTGAATTCTTTTAATGGCCTCCGAGTCTTGTCTCTAACCCGGGGCGTGTAAGTGGAACTAGAGATGAAATGTGGTGGATCAGTGTAGCTCACAGTTAGCAGATGTGAAACTGTCTGGACACCACCTTCTTTTTCTTCCTCTGTGCATTTTGATGGGGAAGCTAAATGACTGCAATCCAAATGGCTTTTCGTGGTAGTCTTGCAGCTCAATGTAGGGTGACTTCCTAGGAGCTGTTTCATCCTGGCAGATGGTCCGAAATGTATTAATGTATTAAGTTAAATATTTCTGGCTCGTTCATTTGCCATTGCCTCTTGTCTGTAGTACATTCTTCATGTTCTTCTTCTTCTTCCTTTCCACTACTGGCTCCGAACAAACTGTGTTCAACATAATGTTATGCAATGTTTTCAGCTTGGGGCAAAAAATATCTTCATATGGTCCTAGCCTTCTGTTTCAATGTTGATGCTGCAGACTGACTTACTGCAAGAGGAAAATATATAGAAATCAGGTCTTAAAGTAGACTTGCTACCTCTGCAGAAAAATAAAAAGATTTTACTTTTGAAACAGATAATCGCAGGCTTGAACATGAAAAGTCAGTGTAATCACAGGAAATGCAAAAATAGCCCGGACAATATATCATTTATCTTTTGACACATCGAGACCATCTGATATGTGAAAGAAAAGAAAATAATTACTGTCAGATGTAACAATAGTGAGCCAGAAGTGATGGTTGTCTTAGTACAGACTCGGCACTAAAATAAAATAATAATAAGGTTTTTAATCTAAAAATCAGTCTCAACATGTATAAAACATGCAGGTTTTTAGGGCATGACCCTCTTTTTGACAGAAAATGAAATAGGTTCCACAGAAGACCAAAATTCGCAGAACGCCCACTAGAAATGCTCTACAACCCAAAAAAAAACAGCCATGCATTAGACCCAAGAACAAAGAGCCTTCGTTTTTCCTCACTTGCCTGAAACCACAGTAAATATGTGTTGTGGTGCCGCTCCGTGAAATACATCGCATGCCACACTTGTCTATAATGTTGTTCATTTCAAAGAGAGAGAAAGCGCTCGTCACACCGTATCCCCTAGCACTTCAACCAATGTTTCTGTCTGAATCGGCAGCTGTGGGAGACACTTCAGTGAAGAGCACCAGGGTCTCTGTGAGCCTCTTTGCACAGCTTTTGTTTGTGATGATGAGTCTAATTGTAGGGATTGCACAGTGAAGAGGTTAAGGGTTGCCTACCATGGGGAAAATAGCCAAGGTTTTGACTGACTTTACAAAGGATGTTTTGTCCCCTGAGTATTAACTTTGAAAATTATCTATCTATCTATCTATCTATCTATCTATCTATCTATCTATCTATCTATCTATCTATCTATCTATCTATCTATCTATCTATGCACTCATTTGGTACACTGAAGAGCCACAAATTCCCAGCCCTGAGTTCTCCAACCAAAAACCAAAACACCAATGGGATAACATTGACGAAATCCTTCAATAGCAAGAGAGAGAGAGATGTTTGCCTGGACAGGTCTAACCACCAACTCAAAGTTTGGTGTCTAGGGTCGACAACTCTGGTTCAAGATGATTGAGTTCACTCTTCAACCCATCAATCATTAATCTGTTTTTCGGAGGTGTTGTGTAGCTCGTCTAACATCTCAAGAGCCCAATCTCAGCGTCACACTTCCCCCATTTTTTTCTTCACATCAAAATTCCTTGGCAATTAACTTTACATTCAGGCGATCTATCTATTGATCTGTGATGGAGTTGGATAAAAAAAAATGGCTCATTCAATGTAATGGATTTCATGGAAGCCAGTTTATAACACTGGGATTTGACATGTAACGCAAGAGCTGTTTGGCAAAATATTTATTTTGATATGTTTGGATCTGGTTGTTCATACCATCACCTGTAAGCACTATTTGTGCATACATACATACATTTTTGCACCCACTTATTCCCAAACTAGGACAGGAGCCTATCCCGGTAGTCAATGGGCTAGAGGCAGGGTATACCCTGGATGGTCCGCCAGTCCATCACAGGGCCACACAGAGACACACAAGGACAAGACGAACAATTAAGCACAGTCACTCCTAAGGGCAATTCGGAATGTCCAATCAACCTAACATGCAGGTTTTTGGATGGTGGGAGGAAGCCAAAGAACCCTAAGACACCCAAGCAGACACAGGGAGAATATGCAAACTCCACATAGAAAGGTCCTGGTTCCCCCAGGGACTTGCACCCGGAATCTTTTTGCTGTGAGATGATAGTGCTAACCAGGACACCGCACTTGCACATTAAGACGCAAAATAGGCTAAGCGGTTGGAGCGTTGTCCATTAGTTTGAAAACTTCTCATCTGTCTTTGTGAGGCACGAAAACTCTACCCCCTTTTTTCTAACTGTGAATGCCGCAGTGTTTAGCAACCCACATAATCTTGAGACACCTCAGATGTTTCAGTGTCATTGTTGTCATTTGTAGCCTCCCACATACTGAGTTATTTATAGCCAGAATCTTGATTTAACAAAGCGTCTGCCTTTGACAAGGGTGACAGTTAATATTTCAATGTACACAGCGTCAGTCTGAACTCAGTAGTCAGCGGATCAAACACTATTTATGGGGTCTGATATATAAAGCAAAATATAACTCATACCAATGAGTCCTGGTCTGTTATCTATACATCTGTCCCGCTCGTTGAGGATGGAACTCCTTTTGTAGCTCGGCAGGAAATGCTTCATTCTATTTCTATCCCAGACATTAGCCAATAAATGAGACTGACCCGTACACAAGGATATGTCTTGATAGTTTAATAAAGGGGAAGCCCATACTTGGGATTGTCAGCATACCGCTGCCGAATGATCCAAACGATGTAAGACATGTTGGTGCTCACAAGGCGGAGCGTACCACTTAGTGGCAGCATTCGTAAGAAAGAAAATCTGAACATATGTTCACATCAATTACAGATTGTGCAAAGCAAGTGATTCTATCACAAAGCATTTCATCTTTTGATTAAGTTTTCTCAGTCGGTACCAAAGTTTCATCGCAGCCCCTCGTCTGTATCCAGAGCGCGTTTTTTTTAATTTTCCGTCTTTCTTCAGTGCGCTCTCAAGCCATCGAGCAAAGGTTAGACTATCAGGCATCTTGTACATTTTCAATAAGATCACCAGGAGTAGATTCTTATGGGAAAATGCGAGTGTTTGATAATGTGAGCAGGGTAAGGAGCTCCGGCTAATGAGCAGACAGCTTCACAGAAGTGTCATCAAAGAGCAGCTGGTACCTTTCTGGGTCGACATGTGCCACATATTCCTAGCCAGTGTCGCCTGCCGCGGTCCCCTCATTTGCTCTGATTTTTCAAAAGATGGACAGCAAACGCGGCTGTCTGAAATCATCGTAACCGAACGCAAAAAAATTGCCAATTTTTTTCATGGTGATTGATACGAAATGAGTTTACCCTCACGGTGCACTAATATTCACGCTGTTTTATTAATAGGATTTCAGTCTATCGCCCATGTAAGGAACCAGATTTAAACAAGGACCAAAGATGTTCCAAAAATGTGAAAAACCTCAAAATAATGATATCGAAATGGTGGACATAAGGTCAAATATCAATGCAAAATAACTCAAATAATTAGTAACTTAGCTTTGGGCCCAACTCATCTGAAGTCAACTGAACAGTAATAAAGCACAAGCAAAACTGACCTCCTGACAAAGAACCAAGGCATGGACAGACTTTCCCACATGAGGGAGGAACAAACCAAAACCAAAACCACAAAACGTAACAAATAAAGCATCTTTAACTTAATACAAGTAAGTAAATATTAAAATGACAAAATTACTTAGTCAACCCCCAAAAAATAAAGTTCCCCCCTTTAGTCTTTTGAAAAATGGTGAGTTCCAAGGCTTCCACCTCCAGCTGGTTTGTAGTTTTAACACTTGGTGGTGGTAGTAGAAGCATCCACCACAGCCCACCCTAAATAATAATTGTCTTTTCAGACACCCCCTTTGCCATAACTAATCTCTGACTTTACATCTGTTCAACAGACAATTCGATCAGCGTTTTGGCCAAGCACGATACCTTCCGACGACAGAAACAGGAGATGTACTTCCTGCCCATCATCGTGACTGACAACGGGAATCCGCCGATGAGTAGCACCAACACCTTGACCATCAGAGTGTGCGGGTGCAGCAAAGACGGAATCGTCCAGTCTTGCAATGTGGAAGCCTACGTTTTACCCATCGGGCTAAGTATGGGAGCTCTCATTGCCATCCTGGCCTGCATTATACTACTGCTGGGTGAGTTGATGAGGTTGTTACTGTCTTTTGAATCGAACCTTGACCAATACCCTACTGTCACTGCACAGAAATGTCACCTGTTTAAAGCTTGACCGAGATCTCTTTCTGTCCCCCACCCCCCACCAACCCCATCTTTCTTTTTGATAGTAATAGTAGTACTATTTGTGACCCTGAGGCGACATAAGAACGAGCCCCTTATCATCAAGGACGACGAAGACGTCCGAGAGAATATCATCCGATACGACGACGAAGGAGGGGGCGAGGAGGACACGGAAGCGTTCGACATCGCCACGCTGCAGAACCCGGACGGCATCAACGGCTACCTGCCGCGTAAGGACATCAAGCCCGACCTGCAGTTCATGCCCCGGGCGGGCCAGCACTCGGGCCCGAACGGCGTGGACGTGGACGAGTTCATAAACGTCCGGCTGCATGAGGCGGACAACGACCCCACGGCGCCGCCTTACGACTCCATCCAGATCTACGGATACGAGGGCCGGGGGTCCGTCGCCGGCTCCCTCAGCTCCCTGGAGACGGCGTCGTCGGACTCGGACCAGAACTATGACTATCTCAGAGAGTGGGGGCCGCGCTTCAGGAGACTTGGGGAGCTCTACTCTGTGGGCGAAAGCGACCGGGAGACCTGACCTTTGATTTGTTAGAAAAAGTGACTTTTGAATTTTTTTGTTTTGTTTTTTTCTGTCCTCATATTTGTGTATTAAACGCTAGGGGATCGCTGGCTTTTAGAAACTGTTATTGAAAAGGAAAAAAAAAAAAGAACTGTTAGTAAGAGAGGCCACCTTTTTGTATTCTTTTTAGAGTGAGGTATAGCAGTTATCATCCACTACGTCAAGCGCATTGTAATCGTCGAGCCAAACAATGTCTTTATTAGGAGATCTATGATTCTTGTGGAGTGTAACTTAGATTCCGTTGTGGAGTGTCTAGCAGTATTTTGGGTGTTAGTCATTTACTGTGACTGCCAGTAGCAGGAAGAAAAAACTGCCACATCTGGTAGTGGCCCAATGAACGGGTGTCGTTGGGATCTCTGAAGCTTGAACGGACACCATACTCCATGATACCATAGACACCAAGCCGGACGTACGGAGAGTGGAGAGTGGACTCCTCATTCGTCTCCCTAAGCCACCAGGGGTGAACGGTAAAGGGGAAACAAAGTTGAAATGAAAAAGCAATACATGGTCTACATTACAAAGATGAATGTATGTGGTTTCGGGGAGAAAAAAAGAAACAGAGGCGAAAGGACAAAGCAGTATTGGCTTTAAAGTGAATTTGTCATAATTTGATATGTTCTCTGGTGGCCACATTTATAAACTATCCAAAGCCCAGTGGGGCTTGCTTTATACAACTCTTTGTATTTACATGCTACAGGTGTGGGTCGCAAGTGTTACTAGCCTATAAAAGACTGATATAAAGACAAAAAAGAGAAATGTAGAAACTCTGAGGCCTTCTTTTTACAGAAGCAACATTAAATACAATTGTAATCTACTGTTTTTTGACAAGAGATGTGTTGATTCTTCATTACTGTTCTATCAGTTTTTGTATATCTGTCCTTAAGTAATTTTTCTGTGCTGATTTTGAAGTGAGCGTGCTTAGATTATTTCACATTCAGCTTTTTTCAACCTCTTGAACACTATTTCTTATAGCCAAACCATATCATGGATTTCATGCAGTTGGTGATGTAGACTAGATGCAGACAGGCTAAACAAGAACTCAAACAAGACAGATTAACTAATTAATTGGGACTGTGGGACCGGACCTTTATTACATGTGCTAATTCTGTGTAAAAAAAAAACAGTTTATATTATGTTCTGAGGTGCAGCCAGTTAGCTTCCGAGCACAATGGTCCAATTGAAACCCATGTATGTGACTCCCTCCAAACATCCAACCCCATTTAGGAAACACAGATTGCATCAGCCCGAGAAAAACGAGAACACTAATCGAGACCATGTGCATATTGTGCTTACACTGTATGATACCAATAACAATAATAATAAGAAAAAAGAATTGTACTGTACATAGAGTTACCGCTAACGTCATTAGCTTTCAATGAGGTGGTAGGTTTTGTCTCTGCACGTTAGCTCTTGCACATAATGACAATTTCAATGGCACTACAGCTGCGTGCATACTCAGTTTGTACGGATACAGTATTATGGCAGTTCTCAGTAGACTAATCAATATATATGGAATAGTCCTACATGCAGATCATATTTTCTACTGTGCTTTAATGCTTATAAATGTGTATGTTCAATTATTTACTCCCTGTACTGTAATCTAAGATACCCTGTATTGTTTCCTACTTTGTGAAATATATTTTTATAAATATTGCTGTATAGTTGTGATTCTTTATTTAAAAATAAATGCGGGAGAGAAGATTCATACCCTGAATGGATTGTCAATTTGCCTTTTGCAAATCCCTACAAACCAAACTTGCAAGCTTTTGATATCTTATTTTTTTCTTACCATGTTAAAGTATTTAGCCTAAATAAAAAAAATGTTTCTTGTTGTTTAGTATTAGTCGATTGGGCTGGACTCTGGGCACATCATGATTATCTTCCGCAATTACAGCTTTGCATTGAATGTGCACCCAAAATGGCAGAAACCTTAAAAAAAGATAGAGACCATGAAGTAGAAGTAAAATGCTTGTCATTCTCATAATCCTTCAGATTTCCCTCTCCTTGAATTACCTGTTCAGAAGATGATCAATCGAAATACCAAACCTCCCATCTGCAAGATTTTAATGTTTGATGATAAGAACAAGGAAGGCTGCTCGAATCTATGTCGAAAAACATGCCTGGTCCAGAGACAGTGCATTCTCGCTTTATCAGTAAAGCAGATTTTTCGGAAAGGTTTTGCATCAGTCATCAGTCATTGAGGTTTTGTCTTAAATATGCATATGTACAGTACCTGAAATTGTTTTAGTCAAGGAAGCAGCTGGTAACTCTGCAGGGTTAAAAAAAAAAACACTGACAAATTGTATTGTTTAAATAACCCAATTATTACCAATCAAAGCTTTTGAAAGACAGACTAACACACCCAAAACTCCACTTAACTGTAAATTATAACAGATGTTTGCCCAGTAAAGTTTCTCCCATCCAAAGATTTGGGCGTAAGCAGACAATGCTCTGCTTTAAATTCTGAATTGAAGCCATAATGTCAATGACAAAATTAGACTGACTTTAGGATAGCTTTAAAGACAACGTTTGTGAAGTAAACTTGGCTAAGCCTTCACGAACGATGATCTGCCAAGGACAAAGCTTGAGTGTTTATTTTTTTGCACTGATCACAGCGTTGTGGCATTGGCATGCGTGAGTCAACGTCGTGATTCGGCTCCACTTGACTTCACTTGACTGTGAATGCAAATGGAGCTGCTCAGTGATTGTGGTCAACACTGTCTAATTCTGTAATGCATCATAACGGTCTACAACTAAATGTGGCAATTATTTAATGAGCTCTCAAGAGCGTAACAAATGCACATATTGAGCTTGTGGTTGCAATATGTTTAATTTCTGGATGATAAGAAACCTTTAAGGATATCAATTAATATTTTCCAAAATTGAACTTAACAGCAGTTCCTTAGTCTTGCATCAGCAGAAACTGATACTAGATGTATTTTGCACATTTATAACATGTTAGAAAATACTTACAAGCACGTAGGTGAGGGTAGAGGTTGATGTTACACAGTGGACTTTCACAAATTCCAACCTATACTCTGCAGGGAAATTTTCAACTTGCTGCAACTGACCTTTGGTTAGGGTCTGATTGGGTGTAAAAAGAATCCATGCTTACAGGTTGGATATCAGCAGACGCATGCCTAAAGGTTGGCATCATCTGGTCTAAAGACATTCTGATACAAAACAACAGGAAAAAAGATTACATCCCTTCACAAACATACAGCTGCATTTCGGAATATATGGACAAACAAACCCATCACATGTAATCATGTATGTATTACTTCATCTATACTAGGATTTCAAAATATGAGATTAGATCAAAATAAAAAAAAAACATTGTGAATGTTGAATATTTCCAGCATAATTGTACAGTTATCCATAACAGTGTTGCATTCTTCAGATTTTTTAAACTATAGTCTTGGAGAGTTGGAGTTGAGGCTGTTGCGTAATCCTGATGATTTGTTTTTCCCACCTTAAAAGAACATATACCAAATGGAGATCAAAGATTTATGAGAGAAAAATCTTGCAATGTATTAGTAAGTCTGGGTGTAAACTTTGATAATATAGAACAGCAAAACAAACTTGCTTTTGTAATTCATTTTGTTTCGAGTGCAAAACATGAGATGTTATGTTATTTTCAATTTCTTTTACTTTTTTCCCCTCTTTCTTTGTATCTATTTCTTATGGTTGGACTTTTATAGATCCTTACTTGGTATAGAGGCAAAAGCACAAGAAGCTTTTGATGGTATCAATTACAGACAGCGCCTCACAGAACTAGAAGGAAGAAAATCTCTTTAATGCCCACGTGCTTATATATAGATCTTTAACCACACGCTCACACTTTGCCATTTAATACAGAGCTAATGCGTCTGGTAATGAAATCTCTGTCACATTTAGGATACAGATTTATTGTAACAAAACTGTCTTGTCATGTGTTGATTACTTATTGTGTACACCTGGGGTTCCCCTACCTCATGTATTTAAATAGTCCTCGTTTCCCATGTCCTGTGCCAGTGTGTTTTTGTCTTTCGTCTCCCCACGTCATGTAAGGTTTTGATTTTTTGCACTTCGCCATAGCCATGATTTTGTCACAGCCATGCCATAGCCTTGTTTACCGTTTTTGTCATAGCCATGTTTTTCACAGTCATGTTTAATCTTGATTTGATACTTTGTTCATAGTTTTGTCACAGCCATGTTTTTTCACAGTCAGGTTTAATCTTGATTTGATACTTTGTTCATAGTTTTGTCACAGCCATGTTTTTTCACAGTCATGTTTAATCTTGCTTTGTTACTTTGTTCATAGTCTTTTCACAGCCTTGTCTGATCATCCACTCCATTGAGTGTGTTTTTGTTAAAATAAACCCTTCAAACTTCATATCTCCGCGATTGAGTCCTCCCCAAGATCCAACCTCATGACAGAAACATCAGGTTTTAAAGGTATTCTTCTCTTTGTCTCACTGCTACAAAAAACGGTCTCTCCTTTCTTTAGACACGCACAAACTGCTGTTTTAGTTGCCTTTGCTATCCAGGACTAGGGAGTTGTCACTCCCTGAGGCGCTTATCTTCCTGCACCTGATATGTATGAAAATCAGCAATGGACATTGCACATTATAAGCAACTAATATCTCCAACTTAATGGCAGCGCAAATTGTTTTAAAAAAAAACTGTAACCCCGGCAGGTCAGCATTCTCATTAGTAGTCAATCTCCATGCACCCCCCCCCCCCACTCCCCCATTGCTGCAGTCTGACAGAGGTTGCCTAAATAAACAGTAAATCAAATTACCTAGTCACTTTTGTCACGTAATGGAAGTGTCCCTTGGGTGACAACATTGTGTTTGTTGTTCCCCCCGCTGATATGTGCCAGATTCTTTATGCCGGGCCTGTGGCTCCAGCTCATGTCGTGTAGACGCTGTAATTACTGTTGCCTGGCAGAGATGGCCTCAATTATAAACAAATTTTGGAGAGTGCAGATTAAGAAAGCTGTTTTCCATTTAGAATTTGACTAAATGTGGCTATCACATGTTGTTGTGTTCGAACAAATTAAGTCTTCTATTTTTTCTTTTTTTCACAGTGGGGTTGGACTATTTTCTTTTCTTTTTTTTGGTAAAGTTTTTAAACTTCTACAGAGGACCAAAGACCATATATAGGATTTGGGTTTCCTCTGACCCATACTCGCTATACCTGCTTTCAACACTTACAGTGGCCTTTTCAATTTACGTACAAGCGAGGTGCACATGGAATATTAATTATATTTTGCTGAAGGCTCCAGAAGTCTACCAGTCAGCCTGAGCTAAAATTAGATTTGGCCCTCTGGTTTACTTTGCGCAAATTAGTTTGCGGTAAGTTCATTAAATGCTAATTTAGCCATGTACGCCACTTAATGTTGCAAACAATGTATCAACAAAACAACCTATAGTTGTACGGCAGAATTAATGTACAAACAGCTTCAGGTTTTATAATGTAAGTGTCATACTGATTAACCCCAAAAAATGTTTCCACTTTATATGTATACAAACACACGTATCTACATATATAGTATATTCTATCATCAATAAAATTCAGCAGAACTTCTGACTTGAATGCAAATTTTTTAATACATTTTCTTCTCATAGTAAATTTGTATTAGCCTCTGCTGGAAGGTTATGTGATTAGGAACTAAATTTGTGAATTGGGATGGAAAACTTATGTGTCAGTGAGAGAGTCTAAGAGAAACTGTGTTTCAGGGTGATGAAATGACTTGAAATGTTATGCACAAAATCGAAAGGTAAGGCAACATGTGAGCACTCGTTGGCGATCCGACCACATCGTGATGTTGTCATTTCAAGGGGTTGATTAGGCCTTGATGTGTGAAGAAAAATCCCCCCCCATAGTGGATGAGTGGGTGTTAGGTATGATTACAAGGATCTGGATCAATTTGATGTTGTACAGGACGGCTGATTGGCTGAATGGAAATCCTCACGGTCTGACGAAATCTGAGGTGAGATGAGTGGAGGAGCACTGCATGGATCTGACTCTGACATGTCACAAAAGAGTAGATTTTACACTAATTAAGTAATGGGATGGGGGATTATTTTGATAAGGGGTAAAGCATTGCAATCCCCAAACACCCAAAAATATATAGCTGAATTAATTGAGTAAGCTAAACAAAAATATATATCCTGTTTCTTTAGTATTTTTTCAACTGTTAGCATTGCAGTACTGTGACTTATAAATCCCAAATCTAATTAAGCTTAATCAAGCTTAATCACAATACTGTTCTAGGAACGAGCAAACAAATAACCTTTATGTGTAAAATATGATAATTGTGGCTTTACTGTATGTCAGTTTGGTACTATCAAAAATCTATTTTTCTAACCCTATATTCAAACTCTTCCCCTGGCTGTTTATCCTGCGAAGGGTCATGGGTAAATAACTTGAATGCACATTTTTAAAATTATGATTACCAAGACAGTTTAGAAGAGGACACTAAAGAATAGCAAAAACCTGATGTGTTCTGGTTAAAATCTATGTGTGTTATGGTCCTTTCTGTGTGGAAATTTGCATTTTTTCCATCCATGTTGGTGTGGGTTCTCTCTGGGTACTTCCTTGCACAGTCCAAAAATATGCATGTTAGGTTAATCGAAGACTGTAAATTGGAGTAAATGTGAGTGTGTATCCCTGTGATGGACATTTGTAGTAGGTGTATGGATGGGGGGTTGCACATTTTAAAAGAAAAACAGGGGGCCTTTGATTCAACCCTAAGGGATCCCCATAAAGATTTTGTGAAAAATCGGCAGTTATCAGTTTTACAAATTTAAAACCCTGCATTTTAAATAATGATGGATACAATAAAAAAAATATGTTCTCTACATTATCAAAGACTGCTGTAAGATCTGGGAGTATTAAAAAGGGGATGGTGACAAGAGAGCTGCAAAATAAGACTGATTGAATTAATGTATTATTAGTACAGCACGTGTCTCAACCGTATCAGTCAGTGGTTCATAGAAAGATAAAATACGGGAAACCTTGAGGCCTAAGTATTGAGTGAATTGAAGGAATCAAGGTGATAACACATTATGGACTATTTCAAATTTTCTATAAGTCTGCTGTTGAAAGGGAACAATTAAATAAATTACTTTATGACACACTTGCACTGTGTCTTGATTATGTTTTTATGTGTGCCTCCTCATCCTCAAAAGGTAATATGACCCGCGTCTCTGGTATATAAAGGGTTAGAATAGTAGTCTGTACTTCTTTAGATGGTCTCAGTGCTAATCTTTAAATGACATAGTCTGCTAAATCTGTGGAAGTCTTTATGACAGTGGCATGAAGCCTTAACACGTTGAAAAAAGCAGGCTCTGGTCTCATCAGCTAAGGTTTGATCTGAAACCATGCCTCTAGGTACACCAGGTACATGACAATTAACAATAAATCCAAAACTGCTGTTTTAGAAGTCGGTAATGAGCATAATTAACTATAAATCAGTAATGTAATTCACAACAATGCTTTGTACTTGTTCATTATGCCTAAAAAGTCATACATAGCAGATTACTGCATGAGAAAAAGGTGCGTGCGCAGTTTCTTTTAGACACATAGTTTTATCTTTCCTGCAGTAACAATGTCCCAACAGATTTCACAGTAAACCCATTTCTTCATCATAGGAATTAATTTACTCATTCTGATTGATCTTATTCAGAAAGGATAACCTTAACTGTATTTTTTTTTTTTTACTATACTCCATCTAACAGTGTTTACATGTCTAATTCAGTACACTTTGATCTTCTGAAGTTGCTGTGCAAAATGTTCCACCATATCATTAAAATAAGAAAATCAGGGTAAACAGTGTACAGGTGTAGCTTCAGGAGACGAAATAATAATCAGATATGTCAAATGGATGGTCAGTGAAAATCCTCCAAGGTTTAAGGTAGGTCATTTTTCTTAAAGTCAGTTTTAACCGTGGATACAGAATTGCTTTGGGTTCTCCAAATGGTCTGTACTGGGTAAGAATCCCACTAATTTCCTTACCAGTCACATACCTTCAGCTTCAGTTTTTATGAAAAGTCAAACCACTTAAAACGCCACATGGTTGACGAGCCCCAAAAGCTAAAGCTAAAGTTGGGACCGTCATTTTCTCTGAATTCCTCTTTTTTTTTTCAGCCTTTGAAAAGAGACATGAAAAACATCTTTTCTGTTTTTTGTTTTTTTCTGCATAGTTCTGGGTATGGAGAACTGCATGCTGAATATAACTGTACCATCATTAGAAAGAGCTGAACAGGTGGAGAATATAGAAAGTATAGATGAGTCCGGGGGTTGGGGGGGGGGGCATTAGAAAAGCGATTGCCTTGCAACTGCAGTGTGCCTGAAAGTTTCGTTTGAAAATCATTTTTGAGCGCCAGACATATGAGCATGAATCCAAGTAATTGCCAGTGGTTGCAAGTTGCATCCGACTCATTCTTCTGCGAGAAATTTACTCGGAGTTTGAGCACAGGGGGGAAAATAAAATCCCTCTTATTACATCTTTAATTCAACACCAATACATTTTGAGCCTTGTGGTTCTGATGAGGAGACGATAGCTCTTGTTTTGAATCATTGGTCACGAACATGGTGGTCCCTAATCAGGCGCCGTGGAGGGTTTAATTGACCCCCTCTTGCAATTAGCATTAATTAGCTCCTCTGTTGGTGGACGTTGCAGCCAGCGGACCCGCACCACCAATGTCCTGCTGTTTCCGCTGTGCACCGCTGTGTCACTTTAAGCCAAGAAGAAAAAAAAACTCCCTCCCTGAGTCGAAATCAGTTCCTGAGCCGATTGGCCCCCTCACAGCTGCTCGCAGTATAAAAAGGCAACCTGGCCCTGCTGGAATACCAGAGCCAGTCTCGTGAGCAGATGCACAAGGCTGTGTTTGGATTATCTTTGTTTGACACCACTCTGCTGGAAGTTATTATGGCTGGCTACTTTGCAGCCACTTCATGCTGTTATGGCCTTCCCTTACCTTTTTTGTCCTTTTATCGTCAGGAAAAATTTAATAATCCTCAATAATCTTTATAACTGGAAAAATTACCATTGTCTGCTGTTGGAGATATGAATCTTCAAACAAAACAAGATGAATATTTCCTATTAACTTTAAAAGATCATGTGTAATGTGATGTGCTGTGTAACATCTAACTTAATTCTTTAGTGGTTGCTATTCTAAACATCTAAATTATTATGAATTTTTTTTGGTTTACAAGAAAACACACAAGCTCAGTGACATTTCAATTATTTTATTATGACCCTGTGATAACCAATTCATGGCAATCCAGTTATAGGTAATTATGTTTTTTATATAATATGCAATTAATTGTTATTACATGTAATGGTAATTAACAAAAGGTTACTTAGCTAAAATAAAATAATTGGACCGTATTAAATCCAGCGCTTCAATTGTACCCCCTGTCTTCAGTAGGTGGAGAGGGCAGTTCCCTTCAATAGAAAGAGACATTAAGCAGAATCAGACTCAGTAAAGCACTTCATCTGTTTAGATCAGTTGGCAGTTCCATTCTGTGTGCTCTGATGTCTTTCAACTTCCAATAAAAGGCCCTCAGAACCATTTTCTTTATTAATTGTCAGTTTGGACGTTTAGTCCTGGCTCCACACATAGAAAGCTTGTCAAAACCTCCTTAATCTAACACTTGCCAAAAGTATCCAAAAGTCTGGATTTTCATCCAGGGTTCTCACAAATGACATAATGTGGAGTGAAAGCAGGTAAATTTATCTCAAGACAGAGGTGTAGTATCTTACTAACACCTCATGTGTAGAGGACATTTGTTAAATCTTCCCTCTGCTCTGGAAAATATAGATGTCAGGCCATGGTTAAAGCGGCTCTAAAACTCTTGAAAATCAAGTTATGTCACTCAGTAGTTGAAGAAAACTAACTCCCGACTGACATTAGATAACGCACGGGTTTGCTGTCTCAGGCAAAATGGCGTAAGGCTTTTTTTTTTACACAATATTATTTAGTGAAGGCTCAATTCTTGTAAATTGCTGAACCTAACAGGTTCAACCTTTAAAGCCCGATCCAAGAAAAATAGGAAGAATATTAGATTTTTTTAGTCTGAAGTCTTTCTTTGGCCCTCAACAACATATGAAGAAAAAAAAACAGAAATTATTTTGATCAAATTAGCGTGCAATAAGTCAAAAATATATTTTGGTGTAGTCTTCTACTGGCTGTTATCAGGTATATCTTAATGTGTACAACAGGGGTTTGAGCAAAGCTTTTACCACTGAATGATGCAAAAATTCTCAGATCAAAAAGACTTCAGAAACCGTATGAATCAAATATGATGCATTTGGCATTATAGGGTTAAACTTATGTGACCACAAATATAGATTTAGCTTTAGAAATTGATTTGAGTAAAGAGAGATGAGGACCCTGCAGTCTGCATTTGGTTTTCGAGGTAATTATTTACAGTAAGAGAGTGGATTGGACAATTGCTAAAGAAACATCTCGTCAGGTGTGGGGGAATGTCTGGTGTCTCATGCCTTGATTACCTATTGTGTACACCTGGGGTTCCCTTCCCTCGTGTGTTCAAATAGTCCTCGTTGCCAGTGTGTTTTGGGGTTTTCGTCATTTTTGCTTTCGTGTCTTTTGTTCCTCTGCCAGTGAGTTTTTGAGTTTTCGTCATTTTGCCGTCTTTGTCTTTTCGTTCCTCGTCTTGCCCATGCCACGTAAGTTTTTGATTTTTGCACTTTGCCACAGCCTTGTTTTTGCCACAGACTGGTTAATCTTGTTTTGATACTTTTGCCATAGTCTTGCTTACTTTATTTAATACTTTGTTCATAGCCTTGTTTACCTGATTTGATACTTGTTTCGTACTTTGTCTGGTCAACGACTGGTCAACGTACTTTTTACATTTTTTGTTCAAATAAAACCCTTGGAACCTAGCTCTCCGCATCTGAGTCCTCCCTAAGATCACCATCCTGACACATCTAGTTTCACAGGGTTTTTTTTGTTAATTTGTTTTTCCCCAAGGTAATGAATAGATAAATTAGAAGTTGTATATACAGTATTTCGATTGTACAAGCCAGCAACCGGTACTTCACTGACTTATTTGACGCTTTTCACAAACAATGCATGATGATAAGGTAATAAAGTGATGATGTTCTCCTTATACTTGTCAAACTTAGAGCTACATTTATTGAATTATTTTTATTGGAGCTAGTCACAGACCACTTCAGTCATGATTTTGAGTTAGCTGCTATGTTGTGGTCAGCATCTATGACGCCGTCTGTAGATTAATACTTTCTTGAGCATAGTGGAATGCAGTTTGTTCTCCAGCAACATGCTGCATGTCTTGGAAATTATTCAGCCAAGTACGAAGTAATGCAATTATTTTACACCGCGCCCTGTGTATGCAGTACTGTTGGAGCATGTGAAGTTTAAAGATAAAAGCAATGTATTCTTGGAGCCGTGGCGGTCAGCGTGGAATGACTTCTATCCTCATTGTCACTTCAAAGTGATGTGTGATGTTTGTTGTGTCTGTTTGTGTAAGGATCTTTGACTGAGAAGTACTTAGAGCTGCCTTTTGCTTTCAGTTTGCCTAACTTACGTGACAGATGGGTGCAGTTTGCTTTGCCGGGTGCACCGCTTTGAGAGAGTTAAGGTTTGGACAAATGAAAAGAAAAGTCAATCAAAAAGGCTTCCTCGTTGCCGCGGCTTACGTGACGCCACTGAATTTAAACGAAAAAGTAGGAAAAACAGTGAAAACTACAAAAAGACAGCCCGCACGAATCAAAGCTTTCAGCGAAGGATCATATTGATGCTCTGTTGGAAAAATGTATTTTTATCTTTTTTTTTGTGGCAAAGGGAACAGTGCTGGTACTATTGATAGATGTCATTTGCTTTGCCAATCAATTTGCACACAGCTGGATGTATCCCGGATCTATTCATGTTCTGAAATAGTTTTTTTTTTTCTCCTTCAATTTGATTCAATAACAGTTTTTGATAGACTTCTTCCATTATTCATTCAATAAGCATTTCCATGTGATACTATTGTAGATTTGTTAGATATGTTTTGTTGATATATTGATATTTGTATCAGAACTCAAGGTTTCGCTGTATAAGACTTGCAAAGTTGGTCAGCTCGAAACTCTTCTGTAGGTCCGCACTCTTTGCCAGCTTCAGAAAATCCATTAGCCGTCCTTTTGATAGTTGCTCAAAATCATTCCAAATGCAATAAACAGTCCAGACGCTATAAACACGATCAGTAAAAATGGAATTGAGTGATTCACACAACACTGGTGTAATCCAACCAGGCACCAATAATGGGTGAAGGTGCTCTTTTAAAGAAATGTAAATGATGAGTTTAAGCTCAGTTAAAAGTTAAACCAGCGAGCATATTCTCAATTAGCATTAGCTTCAGTTAAAAACAGCTTCAATTTGCAGAATGTTGAGTATTGCAAATACAAAGTTTTAATATCTGTTGATGTGCATTTCTTTGAGAGTTTTATCATAGTTTTTATTTTGCCATTCACCTGCATGTACACTTTTATGTGGGTATATATTCTACAAAAATTAGGCTCCAAACATGAGTCCATAACTATGGGTAAGGAGTTGTAAGTTCTTCAAATTCATGGAGTAGTCATAGTTAAAAGAATATATGTCTTGCACTTGTTCTGTATTTTCTTATCACATCCATCCAACCCAAGCTATTCTCTGATCATTTGTATTACTACCAAAAGTCGTTGTTGAAGCTCAAAAAGAAAGAAAGTTTGGGGCATAATTATTGGTTCATACTAATTAAAGAAAAAGGACCATTTCCACATTTTCAGTCTGATGGTGGACGGACTATTTATAAAAGCTTTCTTGTTATAATTCCTTGATTTTTTTTTTTAAACTTACCCTACATTCCATTTGAGTGTTTATTCTAAAAATGTATAAACTATTTTCCGAATTATTTTCTATTTTCCTGGCTCTATGCATACACTCCTGGGTTTGTAATCCTGCTGGTTTATACCTAATGTTCCTTCCCCTCTGAATGTTTTATTCATCCTGTGAGATGTTTTGATGTGGGGAATGAAAGAGCTGGCAAGCGTCTCCATCTAGAGCCTCAGGTAAAAAAAGATGACTGTAACTTATCTCCAGCTGGGCTCTGTTATAAACAATCAATACCATTACATTCAAATCAAAATCAAAGCCCCCAAATCAAAGTATTCTCTGCATGTGTATGGGGAAAAGATCATCTGGCAGTTCTTCTTTAAATCAGTCTCACTCACACACACACACACACACACACTTAAACCCTCTCTCATCCACAAATCATCCTCAAATGATGTTGTATACGAGTGATTTATTTTTAACACTGCAGCTTTGCACAATGTGATTCACTGCCGTTTGCAGTTTCAAGGAGCACATCAGCTCCTGGTTGTGAGCTCTTGTAGAGATGCTGCCTCTCTTGTCATCACCTTTGATCGTGATATGCATATTTCATGGCCAATGTAATGTCAATGAGTCCTAGACTAATCCACCTCAGAGCCGCTGGGAGCACACCCAATGATAAGGGTGAGTGAACTCAAACAGGCTGAGATAAATATTGTATTTTACGAGAGGAGGAGAGAAAGACGCGACGGAGCCGAGGGACGCCGAGTCAGCGGGGGGGGCACGATAGCAGCAGGGATAGTCATAGGAAAAGAAAAAGAAAAAAAACATTTAACGAACCAGACAAAGAGGCAGAGATGGAGAAAAAGGAAGAAAGAAAATCAGGGCTAAGGTTATTGCAAGCCAAATGTTTCTGTCTAGAGACGCCGAACGCTGGTTGAGCAGAATTTTCTGTCAAGTTTACAATTTCCCTGCTGTGTTGACCCTAAAAGGATACAGTATTCAGGTCAGCGGCAGCTTGTTTTAGATGCCATATTGCCTAATCTCAGATCCACTTCTGATGTTCTCAGCCAGACCCACGACGGATAGAAGAACAAATGTAAAGCTCAGACGTGTGAATCTTTAATATGTGCCACATGTTTTAATCATAACAAATATGTTCTCGCCCTGAGATCAAGTGCTTTCCAATATGGCCATTGAGAGACAGATCTAAAGACACCCCGGTGAGCCGGCAAATGGCTCCTGCCTACCACGCAACCCAACAGCAGCGGCGCACAGGAACCAAACCGCTAGCCAGATTTCAAACTCGTTTATGTGGGAGACAGAACATATGAGGCTGACTAATTATATTTATTTGATGCATTGGTTTTCTTTCCTTTTCCTTCCTTCCATCTAACCTTTATTCCCAACCCCTGTTGTTGGGAGATGGTTGTGCGCCTCAGTTTGACACTCCTGTGAAAATGTTTCTTTGAAGCCTTTGATGTGGATGATTTTTTTTACTTTCCAAGAGTCTGGTCTTCTGCCCCTGCACAGGCTCTCTGGAAGTGATGTGACACCACATAAATGATTACGTGGTCCTCAGTCCCCCTGGCAGTTAAGGGGGAGGGGGGGGTGAGGTTATGTGTTAATTTACGAAGAGAGGTTGTATTTCATGTTCAATGATTAGCCTTCTTAGACCTAATTATGTCCCTGGGGACATCTGCACTCCTCTTCTCCTCTTCGCACAAAACCTTTTTCCCTTTTTCTCCATTTCCCCACTTCCTCCAGCACCCTACCCTACAGTTCCCGTGTTATCCCTCTGTTAGATGATAGACTCTAGATTTTCTTTTCTTTTGACACTCGCAGACTCTTCCCTGAGTAACCCAAGTAAGCCTTAACTGTCTAAAGCGGCGTGCGTAAGTTAGAGAAAGAAAAGTGAGGGGAAGGCAGACAAAAGGGAGATAGCTCCGTGAGCATAACTGATTTTTGGGGCCGACAGACATGAAGGGAAAAGGGAGTGAAAGAGACAGGTAGAGAGAGAAATGATTTCCACTACACTGACGCTCTCCACCCCTTGATTGTGCATCAATCCCTGGCTATCTCTCAGCCGCAGATGAACGCGGAGGGAACCCGATTCCAAGTCGGTCTGAAATGTGAATAAAATATGCTCTCTGCTTTACAGTTCAAGGCCACTATAAAGGCACCCAGGCCCGTTTAAACTTGTAGAAGTGGGGCTTCCACTCAACAGACGCCAGACTGGCATGCTGTTCAGGGAAATGGGAAGCGTGATGGCGATCAACGAGGGAGTAAACGCAACACCTCCGCGGCTCCAAACTGTTCTACTTACATGAAAACACTCCGATTCAGCTTTCATAAACAAGAGCTTTGAAGTGAGAGATTGATTTTAGCATGAAAAAAAAAAAAACAGGCTAATCGAGCTCCGGTTGTGCAAATAGAAAGCAGCGTCTTGCTTGGATGTTTGTGCGTCTTGGATTGCTTTTTGTTTTTTGGTCATTTTTATGAGATGAAGATTATTTTGTAAAGTGGAAAAACCAAAAGGTTCAAGGATCGTTATTTTGTGCTGCTCAGTCCTCTTGTTTCTCCCTTCCTTTCCCCGCTGTGTCTGTTTGTCTCTGTCCCTGCTTCTCTGCCGTGTGGCGGCTGGTGGTGCTCTGGTCACTGACTCTCTGCACCTGCAGCTCATTCATCTCGCCCTGCTTAAAGCGGACAGGGCCCTCTCATAACCAAACATTTCACTCCTAATGTTAGGTGCATGCGGCTTAGCTTTGCACACTTTGTACATCCAAATAGTTTGTAATGAGTTCTAGACAATGGAGAGCTTTTTATTAAGAGAAGCGAAAGGAAAGGAAATGATGGTTCAAAATCCATGGTTTCCTGCCAATCGGAAGGTCAGTTGTTCCATGTTCCTCCAGGCCACATGTTGAAGAGTTTGTGGGTAAAGCTCTGAACCCCAAGTTGTTTACCAGTACATCACACCAGTGTGCTCGAGTGGTTGAACGACATGCAGCATAAAGTGCTTTGAGTGGTCGGCGTGGCTGTAAAAGTACATTTCCCTTTCCATGTACTCGTACATAAATGAATAAATGCGCTTCAGTTGCCAGCGAGGAGACCATAACACCATATAAAAAAACCTCTTTTCAAGTGTGAAAAGACATGGGAACGAGCCATATGTTATGAAGTCAGAATAGGATCCAGCATATTAAAGGAGAGGACATTGTTGTCTGGTAAATATACGCAGTACCTATAAATTCTAATGGCACAAAGTACCGTCAGCTTCGTTAGCTGTCTTGTTAAGCAGGTTTTCATTTTTCTACCTAAAGTTAAGATTTGGGAATTTTTAGTGTGTTTAAGTTTTTTCTGTGGTGGTATTGTAAAGGCCAGTTTTTTGTGTCTCATGCTCCGAGCTGATTTTTGCATTATATATATATTGTTGTGGAACTCTCATCTTTTTCAAGAAGTAAATAAACTGTTACTGGACTATCGCTTTGTCTAAAATAGACTGTTTCACTAAGAGAGAAGTGAGGTGATAATTGATATTCAGCAATAAGTCAATATATCCACCTGAAAGGAAAAAAAGTTTAATTTACCTCTGACATTTTCCTAGAGAACCATGTCCCCTTCAGTGAAAATTTTAGGTTTTAATCTGCTGCGCTTGTCTTAGAAAATAGTTTTTGAAATTGTGAACTGTTCGGTTTGCTTTCTGCAATCGGCGCCTGTTTAAAGGGGTCCTTGTCTCAGAAATAAAGTAGTAAACCTAAGGAAGGGTAGTCAGGACTATGATGTCAAAACAAAGTATTAATAATTAGAATAAGTTACTGTGTCACAATTACACAACCTTAATACCTCTGTGGCATTTGTTAAAATTACATGGTATCAGTAGAGGTTATAAGCAATGATTGGCTTGTCAAACCACTTTGTGTCTTTTTCCTTGAAGTGTTCATAAAAATAGACAAAATGCCTCAGTCAGTCCAGACTTTTGTACAGTGAAAGTGATTAAATTATGAAAACAGGGAGCAAACATCTAAATCTGAAAACCTATCCCATGATATTCATCTGAAATTGGAAGGAGTAATAAACCTAAACCAGTAATGTTTTTTATATTTTTATTTTAATAACCTAAATCCTCTTTTCAAAGATGAGAAAACCTGGGAAGACAGGTCTACTGATGAGGGAGAAAATATATCGGGCATCACAGGTGGTAGGGAAGCCTACATCCAATCCAGGCACAGTTGGGTCATCACAGAGATGAGGAACACATGCAGCTATTTATACATATTTATTAAGTGCATGCACCCACCTTTTCCCATCAAAGCTTCAATATCATGTGATAAGGTGAAGTTCTCCGAGCCAGCAAAAGTCAGAAAAAACATGGAACCAGCATGTATTGGATTAGGACTCTAATAAGCATTATAAAGTTGGCCCTGTATTGGGTCCCATTAAGTCAGTCTCACACACCTTCACAGATTTTGTTAATCAGGGCCTTGAGCATGAATGGATTATGTTATTTCTTACTCCATTCCCCCTAATCCTAAAAAAATACATATATTTAGCTAATGGTACATCCACAAAATCCAAATTCAATCTTCTGGTTGGGCCACAAAACGGCATTTGTTGTCACAGCAAAATTATTCCAGGTTAAAGTCTCAGCTGTGTGGTCAGGCTGTATTTTGGGTCTTAGAGGGACAGTTTCAGTGGGACAGAAAATGGTCCCTCATGAAATTTCCTTTCTTTGGTATGCCAGACAATGCCGTCTTCTTCCCTCAACCAAGCGGAGAAATGTTGGGACTTTTTGGCATTGGAACAATTGACTGTTGTATGCTTCCAGGGAAGGAAGCAAGTGTGTTTTTTTCCTTCTCCTGGTACTGTTTTCTGTTCATCAGTAGTACTTTTTTAGAACCAGCAGGAGCTACCAGCCTCTACTAGATCGTCTGTGGTAATCAGGTTGATTTCCACCTCTCTGTTCTAGATGTTTCCTTTTTGTTCTATAACTGGAAACCTTTGTACTTCTTGTGTCCAAAGTTCCCCTGTGACTCCTGGATTCTGTCCTTGTTATTTCCCTAGTAGACTTCCATCTTGCACCATTATAGGATACTCACCTCTGCCCTTACATGCCTGCACACCATCCAATAATCTGGTTCGACCCTCACCACGACCAGTAGACCCCTACTGAGCCATAACCCTCCTTGGAACAAGTAAGATCCCTGACTTACCTTTAACTGAAACATTATCAGCCTTGCTCCGAGGATGAAATCTTCATTTCTGCATTTCTCAGCCAGTAAGCCACCCTGTCTGGACCACTTCTGAAGTTCCAGCTTCATCAGAACCCCCTTTTTACCATTCTTGTCAACATTTGAGTCCCTTCCTCTTTGGCTACCCAAGTGATAACATATTTGAATAGAACCACTCTTTTCATGTGTATTGGATTACAGTACAATAAAAAAACAAACCAGTTGTAAGATGACCAATGACTCACGCCTGATAAATGGAGCATAAATGTACCTGTTATGATTTACCACTGACTATCAGAAATACTCAGAAATCTTTATTCATAGAAATTAAACGAAAACTCAGCATTGTGTACAGTTAGTGCTGTTAGCAGGAATGTGCTTTGTGTTGGAGAGGAGAGGAAAATCCTCTCTCTGAAGACATCTCATAGATTAATCCCCATGTTATGTTGAGAGTCAGCAGTATTGTCCAGTATTTTCAGAATATTTTCAACAATCTTTGACATATAACCAACAACAGGGATTGAACTTCCAGCACAAAACTATGCATGAGTTTAATCAGGTTCCTTTGAAGAGCAGATGGCCTCTAGGCACATTATGGTCTCTACTAAATACTAGTGGAGAGCAACCCCACGCTGCAGATACTGCATGAATACTGATTCACAGCCTGCTGTGACCCTTCCTGTAAATAACCTCGATGTTGTATTTCAGACTGTTGTTTGGATAAAATTCCTGTCATCTGCATCGCTCGACCACCTTCTTTTTCTCTCCCAGGATAGTGTTTTGGCTACCCGGGTTGACCAGCTCCTGCGAGTCAAGATGATAGGGGTTTAACAATAACGGGATTTTGAGGTGAGTAGAGTAAAGAAAATTTGAGAGAAGTGGTTCTCATGGACTGCTTTGCTGATAGACACACCCTAAGCCTACCCGACTGTCTGTTTGTTAGGTGTTATATGTTGACTGTAAGCAAACCGGTCTTGATACTGTTCTTAAAGATGCCATTTTACTAATTTAGGTAAGCCAACCGCCTCTCTTGGACCTCCATGGGATTTCAAGTGGGATGTTCAGGCAACTGGTTTGTCACAAGAAGACATTGAAGTCTAATGGATGATGATGGTAAGCAAGATGTTTTCCTCAGCCCTGGATGTTTCTATTTGGTTAATGTTGAAGAGTGCAGTAAAAACCAACATTTCTAATACTCAGGGGCTTTCTGAACTGATTTCCTTTAATAAACACAGCGCGTCCTTTATAAAGCCCATTCTTACTAAAATGTAATGTAGTTAATTTAGTTCTAATGTGGATATTGCGAAAAAACAAAAAAAAAACAAGATAAGCAACAGAGGAAATTAAACCTGATAGAAAACTAACTTCCGACTGCATCAGTTTATTGCTATGCCTCCAGATACATTCCATCACTTTAACAGTAAAACTGAAAAACACTGTATATAAGGCCAGAAAAAGAAATCCTGCACCTGTACACAAGTAAATAAAAGCTATCCACAGTAGTGCAGAGAAATCAGGTAAATTCAATTGCATTAAAGCAACACAGCTATGTAAGTGTATATTTAACAACCCTTTTTTAAAAATCTTTAAAGAATTAATATCCGTTGGGTTTTTCTTGGTCTGCATTTTAACTTTCTCTCATCTAAATGTAGTGTTACAAGAGTGAGTCTTGGTTCTCCCTCTGATTTGTTTTCCTTACCGTTTGGGCCTTTCCTGTCTTATCACCTTGTATATATTGAGGCACATACCCAACCCCGACTTTAGTCAGGTGACTTTGGTTCTGTTGGATGTCACCTCCTATTAAAAGAGAATTTCCGTCTTTGCTGTTGTTTGCTGCACAGGTCTATTGGTTCCCACACCTTGTACACTTATACATTGGCCCTAAATAATTGTCAATTCACAGAACTGGATCTAGTTCAATTGGATCTAGTTTTATAGTGTTGTGAATTAGAAGTTGTTTTAAACTGGACTGAATGCTTTCAGGGATACACAGTGGTGTGTGATCAGGCATTGTAGCCTTTTTTTCTATATGTGTGATTATTTTCTGTGGCTACATTGAATCCAGGAAGTGACTGTGTGTAGTTTATCTATCTCATCTCAGACTGAACACTGACACTTGTTGGGCCTGACCATAAAGAATAAAAATGGAAAATCATACAATAGTTCGAACATTGTCTTATTTCCAATGGCCCTAAATGAATCAAAATGAAACAAAGCCAGATTGCCTTGACACCAATAACAAACAAACAAAAAATGAAGCAGTGATGATTGCACTTTAATTGCTTTTTACATGAAATCTGATGGCTTTGTCTGGGGTTGGAGGAAAAAAACTTATCTTCATTTCCACATTTCAAACTAAATTACAACATTCATCACTTTGATCACCACACAAGGCTAAATGACACATAGGGACACATAAAGAGTTCAACTTCATACTTACATTTTAATTGTGTTCCTTTCAGCTCTAAAAAGCACACTTTTCCTTAATGCAGCTCTTGAAGAGGGGAATGTGCAAGTGCTTGCTGATTGCTTAGAATGAATGCATTGGTACGGAAGGCAGAGAAGAACTGAAGAAAACAGCCATTGATTGGCTAAGTATGCAAAGTGTTGATGTCTCTGGAGCTATGTGCTTCATACACACCACGTTCTTAATATAAGGGGGATGCATTTCCATATATTCTAAAGGTCTTTTAGAAGATCATGTCTACATAACCTTATTACCAAAAAGTACGCCCTGGCATAAAATGCTTTTTCCATACCAAATCATATCATTGTCCAAAAAGTGACAAAATTGCTGTCTTTTAACTACTCGTGGGGCAAAGTTTAGGTAAATAAAACATCATATGAAAAGCAAAAACACATTATAACAGGTGATTCCCCCAATAAGCGATCATGTCTTTTGAAAATTGTTTTGTTATTGTACCACTGTGGATTAGCTCTGAAACCATGGCTTGAATGTACTTAACTTGCAACAAAGGCCCTCTCCAGGAACTTGTTCCTAACCAGTGTTTTTTTTTTTTTTTTATCTAGAGGGATGTTTATTTGAGACTGTCTGACAATTATGGAATCAACTGTATGGTATTTAGCCCAGTCTGTCTGGACAACACACACCAAAACTTTGATTTTTTCAACAGTTTCAAGGCAAATTCTCCTCTCTCTTCCTGTGTGTGTGTGTGTGTGTGTGTGTACACACACATACATATACAAATACTGTGTACTCAAGCAAAAAATGATTACAGAATATTTTTTCTTTGTACTACTCTCAGATGGATATTGTTGCATTTAAATTGAGCATTACAAAAAGTCTGTGTGTTGTTTTTTAAATAGAATGTATTTCACGTGGATAACTATTGCTCACCACCAGCATTATATTTGTCCAGAGCAGACGGGATACTGGGGTATGTTTCTAATATTAGGTAGACTTTATGTACCTATATTTGTATTCTGATGTATGGGTGTGATCCTGGATACTTGGAAAGTAAACATCAATGCTAAATTTAACCCAGCAGCAGAATAATTTATATATTTTTTAAATGAGCAAAAAGTGCCAAGTAAAATGTTCGATGCAAATGTATTTTGCAGTTACTTCCGTGTTAATATACAAAAAAGACAGACATCAGCATACACAGAGCAGATTGCTTTTGGGAAAGCTTTATACCCATAATAGAGCTTGTGCTGATTGTATTGCACACAGAATTTACTGTAATAGGCTTGCATTGGCAATGGTCTTTAAAGCTGATCATAGAAGGAAAAATACATAATTCTAACTCTCTTCTCTTTATACATATACTTTTAGTTGAGAATTAATTAAGGTCAGCAGATGTGGGTGACTGTGTTCCCAATAGCTTGATAGAACATTGATGTCCTTAAGAAAAAAGCTAAAATTGCCCAATGAAGAACTTTACAAAGCTTTACCAAATATATATATGAAGAATAATTCATGTCCCACCCAATTCCGTATGCAATCCTTAAAGTTCAATGTCTTTACACCTGTATTGACTTAACATTTATGACAATTGTTTATGAAAGTAAGCACCTCTATGTTTGCTGTTCATGTATGTTAAAATATTTGACATAGAAAAACATTGAGCAATGAACACCATTACAGAGGCACATAGTTGTAGTCACTCACTATACTTTTAAAGCTATGAAAATCCATTTAGAGTGCTGTTCGGTAAATAACCACGAGAGCTTTATTCAATATTGCTTATACCGTTTATTGAGTTTTTAAAGGTTTTTTATATATCTTTTTTTTTAAGCGCAATTTGTGTTTTCTTGCCTTTTCTTTCCTTTTTTTGGTGGGGCGGGGATCATATGAAGTTATAAAAGTCTCATCTGCAGTTGCTATTGCTCAGAGCGGTAACTCAAAAAAAGGACTGTACAAGGAGGGGCCATTTTGCATATAAAACAGCCCAAGCATCATAAACTTAGAATTAAAACCTAGGTTTGTTCTTTACCCTTACTTTTTCTCAGTCAAAGAGCTCATTTTATGTGCTGAAGCAGAACAGAAGATTGCAATCCACAATATAATGTCTCATCAAACTGGTATGCACATGTGAAATATTGATAGTGATGATCAAACCCTAAAGCAAATTGAAGCATCAATGCTACTACTTATATATTTAAACAGTACTCTGACTTCTGTTTTTGGAAGGTAAGCTGCCATCTGCTCATAATAGACGTTTTAGCAAGATTTTACCGCAAGAGAGCTGTTTTGCGGCTCAGCTGTTGACCTTGGTGTGTCGGTTAAAAACTGTCTTGATCTGGACCATAAGTGCATCCTCAGGATCAGATTTCAAATTGTGGTTTGTTGTAATCCAAGCTTCGCTATATTGTAGCAGCAGGACTGGCGGTGCGCACGTATTAGCACACGTGAAGCACTTTCTTTATGCATTAACTTAAAAGGTTCCGCGCAAATAGAAGGACGATGGGGGGAAAAAGGCATCGCGGCGGTTGGCTGATAGCCAGTGATTTTGAAAGTCGTCTATGGTATGCTTAAAGTCATTCATTCGTTTTGTTATAGCACGTATAGATACCCGGCCAAAGTATACTGATCACCAGGATTAATCCAACCTACGTGCAGTGATCAAATGATCCGCGCAAACTATATTCTGAGTGCTGTTCCCTGCATGTGGGAAAATGCATTTTTATGGACCATTAAGGAACAAGCATTCTGCGACGTAGCCAGTATAAAATATATGCTTATCGAGCCTTTTTTGTTTACTGTGCTATTATTGCGAAACATCTGTAAACATTGGAAAGCAAGAGGGAATCAGAGGCCTCATAGTCTCTTTGGAAAAAATGTTTTTGATGGAGCTCCTCTCTGTTTTTTTTGTCCTCTAGTCCCTTTGCGAGAGAATGAAACGCCTTCACAGCAACGTACCCCTTGTACGGTTCCATGCTGGAGGAAAACAGACACATTAACCCTGAATTATCCTTGCGTGATCAATATGTTAAAGCTTCGGCCTTGGCTTTAATGATTTGGCTGTGCTAGTATATTAGTTTGATGCATTATGAATCCAATAGCCCTGTCTGCCATTATGCGTGTGTCCCAACATAAAGAATAGCGACATGATAAAGAAACAAACATTGTATTTAGTCTTCATTTACTACAGGAATGTAAAGAAAAAAAACAAAGAATTATTAGTGTTGTTCTATGTGAACACTGAATGGCTTCTTGCTTTCCTTTATTCTCCTTCCTCCTCTGCTGTCTCTAATTAAATGGGGTGAAACAGCCCTGTGTTTCACTTTTATGTGTTTCAATTTTGTCAGCAAGTTTCCCCACAATGTACCCATCTGAATTTCAAATGATGAATGGAAATTCAGCTCTTAGTGAAGTAATTCCATTAAAGGTCTACATTATGGAAATAAAGACAAAAACCAACACTATGTAATTCAATTTTCTATGTTTGGTTTCTCATAGGGACCACAGTGGATGAGACCATCTATCGAATTTACTAATATTTAAGTGCCTTCTCTTCCCTGAAAACCGCATTACACAGTGCATAAATGAAGCATTTGCATTGCACCATCCCTCCAAAGTGTATTTTCGTTTTACTTTACTTAGCCTGCATGAATTAGATATCTGGAATTTATTTAAACAATAACCATATTGTAGTCCCCACTGGGCCACATTCTACACTTTGAGATTAAACCGCATCAGGTTTGATGAAGTCTAGTTTAGTGGGGTTTTTAATGTAGCACCCAACCTCTGCGGCCATCAGAAGATTGATGAAACCCACCATTGCAAGTTTGAATAATGTGAAGACATGAGAAAGGCCACTGCCAGGGGTTATTTTCTTGGTCCTGGCATGTGTTTGGCTAGAGCAGTGGCAGCCTTAACACGGATATGGATCCCAGCCTGGGGAGATGTCTCAGCCTTGCTGTGGGATCATTATTCCGATGGACAAAGCCTCGGTTATAAATAGGGTCATGGAGAACTTGGGTAGCACACTCTTTGTTTTCAGGCTGGCACTATTTGTCTTATCGATCTGAATATGTGTGGCCACAGGACTGCGGTGGAAAGAGCTTTCTGTGGTGCTCTTACTTACTTTAAAACACCATTTCCTGTGATAATCTGTGCCATTTTGTAATATGTGTACTGTACTATCTAATTAAAACAACTTAAAGCTGATATCCAGGCGGATGTCACACAGACTTTGAGACTGATCATCTTATATATATTTTTTTTTTGCAATTTGGTCAGTTATTTATTATTAAGGCAGACAAATCCACACACACTAAAGGCAGGATAACATATGTGCACGCTCAAGCACATATCCATGAAACTACAACACTGTCCTGACCGCAGTAGTGGTCAAAAACTCCACGGGGCACCTCTAGGTCATTGTCCTTGGGAAAGATTCTAAATCCCACATTGTCCCCTATGCATTTATCAGTGCCTGACAGGGTGTATGTAAAAGGTGTTTTTGCACATTGTATTATTTAAAAATGGTGCTAAATTGTGGTGTGTAAGAGTGTGTGAATTGCTCCATGTGCTTTGAGAGGACATTGGGATAGTAAACCTCAGAGTGAATGGAGATCATGTTCCCCTAGAGATGGAAAAAAAAACAACAAATCGGAACATGTTTTTACAGCAAAACTATTTCTTATTTTTTGTACATGATAATTGTTTCCATTAAAAGCATCAGAAATCCAGAATGAGAACAAGTACATGGGCAGAAATGTAATCATTGTTCTTCTGCGTGCATATCTGTTCTCACTTATCCACACATCCAAGTTGTGTCACAATTCAGTTGTTGAAAATTAGGAGATGGCATCACGTGTGCTACTGTGTGAGTTACATTACTGAATCTGCAGTCCACAAATATTTAACTTTTCTTCTTTTTTTCTTTAAACCTTAGGCCCTTTTTTTCTGTATGACATTCTTTTTAACTCTAACAGGCAAGGCAGTAGAGAAATCAGAGGATCGATCCCCAGAGTCTTTCCTGAATCGTCATCGACTCCTCAACCTCTCGGTAATCGGGGAAAACCAACAGAGAGCAGCTGTTTGCTGTTTTGGAGTGAGATGTTGCCCCTGAGTGACATCATCATGTACTGTAGAAGGGCTGAAGATGTCGACACAGAATCTCTGGGCCATCACGTAAACTTTGTTTTCCTATAAACAGTAAGAAATGAGAGATATATGTTATGTTCAGTTTTTGCATTTTGCAATGCCAGATGTTCCTTTATCTGCTAAATGCAAAGATATTGCTGTAATGAACTACACTCTTTCTGGGGTGTGCCTAACTTTTTGCCATTTGACATCTAGGATGGATGGATGTTGTTAAACTGTTTCAATACTTGGAAACAAATGTATAATGAGAATTATGATATACAGTTTACTCCCATCAGTGTCGAGAATGTAGCACTGAGTGTACATGTCAACAACCTGAAAGACAACAGAAGTGTCAGATTTCCTTATAATAAGCTTTAAATACTAACACTAAACACACACGCTGAATGAAAAAATAAAACATATAGCTGATATAGCTATTTAAAATCTCAGATACTGAATCCCCTCGCTGTCTCAGAGAGCTTCTGCAACCCACATCACGTATCACAGTTGCAGTTTAATGACATGTACATTATCCCAAGGCTACATTTGCTCCATAACGATAATAAGGCAGTAGCGTTAAACAAATATTTGTGTCTCCACATGGTCTGTGATTTCTGTGATATACCTTAGAAGATCAAAGCTTTGATGTGGTTAAAACATCACTTACTGCTTTTTTCCAAGTATCTAATCGGCTGAATTGCGCGAGGAAAGATACTGGTACCAGAGTTTTGTGAGGAGGAATGAGGCAAATCTGAAGCAAAGTTCAGGAGCAGCATCTTTCGTTTTGCAGCTCTGCAGTAATTCCGCTTTGCACGACTCATCTTCAAGGATCAGTGAAGAGACGAATGAGAAAAACTTGGTGGTATTTTGTGAAAAATTGACTTCTAATTCCATCCCCCCACCAGTGTGTACAAGAGTAGGTTAATTTCTGCTGCGCAGCATGGTCTCAGTGAGGGCTGAAATCACAGATGTGCTCTACGGGGCTCCACATTGTTACACCAGCGTCAGCAACTTTCCCCCACCACCTAGCATATGTGAAAACTCAGCCTGGAACCCATCCATGAGGAAGAAAGCAAAGGAAGCATTGCTGACCCCAGACAAAATCAAATGGAGGGAGGTGAGGGATGAAGAGGGGGAA
>CAJRST010000001.1:6332330-6383122 GCA_907169785.1 Menidia menidia
GTGTACACAATAGGTAATCAAGACGAGACATTCCCCCAGACGTGACACCCTGATGGACTCAAAATTCAAGGAAAAACAAATGGGTCTGTTACTTAGTGGAGGAAAATTTTCAAATAATAAAAACAAATGTTACCATTATGAGATTCAGATCAATCATGTTTGGGTTTTTTCAACTTCATAGTCAGACAACTGACAATGAGATAAAAGTCTAAAAGAAAGCTAAAGAAAAAGGCAAAAATTATCATGGGATCCAGAATAAATATCTGTGGACATGTCAGACTCTGGAGAGGAATTACTACCCTGTTTCTTGATCTTCGTAACATTAGCTATGAACTATTAATACTGCACAGGTGGTCACCTACTTAGGTTAGCTACAAATTCTCACTTTGTACTGGAATTTTAAAAAAAGAGCATTCGGTTTCAAATAAATGACAAAACAAGATGTGGAAACAACAGAGAAAGACTTGATCCTTCCATAATAGCAAGGGCCTTTCATGTTGGATGCACTTCACCTAGTGATATGACCAAGAGCCCTAACCCCTCCATCGAGGCTTTTGTGCTCAGCTTGTTGGACATGTTGCTTGAATAATTCAGATATGACTTCAACCAAGTAGCAATACAGTCACAATGTAAACAAAAGTCATTATTTTTTGCACAGCGCTGTTGGAAATGATGCAAAAAACAAGAGTTTGTTGTAGATTGATGCACACAGCAAAAACTGTTCAAGGAACCCATAAAGATATTCAAGAGAGGTTGAATATAAATTGACATAGATTGACATATAAAGCATAAAGACTTTCATGGCTTGAGAAACAATGACAGAATCATGGTTGGTGAATGATAACTGGGACAACAACGATGATGTCACACGTACATCGCCTGAGGGTGGTGATGACAACCTAAAACCCACATGCTTTTTTTTTTGGGAACAGGTTGAGTTTCAGCGTAGCCGTGCAAAGCTTCTCACTGCACTGCAGTGCTATTTTTTCTTAAGTTCTTTACTTATTCTCCTTATATCTGTCCTCACAGCATGTGTCTAAGTGCTATATATACAGTGGATATACAAGAAAACATTGGACAAGCTTACAAAACCATAAATAAAGAATTTGTCCTCCAACAATTCAATTGGACTGTGTGCATGGTAGATGCGAAACAAATTACACACACACGCGCCGGCCTGAATAGACATTTTTTGGTTTGAATAAGATATTGTTTGGAGAAAAAGAAGAAACCCCTGCAGTCCATTTCTCTGAAACACAGTGATGTTGGTACCAGAGACCGTGTTTGGACTCACCATTATTTTATAAGACAGTGTTTACAGTACAGAAGACATAAAAATCAATAGAAAATTACATAACATATTACAATAGTAGGGTAAAAATGTCCAAAATATCAAATTCAAGAAAAGGAATTGATACAACAGAGAGGAAAATGTTTTGCACAGAGAAAGTTTCTCATCAAAGACCTTCAGTTTGATTTATCTGAACACATTTCAGTCTCAAAGAGGATGGGCAACATTGGAACAAGGAAAGAGCTGATGCAGACCTACAGCTCTCTAAGAGTGTGTTCCATGTATGCGCTTTAGACAAACCAAACCAAAATAACAAGCAAACAACTGGCAGCTGTCCAATATACTGTTCACAAAACAAACATTCGTTCAAGATTAAACAAGGATGGCTAGTAGTTTCTGAACCAGAAAATCTGAGATAATATTTGTTACTAATAGCTACATCAATTAAGTCATTTTGAAATAGTAGAATGAAATCTTTTTTAAGATTAGGTCATTGATAGACCGAAAGGCAGTGTATCATGAGTGTAACACTAAAACTCAAATGCACGACTCCAGGCAAGGATATCCAAAATCACAGTCGATTAAACAGAAAATGGTTGGGGCAGGCAAAAAAAAATCAGGCCGAGGTATGGCAGGCAAAGGTCAGGATAACGAGGCAAGACGAGACTAGAACAACGCTAGGATGACTGACAAAAATGACGAGTACGAACACGTACTGGGGAAGAAACTATGAGACACAGGTGGAGGTGATGAGGGAAGAGTCAGGAATCCAAAATGGCGGAAGTGGGGCAGCAACAATGGGACCAGACAGGAAGAACAACAAATCAAAACAGGAACCAGTACAATGACATGAAAACCCATGACACAGTCAGGAGATCTCGGAACGAGAGAAAAATTATCCTTTTGTTTAGTGTATGATTAAATGATTATGAAGGATACATCCCAATTACGTGTATAATTATGAGAAACATAATTATAAGAAAAGTGATACAGATAGGGAACGGGGAACAGCGATTAATTCCCATTATTGCTGAACATGATGGTTCCACTACCCTTTATAAAAGCTTTGCATGCTTTAGCTTGTGACAATATGTGATTTAGGTTATTTGCTTTTGCCTCCACATTTGGAGATGTTTTGAGATGTTTTTTTTTCTGGGTTCTCTGGCTACACTTTTCACTCCTGAAAATCTGCCGATGTTTTAAGTAATAAAAGTGTACAAACAGTGAAAGTTTCAACTTTAACGCGAGACTTTATCCTCATGGAAAAACAACAGCCAACCACACACACACACACATATACACAAATACACACATACATACAGACAAAGCAAGAGAACCCATCTGCTTGGAACAAACAAAATGGATGCATGCCCTTTGGGACTCCTGGCAAATGAATACTGTTGACAGAACAATTAGCATCTTTGAGACAGGATAACCTTTACTCAATACATCATCTTTATTATTCTCGACCTTCATTCCGGCTCCGTTTTTTTTACAGTACGACCGCATTCGCCTGTGAAAGCTTGTTGAAAGCCCGCTTGCACACGGCCGCCTGTGTGTCTGAGCACTTTTCGGCGGCTGTGTGTATAAGTGTAAGGAAGGGGTGTGGGGCAGGGACCCTGAGGAACATGTGAAGTGTTTAATGTGGTGAAACAGGTGCAGTGAGACAGAAAGGGCAGCGCAGCCAGAGCTGGTAGGTTAGTCACATTGTGACCCTCACATCACAGAGCTGGCAGCACTGTGGGTGGAGAAGTACAAATTGCTCTTTTCCTCCTCCCTTTTCCCCCCTTCCTATCCTCTCCCTGCAGTCTTTCACTTAGACATGTTCTCCAACACATGAGTATTCCAATTTTCTTTTGTCGCTCCTTACTTTTACACTAACGCTTTCATATTTGCTCGTCCGGAATGTGTTAATTTGGATACCAGCACATCTTATTGTGTTTGTGTTTTTCTAATAACTGATGTTTTTTGCTGAAAAGGGGACATACCTGATCTTGATTTTATGGAAAAGAGCCCTAAGTCGTATTAGAAACGTAGCCCTGAATTATTATTTTCCTCTGTGAACCAATGCAGAAAAACACAGATTTGTGTTTTTATGTTGGTGACACTGTTTAAGTGTTAATTGCCTCTCTCCATCATCACCGCGACACACTTAAGCTGCCAGGACACAACTCTATGGAGATTTCTAAAGAAGGGATTCATCAGATTGGAAATCTGTGCTCATACCAATAATCATTTCATAGAGAGCGATTTTGCAGATAGATTATAATGATTGTGTTTTGCAGTTCCATTTAACTCCACGGAGAGAATAAATGATGCATAATATATTTAAAAAATGAATGTTTGTCTTTTATTATGCTTGTTATATAAGATTTCACATTAAAGAATAATTCAGTAAAAAATAAAATAGAATAAATGCCCTTCAAAACTCTTGGACTGCTATTTTTCTATATAGTTTTATTTATTATTATTTTTTTGTTTTGAAAAAAGCAATTCTTAATTAATTTTGTCAGTTTCAGGTAAAGTTAATTTCAACAATCAATTAATGGCAACCTAACTACTAATTCTAAAACAGCCAAAAAAGGTAAATTATATACACTTACACACACACACACCCACACACATATGTCCCCTGACAATAAAATGTGTGCAATAAGTATGACAGCAAATAAGTATTTAACTAAAGGAACTTTGTCTGAGGAATAGATGGTAGACACACAGCGGCTGATTGTCTCTGACAGCTGTGACGAAGCTCAACTCTCAGTCGCTTCATTCGAAGCTAAGGAAGTTTCATCAAAATGTGACAAAAAGAAGTGGCCCCAACATCTTCAATCTGTCTCCTGTAGATATTGTCCGTTCTTATCTTAAACGTAACACTGTGCACCGATAGAAGGATACGGTATGAAACGTCTTTGAACAGGAGGGATTATTTACAACAGCTGTGAGGTTGGAAAGTTGCTCTTTCTTTTTGCTACTTTCATTTACAACTTGTGTTGCTTTTCAGTTGCTTGAGGTGCTTAGGTTATAAAAAACTGAATACTGATGGTAGTATTAAAGACTTGGTCAGGAAAAGGAATTCAGTTTAAATAATGAAGGCTATTATAAGTATGGAAGCATGTTTTCTTTTGTATTTCAGACCATCAGTTGCTGATCCATTGTTTTAGTTATATAGCTTGGAAGATTATTCAAAAAATATGTCAACCTTAGTGTTCATGAAGCTTGTTTTTTCTTCAGGTACTTCCTTGCGATACATTATGAGTATTTTTTTTAAAAGGAGCTCATATGAGATAATCTTGTAATGTGGATGTATTCCATTTACAGGATATGTAAAAGTTTAACCTGCCCAAATCTCATACGACTTTGATGCAGATACAAATGAATGGCATTTGGAAATGGTTTAGATTTTACAATAAAGGGATAAACCCAAGCCAACTTTATTTATGAAGCACTTTATAAAAAGAAGCATCTTCCCAGAGTACTCAACAACTATTAAACGGCACATAAATTAACACAGAAGACATATAAAAGAGAAATAAGATGAGCTCTTCCAAAGTGGGCCAAAGGCCAATGAGAAAAGAGGAGTGTTACAAAAATATACTGAAAAGAGGTTTGTTTACTGAGCAGCACCAAGGACTTCCACATCCTGGGGGCAGCCTTAGAAAAAGTTCGGTCTCTTCTTAGTCTCCTCCACACATCCAGGAGGAACCGTTGAAACACATGGTGAAATACATCAACACAACCGGCCAAAGCCGGTCGGTTCTGTCTTCCCCCGGACTACCTGTGGAAATGGCCCGAGGCATTAAACCCCACATTATTTCCACGTGTGTGGATTTTTGTGAACCAAAAAAAAAAAAACATAGCCTGTAGCGCTGTATAGTGTATGAGAGTCTGTAGGTGCATGTGAGTTTGACATTTTAACCACCACTTAACCACAGTTCAGGAAGATTAAAGGTAAATATAGCAATTATTATCCAATTTACTGCTAAAGATTTAGAGTGCTATTGTTGAGTCCAATCGCATGATGTTACAAATGCGATTAAAAACAGTTAACAAGTGAATTTGAGGCATAGGTCCAACCCTAACCCTAACCTTTTTTTCAAAGTTGAATCAATCATGAATGTCCATAATGCAGTTTCATGTAAGATTTATCATTTCACAATTAGTGGCATCTACATTGTTATTCGAAATTAAAAGTTTGAATGAGGTTTTTAAAGAGTCAGCACAGCTTTTGTGAGCATCCATAGGTGAGTTGTCGCTGAATACACTAATTTTCCATCAGATCCTCTGAGGTACTGCATATGTTATCAAAGCAAGCACACAAAAAAAGTACAAAAGTGATTTTACTGATGGCGCCATCAGGGAGACGGTCGACATTATTCAGTTTGATTATTTCTTTTTTTTTTTCTTTTCATTTAAACTTATCAATCAAGTGAATTGTATATTCACAGCACACCATGGGTTTCCCATAGGAAGCTCGGAGAATAATCACTGTTTATTGCACTGCATTAATCAAGGAGGTGCAGATGTATGATTTCATTTTCTTTTAATTTAGTTGTCAATGAAATTCTTACAAAGCTGTCTCTCTCTCCTTCTCTCTCTCTCTATGTCTGCTGTACCACACATTGTGTCTGTCTCTTTTCAATGTTGTAGGACAAATTATGGCTACAAGGCTGTTTTCATAGACCTTTATCAGCACTTTTCCATGCCATGAAGGTCCTAACGGATAAGAAACAATCATCCCTTAAAAGCAAATTTTAAATCTTTAGACAATATCTTATCAGCCCAAAAACCTCTCATACAAAATATAGGGGGTTCTTCAGTGTGCTGATTGTATTCAACAGTCCACAGAACAGTTTGACTTCCATGTGAGGCATGCCTGAACTCCACGAGCCATTTACTGTGGCATTTAGCTTCTTGCCTTTATCGGAGCCAGCAATTTCCATTTCTTCACATTTAACCGCTCACAGGACGGCCTCGGCTCGAAAATTGGTTGCCAGTTACACTCAGGGTTCTGAATTGACAACGCCGGCTTAAAAGGCACTGTTAAAAACACTCCACTGAAATGTCACAGAGATGAGCTCCCCCCGCCACCCTGGGTAGAAAATTGAACTCACGAGAGGTTAAAGTTTAGCGCGGTTTTGACTGCAGTGTTACAACGTCTTGGGGCAACACAACACAATCCAATCCAGACATGGAAATGTGACTAACGCTCGAAATGGATTGGAAGTCAAGGGGGATGTTGGCGTGTAAATTCTTCAACTTTTTTGCTGCACACAGGGGGGCCAAAAGCTCCCCTGAAAGCACCATGCCCAATCTCTGATGAGATTTAAACGGGGTGCATCCATCTTGTTTATCATTGACAAGCTATAAATGTTTAAAAAAAACGACGAAAAAAAAACTTCAAAGCTCGCTTTCTATCAGTCTGTCGACAGAGTGCCAATACAGATATACTTAACACTGTATCTCATCCAAGTTGCCTCCACATAAAACGCAACCATCCAGATGTAAAATAACGTAAACTCATTTGTGGTATTTCTCTCTTAAAGTGAACATGCAACAAAATACCAAACAAATATGGTTGTGATAAATATGGAGCCTATAAAGCTGTCCCTTTGCTGTGTATTTAATTTCACACTTATTTGCACTGGCAAATTACATTTTACTTATCTTATACAGAAGTAGAATATACCTGGATTTAAGCTTGAATTCTGACCCCAAACATTTTTTATCCAGACCTAACATGACTAGATAAAAAAGTATCACATTTAGGAATAAATATGTTGGATAAAAAGAAAACATTTTTTAAATAACCCAAAGATAAGTTACTTTCCAACCTTGGAGCATCATTTTGTTGATATTACTATTACTATAAATGTGTAAATTATAGATCTTGTCTCAAAACATGAAGCAACAGCCATAAGAAAATTCACATTGTCTACCAAACTTATCTGTTAGAATTGTGATCCTTCATTCTTTTAGCAAATATTTCCAGCCTTGTCAGCTAAAACCAACTGGCTGTAGGAGAGATAATTGCCATTTGTAAAAAAATAAAAAAATAATAAAAAAAAAACATCTGATTTTGCAACGTCAAACAAACATCATAATTGTTTCCCTATCCATAATTAATTTGGATGGAAGCGGTTGCATTACTAAAATTTGTATCAAGATCTTAAACATCAGTTATACGCCGGATTAAAAAAGATATTAAATATCAGGTTCAATTGATATTTGGTTAAATAAAAGCCTTAATACGGAGGTAGTGTGGAAAGCTAATTATTCCTCCCTAGCTGCTTTAGAATATAATTAATTGCTGAAGATCAATTACTCATCAACAAGTGTGAGAAACTCTTAAAATGCTGTGTTTTATCATGAAACATTATGCCTTTGAAATTCAGAACGATTATGAGGTCAGAGTTAAACAAAGAGTCTGTATATTTTTGTTTTGGGCAATCATTTTTTTGGATGTGGTGGTCATCAGGATCATTAATTTCTCTCACCCATTGCTCATCTTATAGTTCTATATTGACTTTTAGAAGGTCCATACTCTCATAATTGTCTCAAGGGCTATTCTACAATCCGAACAGTCTGATTGGGATATTAACGTCATAGAATAACCTCACTTGTTTTTGTTTTTTTTGTGATACCCATCTTCCTTTTCCATCATCTTTGCTTTTTAGTACTGAGTAATATGTATTGTGTAAACTAACTACTTGTTGTTTTTCTCAGCCCAGGATGTTCACTTACTGTCATTTACCATTGTCTATTTCTATGTCCCACCTCTCAAACCAAACCTTTACACAGAGAAAGAGTATTCAAAGGGAGGTAATCTTCTCAGGAGTTCGCCCCTGAATCAAACTGTGCAGCTCCTAGAAAACACAGGGGGGAAAAAAAGAAGAAAGGCTTCTCTCTATGCCTAGGTTAGCATGTTAAATATTGAAATTTTAAAGAATGCAATCAAAAGAAATAGTTAGTTTTGTTTTTTGCTTGTTTAGGGGTTGCCAGGAGAAAGCAATCCGTCTGTAAAAAGAGCACAGAGATATATCTTATGTTTACTAAGTTGCATCTGAACAAATCCTGAGACTTTTGGAGCAAAGTCAAACAAAACCAAAGTGGAGATGTTTGGGTTAGGGTTAGGGTTAGGGTTCTTATTTTTAGATACCATCATTTTTTGGCTATTGAGTGCACCCAAATATAAGGCACAATTGTTAACCTAAAAAAAAAAGTCCATATAAATGAATGACTGAAAAACTTATGATGTAGCTTTTATATGTTCCTCCAGTCAATGTTACATAAATTTCTCTTCTCACCCAAAAAAAAGACAGCTGGGATCCGTTTGAGGACAGGGGAGTCATATGATTTTTCTGAATAACCCCCTATTGTCTCCAGAAGCATCGGGATTTTTCAGAAGTCTCCACACGCCCTCACTACTCAGTCGGCTGTTCCGAACAGCACGACAACTGACAGAAGTTGCATTTCCTTGTTGTTTTCCGCTGAGAGCTCTCTGAGGCCTGACCCATCAACACGGGGAAGTTACAGAGGGTCTGCGATGTGACATTCCCTGAGAATCCATTTACAGGGGGGGGAAGAGAACAGCGTGAAGCTACATCAACACATTTGAATAGGCAGAGCAGTCCACTATAAACAGCCGGCGGCGTGGTGAGCTCAGCGGACTCCTTCGCCCATATGTAGGACAACACTTCTCAGAACAGATCCATGCAGAGAGCTGAGCAAATGCACAAGTTCTGGATTGATCGTTTGTAATAACCGAATGGGATGGTGAAAAAGTTGAATCAACGTGATCATCGGTCTTAATCGGAGTTGCATGAATCCCTAAAATAAAGGCCTTACCTAATGCTCTCTTTGAGAAAAACAGGGATGCTATCCACATTTCTCACCCTGCTCTCTGGGTCGAGCACAGTTTGTACATGGACTGGTTGACAGCTTGTGGTGAAAACCTCATTTCTCAGAGTGGTGAGATGCTGGAGCCCGAGAATTTACCTTTAGGGAAATAACCGTGCAACGTGGCAGCCTGTATTTCTTCAGATATCTCCTAAAGCATTCAACTTTTCTTTCAGTGTAGGGATTACTTTTACTCAACTCCTACTAAATGTCAACGAATAAAACCTACCTACGGCGGCTTAGAAATATTATTTCCTAATGTAACTTAGCGTCACTTTGAAACGACTTAAATGTGATTTGTACTGTAGAGTCATTATGCCCCGCAGATTTATGCCAACCTGTCGTGAGGGATGTGAACAGCCCTGCATAAATACAATGGTTTTTAGGCTATGAATTATGGTTAATACATGAGGTTCACCTTGTGAAAACTTTGCAGACTCTTTGAAAGGTGACATGTGTTGGAAAAATGGGAGCACATAATAGAATGTCTGAGGTAAAAAGTAAGTCTTAAATTCCCCAAATGCAACAATTTCAGTTTAAGATACTACATTGGTAACTAAACCTTTTCTAGTTGAAAGATTAAGATGAGTTGTTTTTTGGAACAACACCAGTCCTTTTATTGATCTCATTAAACTCAAACATGGTGAATGTTTCTCAGATATTACACAACCAGCACGTTTCTGAACTTCCTAAACTTGAACCCTGTTCTTAGGTGGTGGTGGTATCTTTTCCATCTTAGAGCGACTTTAGAAAATTGGGACAATGTCACTTTCAAGGTAACAAAAATAAAAAAAGATATGATTAATTAGAATGCATGTAAATCTGAGTACGCTTTATTGTCATGATAGGAACACCTGGACGCTGCCATTACCTATTATAGAGAAATGTTTGGTGTCAAAATAACGCCATATGAAACATTTCTGTACATCTTTTTTTTATTTTGTTACCCAACAGCAAACTTCCTCCATTATTTCTTTAGCTTTTTTACTGGTTTGGGGGCTGAATTTATTTAACTGTTTAAATAGAATGCATTTTAATAGTTATTTATTCCAGTAATAGGAAATACACAAAATTGTTGAATACATACTTTTCTATGACTGCAAATGCTGGAGCCTATCGCAGCTGAAATTGGATGTGAGAAGGGGTACTTACTGGGCAGGTTACTAGGGCCATCATATGGTCAAATAGCAATGAACAATCACGGTTACTAACATCTATTCCCACGGGTAATTTGGAGTTTCCAATCAGCCTAACATGCATGCTTTTGGAATGTAGGAGGAAGCTGGAGTACCCGGAGAGAACCCGCACCAGTGAGAACACAGTGCTAACCACCACACCACCTCGCCGCCCTAGAAACATGTCAGAAAGAAGGACAGAAAAACATTTGGGGTAGAGTAAGACGTTGCGACATGTCAAATAACATCTATCAAAGTCTCAGGTGTGAATTAAATATTTTTTTTGTGGCATTTTGGCTTGTTCGATCAGGAAGACGGGATGATATAGTTTTAAAACTTTGTCCAGAAAATCGGCTCCTGCGGGTTTCCACCCTCGGTAGCTGCCTGACACTTGGGAAATCAAAGTACCATGTGCCCACAAAACTGAAGTTATCTATAATAATGCTAGCATGTATTGAGCAAACCATTTAAACAATTGAGTATGTCTAAGAAAATTACGGTTAAAACAAATTAATTATGTCAAATTTTAGAGCAAAATAAGAAGAAAGAGGTCTTCTGTGGGAAACCATTTCTGCTCCCATCAAAAAATTAGATGTTTGTCAATTAAAATATGAGATTGGTTGATGTCTAGTGTTCAGATCCAGTGATGCAAACTTGATTTAACTCACTTCCAGTATATACTAAAGGTAATCATCACTTCCACCGACACGAGTGTGGAAAGAAAAGTTAAAGATGTTTACTTGGCCATCACTGTGCCCTGCTGTAAGCTTAATTGAAAACCATTTAAAGTGAACAGCTGTGCGGTTTCCTTATAACACCTACACTGGACATATTTGTCAGGCGTTTCGTGACTCGAATTTTCATCACAAATCCCTCAAAGCTCTGTCCAAAAACAATGTTTTTAGAGCGTATGGTAAGCAACAGGTTGAGGGTGCCCGCAATCAGTAGGCGCCTCCACTGCCTCCAGTTCAAAGTTTCTAGTTTTTTGGACTTTGTTCTTGATCTGTAGTTGAACTTTCTATTTGTTTTTTGACCTTGTGTTTTTACTTGACTCTCTAGTTTTTCTTGTTATTATCAGGATAATAACCTGACCCTCGTTATCAGGGAGTGGGCGATACTGGGATTTTTTGGTGTCGAGCCAATACCAATGAAATACAGGGTTAATATCTTGAGTAACAGTACAAGAGAAGTTGTTGCCATGAGGAAATTTTCATCTCATTTGCCAGATACAAGAAAAACCGTTGCAACAGAGGTATAAACCTTATCGCGCTGGTATTGATCAGATACAGATGCTCAACTTGTTATCGATACTATCCATACTTGGAACGATCCGCTCACCTCTAAAGGTTGGGTTATTTTTTGGAGTGTCTTAATTCATTCTCTTCTGTGTTTTCAGAAAAACCATTGCAACAGAGGTATAAACCTTATCGCGTTGGTATTGATCAGATACAGATGCTCAACTTGGTATCGATACTATCCATACTTGGAACGATTCGCTCACTTCTATAGTTTGGGTTATTTTTTGGAGTGTCTTAATTCATCCCCTTCTGTATTTTCTGTTTCCGAATGTCTCTTCTCAGTTTCTTGTCCTCTCCCCCCGTTTCCTTGCCACTTTCACTCATCGTCCCCTCAGTACTTCTTCATCCTGGTCTTTAGCTTAAGCCTCTTCACCTGTGCTCCCTGCCCTCAGCTGTCTCAACTCGTTATCAACCTCCTCCATATAAAAGCTCTGTGATTCAGTTCCTCTTTGTCAGATCCTCCTCCACTGCATGTCTGCCTTTTCTCATCTGTCCTCTCCATAAGTTCTGTGTCTTATCTCCATTGTTCTCTGATGTTTTTTCCCGTTCCTTGTCTTCTGGTTCTTAATCTGTTGTTTGGATTTGTTTTTCATTTAGTAGTTTGGTTTAAAAGTCTTTTGCCATCTCCTTTTTTCAAATAAATTTCAGTTTTCCCATGTCCGACTTCACACAGACCTCCTACCGTGATGCTCACTAGGTCAGCTTCTTTTTTTTCTTTTTCAGAATCGACATGACTCATACTTTTTACTACAACTTTTTAAGCAGTCTACCCTTTCGCAATAGTTGTTCAGAGCCCTTCGGCCAACTTTGTATGCAAGCTTCTTGGATTTTTGAAGCAGCTTTGTCTATCCGCCCCATCTGTATTTCCCAGTGGTTGGTGGAGGGAGTTGGAGCCAATCCCAGCTGAGACTGGGCAAGAGGCACAGGGCCACACAGAGACAAACAACCACCCACACTCACGGTCCCCTCCGAGGGGCAACTTTTGGGGGCGTTTCGAAGTCGTTGTCGACATCAGAAACTGAACGCACGCTCACCAGCCTCGTGCCGGATCCTCTGCGGGATCGGGAGGCGACGGATGCAACCGCAGCCTGATTTGTGACAAAGTGATCAACGCTGTTAACAAGCCTCTGATGCTGGGGTTCCGCTTACTCAACGGCCATATGAAAAATGCAGCGATTGCCTAGGAGAGGTGCACATGTTGCATGTTGTACACAGTGCTTTTTTTTTGTTTGCCACTGATCTCAGCGAGCGGCGGGGAAAAGAACAGAGGAGGATTGAAAAAAAAAAAAGCCACAGGAGGTCCCGCCCTTCCCTGCCGAGTATGTTGTGAACTTGAAACGGAGATGCAGGTCCCATGGCTAATACAATATTTATTATTCTCGTCGCACCAGCTGTAGACACAAACAATGTATAATGGATCAAACATCTTTCCTAAACAATGCACTCATAAACCTTCACCTCGAGGGCGTGCACTATCTGTTCCTTTTGAGCACTTCCTTAATTGCGCGAATTGTCACCAGGCAGCGAGCCGGGCATCGAAACGGTCAAAGGTCTCCGTCATTTGTATGATGTGTACGCACGTCTGACTACAGGCACCATCTCATTTTCCGAAACCCACTTTCGCCTGAAGTATGCGCGCATCTTCAAAGGCGAAGAGTTTGTTTTGAACTACAAGCAGGTTTGCTTTTCTCCTGTTCTTTGTTCTGCTAATCATCCCATGGGCTTGTACCGTCCATAACAAAGGATGGCAAAAAAAAATCCCTTATCTTATAAGGAAACAGGAAAAAAAGATATCTCCACTGTGCATAATTTAATGCTGCTCCCATTTCTCTTTACCATCTAATGGAATCAGGCTGTTTGCTGTGAAAAAAGAAATTTGGGAGTGGTTGAAGGAGGTGTGGAGTGGGTGCTCAACATCGTCTTCTTTTGTACTTTTTTATTGCCTAGCGTGGTAGGTAAGTCAGTTATTTTTTTTTTTTTTCTTCATCTCACATCATTAGTTACTAAAAAGTGAAGCTGTAGTCAGTGCTTTGTAAGGCTTCCCGGCGCAAGCACAAAACACATGGAGTGATTTCATACTTTCGGAGTAGGCTCCGTGCCTCGCCAAATCCATGCAGATTCATTAGGCATGTTGTGGTGTTTTCAGCAGGCTGGTGTTCTTCAGATAAGGATTTGCCCTAATATTTACACCGCGGCGCGTGCGCCCGTGTCTGCATGTGTGTGCGTGAGGGAGAAAAAGAGATTAGGAACGAGAAAAAAAGGGAGTCACTACCAGTGCAAAGTGAAAGAGATTGAGTCAGACTTGGCTTACCTGTGGCAGGATTTCTGCACGCTGACACACTGGGAGGGTAAAGCCGCAACACTCAGTTGCTTAAGCCAGACACTAACTGTCTCTCGCAATCTTTCATACGCGCGTACATGCATGGACGCGGCCAACTCTTTCCCCGAGCTCCCTACACTAAAGACAGCTTCCTCCGCTGAGTAAAACAGGGGCTGGGGTGTGAGGGAGGAAAGTTTGAAGCGCATGTGGCTCTGCTCTGACTTTGTTCACAGCATGTACAGAACATGTCTACATGTGCACATGCAGGTTTCCTCACATAGCCTTCTCCCTCTAGCATATATAGCATATGATTTTAAACCCCTCTTCCTTCTTTGCTGTAGGCGCTCTCTAACTTGCAGCTATAAAAGAAAGGACCCTGACTTTTTAGAAAGAAAAAATATGCTTCTATCAAATAAAATAATACATAAAAACATCTATATACAATTCAGATTGTTAAAACATCAATATGTCAAACACTTAATGTTATTTTGGAACATTTCTAACCTTAAAGTAGAGTATAAGTCCCTAAAGAAAATGTCCGACTTCATGAACTGACCACCTTTCGTGCATCTTGTAGAAATGTGGTGTGACTTTATGGTACCTTGCATCTATCTGAAGCAATGATCCTTTTACCAGCTCGACTGTCGGTTGTCTGATTGATGAATTTGTTTAAAAGAGATGACACGAAACGTTTGTAATGTCACATCACGGCAAGAGGGATTCTGTTTTGAATATCAGCTGTGGCGTTTCGTTTGAGCCGTTTGTCCATTTGACTTTTGCTTTGTACTTGTTCCAATTATCCAGTAACATACATGCTAAGTTGATTGATGATTGTAAATCAACCTTAAGAGTGAGCCTGTAAATCCATGGATGTGTTTCTCATTTGTGCCTGGACTTGGCCTGCCACGGGCCCAGTGACAGCTTGGATAGTCTCTAGCCAACAGCCAATAGGATGCAGCAGATATGGAAAATTGAAGGGATGGATAGTGCTTCTTCACCTCTAAAAAAAGACTGGGAAATTTAAGATGCATTAAAAAAAATTCCAAAATGTCATAACTGTGGAATGAAAGTTATTTTATACTCTTTCAAAAATCTGAGAATCTATTATTGAAATGTTGTTCCAGCTGTTAACAAACAGGTAGTAATTATGACTATCATAATTCAAATTTAATAATGTAATCAAAGGTCTTTGAGATGGCTGTGATCTTAATCAAATTTAGCAGCATAATCATAGTAATTTTTTATTCACCTGAAAATCGATGGACAAAACTGATAAAACAAGTCATTTTTTTCTGCCATTTAACAGAGCCAGTTGTTGGCCGCGTTATCACTGTTGGACATTTCATATATTTGCCATTAGTAAGTTTTTGATTAGATAGCCTACATGGTGCGCATTTGATAAATTACAGGGGAGGAAAGGTCGAAGTATTAAAGTCCTGTGGGGCAAGGAGTCGAGCTTAGATGATTTTATCACTTGTCAACACAAATACACTTTTTCTAATTGGTATTATTATTGGTATTTGTATTTTTCAATTCAAACCTTTCACCGTGTAAGCAGCATCCAATACTGCTGTAGGCCGGCAGATGTTTGTTTTTTCCACACCCTATGTCTAAACTACCATAAAAGCAAAAGGCAGACAGAGTCTACGTCTCAAACATGGATTTGCTAGAATATCAATTTGAAAGCTCATTTTCAATTGAACTTTCAATGTCAAGGCACTACCGTTTTGAGTTGTAAATAGTGACAGGATTCTAATAAACAATCTGCCACGCTTCACCCTTTGTTAATAACCGACTTTCATCTGGTGTCAATCTTAATACAAAACCCCAATTATCTAAGTCTTTACTGGAGTGGAAAGAATTGGCTTTTCCATCCTGGCTGGATAAGTAGAGCAACACCAATTTACTTTCACGCTGAGCTGCAATCATTAGACTGTTTTCCAACTTGTTTCTCTAAAAACTCTCCTTTTGTGATGGTGTTGGCTTTTTTTGCACATCTCTTTGACATGTTGCATGTTATTGCCTTACTGCGAAAGCCTTTAATCTGACCCCTCACAACGGTAGTTACTGGATATTTTGCTTTTGGAGACTTTAATTCCGACGTGATGTGGTGCAAAAAAAATAGTTTTAGACAGCTTAAATCCAAATCCATCGACAGAACCTCCATCATCCGAGGAAGATGGTGTCTCCTTGCCTCGGGAGTGATCAGCTGGCACTTGACAGATTCATTTTGGCAGTGGTACTGTTGGGAAAGATTTCTGGCTTGTCTTCCTATTTTTTTTATTTATTTTTCATCTTTACTTTAGCTTTTAAGAAATTTGCCCCTGACGTGAGGTTATGTGTTATGAAGTTCAAAAGTGAGAGAAACAAAAATCCCTGAATGAACTATATACGTTTTCAAAGTTTACTTTTTCAAAGATATTAAGCTAAATCAACAGTGCCACATAAAGTCAAAGAATAGCAGGGCACTCAACATATGCACTGGCTGATAGACCTTTTGAATAATGTTATAATATGTACTGTACACTCCCTGTACATAATAATTTCCTCTTTGTGCTGGAATATTGTCTAAATCTTGGTCTTTGGCAATTTAAATATTGGTAATTTAACTGCAGCTCACAAACAATGGAGTTTCACATAGAAGTATTGGATACAATTACATTCAAATTTTAAATTTAAACTTAAAAGTCTGCTTAATTTTAGGTCTACTTTTGCAACTAACAGAGCTAAACTCTTTTGTTTGTGCTTACAAATGTCTTAAATCCAATCAGAGAAAATGCGATGAGACAACAACGACAAGTCTTTAGGAAGCTGTCATAGCTCCATCTTTTATTTAGGAAGGCTGCGATGACTTGCTTTTCTTTTCTTTCAGCCTTTCTAATGGAAATGAAAACTAAAAGAGCACCATATGAATTGAGTAGTTAGAATTCCTTTGTTCTGTCATCATCAACTGTGAAACTATTGTTCATGTAATATAATAGAGGCCGGTACGGTATATAATATTAATTTCAAATCAATTCAAATATCTCAGTGATTTTGATAACATATTTTAAGAGGAGGTCTGTAAGTTTTACTAGTTGTGGTTCATTTAAGATATCCCTTACAGGTCCTGATGCATAACAAATTATGCACACCAACCAGGTGTTACTGTTAATATTTTATAGCCATTTTTATTAGGTGGCCTTAACCAATGCTTTGCAGTGTGATTGTTAAAGCTTCTTTTTTTTTTTTTTTTTTTCCTTCATTGTGATTTAACTCAGCAGTAGTTTCTCTGCAGCAACTTGAACCCAAAGCCCTGATTCACACAATATCCTTTTGGCAGCTGATGTTCAGATGTGTCTGCCAAAGCACTGATGTGGACTGTAATCGGAGGTGCTGTTCTCTGAGGGTGGTGACTCTAATAAACCTCTCTGTAACAAAAGGAACTCTTGATCTTCCTCTCCTGAGCCTTGAGTCCGGGCCGCTTTTTTCTCGAGCTGCTCGGTAGCTTTTAAAACTGCACTTTCCAAGTGATGTCCCTCATGTTTTTTGGGTGGGATTGAACCTTTGCAGTGCATTTTCGTCTGTCTGATCCATATTAGAAATAAAAATAAAAACTTAGATATCTATTTAAACTTGAAAATGCTCAGGTAAGTGTGCTCAATTCTCTGAGAAAGCTCCAAAAATTGTTCTCCTGAGCTGGAAAAACTGACAAAATGAGGATTTACGAAGGGTTGCCTTTAACTTTGAATGCTTGAGGGGCTTTTGAGTTCTACATTTTTCACAGCCGCAACAGCAGAACAGAGAGGAGTGAATGAGGGGGGAAATTTGAGCTAGTTTATCATTTTACCTCTTATCTCTTTCACAGGGTAGTCCTAAACGCTTCTCTTATCCATTTTATCTACTGGGGCCTTTTTCTCAGGGTAAAGATTAGTTGATGGGACCAAACGGGAGAAATATGAGAGATTAAAAAATATATATTTTGGACACTCATCTGAAGGTATAACGTGATATAGAAAATTTTAGCATCCTAAATGTCCTATTCATGATCATTTCATTTCAGTGACATTAACACAAAGATGAGTGCTTTGCTTTTGGTGAGGACAAGAGCACCATTGAGGCAGGTAGATGTGGTTACAGGATTCCCATTGAAGAATGTGAGCCTGACTAAAAATTGACTCAGTAAAACGGTGTCAAAGGGCACTCGGGGAAAAAAACTACGAGGCAAAAATTAACCGATCGAGACTGCTACCATTTCTCCATCAGGAGTTCATTAAACGTAACACAGTTTACGGTAAGCTTGCTTATGCAGCTTTAAGAGATCCAGAGTAACAAGAGGCCTTACTATCATGAGGTGGAAAAAATAAAGAACACTGTGAATATATGGTCGTTGAAGGACATTTGATAAGTACACAGAAACTTTGCGGTGATTTTTTTCAAAGATTTTTTGTAAACATCAGTGCCTTGCATGACTTAAACATCTTCTGTCCTGATAATATCCATGCTTCTATACCACCTTTTCCCACTGAGCTTGCGGTAGGACTGGAAAATATCCCAGATGACAATGGGCAAGAGGCTTGTTACACCCTGGTGTAGGTGGCCAGTCCATTGCAGGGGCGCACAGAGACAAACAACCACGCATACTGTACACTCCTAGGGACAATTTAGAGTGTTCAATAGACCTAACATGCATGGTCTTTGGGAGGAAGCCAGATTACCCAATGGGGACCCACTAAATGACAGGGATAACATGCAAACTCCACACAGAAAGCCCCCAGGTCCCCCAGGGATTCAAACCAGGAACCCTCTTACTTTGGGACAACGGTGCTAACCACCACATCACCAAGCCGCCCCGCCTTGATAACAATCAAAAGTAATAAATAATGAGCTGACTCAAGGAATGGAGAGCAGAAAGTAGGAATATATATACTGTACGCTTGTTTATTCATCTATTTATTCTTTAAGGAACATATTAAACAGTCCCATTGCATTTTTATTTTTCTTCTGCTTTGCTGGTGTGACCTTGCACACTGTCATAAAGAAAAGGGGAAAAAAATAAAGAATTGTCCTCCATTGTCCCCAAACGTAGCAGTGTAAGGCTTTGGGCTGTTTACTGGCTTCCTGCCGTCGCGTTGCAAAGGCACAGCTGCCTCCTGAGATATTCCACACATGACATTTATCCAGGGGAGGGCAGTGACAGATGCTTCAAAGCATCTTTGTGGCATGGCCAAGAAAGGCCCCCTCGTCACATTAGATAAGGCAGGGGACTATCTTATTAACCTGTGTGTGGCGCTGCCATGTTAAAAAAAAAAAAAAAGAAAAAAGTACATAGGGCCAGTCGGTGCACACCTGCCTTAGCCTGCAGCCAGTCTCCTCACAGTTCATACTGACCTGATGAAGAAGGAAAAGAATAAAGGGACTTGACAAAATGGATGCTGTCTTGTGTCCCCCGTTTACATTGACATGAGATACGTCTGCATGGTTTCACTGAGGTGAAATCTTTACAGAATGCTATTCAGGTTTGCCGTTGCTATGCCATCTAAGTGTCTAAAAAAAAAAATGCACAAGCCATTCAGACACATGTAGAGGAGCACGTGAGGACATCATTGCATGCAAGTACCAAACCCTATTTGTGCTCTCACAGCTGCTCAGTTCGAGCCTGCTGCTTAGTTTGAACCTGGTCAAACTTTAAGTTTGTGTTCATTAGGTTAAGAAAATGGTTGATAGTGTTTCAAAAATACCAGTGGTGCTGACACTTTTGCCACTTGTTATCCTCCCCCATCAAGCATGGTTGTAGCTGCATGGTGATGGTTGGATATTTTTTTGTTTTTTATGTTTTTGTTTCTTTTCAGAGCTGCATTTGAGTTTCTGATCGACTTGATTTTTTATTTTTGTGATTAACATAAACTGGTTTTAATTCCTTATCAAATCCCAAATGTTATCTTATCTTTTTTCTGTACGTGTATCCAGATGTTTCAGTAATTCGAGTGAAAAGATCTGACTTCTGCACTCGACAATAACAAAAAAAAAAAAAAAAAAAAAAGATTCTGGTACTGAGCTCTGCACTGGCAGACATTTCATCGATCGCACCATTAAAACACCTCAACCCGAATGATGCAATGCAGAAAGACACAGGTTTTTGCCTGTAACATCATTGCCCTGCAGTTTGGTTATGGGTTCTGTTCCCGAGCAACAATTTGTTTGATCTAGAAGGGTTTTATGACAGCGGCTCTGCGGGGTAAAAAAAAAAAAAAGGGGGGGCAACTGAATTTGAAGAACTAGTTTTGTGGCATTTATCAGTCACCTCATATAAAATAAGAAGCAGCAATGTGCAATTGGAATTGTTAACGGGCCAGGATATGTTGGAGGGTTATAATTTTAAGGTGTAAAACCTGGAAAATACAGCTGTGTAAGAGGAAGGCATAGATAAGGCTAATCTAGCTCAGACAAAACCGCTTCATAGCCTAGCTCAGCAGATTGATCGGCTGTACGTGTGCCCACACACACCTCCATGGCTTGGATGGGGAAGCTGGAGGTGTGTCAAAGTAAAACTAATCAATCTCAGTCTTTATTTCCTGGCATTTCCCGCGTTTGGCCCACAGTTGTGCTCCGACAAAGCGGCACAGAGAAGCCGACAACTGTCTAGCGACGTTCCAAACTGCTCCCCGGGCTCAAAGCGCCGGTAGAACACCGGGGCGGGATCAAGTGAGGAAGTCAAACCTCATCACGAGTTTCACTTTGCTGTTTTTGCTAACAGCCTTACATGACCTTTCCTGGGCAACTGTCTCTATTGATCAAATGCATGCGCACTGTCGTTTCGTTATAGTCCAGCCCCCCCCACCCCTCGCTTAGTTTGAGGCTGTTCAGCATGCCGACTCGTGTCTTCCTCCAAAATGGATCCCTGCCTGAATGTGCAGGTGGATGTTGAGGTGACGAGAGCCAAAGGTCAGGGTGCTAGTCTCTAAATGTTCAACAGTTAAAGCATGGAAAAAGAACATATTGGATAAAGGCAATACGCTGTTATGTTCTCTAGGTTTTCCTGAGCTCGTCCTCTTTGTTTTGTACTAAAAACACTACGATCTTTAAGTATGCATTCATTCATATTTTTTAGCATCTGTACTTGGCATTACCTGCTACAGCAGCTTAACATTATTAGAGAAATCATACTAAAGAGAGCGTGCTTGTTTTAAGGACTAGCCGTAAAACCTGATTATTCATATTGAGAGAGAACCACATGTGTTATCATGTCGCACAAAATTGGTTGGAATTAGTTACATTATTCAAACGGTGGACACACAAATAGTCCTGAAAGCATTTTAGGTTGTTTTTTTTTAAACATTTACAAATGGAAAAATGGCATTATTTCCATCTGTGAAATTCTATCAAACACACTTACTGGAGTCATGTCAAGTAATGTTTGGTTTAGTGTGATTGCACCGACAATATATCAGATGATTGAATGTGGACATGTTTGTGAAACAGCATACTTGGTTAAGTTGTTATGAGCCACATCCTCCTCAGAAAAGAGTTTGACTCTAATAAGCATTGTTCAAATGTCATTTCAGGGAAGACGATTACTGTTAAATTTGACACATAGCATTTTTAATACTGTTTACTTTAAATTGAATTCCATGCACTTCCATCCACTGAGATGGATAGGAAGGCTCAATTTTAGATTTATGTTTGCTCAATTTGAGATTGGCTGGTTTAAATGGACAGATACCACAACAGGATCAGTGCAAACATTCTCCATTTGTTGGAATATGGATATGTGTATCTACATATATGTTGTTAATTTCTGGCTCACTATTAAAAACTGCAGATTTGTAACAAATTTCTGATTCACTGGTTGCCCCAGTGACACAGGGCTGTATATACTGTAACATACGGGCTAACAGTACATCAAGTTGTCATCATTAGCTTGGCTCTCTGTTGCATTACTATTATTTACTCCAGTGCTTAGGCAAATTCCTTCCTTGCCACTAATGCGGAAATTATTGCATTTAATCAGCAAAACCGAAAGCTCCCCGTATCGATCCGTGTAACATGCCAAAAACAATCCTCTGCTCACTTTGACACTCCAGAGGATTTACATAATCTTTCAGGTTTTAGCCGCCGCACCAGAGGCCCTCTCAACACGGATGCTGACCTGTTCTCCAGTAGAGAACCGCTGTTTGAATAATCGAAAAACGCACAAAAAAGTGTGAATGTGTGGCTAAGATAACGCAGCGGAAAACATTGTGTCAGTGATCCTGCTTTGGAAGTTTAAAAAAGCTGCTTCGTTAATTTGTCGACTTCTCACGAGGTCTTTGCTGTTTTCGTAGGCAGGCCTTTGTTGTTTTTGTTTCTGTTTTGAGGTATGGGGGCCAGGCGGCTCTTGAGGGCTTTTGGGACTCAGAGCTACAGGGAGAACAACATTTCCTCAAGGTCCTACACTGAGAAGTAGATGAGCTAAAAATGACCTTATCATTGTTCCGTTTACATCAAGATAATACACAAACCGACAGCTTAAAAAGTTGTGCATTTAGTATTCTTATATCTTTTTATGCACATTTCTATCGCAGGTGGTGAGCTTCTTAGTCTGATTATCTGTCCATCTCGTCTTCTGAGAGTTAATCTGTGTTTCCTACCAATTTTGCACGTGTACTCATCAACTACATTGTTTTCGACATACAAAAACAACAACCTGACCTCAACAACTCTACGTTTGTCTGCTATTTTTGCATGTGCAAGTGTATATATTTACATTATTATGATCATTTTCACTTCAGCAATACAGTTTCACTTCAGTGATTAGTAAGGTATTATTTAATATAAGTTGATGCTATTTAAATTATATAAGCTTGAGAACTCTGATTGTAACAACTGTTATGATGGAGCATTTACGTATACACTAAATGTAAAACAGTTATGTTGTCCGCATTGAATTAAGGTTATGTGTGAATCATCTCATGCTTTGAAAGCTCCATATCTCACCCTTTTATGATTAAAATCGTGGTCATTAGACATGGCTATATGATACCTGGTGGACCTCTGTGGAACAAAGCATTACAAGGCAATGACCTGCATTACAGTCCTATGCAATATTTTGCACAAAAGCATGTATTTTATGATGTATATATATATATATACTAATCTCTCATATAAACAATGTGTTAAAACAATTTCCTCATAATCATAATTGGTTAGAAACGTGTATAGGTTTTGATTGTGGTTATTACATACTATTGTTTATTTATTGCACGCCTATATTTGGTTATAGACATATGTAACGTAAAGAAAAAAGGAAAACACAAGTAAACGTTCAACATGCTTAGTGAACATTTTTAACCTCCACACGGTACTGCAAACATTTAAAGATAGCGCAAACAAAACCTTGGTTTTCCCTCTTTGTTCGAAAGTCAGTCCTGTGCAATATTGATCCCTATGCTTTGCCAAAAAGAACATTCAAAACACTTTATACATATTCATCACTGGAAAGAAAAACAAACTCTTTTCAGCCACCCCTCCACCACCGCTGCTGCTCAGTGTTTTTCCTGGATTGTTATGCATAGAGTGACACGACCTGCAGGCGTTGCTCCGATTCTTATCGGCGCACGCTCTCATCTGATGGGAATGCGTGCGCTGACAAAAGGCCTGGTCCTCCTAGATTCCGCTCATATCTGCTTTTTAACAATTCCATCAGTGGCGGATAAGCCGGCTGGCAATAAAGACGAAGTGGCAATACATGGAGGGATCCAGGTAGCATCTGCGCACAAGAATGACCGATAGCACGGTGCTGTTTGAAACATGAAAAAGTGGTTGAAAAAAAAAAAAAGATAAGAGACAGATAATACAGGCCGTCCATATATAAGCCGGGGTAACAAAATGTCAGCTGTGTGTGGCTTTGTCAGGTCAAAAAGGCTGAATTGCATTTTGATTTTGATTCCATGTGAATGCTTGTACTCCTTTTTTTTCCCATTTTTTGATGTTATGTATTTTGTTTGTTGCCATGGCATTCTATCATTTTAATGTCAAAGCTGCTTGGAAATAATTTCAGGACCACCTGAACCTTTGAGTGGGCTCTTACTCCAGGTCCTTTTTCAGGGTGTATTCTTTTAACATACCTTGACATCAGAGTTGGAGCTGTCGTGAAATTACGTGGAGTGTTATTTTTTTTCTTTTTCTTTGCTTTTCTTTTTGATGAACCCAAGCACTCAGAGGTGACACCCTAACCAGTACTACCCTTACCATTCTAGTTGTCATTTTACACCATGAAATGAGACTTAATAAGCTTAAAATTCATAGGACAGAAACACAAAATGTGCCTCAGAATATGTGTAATCTATGCCCCATGCCATGATCGCCTGTTAGAAGATTACTTTACTTTTAGAAGGAGCTCAGATCCTACACCACAGTGGAAAATGGAAAATTGATAGGGACTATTAAAGATACCTTTCCTCTAAAGAATTTTCCTACCTTTCCAATGTTCCTCCAGTAGGAAGGATGCAATGATGCAGATAGTTTTAAATGTCTCACCCCCCTACAGTCGTGAAGACTTACAGTTCTGTTTTATTTTAACCTGAGTTTTTTTAGTAAGAATATATTTCTAAAACCACTGTGAGAGGAAAAATGTGATGAAATGAAGTGAATTTCTTTGCACACAGATAAAACCAATAATGTAAGTTTAGTGTTTCGGGATACATTATTCAGATGTAGTAATTACCCTGAGGCTGACATTTCGAGCCATAACCTTTAGTTCTCAAGAAAAGCTAGTTAAATAACTGCTGACCTTCCGAGTGCATGTGGTTGTTAACAAAAGAGGAAGAAATAAATAATTAACCTGCAGTATTTCACTTGGACAGGAGAAAGAAGGCATACATTAATAGTATCACAGTATAAAGCTCGACAAATTGGGAAATGTGTTCAGAAAATAAGAAAACAGGGAATCTGGTATTTATTGGGAGTTAAGTGTCAGCCTGGATTTGTTTACCTAAGTTGACCACCTGAAGTGTAGGATAGCATTGAGAGAGACTGTTCCCTTGAGCAGAATTCTTGTTTTTCTTGTTCTTTTTGATACATTTTCATTTACAAAAAGCTTTATTCATCTTGAGCCATTGTCTCACAATGAGTTTAATTCTGAACACCAGTGCCGTGTTAATATTTTGGTGTATCTTTCATAGTATATTCTTTTCAATGAATTTTACTATCACATGGAGAAAAAGTCATGCTTAATTCCAATTTACATTCATACAGGGTGATTGGGCACCATGTTAGTTGTATAGTTCTGTCTATGTGAGATAAAAACACATCCCTCTTGTAACGCCAGTGTTCAATGTTACAATTTGTATTTCAAATTTTGCGGCCTTCAACGTAACATCTCACATGACAAGTGGTTTTTCTTGGTGGTTTAAATGTGATGATCCTAAACACGGCAGCTAGAACCCTGATCAGAATTATTAGGGGAAATAATGTTTTTCCAGTTGTAGCTTCCCTTTATTAGTGTCTAATAAAATCCACAATCAAATCTGTAATTCCTCGCCTCACATGGATACCTCTATCAATCACCATGATATCGTAAAAAGAAAATTCATAGTCACACATTTTGCCAACTGAGTACTTTTCTCTCAGACGGTCTACTTATGTTTCCCCGGCAGAACCTTCGGTTATCGGGGCCCTCCCTGCGGAATCAGCTGTCAGTTTGTGTTCTGGAAGCAGACACCCTTCATGCCTACAAGGCTTTCCTAAACTTATCTGATAAAGCTTATAGTTAAGGATGTGTCAGGTGGCCCTGATACATCCTATATTTGTTCTGCTATAGGCTTGGAGTGCCGGGATACCTCCCATGATGCACCTCTCATCGCTCTGCTCTCTTTCCCCTGTATGTGGACAATGGGAAAACTCAAATTTCCTTCGTTGAGATTTCAGTTTATTCCAATTTAGTCTATTTCAGGTTGACAACCTTTAAAGGTACGCAATGTAGGAATTTCTCCCATCTAACGGTGATCATTGTGGAGGTAATTTTATATCAAATGAGAACACATTTATAAATAAAATAATTGAAATACTACACAATGTCCCTTTAAAATAAATAAAGCACATTAAACTTAAACAAACACATGACAGCTCTTATTGCCTGTAGTTCAAACTAAACATTTTAGTCTCAAATTACATAATTAGACACCAAAACAGTTACTTAATGTGCAACTTTCTTTTAACATTCAAATAAAAATAGTTAATCAACAATGAAAAGAAATGTCCATTTCCCTTCCAGTTGCATCTTGACTGTGACCTGAGAGATCCTCTGTGTTTTTGCAAATTTGGGTAGCTGCATGTCAATATTCTGCGAAATACTGTTCGAGTGAGTTGGGTTTCACCTCTTTGAGCTGACATGACAACTGTTGACATCAAATTCTATTCACTTTTATGTGGAAAGCACATATTTAAGATGGGAGATTGTACCAAAGGACACTTTAAATTCAATTAGATGGTTTCCTTGAAGTTTTTTCCCTTTTCATTTTAAGCTGACTTTGGATGAGTTGTGTTGAAATGCAGTGTAATTTGCTTGAATTTGGCTAGATTGTTAAAGTTTCTCAGGTAAATAAAAAGAAAGGTGAGGTGTTTCCAAGTGAAATGTGCATGCTCTCTCCCTGAGCGTGCCAAATCTGTCCAGCTTCCTCCCACTGTCCAAAAAACAGGCGTGCTAGGTTAATCTCTGACTCCAAATTGACTTTCGAAGTGAGGGAGAGCCTGCGTGGTTGTGTGTCTAATGCGTCTCTGTGTGGCCACAATCAAATTGATGGAACGGCGACCTGTCCAGGCTTTACCATTCCTCTCACCCAATAAATGCTGGAAATAGCTCCAGCACTGTGTGACCCTAAATGGGACTGAATGATAAGAAGAAAAGAAAATAGTAGGGTAGATTAATATTTTCATCAAACATGAAAATGCAACATGCCTGTTTGTTTAGTTACTTAAAGTGGGGAAACATGAATGGCTTGCTGCTCTTTATGGCTGTTTTATAATGAATTGTGGAATAAATTAAACTAAATTAATCATTTGGAAGCCATGTCAGGCAGCGCAAATGCAGCGTTTTGTTTTTTTGGGGGGAAATCTTGTATTTGATGTTTTAGCTTTTTGTCTTAGTGTCTCTCCTGCTGTCCAGCAGCACTATATTCGAGCATTTGACTCATCCAGTGGCAAACTCCTGAACGCCCGACACACACCAGCCACATCCTGAGTGACAGGCTGTTCCCTGCAGAGCCGAGGAGGGTAATTGGCATTCAGGATCATCTGGATGATGGGGAGGGTGGCGAATTCCATGAGACGCTGCTCCTCGCCTTTTTATCCTGCGCCACAAAGTTCCCCGAGAGCCGCCCTCCGATCGCAGACAGGGAGAGCGAGAGATCGACACAAAATCGTAGAGAGAGAGAGAGAGAGAGAGAGAGAGGGGGGGGTAAGGGAGGGGAGAAGCTACTTTGCATGCAGCGAGTTGGCGCGAGAATCCCCGAGGGACACATTGTCGGTGAGAGGGAAACAGCTTTCTATGCATGAGAAGAAATCTCCTTCAGGTTTGTGTTGCGGCTTCCTCCTCCACCCACCTACCCACCCTCATCATCTTCACCACCCTCCACCCCCCCCATACCCGCGTCTGTAGGGATTTATGACCTGTCACCTTAGCAGCTCATGGGGATAAGAGTGGGGAGAGGCGGAAAGACGAATAAGGCAGTGGTGATGACAACATTTTGGGTGGGTGGCCCTTTTACGCCATTCAGCGTATGTCCGTAGAGCAGGAAATAACGAGAAAAGGGAGGGGCCGAAGCACCGGATACCCCACCTGGGCTACCTCCCAAAGCGGACCTTCCAATTCGCACTCAAGAAACCAACAGTGAACTGACAGGAGCACTTAGGGCCTCATCAACATATCATTTGCAGCACTGTCAAGTGACATGTGGTATTTAAGGGGAAAAAAGATAACAGAAGTGCCCAATTGCCACGCGATGTAGGAATTTCTCCAATCTAACGGTGGTCATTGTGGAGATAATTTGATATCAAATGAGAACACATTTATAAATAAAATAATTGAAATATTACATAATTTTCCTTTAAAATAAATAAAGCATCACATTGCATTAAATTTAAACAAACACATCACAGCTCTTACTGCCTGTAGTTCAAACTAAACATTTTAGTCTCAAATGACATAATTAGACACCAAAACAGTTACTTAATGTGCAACTTTCTTTTAACATTCAAATAAAAATAGTTAATCAACAATGAACACAAATGTCCATTTCCTTAGCAGTTGCATCTTAACCGTGACCTGAGAGATCTTCTGTGTTTTTGTACATTTTTTTCTCCTTTGTTTGCACCTTTTTACTCTTCCATTCGGGTCTGCAGGCAGCTATAGGGACTTCAGGGGATTCCTTTGAGTGTTTTATCTATTCTCTGCCCCCTGCATGTTTGGAGGTTTTGGAGGGGAGCTGCAAGTCAATATTCTGCGAATTACTTTTCTAGTGAGTGTGGTTTCAGCTTTTTGGGCTGACATGACAACTGTTGACATCAACTTCTATTCACTTTTTTGTGGAAAGCGCATATTTAAGATGGGAGATTGTACCAAAGGACACTTTAAATTCAATTAGATGGTTTCCTTGATGTTTTTTCCCTTTTCATTTTAAGATGACTTTGGATGAGTTGTGTTGAAATGCAGTGTAATTGGCTTGAATTTGGCTAGATTGTTAAAGTTTCTCAGGTAAATATAAAGAAAGGTGAGGTCTTTCCAAGGGAAAGGGAGGAGCCGAAACACTGGATTCCTCACCTGGGCTACCTCCCAAAGCGGACCTTCCAATTCGCACTCAAGAAACTAACAATGAACTGACAGGAGCACTTAGGGCCCCATCAACATATCATTTGCAGCGCTGTCAAGTGACATGTGATATTTAAAGGGGAAAAAAAGATAACAGAAGTGCCCAATTGCCACGACGCAGTGTGGTCCACAGAAAGGTAGCGAAAGGGACACGTGTGCACTGCAAGGTTTTTGTGCGACGCTTTTGATGGAGGCCATTAACCTGTAGATTTCTGCCAGCTCTAATAAATTACTTGGGTGTGTGCTTGCCCCCGAGGTGCACAATTAGTGCGCTTGATAGGTATAATAATGTAGCCCGGTGCATTGCCATTCCGTGGCCATATAGTCTTGGCTCTCCGCGTAAAGGGAATTGAATTATGCCCTCTGTCATAGTTACCATGTATTTAATGAATAGTGAGCCGGCCATCAATAATTCTCCTCAAAGGCCGTTGTTGCACGATGTCAACGCTTCCAGGATACAATTTTATGGACTTATTGAGCAAACGGGACACAAGTGATTCCTCAGAAGATTGCCACGGCTCCTTTTAAAAAATATATATCACTCAAGAGCATCAATTCTTGCAGGATATAATCCTCATAAATTCCTTCGGATGTACACCAGAGAAACCTTTTCTTCCATAATCTGCGATGATATAGGGGGGGAAATGCGGGCTGTAGCTCTTGGAGGGATAAAACACAATGCAACACCACTACACTAATAAGAATAACTTGACTTTTATTGTGTGCAGACATCGGTGTGCGCCAGCATAAATACAATCCAAAGTGTGTTCACGGGCTCAAAAGGTGACCTAATTAAAAGAAATGGGCCAGGCAGGCTTCCTCCTTTGTACTAGCTGCGGTAATAAAAACAGTTCAATTCAAACTCTCCTAACCCTAACCTCCAAGACTGTTACGCTTCCCAGCTCTCCTGCTCACCAAGTACCTATGCCAATTACCTTTCATTCTACCAGGTTTTAGGTTTTCTAGTAGGCTACATATGTGTAGCATTGTTTCAGGTTTTCCATCCTGTAACCACAAGGGATGGTTGGTATGATTTAATTATGTTACCTGAAGATATTTTTCATTTGGTTGTTTTTAGTGATGTTTTTTTGTCTTTAAGTTATTGCTTGTCTTTCATACTTTTTTGGAATAAAAAGTACTGAGGGTTAGGGTTTGAGGGCTAGATGGCTCTGGTTAATTCTGTATTTTTCAAATTTGAAGAAATCAGATCACATATGAGTAGATCAATTTCCTTTACGCTATCTTAAATGAGTTTCCTCAAAAAGATGTAAGACTCTCCTTGGTCCTGGATATTCCCTTATGTATGTGTGTATATATACATAGAGTATATACATATATACTCTATATATATATATATATATATAGGTTCAGAAACTGGTGAAGTACAGTCAAATAACTTACTTAGATCTGTGACTGTAAGTGTTTCTGAGCTAATGCACCAAAGACGTGTCTCCACTGTGTGTTAAAGCTTTCATTCATTCTGTACTGTTTTTCAGTCTTGTTCCTCTTAGAGCTGAAATCTTTTCTTAATTTTGGCTATTTTATGATATTACATACCATAAACAATAAATCCGAGACCTTTTGCCTCATCTATGTTACTAAACATTATATATGTTAATTCATTTTATGTTTTATTTTTTGGAAAAAAGATTGTGGACTATACAAACCTTAACAGACAAAGCTTATAATCACTAACAATTCATTTTTTCGATTCAGTCTCCATGTGCTGAGTCCAGCACAAACTGTCATTAAGAATCAAATTTGACATCTGACATCAAACACCAAAATTTAATCCCTGGAAGCTGAATTGATCATGCTGATGATCCCTTCCACCTGGTCCCGTATCAGTGATGCCCAGTGGAAGTGGACCTTTTTTTTGCCTCTCCCCAGGGCTTCTGTGCAGGGTCCTTTGAGGCGTGTTGGTGCCTGTCCTCCTCATTTCCCCGTGTCCCTGAGCAGACTTCATACTAATAGATTGAAATGGATTGACTGCAGAGGCCAGAAGTGTAGATTTAAAGCTTTATTATAAATCATCAAACTCAAAGGGGTTCAGAAGATGATGAATGTTAACCTGACAAAATGCATGATCTGTTTGAATAAACTGCTTTCTTATGTACTGTACATTCATAAAAAAAATATTTGCAGAAAGATTTATACAGACATAAAGAAACGTAAAGGAATGTTTCCGTGTTATACCATTTATAACTTCAGGTGGAAGATGTTTCATTTGTGTTAACAATTTTAGGGACAGATTTTCTATCACCTAACATCATTTTAAACTTATCTTGTTGGAGGCAAGAATAAAAAAAACACAACTCATTTTGTCAAGATATCAGTGAGGAATTTTTCTCTATAATATCAGCATCATTTTAATGAACCTGTCAGATGTAAAGGAGCTCTGTTGATAATAATAGGCATTTGTCAGGTAAGTGTCATAAATATTTGCAAAACATAGTTCTCAAGGCAACTGATATATCTTTAATACTGACAACGTGCGCATATTTTGATGAACAAGCAATTGGGTGATTATTGAATTGCTAGTTTATCCGTGTAAAAAAAAATAAAATAAAATAACAGGAAGGGGGAAGCGTTGCCTGTTTAGTCTAAAGTCATTCTTTGGCTGCCTCATTCCCAATCGGAAATAGATAAACTGAAATTTGAAACCATCGTAACTCAAACATGAATTGTGCCAAAAATGTTAATTATTCCCTCAACCCCCAAAGGTGAGATAGCACACGGCGAGTTGGACGTCACGAAGCGTAGATAAGAGTAATAACGCATGAGGACGGACAAAAAAAAGTTGTTTTTAAAGTATTTAGGAGAGGAATGTAAGTAGAAGAGCAAAGAAGAACGTAAAAAAACGACTGAACAGTCGCAGAGAGAACATAAAATGTGACGTAAATTGGGGGGATTTTCAGCTCCGTTCCAGAGGAAGAGTTACCTCTGCTGTCCTGAGTGGAGTGTTAAGGTCAATTCAGTGTTTCGGAGCCCAAAGTCAGAGGCGCTGAAAGTGGAGGAATGGATGGGTGGCCGCGGGTAAAGAGGAGCTTACCGGGGGAGTCGTTGCAGAGCACCGAGTGGGTGGATGTGTGGAAGAGGAAGGATCAGAGGAAGAAGGGAGTGGTTCCTGCCTTCTGCACCAGTAGCGTTCAATATGACAACCCGGGGGCCACTGAGTTAAAGAGACTGCACAAGGAGGCTGGGATATTTTATCCGAGGCTTTGTGAGGGAAAAAAGATGTGGGCTGACTTCTTGTTGGAAAGCTAAAGGGATGAGAAGACCATAACCAATGCCAATGTTTCATTCAGAATGGTTTTAAAATGGGTTTTTATTGCAGCTCCGGCTCACACATTGGTAACACAAAACCTCGGGAGAAAAAGCTATTTTCGTTGTCGTGAAGCTCAAAAGAAAATGCCATGTTTTTGGACGCAATCTGAGGATCGTGTTTGTGTTGCATTCGTTATATTTATGGGTCCATTATGTTCCAAAATAACTGTCCTGTCCAAAAATAACACCACTCGTCATCAAGTCATATCACACAGAAAGAGAACGACAGCTGTATAGTGGTGTTGAAGAGAAGACCAGAAAATATATTAACGAAACCCTAAAAATAAAGAAAATCCTTTGATCTTCTGAATGTTTTGGAGTGAAGAAACCTGTCACACACTTATCAAGCCTATTTCATTTTACCTGTAAAACTAATGGCACATTGACTAAGTGCAGATAGCAATGTAGGCTCTCAATACAGCATAAATCCAATATTTGGTGTAATTTATTCCATAAAAAACTAATTCAGTGAATCAAAAATGTTAGCAAAAATGTTAACAAATTGGGGGAAAACAGAAACTTCCATACATAACATGTGAGTGTGGTTTCTGCTGACAACATGGAAAGTGCAATAAGCTTGCAGTTGTGATTAATTGTGTGTATTACAACTATTTATAAGTATTTTCAAGACAGGAGATGCATTTTGACTCGGATTCAACTTTACCGTCCCACCTGGGAACACTTTGAGCATCAGGCGTAGGACTTCTGCCACTGAAACAACAAACCTGACCATGTGTCGCTCCTTTTAGATTGGAGAATAATGTACCTTGAAATATTATAGAGCTCCAGGTGAGATGCAGGGAAAAGGTGGAGGGGATAGATAACAGACAGTGATTCCCAATGAGCGAGTGTTTTTTTTTCTTTTTTCTTTTTTTTTTTTTGCTATATGTCTCCATCATGATGAGACTGTCAGGATATGACTGTACACGACAGAGGGACTTAGGAAGACACAAAAAAAGCCTGACAGAGCTGGGAACTGTGTCCAGTTTTCTATTTCAATGATTTGGCTTTTATTTCACTCTTGATTGAGTCTCCCCATCCAAATGTGTCTGGCTCAGTAAAATCCAGTTTGTCTTTGCTACACTGTACGTGATATGGCCAATAAACCTAAATCACCTGCTGATCCTCAGGCAAGAGTTATTGTGTTAGTTCAGTGTATGACTACCTGTATTTTAATTGTATTCTGTTAAAGTATTAATGGCAATCCTTGGCGAGAGCATGCTAAACTAAATGTCATCAAATTATCTAATCTGAATGTTTTTTAAAAGTTTAGTTTCTTTAAAAGTCCATCAGTTTTACAGTTTCTTGTTACTTAATAAGTTATAGGAAATGATCATTTATTTATTTGTTCCTTTTAATGTGTAGTTTATTTTGTTACTGTGAGTACAATTGTCTTGTCAGACTAAAAATTATTCAAATACATTCATTAAATGGGCGACTTTCATTCATATAACTGTTCATGAATATACGCATCTAGTAATTTAGCTAAAGCTGGAAAAGCATGTATTGTACAGTGTTCCATGAATCAGGAATTTGCATGAGGAGAGACAGATGCTTTGTTAACAGAACTGAAAGAAAAAGAAATTGAAATTGCTACCCTTAAATTTTTGTTCTTCCATTTTTCGATAAATCTGATTGGGTCGATTTGATATGGACCCATTTTGAATGGTCTTTTTTCCCTGTTGAGATGAAGGTGACAACAAAAAAGCTGTGAAATTATAAAAACAAAATATTTTTCAACTTGTATTTTTTTTGTCAGTTTCAAAGGACACAGGCAGTACTTTTAGCAAATTAAAACAATTTCACAGATTAAGAGGTTATCTAATATTTTCTTTATAATCTGGTGGAAACAGCCACTGTTCCTGTCACAAAGAGAGCAGCAGTACTCTGCTATTGTTGCATCTTAATAGCACAACATATAAGGATAATGTTACGAAGCATAAATTCAGTATATATATATACTCTTCATTTAAAAACTATCATAAACATAGACAGCACCTGTAGCCCAATATACTGAGCTTTTGAGAGCTCACTACGTCCCTTATTGTCCCTCACTGACTGACTTCCTTTTTCCTGTGAGACATTCTGAGAGAGGACTTCCAGTACATTTGTTTGTGTGGATGGAATAATGGGAACAAACAGAAGGAGGGATCCTCTTTTTCTGTGTCCTCCTTTTTTTTCTGTGGACTCCTTCTGCTGGATCTCCTGTGATGTTTTAACATGCTATTGGACTCTTCTCACTTCCTACAAAGTTCTTTTGCAGACCAGACTCTCGGTGCCCCATCAAGAAGGTGGGTTTGAATATATTGACCATATTACATATGCAACAGCCCCCTCTCAATGGGCCTGACCGGAGCATTGAAGCCAGATCATTGACAGCGAAGGACATGCTTCTTTTCGGCTTCGACTCGTCTGTTTCTACCCGACACCGTGCGTACATCTTTGAAACCTTGCGGCTTGGCTGCGAGCGCACATTGATGCAGGATGTTCAATAGCGCAGGCGAGATAGATTTTTTTTTTTTTTTTCTTTCCCTCATTTCGCAAAACAATGCCCTATATGCATGACAATGAAGGGAGAGATCCTTCCCATTCGCAGAGGCTTATCGGCAACAGGGCTACTGATGAAAAGCACTGTCCATAAAAACCTTTTTTTTCTTCTTCTTTTGTGAGGTTATTGTTGGACAAAAGCACCTTGGAATACTCAGTCATTGGTCCTTTCACGTTCCACTACAGTGGCTCACCTTTATTTTAAAACAGTTTACATAATGGAGAGAATTACATATATATATATTTTTTTTTTTCTATTTTTGTTTTTTATATATATATATTATTTTCTAAATAATTTTTTTATCTTTATATATATATATAGATATATATATATTTATTTTTATTTTTTAACTTATTTTTTATCTTTTTTTTATATATATATATATTTTTTTATTCTATTTTTTGGGGGGTTATGTTTATTTTAATATCTTAACCATAACCTGTATTTACCCAGAGCGCAAAAAAGGACTTTGTTGTGATGAAGGAGCTAATTTCAGAAGCAGGATTTCTCCCACCCCCCCCCCCCCCCCCCCCCCCCCCCCCCCCCTTTCCCCGTGATTTATTGTTGAAACAACTTCTGACTCTGTTTAACTATTTTTACTCCAACATTTTTTCCCCCCTGCGTTCTTTCATCCAGTTTCTTTTAGACGCACAAAAGGAAATCTTTGTGTAAGAATAGAAAAAGGAGAATGACGAGCCCTGGATGGCCCAGAAAGTGTGTCAGCGCGTGTCATTTAAAAAAACTTCATCTGAAGATTGAGCAGAGAGAGAACATGTGATGAACAACCCAGAATTACCTGTCATGCTACTTCGTATTAAACATACGGCTCAATCACATTTTAAAAAAATATTTGGACGACGTTTTTTTAAATAACTGCGCCACCTGGATTTTATTTTATTTTTTAAATCCTCCGTGAGAGCCTTGAGATGACACAGCACTTTTGACTGTTTCACTTTAGGCTAAAATGCTGAGAGGCGAGGGCCAGAAATTCCTGCCCAGGGTGACCGTGTAAGGCAAACACGGGCCTGATGTTGACACGCGGCCCTTCTGGGACTGACCTCGGCAGTGGAAGTGACACAGAGGCGGAGCGGAGAAAGAATAGTCCAGGTGTGACCTCTGACCCGCGGGGAAGTTATAACTAGAGCACCGAGCTCACTCGTGACACTTTATCTTAATTTAAGCCCAGGCTGTCTCGGCTTCCTTGGCCTAGACACTGACTTTTGGACCAAGGTGGCAGAGCTTTTTGTTACTTTACAGCAGGTTCGCCCAGGTAATGACCAAAACAAGGTCACAGGCCTCAGGAACAAGATTATTAGTACTTTTGAAACAAGCTAACCAGAATCGCTGTTCTCAAAATTGTTATAAAAAATCAAATGGTTGTGAGGAGTAATCGGTTATTAATTTTTTCCTTTAAATATATATTGATTCTAAATTCTACTTATACATTTACAACATACATATGTCCTTAAAAATCATAGTGTATATTATCATATGTACTTTCACCTATCGTTTCATATGAGAAATCTTTTTTTCAATGCACAACTGTCATTAAACAACTGACTTGAAAGTGGGACTGTTTGGACTGTCTCCATCCTTTTTTCAGCAATCATTAATTTGCTATTATGGTTCCTGTTCACCCACAACATGCTATCACTATTCAGGCTTTGGAACAGTATATGAATGCTGTAGAAAATATTACAGTATTTGTGTGATATGGCTTTGAAACTACTGAGTACCCAGGACTCAGAAGTCCACTGGAAGAAGGGGAAACACTGCCATAACTAAGCATAATCAAGCTCTTCTTCCAGTCACACCAAAAGGCCTCCGTCTATAGATTCTAGTGTAGATTGTAGTCCTTATTCATCAATTATAAAGGGCAAAGCTGTAGATATCATCATTACTTTCCTATCAATCACTTCATTTTGATATTTGTAATAGTAATGTAAATAAAACATGGTTCTAATGAGGCACACATCTTTATCTGAAAGAAAAGAGCAGCAAACAGCATTGAAAGTAGATAGAAAAATGAAAAGACCATTTCATATATAAAGCAATGGGGTAGTAAGATACTAATCTTGATGAAACTAACCGCCATTTTCCCTTACAAGGTGGTGAAAGTCATCGACTTTACCTAAGTTGTTCCTATAAACCACCACTAAATGAAAAAAATAAAGTTATACAAAAAAAAACTGACTTATTACTTGAATTTCAATTTGTGTAATCCACTTCTCCCTTTCTGTTGTCCAGTTTCTCCAGTCCAGCTTTGAACTGAGCCAAATTGTTAAAAGGGTTCACCCCTCTTTGTGTAAGTTTTCCTGGGACATAATCATCAAATTGACTTTATCCGCTGTCCTCGTATATTCCCTGAAGATGGAGGTAAGGTGTGCGATGTTTGCTCCTCGGTACAACTGGTAGCAGTACATTATTATGCAAAGCTAGCTCCTTTGGTCAAATAGGTTGGATGTTAGCAAGTGGAGGTCAGAGGTCAAGACTTAACAGAAGAGATGGAGTGAATTTGAAGAGTGAAGGAAATTTGAAATCAAAGAAAGGCCTGTTAAAATGCTGAACTTGCAAATATATATACATATTCTAGTGTTTTGATTCAGTCCAGTCTCTCAGTTTGTGTTTTTGACTTATATAGCAAATGGACATGGTACTTGCAGGAAAAGTGCTTTACAAACTATTTCCTTTTAGGTCAAGTAAATTTATTGAAAGGAGATTCGGTCAATGCATAGGGAAAGTGGTATGAGGGTAAATGTGGATTGTGCTCTTAGGCTTTTTAAGTGGTCAATAAAGCAACATGTAAACGATGCCCATGTAACGGCATCAGCAATAACACTAAAAACAGAAAAGATATCCACAATTCTTGTTCAGAACCGGTGCCATGTGAATGTCGAGATTTTTGCTCTCTCCTTTAGCATTTAGGTGGTAAAGTAAAAAAGAATTATCAGCAATTAAAAGAGGCCCAACCGTTAACAGTCAGACCGGTTAGAAATGCTGCAGCTGCTCGAGGAGGAGCTAAATCTGGGCTATGCTGGGTGATTTTGATCTCGTTTAGATTTTCTTGTCTAATTGTTAGATGCGTGGAAACAGCATACACAGTATGTCAAACTAAATGATTAAACAGTCAAATTACCGTGATGCTGTTTCAGTTACGATTTGACCGTCAATAAGAGGAAAACAACGCAATGCAGCAAAATGGAATAAATAAAGTGGTAAATCTGCATATGGATATTTCTCTTATATGTGACAGTGATGGCAGATGACCGGAGATATTGTCAAAGATGACCCCTCTGGAAAGATTTAAATTAACAACCATCAGCATGATAGATATATCATGTGCTCTTTTAATGGGGGGAAATAAGTAAGATGAAATGAAAAGGGAGCAAAAGTAAACAGTTGCATCTCATACTGTATCTGGGTGCTTTGGATGCTGCCTTTGGTTTGTCTTTTGTTGTTTTTGTGTTTCTTTATTACAGAGCATCAGTACATGCAATAAACTCTTAATGCTTTTATGACAATAGCATGCAGCTATTAAGGGCTTTGATCGAGCAAAAGCAGAGAATTAGCTGCTCCCCCTGTGATCCTGCATGGTGTCGGAGGATTTCTCCGGTGTTTGTCATCAGACAAATGCTTAAGCTGTATCCTTAGAGAAATAACTTTGCCTCAATTCATTTTCCTTTAATTACTTGCAAACATAATTCAGCCATTTTACAACATCTTGGATTATGACGCAGGGGGGAGGAAGGGGATTTTTTTTCATATTGTCAAAGGACAGAAAACTGCCAGCGATAAGTTCAAAAATAAGAATAAAGTGCTGCAGTGAAGGGAACAAACTCACCAGCATGAAGTCCCTTTGTTTTCTTTTGTTTGCCTCCGTCAATGATACCGCTGCCGCATGCAAATTATCGTGAGATTTATGTGCATACAAGATACAAGTTGATGACATATTAATCAGTTGGCGCTTCCAGGTATAGTCTACTTTTGATCTGAATAAATATGTGAAAACCAATGAGGAGCAAAGCGTTTAACTCTGTTGTTCGCTGCCAACTCTCGAGCAGAGGAAACTCCCTGGCTGATTAAAATCAAATGAAAACAGGAAAAGACATAGCCCAGAGCTTGGTTGAAGTTAAATCACAACACTCTCTTCCCCTTATAGTTTGTTCTCAATGCTTCTCTACCGAGCCGGTAAATAACAGCAAATGTGACTTTGTCGTTCCGAACGCATGCAAATGAGGAGCGCACGAGGCCTTACAGATGCTGTTGTCGTTTCACCCCAAATGTGTCATGTTTAAAACACTTTTTTTTCTGATGCTACTTTGGTGAGCTTAGTTCTGCTCTTCTCTACAACTACCTGGGAAGGAGCAAAACAATGGCAGCACGGTGTCGCACTTTATTCTGCAAGACAAGTTGGACCATAATTTTTACTTTCTACAATTGTTTTGATTCACATTTCACTTCAACATTCACATTGTTGAACTGCTGAGATCGGCCACGCTAGCTAAAGACAAGCCAGATCTTTTTTTTTTTGTTGTCGTCCGTGAATTACCGTTCTAAGTCTGATTTAGTGATCAGTAAACATGTTGCCGTTAATAACAACAGCAGTAAATGGATGTTTCCGCCGCTGTGGCCCCTGAGCGTGGAATCTTCATGAAAATTAGTGTGTGCCCCCGGGCGTTGTGTTCCCATCAATGCACTATTGAGCCGACGCCAATGAAAAAACCTTAGACTGCTGCAGGGCCTTTTAACCTGGGTCTGAATATTGATTAAATACATTCAAATTGCACAATTTCAAAAAGTCAGCATGTATTAGTGAGTTTTGATTGTAATGTTACATCACAACCATCATTGTAGTCATTGTAGCAAAATTGTAACACTCATTCATGTTTTTTTTATTGCAACCTTAAGTACCTTTCAATTAGCACCTCTATCCCAACCTGCTTTACAAATCACATAAAAGTGCACTAGCAGGTGACGGATATTCAGTTTGCTTTTTGAACAGTGGTGCTTTAAAAGAAAAAACGGCAAATCTTGTTTTTCAGTGACATGGACCTAATTTACAAATCTATGACAATCCTTGAAAGTTTAGGAAAAGAAGGTATAGGTCTTGTCTTTTTCAGACGATACAAGAAGGAAGGATATTGTAGCTAAACTAACAAAAACGTTTTTCAGTAAATGTTTTGTTGTTTTCCACACAGTGATAGTAGTAAGTCTGAAAAAAAAGCAGTATGTTGGCTAATCTTTGGCTTTTTTTAAATTCCAATCATATTGTAATGATTGTTTAATTTCAGGTTAGTGGTGGTAAAAAGTTAAGAATATATATGTATGAATACCACTACAGTCATGGTGTCTGTTGTTGAGAGTGGGTGAGATTGAAAAGTTGCAATGCTAATAGAATGCTATTAGTATGCTTGGTAGGCTTAACTGTTAAATTATATACAAGAGAATGTAAATTGCTCTCTAAATTACAATGGTAATGACACACGGTAAAATCTTGCTTTTAATTACCCTGAAAATAAACAGCATCCAATATTGTTCTCCGCAATGTCAATCATCCTTGTGCAAGGAGAAAAAAAAAAAACGATCACCATCAGAAAATAATTTCTAGATCAGCAAATAGATTATGTTAAACCAATTTCATTTATGCTGCTTTCTCTCCACGTGAGGCTTCTCTTGCCTCTCGTGAACAAACGCCGCGTAAAAGGAAAACAAGAAAAACAGAGAACCCCTGATCCTGTTCCATACTCAAAAAGAAATACCCTCCTGTCGTTCGTTCGGCCGTGAAATTTTATTGTCCGGCTGATCTTCAAGATACAGTGGAAACTCTGCTCGACTTGCTGTATCTTGTCCAAGCCAGTGGGTAATGACTGATATCCACCCACCCACCCACTCCCGCTTGACTTGAGCGTAGCCAGGCAGCTGTCTGGGCCCCCTATCACTGTAAACAGCACACCGCCAGCCCGGGCCAAAATGGGTCTAATTCTAGGTGACACATTTAGCGCATGATTTAGCTCCAGACCTGCAGCTGTGTCCCCGACGCTCAAGACAAGATCGTCGGGGCGTCTCATGAGCATAATTAACCCCTTCATTATGGAAATAAGCAAAAAAACATTATGAATAATTGTGGCACGCTGGATTGGCAGACTAGATTAAAGCAGATGTGACAGCCTGCTTGGCTGACTTTGGACTGTCCACTTCTCTAGTGCCAGAGACAACATCGTTTTGTGGCTTGGGACTTTGATACAGGCAGGAAAAAATGAAACATAATGGAACAAGGGGGAAAAAGAAACTCCCACATCAACCTCTTTACGTTGCTCGTTTCATCACTGCAAATCAGGATTTCCGACACATATTGTGCTTGCAAGATGAATGAATCCCAACCCAGAAAACAAATTAAAAAAGACAATATTAATATTGAGTTAAAAGCTTAAACCACAAGATAAAAAAATTGTGTTCTTAGTGGTAAAACAGCAAGAAAGAAACCTCTTAGAAGTGACTCCAAAAGGGTGCGTGTGCCCTTTTTTCCTTAGGCTGAAAAGAGGCAAAGAACTGGTGAAGTCAAAAAACCAGTGCAGTCAAGTGTGATGTTTAAAAGCCACCTGTCTGATACAGAATGTCAGTGTAATGGTTGCAGGCTCTGTTACTCGGCTGTAGAGAAGCTGCCACACACGCACACAGACTCCCTCCTAACAAATCTGTATAGAGACTGTAAACCAACAGAATAGCCACCTGTAGAAAATCCGGTGTTTGAACAAGATTGTCATGAGAATGATAATTTTTTTAGGCAAAGGCTCACATTTTTCACTCTTTTTCTGTATTCGCTTTTATCATTTTTCGCCTTCTAATAACCAGAGGTGATACGATTAAGATGTGTTCTTCAGGCTAACACAATGGTTAGCGCCGTCGCTTCACAATAAGACGGTTCCTTGACTCGTGCAAAACTTTGCTAAGGGTTTGCATGTACCCTCCATGCACGGTTGGGCGCACATGTGTTGGGTTAAGTGGCAAAATGAAACTGTCCCTCAGAGTTTGTGTTAGCATGTAAGGTTGTGGGTTCCATTTGCGTCCGTGTGGTCCTTTGATGGACCGACAACCTGTCCAGGGCACCCCAATGGCTGCCGGGATAGGCTCCAGCTCCCTCACGCAGCCATATATCGGATTAGGGGTGCTTAGAAAATGGACGGTTTACAAAAGAAGCCCTTAAAAAATACGATTACTCCCGGCAGTATATTTAGCAAGGTTTGAGAACAATTAATTACCGAAAATTATGGAGTTTCAAATATGTCGTAAAAGAGTGGCTTCTTGCCAACTGAAACTCGGTGGGGAAATGGGCATGACAGGAGTACAATGAATGTAGACATTGCAGTCAATCTGCAACTAAATGACTGTAATAAAGCCATTGTGGACTGGCCCACTCTGGCCCCTGATTCTCTGCCAATCGATCTACCCAACCAGGGACCAGGACCAGTTAAAGAACTCAATTATTTACTTGTTGCAGAAAAAAATGTCAAAAGACCATTGAAGAAAAGCCAAAGGACGTGTTCTCACAAGTCTATATTGGTTAACTTATTACATTTTACACACAAAGTCATTACATATTCTGCCTGACTGAGCATACCACTCCATTTTAAAACTTTCAAATACTCTCTATATCACTCATGGGTATTCAAGGGTACATTTTTGTTCTCTGGGAATAATCCAAAGGCAGACTTGCAGTGTGATGCAACTGCATTACAATTGTTACCAAGGAGCCCCTTCCTAATATCATTCTGGGTTACTTTGACAGTTTTCTGCCCTCGTTTGGGAACATTTTATGGTGCCTTGGATGTTTAACAAAAAAAGAAAAATCACTTTTCATTTTTCCGTAACTGTATCGCTAAATAATCTGTCCACTTCATGTTAATTGTCTGAATGCAAATGTTGAACACATTAGAGATTTTGCAGCACAGTATGACTGATTTATTTATTTAATTATCTATTTTTTTGTTTCTTTGAATGGGAAGACCCAGCTGGGAAGTATCCCCTCAGCATATGTGTGTTGCGTACAGCATGACAGCATTTAATATGGTGTGTGGGTGTAATGCGTGCGTGTTTTTGGGCAGTTGGAATTCAATAAGACAGATGGGCCTTTTCAGAGTATTACCTTTAATGCCAAAGAGGGAGCCAATCTGTCTCACACTTTTGCCAACGTTGCGCGTTGATATGTGCATCATATATCTGTTTTTTTTACTTACTTCCATTCAGTTGCTTTGTTTTTGTTTTTCTTCGCCTCTTGCTTTCGTCGGTTACGGTCATTGATGGAGACAGAGTGCACCTGAACCCTTTTCGCAGCCAGAAAATGAACCCAACAGGGGTGCTTTGCACGTTTCGGGAGAGAGAGGAGAAGGAGCGAACCTTCTGCGCGCGGCTTTTACTGCAGGGATTACCGCGTTCGGCTTGTCAGTGAAAGCGAGTCAGAGAGCAGACAGCCGGGGCCTCGGCGGAGAAAGGAGAGAACAGAGATGATCCACCTGTACCGGGGCTCTCTGAGGGCAGGCTAAGTCATAGCTGTGTGCTTTAGAAATGACACAAGTACCTAAGCCTCAAATACTATTAGGGATATTCCTCCTGTTCAGCCTACCAGGGAGGATTCACACTTGAAATGTTGAAGCATAGAATTATTAGAATAGCGGCAGAGAAAATATAGATATTTTATTAAGAAAAAGAGATTAAAAAAAGTCCCCTGAAGATGAAAATGAACTAGTTTTTACAGACATCTAACATTGGACCACTGACAGAAACAATTTTATTTCATTACATTGGAACCTTGCAGTTGGTGGTATACAGTATATAAAGCAGGAAGCAAGCATTCTTTCCAGAACAAAGGGGTGAGCATAATGTGGGGGAACAAGAAAACTTGTACGCCAGTACCAGGATCGCAGGTCTCAGAAGCTCACCGGTATATACAATTAGTGATTTCCTCCCTGTACTGTCAGACAGATTAGGTGCTCTAACTATTGTGAACTTTGTCAAAAAAGTTGATATTGGCTCCATCGAATATACTGTATGTCAACAAACTTGATTTAAGCTCTTTTGGTCTGATATATAAATCCTCAAAATTGACAAGGAAAATATGTCTGACAGATTCTCCTTGTCCTTGTTGGTCTCAATTGTACCTCTGAATGTACAGAGGAAGCCAAACTGTATGAAACGGCTAATCAAAATTTTGTTTGGTTGAGCCAAATGTTAAAGCAAACACGATTCATACACGGCTGACAGTTCTATACATCTTTGTTTGTGTTGTAGGTTCACAATTTTTTACCAATATTTGGAAAAAAAGTTATTAGTAATGTCACCCAGACAGCCGAGGACAACAAAGAATATCCAGAGAATATGCTAAAACTTTGGTTCAGACCTTTAGATACTGTATTTCACCACAATAAAACGAAAGCATCAAGGCTTGGTGGACAGGAAGCAAAGATCAAAATCTTTTCTTTTTTTTAAAGCAATGATGGTAAAATACACATATAATGATCTTTGATGGTAAACACACAGTTAAAAGCTCTAAACCAAAATTTTCAATATTTTCGAAGCCGCTAGATGATTATAGGTGTGGGTTTAAGAGCTCATCAAAGGATAGCATTTATTTGTACTAGATTTGCCATTAATTTGTAAAGGAAAAGAAGTAAAAATAGGGTTTAGTTTTAGTTTTGTCGTGTATGCTTGTTGCAAGTAGTCAGCTTCAGGCCTTATCTTTGCACTCATCTTTTTAAATATTTTTACCTCTTTCAGTTGGACAAGAAAATTTGTTTTGGCAAGTGAATTAAACTAATAACCAACACAAATGAGGAGGACTCAGGTGGAGGCTAAGTGGTCACACCAATAAATCTGATGAAGTAATTAAGTAAAAGACCACAATTTGTTATGAAGGTCTGGGACTTTGACAAAATAAATGGCACAGTGAGACTTGTTAAATGTTAATTTGAACAAATGTGATATTTGCCATATGATTAAAATACAAAACCCAATATATACCGGTGTCTTCTGTGGAGATTAATGTAAATCAAGTTGGGAAGAATTGTGTGTGTAGCGTAAGTAACAAAATACAAGCATACTGGTGAATAAGCCGGCATATGTGTATTGGATGCATTTGTGAGTATTGTGTGTAAAGGATGTAGAATAGAACGAGCTGGTGTTTTGAATATGTATGAAACCCTTTCTCCCCCATACTCCCCCACTGGTACTTTGCGGGTGACTCAGGCCAAATAAAGCCCTCAGCAGACCCCAGGATATGCGGGAGCTAAGGTCAAGTCGCATATTCTAAGAGCATTGACGCACAACACAGACCTGCATGTACATTGGAGGGAGATGCAGAAAACAACTGGTTCCACTCTGCTAATCAATTATGTGAGTCTGCCCACCTCCAGGAAACAAGGCCTTCTTCAAATGGTATGTTATTTGACCAACAATGCTGCAAACCAGCGTGAACATATTGAGTGAAATATATTATGTGCATAATGTACAGGTGCACAACAGATGATCTGGTGAATTACTTTGAGTTTTGAAGATGAACATCAAGATAAAGGTTAATCAAATGCATGCTTCATTGTGGCCACGATCGGAAACTTAAATCAATACATTTTATCAAACAGTGAAAAGTCCAAAAGAGCTTACCCACACCCATGTTGGTGATTATCACAAGCTGGAAAGACTTTTTTCCCAATCTTGTAGACCCCATGTTCTTCTCCAGTATATGTTGCTTGATTGTGTTTGTGAGAATATTTGATCTCTATTTGATAATGAATCATTGTGTTGAGGTCTGGAGCACTGATAGAACCATGATGAAAACCTTCATGGAGAGGCTCTTCAGGTTTTTCCTTCGGAATTTGTGATGTATTCAATGTTTTCATCCTATTGATGGAGCCAAGGCTTCCTATTCATCTTTATTAACGATATAAGTGACATTGTAAACTTTCACATTTGATTCATATCTTGGCTAATGCATCAAAATTATTTCAACCTAATAAGTTCAATTTTTTTCATTTATTATTTTTATACTTCTGGTGGTGAACATTATGGTGTAGAGCAATGTTTCACCACTTCAGGGTCACATGAATTTCCCTAAAGGTCTTCGGAAGTCAAAAGAGAGTTTTGATTTGGTTTTCCAGCAATCACACATATTACTGGTCCATTACCTCCACATTAAGGTTGAACTGAAGAAGGGTGGCTTTTGTCACATCACACATGTGCATATTGATAGTAATAAGTTTCACTAGGTAAATAAAAGTATTCCTCTGTGTAACAAATGAGGAGACGGTAAATATATGAATTTCACCCAGTCTTACTAACCGGAACCGGAACCGTGCAGGTGAGCACCCTATATTTTGCTATTGTGAATTTAAGGTTTCTCTTTTTATGGTGCATGTTGGATTTTATTGAGGCTTCCTCTTGTCACCAAATCTGTGACTTTCATAGACAGGACTTCCAGGAAGAGGAGGGCGTCAAGTTCATATATCATGCCTCTTTAGGGCTTTATGGTTCTCCTGACTCGCACATTGAAGTTAGATGAAAAGTGGCCAGGATGAAAGTCTGCTCTACCAAACCTGGTCCTTTGGTTCGCAAAAACAGGGATTATTTCTGAATGTTATGAGACAACAAATCGGGAAGACAGATGGACAGATGACCTGCGGCTTCATCAGCAGGGATGAGGCCAGCTGCACTTCTTCTTCACCACAATGGTGGTAAATAGGAAGCTGAGGCAGAAACCAAGCTTTCAAATTTGTGGACCATCTTTAATCCAACCTTAACCTGTGATCACGAGATGTTATTAGCGACCAAATTAATGAGGTCATGGATACTAGCAACTGAAATTGGTTTCTTTTGGACGGTGGCTGGGTTTGACTTAGAAATTGCCTGAACATCAAGAAGAAACTTGTAGTAGAGCTTCTACTCGGCATTTTAAGGTGGAGTCAGTCGAGGTGGTTGGGCAAACTATTTTGGATCTCTAATGGTCATCTCCTTTTGGAGATTTTTGAAGAATGTCCAGCTGGAAGGATATCTTTTTGCCAGGGAACGCTTTGGAATTCCCCAAGAGCAGTGCCTTGATACGTTCACTGATCTTAACTACGGTACTCAAAATTTCTTTCTCTACAGGCGGCAAGGGGACCTTAATAATCATTAATTGTCTCAATGAACGTCCGACAAGTTTGTTTCTGACGTCATTGTTTCCTTCCCATTTTGATATTTTTAACTCAGATAATAGATAATTCATATGTCTTGTTCAAATGGTTTAAAATCATTTCTCTACTGGAAGTGCAAAGGCTTTTTTCATCCATTCTATAGATGAGTCTTTATAGTATAGTGAAAGATCTTTATGTACAAATCTCATGAGAACAACATATTCTGCAGAGTAATACGAAACCATAGAAGCAATGTTTATTTTGTGTATTCTTAAGTGTTCATTTTTTTTATTTGGTAAATTATAAAAAGGACTTTGCCTTTGAAAGCATGCCTAAGCCGCATTTAAAATATAAAAACTGAAGCTTAGACAACAATTTTATTCTGAAAAATAAGACATCCTTTATTTTCATTTACAATAAGACTTAATCCCCTAAATACCTGAATCCAAGAAAACATCTTTTTTCCAACTGAGATGCAGTGGAAAATCCACTTATGTAACAGTGTGAAGAAAGAAAGAATGCGACAAGTACACAAAACAAAAGAAAAGAAGAAAAAAAGAGGGAAAATAAGTATTTACTCATGTTCTACTGACAGCAAGGGGCAGGGGTGTAAATACAGTAGGGCACTGTTACCTGCTAGTGCCTCTAATAAATACCTTTGTTTGTCTCATTTTTTTCCGCAATTAGCAGATGTTTTGATCTGGGTGTTTATAGTTTCATCTGCCATCAGTAATGAAACGAGAACTCCTGATAGACTCTCTGTCTCGAAGCCCTGGAGACCACCAGTCTGACAGAGGGAACCTGTCGGGGGGGGGGGGGGGGGGTATAACAAACAGATAACAAAGAGATGATAGGGCACCTGAACATGGGATAAAACCTTAGTTCTGTATAAAACAAGACAGCTCTGTCTTCTCTCTTCTGTAGCGTGCTGCGGTAGTTTATGTTTTCATTAATGTACAAAAACATGGCACTCTGCCGATGTCAGTGCTGAATATTTAATATCTTCTGGAGGGAGTCATTTGAACATCGAGGTGGGTTCGCAGTTAGTTTGAACTGTCAGACTGGATGTGAAAGTACAAGGTTTAGAAAAAAAAAGAAGCAAGATCATTCGTCTTTTGCACACACGTCAGAGTTTAGCCCGTCCTCTGAGCGTTCCCAGTGCACGCCGACATCCTGCCTGATATCCTGGAAATTCACAAAAGATTTACATATTATTCGACAGTGCACGCTAGGAAATGAAATGCAAATTGTTTGCTTAAAAAAAACGTATTCGCGTAATAATATGTGACACGGCTTGCTTGATATTCATACATTTTTTTATGAAACCTGGCAGGACCGGGACAAGGCCAGTCCTGTTATTCGATTTGTCACAGTTTGGAGAATATCTCTGAATCCAGCAAACTTAGTCCCATAACAAGCTGAAACGGATTCCGAAGGGCATTGTTAAGTCTACTCATACATCTGGCGATGTCTCGAATCTCACTGGCTCATCTGGAAAATATAGTTGTGACTCAATTTCTTTTACAGTGGGCTTAAGTCTTTCTTTTTTTCTCTCATCGTAAGGGTTAAATAAATGAGCTCTATACAGACACATTTTCATGTACTTTAAACTGACAGAGAAAACTTGTTATGTTTTTTTCTTTCTCCATAGAGAGACACGCTTTGGAAAATGTCAATATATTCTGACATGAAAATATTAAAGTAAATGTCTAAAATCAAGGTGTTATGGGTTAGTTTTTAAAATGTATATAAAAATTTGGTAATTTGAGACACATTGTGTCACAGTCTGGAATACTAAGAGACGGGTGTCCTTGATTTTCAATTATCGGTACAATTTTAAAGAAAACCTCTACAAGTCCATCGTCTCGCATGTCTGTTAAGTCACAAAAAAAGATATAATAGTGACACTGTGCTCAAAATTAAATTGGAATGAAGATAAGAGGAACAAAATGAAAGAAGTGAAAGACTGGTGGGTTCTTGTTGTGTTTACTCTCATGGACAACCCACAGTAAACCTCCACTCTGAGCTAACAGCTGCATTAATGGCGGTCAGTGATGTTTCTTGACTCTGGCCTTTTCTCCTCAGAACCTTTACCTGCTCTCATTAAAAAAGGAGCACTTTACTCTTTTCCCAAAGAAAATACAAGAACCATCTACTATTCCTTTCAGAAGCAGGGCAGGCTGGATGAATAGTTGGGTAGAAATATAAAAAATCCTTATTGCAAAAAACACCAAGAACATTTCGAGTTAATAATAACACTTTTTGAATGACGCTAGGCTTCTCTGAATCTTTTTAGCATTAAATACATTTAATAAAATTTAAAAAATTGTTTAAAAACTATTATGCAAGTAAAGGCGGACGCAATGTGCCGACCCCTGAAGGGAAAAGACGACAGACGACAACAACAGCACTATTATTTTTACAGACTCCCTTTCTCTTGTTATACTAGGCTTTTGCGTCTAATTAATTCGATAAAAGAGATTAAACATCAAACATCAAATCAAAGAAACTGAGACGCATCAATATAATTTCTCTATAGATGTACATCAAATTAAAGATTTGGGTTTCTCGAGTCACCGAGATGATTTTATTTTCATATTTTACAAATATATTATCTCCATGTTCCAGGAAGGCAGCCCAAACTAACCACAGGATTGCCACGATTAAGTCATAAATTTCAGAGCACCGCCAAAGGATTTACTTTCAGAAATCCTGGTTTGTAAAAGCTCCCATCCATGTCTTCTCTGAGTACATTCATTATGGACTGTGGTCTGTGGCGGTTGTGTTCCCGGACAAATACAACATCCGATATTCATTGTGACACAGAAGAGAAGGGAAAACATGCTCTGTTGTCAACCCTTAGTTTGAAAGCCCGCATCCCTGATGTTATGGTGCATTAGTGTCCATAGAAATGGCGGCTTACACATCTGAGGTGGCATGGTCTATGTCGAGAGGTATATTAAAGTTCTATAGTTCAGATAGTTCATGTGTAACCTCTGTAAAATGTGGAAGAACAAAAGTGTGAAAATGTGTTCATTTACAGTGTTTTTTTTTTTATAAATAAATAAAAAACCCACCTAACCATCACAAATCACACACAGTTAGGGGCAGATTGTGGTAAAAGCTGCATTTTAGGTCTTTTGTGCTTTTGTGACTGATTGTCTCAGAGAGTGGGTGGGAAAATGCGTTTGGCACTTGAACGTCTTTGTCTGGTTCAATTAATCAGGCTTTTCAAGTGAGTTAATGTGTGTTTAAAGCTAAGGGGTTGGATGTTTATATGCATCATTGACCATAATATCCCTAAAACAGCCATGTTACCTCAACTAACTCCTGCAATTATATGGAAAATACTTTTTTCAATTCTACAGCTCCACTTGTGACGTATAAACAATCATCTGGGGGAAAAAAAGCAGAAAAAACACAATAATTCAGTGGCATGTACAACCACATTTGACATTGTTAATTTTAAGTTTTCATTGTCTAAATATCATTCACGACATTGTTAGGGAATTCTTTTGAACTTCAACCTTAAATTCAGTTGCATATGCAATCCTTTTCAAAATTCATTTACTGCTGTTGTTATGAACATACTGCTCCTCATTAGGACCAAACATCTCCAATTTGTTCTCATCTGTCCAAAAGAAGTTGCCTTGGATGTTGTACTGCTTATTCAGATACACTTGTCAAACCAAATCCATATTTCCATGTTAATTTAACCTACAAAAACCCATGGTGACACAGGTGTAACAACCTATGGAACTATGGAGAATGGAACTTCTGTAAATCACAGATCTTAACATTTTTTTTGTCATAAATGGGTTGATTTGGTCTTTGTTCTATTCTCTATAGTTCCTGTGGATTCTGAAATGTAGTTCCTGTATTGTATTTTTGTACTGATAAAGTAGTCTATCTATCTATCTATCTATCTATCTATCTATCTATCTATCTATCT
>CAJRST010000001.1:6383132-6407845 GCA_907169785.1 Menidia menidia
ATCTATCTATCTATCTATCTATCTATCTATCTATCTATCTATCTATCCTGAATGTTATGTCATGCTGAACTTAAAAAAAAATCTGACTTTAAGTTGGTTTAAAATGTCTTTGCGGCCTTCCACTGAAAGATGCGGAACAAAAGTCCCCTCTTTTTTATATCTTTCTCATAGGCATCATGTCAACAACAGAATCCAATCGCTCCAGACCAGCAAACTCTCAAAACCTGATTTTTATTACAGTTGCTCACAACGCTGATCAAATATTCAACTTAAACTGACCCTGCCCACCATCTTAATTCCTAAGAAAAAAGTGAGGGTGGACTTAATGTTTCAAACTTTGCTTTTTGAGTTGACATTTCAAAAGTCTAGAAATAAACGGCTGACACTTGCCTCAGACTTACAGAGGTTGCACTTCTCATGTAACAGCTGTATCTGTCATCATGTTTCATTGATAGTCAGCTTAATTGAGTTGTTCAGTTTCTTTTATATTGCAGAAGAAGCCTTGTGTTTCTCATGTATTATTCTGTATAAGAAAATAGACGTTACGACTAATAAAAGAATGATTTGATATAATCTAGATTAAAAAGACCATTTGTGTGATGTATTCTTGGTTAGATTTGTATCGGGTTGTTTACTGTTACCATTCTTCCCACGTAATGAAATTCAAGAATAATGGATGATTGATCCCAGCCCGTCGTTCAATGAAAAGCAAGACAGCGATTGAGAGACTGATGACTTCACACATTTTCAGTGGAGATCTTAACTTCTTATATTTCAGCGCTCTGTTTTGCTCACAGGCTGAATCCAGTTTCGGGGGTTTTTTTCTATTTGGAACCCGGTTAAAAGCTAGTTTGAGATCTCTTTTGCAAAGTGAGCCGATTGATTGAAACGGGATGAGACTTGGATATTGGATGTAAATCCGTCTTCACACAAGGTTAAAGCCTTCGGTAGTCTGAGGGACAAATTAAGATGATGTGCTACTGTAAAACCTGAAAGAGCGGCTCCGTAACGTGACTATTCTCCGCGCTAACCTTGGATCATCTTATACACCAAAGTCAAAACCCATTTACGATGTGAAACGTAGCATGTGTCATTTTTCTCAGAACTTCCGCCAATGTGGCACGCTGATTGATGATGCATCAAGCTCTGACAGAGAGGGCTTATAAATCTGCCTAAAACCTTTTGCAACATGCTCGCTGTGCATTAGAAATTGGCAGCGACTGTATTAGTCGGGACCAAATATGTCGCGCCCGCCGCTTTTCCGTCGACATCTTTTTACAGAGTAAACAGCATGTGTGCTGCACAGATTGTGCATGGGCTTATTCCACAGTGTCCTGTGTTGCGGCCATTACAGTTTTCGATTAGAAGTACAGGCTCACCACCTGCATTCTCACACCGATGTCTGCAAAAAGCGATGGGAGCATAGCGGCAGCTTCCCAGCACGTTAACGGCTGAAACAAAATGAAGGTGACTGGTAATGGTTATTGTTTTGTCCCTCTCTGCCATTTAATCTCCTTTCGGGGAGCTTCATTAGATGCTGGAAGAGCAAATGGCATGTAGATAAAACTTGATCTGTAAGCCAGGGACACACAGGGACAAGCCAATCTTCATTCACCTTCTGGCCAAAACGACATGAGTGCCGGTCCAATTTTGTGTCACACGAATACTTACCCACTGATCAGATGGATTTTCTTCCCTACTTTATTGCAGATACAAGGACACAGTAATGCCATGAGCCAAATGCCCAAAGGCTCATAGGACCACCAGAAAAGTTTAATATCTCCAGTGGCATATTGTAACAGCATACACATACGTACACATACATTTACTTTTTAGTTTAAAATGTTGATCATTATAGAAAGATGCTTCTCCATTTCAGTGGAGATGCACTAGGCTTTAAAGCCTAGTACAATAAAAAAAAGTGTTTTGTTTGAAGTATGTATTTGTCCAATTGCCAAAATATGTAAATTAATAAACATAAATTGGAATATTCATCATTTATCATTGTGTGATAAATCAAAATGATTGTTGTGTAGTCTTCTGCCCGCTGTTATCAGATACATATCTGATTGTGCAAAACAGGGTTTTGAGCAAAGTTTTTACCATTAAATTATGCAAAAGGTCTCGGATGCAAAACCTTTCAGAAACCAGACGTATCAAATATGATATATGTGGCATTATGGGAATTAATTTAGAGGATAATTTGCTTTTCTATTGCACTATTAACTCATTCGCTGCCAAAGACGTCTATAGACGTCTTTTCAAATCCAACCGCTGACTGCCAAAGACGTCTATAGACGTCTTTTATGTTTTTCAATGCGAGTGGCTTGGGGGACGATCGGCGAAAGTTTTCCCGTAAATATCGGCTTCTAGACAGAGTATGGACTAACAAATGTACCCTCTAGGTAGCTGTGCCACTTTTGATGGGAGATTAGCATAGATTGTAAGCAAATAAAAACAAACGTAATGGTTCGCTATGAGAGAAATGGCGCCGGTGAGACGCACGTCGAAGAAGAACGGAATGAGGTAGAAACAAAATCTTTTTTCCTGATGAAAGAAGAGAGTCTACTCTTTCTTTTGGTGTGTTCGGTGTTTACATAGTCCTAGCACAAACTATTCTGTGGCTCTTGAAAAATCAGTCAAAATTCTCAAAAAACTCTGGCAGTGAGCGACTCTCTGTTCTGAAAATGGCTGGCAGTCAATGAGTTAAAGACAAAGCTAGGACTAAATCCCTTCTATAATCCCTATAATACTACTACTACAGTGGTTCAGAACTTTCTTGGCCAAAACCTTCCATGAATCCAATAAGTAATTATATACGCTCACATATAGGTAAAATATACTTGTCTACTTTGTTTGAAAGTGTCTGTTTAAATGTATCCCCTTCAGTCATTCAGAGCTGCTAACTATTTGTAGATCCCATCCTTTTTTTTAAGGTGTGAAGAGATCCATCAAACTAAAAAAAAAAAAATGGAGTGTTAATTTTTCAGAGTCAAAATATATTAACCTAGATAGAGTATGCACAACTCCATGGAGAGTAATTCACTTTTAATAGTAGAGTTAAAAGTAAGCGTAAAATTGGGTGGGCATTCAATGAAAAATTTAACTCTGCAGACTGATGATTAGTGGTGCCGTTTTTTTTTCTTTTTTTTTTTTCTGTGCTGAGACTTTTATCTCTGCGGTTGGAGCTGGATTACTCTCCAAAGAGTTGCAAATGCGCTGCCTATGTGAACGTAGGATGACTCCAGTCATATTGACACTCCAGTTTTTAATGGGAACCAATAACAGTGGTTATACCAATAAAAAAAATTGCCATCATTTCAGACTGCACCAATTTTCTGTTGTTTTTTTATTTTACACTGCTCCCATTTGGTAAGAGTGAGCTTCAAAAGCTACAATGGTGAAGTAAATCTGCTAAATTTGTGCTTAGCAGGATTGACACACAGCTATTTTTATAGTCTTAGTATCAAACCCCAGTTTGGTTGGTAGAGACTATGTTAGAAAGCCAAAGTATGAATGAGAAACAATGGAGCATGTCGATGAGCACCATCAGTGTCAAGGCCATTTAACCACTCTATTCTTTTATCCTATTCATTTCCAGCTAATAATAATGAGTTTTTTTAAAGTTTAACTGGAAGTCGATTTGTTGGTATTGCTACAGGAAAAGAGTGGGTATCCCCCCAAATGTTTAATTTCCAATTTAATATTTCTACCACCTGATGTATCACAGAATAAGCATAACACAGGCACAGGGCCAACAAAAAGAAAAAATGTCAACACACAAGATCAACTCATGGCTGATGCATTTCTTTCTCAGAGGAGGCAAAAATAATTAATTTGGTTCAGTTCAAAGTGGTGGATGGTTGAGAAGGACAAAAAAGTTTCTATTAGAACCAGATTTTTCTTATGCTCAGATTAAATTGAAGGTTAAACTTATTTTCACAGAGGTGATGATTTAAAAAAAAAAAAAAATGGTCAATACCACTTGACCAAAAAACCCACCATCGTTTATCAACCAGGTCAACTGAGGGGAAAGCTTGTTATTTTCTCTGTAGTAGTTACATACTACTAAGGAACACAGTCAGGGTTTCTTCCATCTTTAAAAATTTTGGTTATGTCACATATTTCTTGGAAATCAAACCAGTTGGTGAGTTAATTCTCTCCAAACCAAAGTGACGCACACAGAGGCTGTGGAAAAAAAAAACGCAATCCACAGATAGGAAGCTGTAAACTAATATAATATCGCACTGCCGACAAGACTCGGGCCAAAACCGGACAGGAAGCGCGACGGGCTTGTTCAAATCCAATCTCTACTTGTATCAAAGCCAGGAGCGGCACCTCGAATATAAATGAAACCTTGCCAATCTACCCATCCCCCTTATTCTAAATCATTCACCGTCTGCGGCGATAGGGGAAGGTGGCTGTCTGACATTAGGCTCCGGGGGAGGTGTGGAAATGTTGGATTGTTAGAAAAGGGACGCTGAGGAAGAGGAAGGTGCGGAGGAAGACGGAGATGGCTGCGGCTCTGGCTACGGGGGATATCAGGCCGAGCAGATTGTGTGGTCTGAGTAGCTATTAAAAGTGACAGGACGGAGGCCTTGGAGTTGGTGAGCTGCCTGATTACACCTCTCCTCCCCAAGTCTCCCTATTGACTGTGGTTAGGATGTAGCTTTCCATTTCCTGCCGAAATAAATTAAAAGTCAGAAGTAATTTGCCTGATGAGGAGGGGGGGGGGGTTGTTTCGGGGAGGTGGTTGCAGGTGTATTCTCATCCTTTTTCTTTTTTAGATATTTTTTTCTCTCCTCTCGCCGCGTGTGTGTTTGCGTGCGTGCAATGCGTCCACGTGTGCGCGTACCTTTTAAAGTTTCCAAATAAGAATTCTGGCCCCAGTCTGGAAATCAATTGAACCCTTGGCTCTTTGATAAGGAAAGGGCTTATTTTCAGCCTGTGACAGTTTTGTGGCAGGAAGGTGGAAAAAAAAAAAAAAAGAAAAAAGTAGGGATTTGATTAAAGGGGAGATAGTGAGAGATTGAGGTCTTGTTCTTGCCATAGTAAAGATCAAGGCATGCAATCATGTCTGCTACAATGCTGGCTCTACCGCTGTGCCTCTTTCCCTCATTGCCTCGCTCTCTGTCTCAGACACACAACCACGCATTGTACCTTACACATCCTATTTTTTTTATTTTTTAGAGGCATTTGATAAGAAAGAGAACTGATCTTCTCCGTCCAAGATTCCTAGCTGGACGTGCAAATATCCCTGTTGGCTACACCTTGCTCCAGAAAATTCTGAAAAAAGTCATATATCCTGTTCCCGTTCACAAACCCTGCTTTTTTTCACAACCCCTTCGGAAGCAAACGGTGCCGCCTACGCGGATGTGATTTTTTTTTTGGGTAGTTTTGGGATAGATGCTTAGAGAGCACTTAAGTGAGGGGCAGAATGTGAATATTGTGATGTTAAACCGTTGAACTGCGACGCTTTCAACACTTAGCTGCATGACAGTGATGGCTGTATGTGGGTAGACTACTGCCACCGGGATAAATAGTGCATGATGCCACAAACAGTGACAAAAAAAAGAAAAACATTGCAAGTCGAGCTCTGTGAAAGTGTATTAAAGAGAGACTTGAAGTGTCACTCAGCATTTTGAATTGAATTATGTGAGAGATAAAGCTGGTATAATTCTAAAACAGGTCAGCCCTTGAGGGAGTTGTTTTGCTAATATAATTAAATGCCTACAAAGCCTTTTGTTCTTTATTATTACGCTACTTCTCAAAGCAAGAACCTCTGCAAAAAAATATGAGAGGAATTATTGAGTCACCTCTAATTTCTGGAAATTTAGCCTCCAAAGGGAACAACTTTCTTGGGATTACTTACTGTGGCGTCGAGCGACCATTTTCTAGGATTTTTTGGGGACAGTTCTACAAACACTGCCTTTTTTAAAATCATCTTCAATCCAGTCATTGAGTCTTGCCATTTTTAAAGGTTCAGGGCGATTAGTTAAAATCCAAAGAACAAATTCCTTAATTATTTTCTCCGATATTCTAAGCATTTAAACCTTCACCTCAACATCTTCTGTGTCCAAGCCCTCAGCAGATATGATATCCACTGAAGGGGGGCTGTTTTTAAGGATAGGAGAATAAGAAAAGAGGGCTTGGCTATGCCAATTGACTCTAGAACTGGACAATGGCCCCACCTCAATATCATTAGCAGAATCATCTTTAAAGAAAACAAAACAAAAAGCAGTCAACAGCCCAAGAAGAGCTTTGCGATGTCCTTCGAGATGCCTGGAGAACTATTTGTGAGGGACTACTTAAAGAAATTGGACCAGAGCCCTGGCTGTGTTGAAGAATGACGGCGCCCGTGGCAAACTTTCTGGCTCAGAATTCCTTTTCCATCAGTTGTAGACGCTCATTTCACTTGTGTCCTGCCAATTATGCAGATCAGAAATATGACTCAAGACTTACACACAATAAACCAAACAAGTTTTCCAGTTTAGTTTTATTTGAAAACAGTTGTGACCGAACAACACTGGGAATTTGAAGCTATCCGCAGATCAAGACCAGTGAAATGTTCCACATCACCCTATTTTTGGACATCGAATCTATCCTAACAATCTGCAAAGGTAAAAGAAAAGATCCACACGGGGAATATGGGGGTGCCCTAAGTGTGCGCTTGTATCCTATGAGAGGCCCAAATTCAACATATATCAGGTGCAATGTGACCAAATAGCAGATGACTCAGTGTTGCACCATGTTTAGACGCTTGGCTTGACAAATTCAAATGGCAGACAGCCACTGATCATGCCAACCTCCACTGCACTGCCCCCACCCCCCCACCCACCCCCCATCAGAAACCCATCCACTCATGAGCAAACACAGATAAAGACACACACACTCGTCTGTTGTGAGCCAGTCTGGGAGAGAGAAGAGGCCTCGCTTGAAGTGCTTTGCAGTCGAGGCGACAGCATAAATACCCAGAGGAGGGAGAAAGGGAAGAGGCGACCAGGGGGATTCGGAAGATGAAGGAGCAAAAGCATTCGGGCGCTTTTTACCTTTGTTAATTTTAGATGTGGTTTATTCCTCTCATTTAAGCACGCGAGAATGGCACTCATTGTTTTATTCTGCCATGGACGTCTCCCTCCTCACCGGTGACAAAGCCAAGTTCATTCGACTTTGATTGTGGCTCCAGTGATCCTAGTTTGAAGACAACAAACCAGTCCAGTGTTTTTTAAAATTTTTATACCAGAAAGAGAGAAACAAAAACAGGGTTCAGAGGACTGATTATTAGTCTCAGATAGATTTTTAAAGTTTTAAGTTGATATTTTGAGTTTATAAACAAAATTCAAGAAAAATGTCTAATTAATTCACTTAAAAAAACATCAAGTCATATTATACATAAACAAAATGTTAAGAGTTTTGACTGATATGACTCATGACGCTTGTCTGTGACCATTAGATTCGACTGAACGGCGCACTAAAAGAGTAAGATAATGCAATATATACAAGTAAGAGATTATTTAAACAACACAGGATAATCTGACACCTCTTTTGAAAACTACCAAAAAGAAAAAAACTGAAAAAAACAGAACTAAACAAAATGCAGTAAAAAAAAAAATTGAAATAAATAAATAAATGAAGTGAGCTTCTATTAGAGATTTACTTTGATCTTTGGGAAAGTATTTGATCTCACATCATACCTGGCAGGTTGAATGTCAGTCACAGTTTGTTTGGCAGCTCAGATTGGATACAGCGAAGGAGTCAGGTTAGTCTAATTTGTGAAGTTGTTCCATTTACTCTGAAAACTAAAAACACTCAAAAGGGAACAGAACAACAACAGGGATATCATCCCCCCACCCCTGATGTCTATAGTAAGCATCCAACTATTCTTACTCATATTATCTAAACGCATATCAAAAGCAGTGATGGATCCTACCGAGTAATCATATTAATGATGAAGTCTCTTCTAAGCTTTCACCTATCACATTTTCCTGTTTGTATATCTCAAAACACCTCACCTCCTCTCCTCATTTCTTAATCAATGTCAACACAGATGGCAATGTATGAGGTCAAGAAGGAACACAAGGAGAGAGGAGTAAAATGAATAGGCATTAACTAAACGAGGCATCTACTCATTTAGTTTAAATGAATAGATGGATTTAGTTGGTGACATGACTTTAAAAAAAATCTTCAATATTTGTGGAATCTCCATGCGTGTGAATCCCAGAAACTGATAAATCTTCCAAACGGTTTTAGCCCTAATACTCAAAGAGCTCAACACTGTGGGAATTTAAATGAAAACATACAGTTTCCGGTGTTTCCTTCTGTGTCTTTGCCAACTACCTGTTCCTCTGTCTTCCGGGCTAGCATGTCCTTGTCCACATGGACATGCTGGCTTATGTTAGCTTTGTGGGTACTGAGTGGGCATGGGCTTGAACTGGGCACATTTTGGAGGTGCCATGTGGTTTCAGTTACATGTTAAGCCTATGTGGGCTGGTTTTATGAGCCCCGTAAGGAATATAAGTGGGCTAAGTGGACATGATCTTGAACTGGGCAAATTTTTTAGGTCCGTTGTGGCTTCAGTTACATGGGCCCCACATGTGATGCACACATAGACTGGTTAAACCGGTCCCATAAAGTATATACAGTATGTGGGCTAAGTCAGTCTAGGCTGGAAATGGGTAAAATGGGCATGGTATGGAACTGGGTGAGACCATGTGGGGCCCATTTGAGATCCAGTCGTATCCTTCTTTGTGCCCACGTGTGCAAAGATATGGGGCCTACATGGTCAGTCATAACCTTATTGAAACCCATATGGGCAAACACAGGTGAGGCCACCAGGGAAACTGCAAACAAACCCACTTGGGACTTTTATCTACAGCCAAAATGTCAACTTTATGGGCCCCGCACGGACATGCTGAGTGGGTTAAGTGTTGTTTTTGTTTTATTGTGTTCAGCTCTGCTCTTCTCACCTGGATCTTTATCATCATTTGCTTTTTTCCAACTCTCTCAGATCCTGTGCTATTGTCGCTTGCCTTCTTTTTCCCTTCATGTCATTTGAGAACGCCTGCAACAAGGAATCAACAGCGGGTAATTCATTGCCAAAACTGAGAAAATTAGAGCTTCTGTGCACCCATCCTAGTCCATTTCCAGGTGTGCTTGTTGGTTTCAAGTGTTCTTGCTAGGTTCTAGGTTTTGGGTTATTGCTTTTCTCAAGATTAATTGTAGTTTTTATGTCTTTTACGACAAACCTCAGTTTTATTAAGGTTGTTGGTTTCCCTATTTTTTTTCCCGGCCTGAACTAAACCAGGGGTTTCAAACTGTGGTCCTCTTGGCCTGCTCTCCTACAGGTTTTCCTGTTTCAGCAAAGCTTAACAATGTCTTGAAAAAATCTCTGTCTCCCCCCCGTTGCAACGCTGGCAAAATCACTGTAAATCACTGACTTGTGTCACTTTTAAGACACCTGAGAAACAATAAGTAGCTTTTTTTCCCTTTTTGAATACAATTCTGTAAATGTTTTTCACTTTTGTAACACTGAACCTTTTTGTTTCTCAATGTAGTCCAGATGGTGGAAACTAATGCCTTTTGTCTTTTTTTGCGCGGCGATTGCGCATTTGAATTTTAAATCGCGCCGCAAATTTTCTTTTTGCCAATTTTCACTCGGCCAGAGCGAGAGCGAGGAAGGAGGTGGGAAAAAGCGACAGAAGAGCGGCAGAAAGAGAGATGGCGAGACAAGGAGAGAAGAAAGAGAACCGCGTGCCAGAGGGAGTCTATCTCCTCTCTTCAGCGGGAGCTGTCAGCCGGTGCCGTCAGAGTGGCTATAAACAAAAAAATGTTTCCCCCCCCCTTAACAAGCTCAACAGGACCTTCAGTGGGGGAGACGACACAGAAAATGCTTACTCTCCAGGGGTGACAGTCACTGTCTGCCATCAATCAGTCAGACTCGCTGCGCTACACCCGCAGACAATGCCTCGACAAGGGCACCACTCAGATTCATCACAGAGGTGAAAAAAAACCCCAACAAAAAGGCCATGATGAAATACACACATCAGCACTGCAAGTCGTTTTAATTTCACCGTGCGGAGTTGCGGAGGGGAAAATGATGCCGCAGGAAAAATTGCAGTGACATCATTTAGATTAGAAAAAGGAGCCACATATTGAAAAGAGTTTTCTTTTTCTTTTTTTTTTGTCTTTTAGGTGGAATCAGAATGGCACGTGTTAACTGGGTTACCCCCTGTCAGCGAGCATGGGTCGGTTCAGGATTTTTCTAACTGCAAACATGCACCTACACACAGAGTGGTGTCGACACCGCATGCTTTGAAGCCCCCTGTCAGGGGTTTTGAAACGATGCTCTCTGTCATAGAAATCATTCGAAACACCTCTTTCGGAATGTCACAGGCCCTGTTTTGGGGGGCTTTGATCAAAGGCAACAATGTCAATTTTCAGGAGGAACTGCTGTGTAGTAACGTATGATGAAACTGTCAGAAAGTTGTTTCAACTCGCTCTTCCGTGCGTCTTGAAATAGTCATCAGATTACCGCCTCCGCACACGCGCCGCCGTTTGTGTTTTGTACATTTTTGTTCGGCGTGGTTTACATGCGTTGTCAGGAAAAAAAAAAAAAAAAAAGGTTAACATTTGTCTGATAATACATTTGATATTACCGGGGATAATTTATACACTCAGAGGGCGGTTACTTCCTCTGATAAATGCTTGTTCTGATATTTGTCAAGATACTTTCCACTTCTGTTGCAAAACTCATATGAACATGATGGGTGCAACATGTCTTGTAACTTGCAGTTAAAAAAGAGACCCAATTACGCCGGAAAAATGATTCGAATCTCCGAGTTATCTCTCCTGTCTTGAAGCAGTTTTCTTATTTTTTCTTTTTTTTTTTTTAGTCCTGAAGCCATGATGATGCTTTCTTTCTAGATGAGCTCATCCTTTATCACAAATGGATCCGATACTTAACTGTTTCATAGACACTTTTGTCATCTTTATCTCACCAAAGCACATGGTCACGGAGCTTATTTCAGACATTATGTGGCTTTTACTTGTGTACATTTGCATATGTTTGCGCAAATAAGTTTATTTTTTCTGTCAAAGAGATCAGATTTGTTTGCGTCATCGGTCCTAGATTTGCGTCACAGCCCACGTGAGTTTCTTTTTCTTTTTGCGGAGCTTAATATTGTCGTGCTATCTTCCCTTTATATCGAACATTATCATTCTGCCGTTATTTGAACGTGTCTAGATACAACAGGAGATGATGTCTTTAATTGCATCCTGTTTAATGTGGCTTCTATCTTAATTTCACAAGGTCTGGTTTCTTTCCGCCCGTGCATCACTGCTGCCTACTGCTCTTGAGCGATGACCGAAGTAAAAACACAATAACTAACTTGCTGATAAAGCAGCCTCGAGCACTTTCAGCCCGTGGTTCTTTTCTATCCAATTAATGCCTTGAAATGTTTAGGGTCACAAGATGACATAAAAGCTGCTTGGAGCCTCGCTTTCCCTCCGGAAAGCCTCCCTGGAGGACCTAGCCAGAGCCAGATCCAGCTGAGGTCTGAGGATCTGCTACCTTGCTGCCGAATAGTGAAATATTTTTCAAAAAGCGTGATGGCCGATCTCTATGCATCAGCGTTGGGCTGTTACCCCCTTCAGAGACTGGTTGTGGGGTTGTCGCGCTTCCTGATAAATTGCAAGACGATATTGGAAAGAAATTGGAGAGCCACAAATTGAACAAATGAGTGTAATCTTGAAATGCACACAAGCAAAAAGATCACAGGGCCATGCTTTGGTCAGTTGATACAGTCAGGATTTTGTGATGAATGCAAGCACAGAAAAAAGCTCTTATATAAGACAAATGAGAGAGTATTTGAGTGGCCTGACAAAAGAGATAACTAAATGGAATATAGCAAAGGAAAACTAATAACTAAAAACACTATCATACCCAAAACTTAGAATCAGGAGACAGGTGTTATCTGGAACCAATGGAGAATACTAAGACAACTGAGAGATGAAAGAAGATTAAACTAAAGTACCAGAAATTTGACAGGAACTGAACCAAGATACCAAAAAGTATGTGAACAAAGACACTAATAATTGCTAATCAGACTAAAGAAGAACTAATAATAAAATAAGAACGCACAAACCATCAGATTCTGAGAATTTACCTCATGAAATCACACATTCTGATCAAATGTTTCAAATGTTGCCCTGTTTTCAGCTAATTTGATTTGTTTGTTCAACATTCCTTTACAGGTTATATATGCCTTTCCATTTAGCTGTATTGTATATCAAGGCCCTTACTTTTTATTCTCCCTCTGTCAGAGGAAAAACAATTCTACACTGTAACAAGGCTGCAAACCTAAAATGGCCCCACCCTTGCACAAAGACACACACACACCTTCACATTTTATGAGGTCATCTGAAAGAACAGCTGAAAAACAATTTACGACATAGATTGCGGATATCTCATTTGCGCAAATGGATCGCACATTACGATGCACAACTGGGGAACACGTGAGCGAGTTTATCAACCGTGGATGTACATCCGTGGATGTGCCGATCAATGTCTTTATGTCTCGGTTGTTATGATCGCTAACCAGAGACATTGAAACCTTTCTGAATTACAATCTCTGCCCGTTCATTAAGTTGTCACCCTGTGCTGCACTTCTTTACGCTCCTCGCTCAACTGGGTCCCATCCGGCCAGCAGGATGTGAAGGAAAATACACCACAATTAAGCACAGTCCTCAGCTGGACTTTAATTAAGTTGACACAGATTTAGCAGAAGCGGCTTGTCAGGGATAAAAGACTGTTTATGGAGCTCAGGATCTTGTCAAAGAACAGGTTGGCATGTCAATCCGAAAAACCTTCGGCCAGACTCCAAGCAAGACATTTCTGAAAGGATTGTGTGCACGACAAAAAACAGGCTCCTTAAAAAAAGAATGGCCATATTGGAAAAGTAGACATTAAATGTAATCGTTACTTCCTGAAAACAAAATGACACCTTATTTTCACGGTGACTGGGTCGCTGACAGACAGTGGTTAGGACTCAAATGCCACCTTCTACAATATTGCTTTTTCAACCATTAAATTGTCGATGAGCCATTGCTTTGTTTGTGCATTACAGAACCTACCTTGTACTATTAAGCAAGTTGTGAATAAGAGTTTTAAACTTTCTCTGTTATGCTATGTAGTTGACAGGAGTGTGGATGTACAGTGCGGTTTAATGTTTTAACAATGGATTGTGGTTTATTTAACTCCTCCTTCTCTTTGTCCAGGGAAAATAATTTCAGAAGCACAGTAAAAAATCAATGTGGTCTTTTCCAAAACTAAGAGAGAGCGTTTCTTAACTTCCATTCACCGCAATCTTCTTTTTCTGACAGTTAACAGTGAAGAAAGAGACATTTTCCCATCTGCTACAGTGGGTTTGTTTTTTCTACCTCTACCTACAGCACATGCTGTGCTCTTCCTGTGATTCATTCTGGTTGTCCACTCGTAGGAAGAGTAACATCTGCACTGAATGTTCTCCGTTTTTTTGTTGCGTCTTAGATTGCAAGGCATCCTCATCTCTAAAAATGCTTATCAAAAAACAAAATGCAATACTGACATTGTTCACTTTTATGCCACTTTTTGCTCTCAAAAGTTTGGAGCAAGGCTTAGATAAGCTAAATCCAAATTTTATGATTTTTAAAAAGCAATGGTAAATCTCAGTCTTTATTCCACATTAGGTTTTAGTACAAAGCTGGTTTTATGCTTTAATGTATTCAAGCACAAAATGGTATTGATCAATATTGAGTGAAACCCCCTTTAAATAAAAAAAAAGTACTGGATTTTTAGCTTGTACAAAAAACAGAGGGAAAAGAGATATAAAGTTAAGAGAGGTGTTAGCAGCAGTCTGATTTTTGATGGTTGATGCTGCCAAATTAGATGATATGGCTTTTTTGTTTCCTTTTTTTCTTTTAGCTAAAAACAACATAATGAATAAAGTTCAGTATCAAAATTATTTTGATGCTGACTAAGAACATTTTAAAAGTCTCAAACAAAGTGTGGCATAAAGGAAAGGCTTCAATATGATGTGTTTTAAGCAAAGTCCAAGAGGGACGTTTCCTCACATCTTACTTGATAGACATTTGGCCATCTGAGTCTATAGATCCAGACACTTAATGTGTCTGATATTGGGTTCCATGGAATATAATCCTTGGACCAGCTGACAAGGCAGTAAATCTGAACATGGGATGGCACCATCAACAGGCATAATTTCTAAACACATTCATCTCTTCAATACAGCAGTCGATAGTATAATAAGAGGGCTAGAGAGGCTAAATTAATGGCAGGAAATGTAACACCGGGCTACTCAAATCCAGTACAGTCAGCAGGAATTGATGCCACTGATGCCAAATTCATACCTCTTTAGTCTTTCACTGTTGGGAAGTGAAATGCTCTTAGTTTAAGTGATGCTAACATTCAACACATGATCCTTGTGAATGCTTGTGATTAAGTAACAAAAAAGTTCTGGTTATCATTCCAGTATTTTGCATGTATGCATGTATATATGCATGAATTCATGCATACATGCATGAATTCGTCTGTTTTTCTCTTTGAAAGAGGTATACATTATGCTTTTTTTCAGCATAGAAGTATTATGATGAAAATGGAAAAATCTCAGAGTAATCCCAGGGCATATTCTATTCACTCGCCTGATCGAGACGTTTAAGGGAAATGTTGTTACCCACTTATTTCAGCAATGCCTTCAAATCGTATGTGAGCTGATTTAATAAAAGTAACCTGTTTTTTGTCTGTATTAAAAACAAAATATTTGAGTTAGATTGTTGATTTTATGTAGCTGGTTGCATACATGTCACATAAGTATCTGTATAGCGTTGACTTATTTTCACCAGCAAAACTCAGTTGCAGGGAAAAAGTATTGCATTCCTTTACAGAGATAAAAGGTACAATTCATGTCCACCAATATGAAGATTTATACAATGTTTTAAGATGATTCGCCACAAAAAGGTTGCACCAACCCCTCTATTCATACCCCTATTGAAGCTTTCTGGAAAGCTATCAAGCAGAGCTACTAACTCATCTAGTTGTGAAACTTTAGATTTTTAACAAACATTAAAAAGACTTATTTTAAGAACATCTTTCAACGGGTGTACCCTGTAGGCAGAAACAACTAATAATTATCATTTTTCAATGATTAAAGATGCAAAGGCATTGTTTTTCTCCTTCTTTTATATGTACAAGTTTCTCTATATTGGCTGGTTTCACCAACATGTTACATATATGTTGGAATAATAAATGACACGACCCAACTTCCTAATCAGCTTTCATCATCGTTGCTTACATATTTCTCTCTCTCTCTTTCCTTGTTTGCTCTATGCTGAATAGTAATGTTGATTAGATTGCAAACTGCAATATATAATTTGCGTGAAAAACTGAAAGGAATTGCACTGATTTCCCCAGTATATTATCGCCAAGCTTGACCATTCATGTGACTGAAACGTGTGCACCAGAGGAGGACTGAAATGTTCCAAAGATGATCCGGATGTGAGAACATAAATGCAGTGCATCAGCAAAAAAATCGGGGGCATTTATTGTTTGTATCTGTGTGTGTATGTGTGTGCGGACCAATGTCCTGCATGTGATTTCCTCTTTTCTACTGACCGGTCGGCAGCTTTATGCAGACTTCTCGCCGTCGCACACATGTTCAGACACATGCGGTGTTGGTATCAACACGAGGAGCACTTTTTGCAATTTCTCCAGCATGTTGTAAAGAAAACAGAGTATTCCACAGTTTAATTTCGGGATCATGCACCATCTCCTGTGCACTCCAGACAGATCCTCAACAGCACTGCCTCCTACACATTTTCCCCGCTGTGAGAAGTGCATCTCCGGCAGAAAGCCTCCAGCTGCGAGGAACATGTGCTAAAAGCAACTGCAATAAATAAATAAATAAACAGATGAAATGATATAAAGCCCCGGCTGAATTTCTCACACATTCGCCTGGAAATCTGGATCGAATGTGAGGAGAGCTCACATGTCATTTCATGCAACGCGCATTCAATTATTCAATAAGTCTCCAATGTAGTGTTTCGGGAGTCACATTAAAAAAGGCAGAATGTCGGTCCAAAACAACTTGTGTCAATAATGACACTATAATGGTTAGAATAAATGGAGAGTGTGAAGTTTTATTTGAAACATTTATGTGACAGCACATTTGGGTTTCATTCACGAGTTGTGTTTTTCATGTGAATTGACTCATTCCAAATCAAACTTGTACAAACATCTAATTGAGTGAGCATGTGTAACATAAGAGACAGGGTGTTCTCTTTTCTTATTCAGCAGAATAAGCCAATATCAACGTGCACAAAAGCAAAAAAAAAAAAAGTCAGGAATAACACCAACACCCACAGTGCAAAGAATGAGTTTACATTGAGAATATAGTACGCCTCTGGAATAATGCATGTTAACTGTGATATATCCCCCAATTAGGCATTGCAGAAATTTACATAAAGGGGAAAAAAAACAAAAAAAAACAACAACTTCAATTAGCAACATGAGCAATGACTGTTGGCATTTGATTGCGGGAGGGAAATACACGGGACAATAAATATAATTTACAAGATGTTTAATTTTGCGTTGAGAAAATTGAATCCACCGGCAGCCTGAGATGTGCTGCGTGTTTGTGGGAGGACACCGTGGTTGTTGATTGATTGGAGGAAACTAATCTGTATTTTGTTTTTGCCCCGCATAACCCAGCCGATAACTCTTGGATGGAGTCGAAGTGAGGAGAGCTGTGGCTGCTGTGAAAAGAGGCGCACAGGAAGAATTCCTCTATGTAATTTCGTACCCGTCCAACCCAATCAAGGCTAGCCCCGTGGTACGCGTATCCCCGTGGAATTTAGAGATTTATCATCTTTTATCCTCCACGGTTGGCCGTGTCCCAGTGTACGAGGAAATAATTTTAATTTCTCCTCTTGATGAGCTTCTACTCATGGGCAATTATCTCAGCACAATAGATGGTACCTTCGTGAACAATTCGACTGCTACTGCTTTCCACGGGCAGGCGTGGAGAGAAAGAAGGGGGAAGAAAAACAGCTTACGAACCTCCCATTGCCAATAGAGCACTGACTAATTTGCGTTATTACAAAACATAATGGCGTCTGAGTTACAATGACAATGCACAAACGTATGGATTGTGTCTGGTCGTTTTTTTGTCGATGGGGGCAGTAATAACGATCATAAGCACGGGCTTCGATAAATAACAGAAAAGCCTCGGACCACTTCACCCAAAACAAACCTGTCACTGACTGTGCTCTATTTCAGAGAACAAAGGTTGCACAGACATCAGATCACAAGGGAAAGAAGGCAAAGAAATGTGGTAATCATACACTAATAAATAAAGAAGAGCAAAAGAAAATTGCCATCTCTGTGGGCTCCTTCCGTACAACGTGACTTATTATACATCAGAGAAACTCAATCAATGTTAACGATTGCTTCAGAGTTCACAACATAGCTGAATTACAGAAGGAAAGCACACATATTTGTCATATTTGATGCTGCTGTTCTCTGTACTGCCCAACACATAACTTTTCAGGGCAACAAACCCTCAGTTATCAAGCGTGTCAAAGATCTGGTGTTGACTTCATCTGGACCCTTATATGTTTGCATCTTTTCTCTCATTCATAAGTTGACTAGTTGTTCTGGCAAGTGAATAATCACATATTCACCATGCAAGTAGGAGTAATCGTATCATGCAGCGACTTGTATGCATTTATGCTACCACAGCTAAATCCACACAATGTTAAATGCAATTGTGGTTAACACATAGACCCATTGTTTCCAGAGTCACTGTGTTTCTTTTGATATCCCACTATCAAGGTTTGATATTTTGTGCATAAAGATGTTATTTTGTACGTAAATCTAATATATCATTAAAAAAGAACAATGACCACGGATGAGTTATGTGGGAGGACATTACAGGTTGCGTTTTGTTCCAAAGAGTGACTTAACTTATGACTGAGACGATATTGGGACTTCTTCCCCTTTGTGCCCAATCAAACAAGTTCTTGTAAGCAAATTCATTGATAATTGAGATACAGTAGCTCACAAGCATGGAATGCTTACATCGACCGAAGCAAAACACCTTTTAGCCCAAAGCTCTGACTGTACTTTCCACATAAAAGATGAGTAAAGCCACTATTACTGTATACCCCCACATTGACATTGATTTTTTTTTTACACAGTGGCCCACTTTTACCTGTTCACACAGCACTTCTTTGTTTATGCAACTTCCTTTTCTGCCAAATAAGTGTTTTTTTTTTCAATCTATCATGCAGACTCTCTATTAATGGTACAATGGAGGCAACATAGGGATCTGTGCCTTGCCCAAGGATACTTTGATATGCTGACTTGAGTAGCCAGGGATCAAACCACCAACCCTCTGGGTGGCAGATAAGTGTTCTACTTCCTGAGACACAGCTACCCAGAGAAAACACACTGGGGACGGCTCAGGCTGAGAACCCGAAAATGAAATGCACATCCAACGAAAAAGCAACAAAAGTTCGTAAAGTATCCCCTCTTGATAATGCATAGCCTTAAAGGTCCATCTTACGATAAAAAAAACAAAATTGAATAAAAAAGAGCACATGGCTTTCAACCTAAAATAAAGAAAAACCAAAACTGAAAGTTAAACTCAACTTGCAGCCTGGGATACGACTCAAGAACAGTACTGTGTCAACAAAGCCACTTTCAACAACTAACAGGGTTTACTTTTTCAGACTTCTTTTGCATTTCTCTAGAAGAAATTACAAGCACAACGTGAACAAACACACAGCTGCATTAACCTGTACAACATGAACACTGGACCACACAAACAACAACAGACACAGGCATTAGAAACCTATTTACTGATGTGTTGGTGCCCAAATAAATTAAGATAAATTACCCCCCCAAAGAAAGGAGTGTGGTGTCATTTCAGTCTTTTTGCATTTATCATTGAGTAAAAAATTGTGATAGAGTCCCCATCAATTAAGGAAGTGCATCACTGATTTATATGTAATTTTGAAGATCACAATATTGTTGCCTGGCTCCTGTAAATAGATGTTCTGCTTTAAAAATGTCACGTTTTGCCTGATTAATCTGAAAGATGGGCTGGAAAAGAGATTGGTCAAACGCATCGTCCCAATTGTTGTGGTTACAAGGCAATAGATTTCCAGCAGTGTAGATCTTTCTCAGAACAGGTCAGTTTTTTTTAAAGTATGTAATGCTGAACATTTTGAACTATTTAAACTGCCTGTAAAACCCCCAGTATGAGAATAGTATATTCAACCTCATATTAACTGCCTCTTTTGGATGTCTAGTGTGCCACATTTAAGCTGTGGATCCTTTCACCTTATAATTTGCATGTGTCCTCTACTTCCTGATTTACAGCTGTCCCAGATCTCATAATTCGGATTATAGAGCACGCTCCAAAGCCACGCTGCCAAAGGACTGTGACACCTGTGTGAGTTCCATGTCTGCCTTCCAGGTGTTGTTCTATAAAAAGTTGTATTTTTGATTTATAGAGCCATTATAGACTGATCCGGGGACACTGGTTTGATGTCAAAGGAGCATATCATTATCCCGCTGTATGACAAAGCAGTTTGCCAAAGGGGACTGCAATTACATCGTTGTCTGTTTTTCAGTTGACTCCCGCCATGGGAATTACTGGTAATCATCCATGTAATGCGGTGCCACTCAGTTTCTGACAGCTGAGTGAAACCACAGTATTGTAGTTTTGTCCTTTCGATGTAAAATCAAATCTGAAAATCCCCATCTGTTGCCACAGTTCGACATGCTCGACATTTTCTCTGTGACATCTATAGTGTTAGGAGTAAAAAAAACAACAACAAGCAAGATAATAAAACCTAGATACTGTGGAAATTATTTTGGAAACGTCCCATTACGCCTGATCAATCAACAGTCACAATCAATTTTCTTCACTTTGGACATGCTGTCCGATTCGGGCTTTGAGTTGCCCACAATTGCATAAACATACAATGACTGTCTTATTCACACTCACTCTGTAACTTCACAATTTCTCTCCAAACCCACTCATCAGAAAAATTAGTTGCTGATGAAAAAAAGAAGAAGGACTTCACACTTTGTGCTTCAAGCTACATCAATGTAGTAATAATCAATGCAATTGCAATAGTAACCTTAGCGTGATAGCTACGAGCTTGTTAGTTGATGCTAACAACACCATGGTGTTTCTTCCCGGGTCATGATTGACCTTTATCGTTTCTGTTTTGCCATCGGAAAGACGTGTGATAGGTTTGGCAGGAGATTTTATACCGTATGGCCTTCCTGCCCTTCCTGCCCCCGATTACCCCATGTTGTTACTAATATCAGCAACAGAGTGATAATCATTCAATCTGAGAGCATTTGTGTATAAGCAGAGGGTACCCTGCCTATTCATTGCAGGCTAGTCCTTGTCACATGTTCCTGTTAATCAATTAAAGTTTAAAGAATCTCTCTGAAAAAGTGAATATCTTACAGTTAAAGGCATCAGTGGGTGTTTGATGTGTTACTCCGACAATAATCTTAGTGTGACCCGAAACTAAAGCAAGGTAATCTGACAATACTGATGTTTTTTACATTTTTTTTTGTTTAAAGGACCTCAGTAGAGTGTGTCGCCAACTAATATTACCTACTGGAAAGTTGACGCAATGCTACAAAGTGATAAGTAATACGTACATTGCTGTTGTTTTTGTGGAAATTTAAACCTCTTAGTCAGACTAGCTCAAAACCCTTTACAAATGCAACCATTTTTGGTGTAAAGAAGCTTGTTTTACAGACACTGTGTCACCAAAGCCTTGCGCATACAGGCTTTGGTTGCAAAAGGTAGGAAAGGAAGGAAAGGAATACTCTGGTTTCATATTTCCTCAACTTACAGTATATAGTGTCTTGGGGTGTCGTCTTTGTGGAATACACGTTAAGGAAAAAAGCCAAGCTGGTGCTTGCGTCTGCACTGACACTTCATATAATTCAATAGTTTGGCGTCTACGCTCCGCGTTCTTTGCAACAACGCGCATCGTGAAATAGATACGAAGCCCACATAAATGTATGTTGTCCTGTAAATATTTAAACATGGTTTTCAGCAGTTGTGGTCTGCTATTACAGAGGTAGTCTCAGTTTCACAGTTCAACAGCACACAGCCGTTTTCTGAAAAAATTCCAATATTGCCTCAGCCTATGTAATGCAGGAAAGGTCATAAAGGCCAGTTGGGAAGTTCACTGTTTGACTTACAGGGGGCTCCCGCCTTGAGGAGAAGTGAGAGTGAGCTAGATTAATAAATAAGGGTGAAAAAGGGTGAACAGTGCTTGTGGGACTCCACTGGATATTGCTGAGGACCCTGCACACCTGCCCCCATTGTCAAGCACCAGGATACATGTTGCTTGGCATTTTACATCCAATTCTCTATTTCATCATACAGTAGATGTTGGAGTGGAGGGAAAGTATAAAAAAATGAATAAAATGTCATCCGCAGGTGGTCATCGGGGTACTCAGTCACCGACTTTTCCAAATTAAACAGTTAGGATTCAAAAGTCGCTCACCTCTCTATAGTTTAACCAAAAGTAAAACATTTGGATGCATAAAAGCGAGCATCAATTTCAAGTAATACACTGGTAAAAAATGAATAATGTTGGTGGCCAAGGCAGGTGATATAAAATATCTGGTATATCAAGTTGTGCACTTCAGGGAAAGACATGTTCATACCCAATATTCATTCAAAGAGTTTCACATCATTAAGAAAAATCAATAATCCAAACCTTTGACTGTAATTGTTCTTCACTTGGTTATTATTTATTACACATCTTACTAATGTCTCTTAATTGCATTTGTTACAAAAATTGCTGCCATTTCAGCTGCATCTCAACCATCTTAAAACTAAAGAGTTCCTCCAGCAGAATTTTTTGGAATAATGCAGGTGATGTCCATTTCCATTATAATACCACATTTTCTTTGCTTGCATTATGATGAACTACGGCTCAAAATACAGAGAACTTTTGAAGCCCTCGTTTGATAAATAAATAGATTTTAAAAAACAGGACCTTAACTCTTAGAATTGGGATTTCTGCTATGCTTCTGCTGAACACCACCGACACACCAATAGTCTCACAGATGTTAAGGTCAGCAGGTCTTTATGTTCGAAAGGATATTTCAAGAAGAAGTCAGAATGTTTGCTGAGTTGGGCTTCACGGATAATTTGTATGAACTGGAAGAACCAATGACTATAGAGGAGCTTTTATAGAGGAACAAAAGTTATTAAGGGAAGCTTCCTCATATGTTGGTTCTGTTAATGGGGGAATGGCGGACCATGATCACCTTATGCCTGTTGAAACCCAATATCAGTTTCTTTAATGCTTCTAGTCCAACCGAAAACATGCTAAACTTTAACAGAAGTGGATATGGCTCATTGTGAAATAGCCAGTTTTTCCAACTAATTCATTATCTAAGGGATATCAGAACTAGAAATGGACCTCACCTTCAACCTGCTTTATTTATTCACTACATACTTCCATGTACCATCTAACTCTGATTCACAATTACACTCAATCTCAATGTTGCTGCTGAAAAATACTAAACTGTTTCTTCAATGTGTCAAGGTTAGATGAGGATAAATACGCTCTAATGCCCCCATTAACAATAAATAAAAGTTTAAGCTGTGTTTGCATGTGGAGGCTCAAGTGTAGCAACTAAAAAAGTGGCATTTCACCAAAGAGGGAGGTTATTTGCTGCCAAGCGCTCTGCGTTCTCTCGGAGGCTAAGCTTAACCTTAACCCTAACCCAAACTCTAACCGAAAACCAGTCTCCTATTGGCCAGTGCAAAGACTCATGGGATACTGGGATCCACCAGATCATTCAGTTTTGATAGATTTCTCATTCAATTGTAGTAGTTTTGTTATGGTCTGCTTTATTCTATACATAAAATGTATTACCTTTGCGTTACCCCCTTTTTTAATTCAATAGCCTCTGTCTGGATAGATGTCATTATTTGCTGGAATGTACTCCGCTGACAAAGGAAGCAGTGGGCAAGAAGGAGCAGGATGCATTTTTACAAATCTCTTGGAAAATTTAAGAGTCAAATCCAAGAAAACACCTTGCATCTCCAGGAAAAGATTTAGCAGCCAGACCTATCTACCAGGCTGTCAAAGGATAGCGAAGTAATAAATGTAGATCATGACCAGGACACCAACAGTTTAGAAGGTGTGGTTTCATAATATTCCCTTGGTGAGACAGCGGCATGGAGAACTTAGGACCCTCGTGCGAGCTGCATTTGAACACATACCACTTCCAGGCCAACTTCAAGCCGAGTAAGGGGCAATCTGACAACTTGTTAGAGGGAGTCGCAGTGAGACACAGAAGTGGGACTCAACTTAGGGCGGCCAATCAAGACATTCTTTTCTGATTGAGCGTGTTGAGGTGTAGTCACAAAGCACCCAGCCCAAATTGAAGCCATTCTGAGTTCGGCACAGAGAACATGGACAGCTTCCCTGACCTTGCATTGCCTTTAAAGGGGAAAGTGAAAGCAGACCAATGAAGCGCTATACAAATAAACAATTATTGTGGAGCGCAAACGTGTCACAGCACTGTCCCAGAATGCCTTGTTTGCATATTACAAAGGCAACATCAAAATTAATTTAACATTTTCAAGAATACAATTATTTCATGTGTGCATATTAATAGTAGGGTATACTGACTGTTTAGTCAACTCTTTAAGCTTTCATTTGGTTTGATTAGTATTGGTAAACTTAACTGAATGAAAATTTAACAATGCTATATGTTCCTCTGGGATGCTGCAATTGGATTGAGCTTAAAGTGTCCATTTGGACTATCAGTCTGGAAGAATAGGGGAGACTTAAGATGTTTCTACATACTCAAGTTTCTTTGAGAAAGACGTTGCATTGCATCCACATTGGCAGCTGGTGGTGGGTACGATATGATTAGAAATCACTGTGTAGAAATGAGGAACATATGACAAAGCACTTGCATGTAGGGGAAGGCCAAAAGGCGTTATCGAGATAGGAATATTTTACTCTATAAATTTAGACAATTACGGAAAAATTTGGTGACGTAATCATTGATGTGCATTGATGCTGGAAACAATGCTGATTATCTTTGTGCGTGTTCACCGGATAGCCATTTTCTTTAAATGCTCCATTTGTTATCCATCTTTTCGCCATTTTGACAGAATTCCATAATGTTGTGGACAACATCATGCATTCTTTGAATTTGCAGAGACTGAATATATTTAAAGAGTTAATCCAGCAAGTCTTTGACAAAGGACACAGAGGTTTGTACAGTTGGAAGAGAGGTCTGTTGTACACTCAGAGATTCTATTTAGGCAGCTGCCAGTGAGGAGAAGATTTAATATACCAGGCAAAGAAACTCAATTCACACAGCAGGCTTTGAGTTTCTGCTTACATCTGATAGTTCTGAAATACTCTTCATATCATATTAAAGTTGTCACATAGGGTTTGGAGTAACTCAAAAGATCTCCACAACTAGTCGGGCTGTTAAATTAGACAGAATGGTCATAGTGACACTCCATCATAGTATCTATTTATTACACTGCAAACATTAAAATGCTGATCAAAAATGTGATTATGAATTATCAATATTATTGTTAATTAATCAATGATCATCATCATCATCATTTGGGTGTCCA
>CAJRST010000001.1:6407855-6449793 GCA_907169785.1 Menidia menidia
CTTAATTAGGGGTTCCACCAGCATGTTTGCGAATATGACGTTTCACTGTTTGATCAGGATTATTGTTATTTCTCCGTCTGCTCTGTATAGATTGTGTGGTTGAAGCGCTGTGAGAGTTTATTTCTGTTACATAATAGGAATACTGTTTGATCGATTCATTGTAATGCTTATAAAAAAAAATTAAAAGATTATGACAATAACACGGTCATCCCTGTTCTTTCTTAGAGATTAAAATACTACCTACGGGGTTATCATTGTTTTCACTGCCTCTTAGATAAGGTCTCTGTCGATCTGTTCAATTTAGTTTGAAACTCGCTTGAAGATCATTCTTTCTTGTGTCAAATTGCTTGACTGGATTTTGACAATTTCACATCTAATTCATGCACTTTACTCAAATGTTTTCTTGTCTTTCCCCCAAGGCGAAGCACATTATGAAGAATATATAAAAATGGAATCATGCTTATTTAATTTATTTCCAAAATGTATTAGATTTTTTTATCTTGCCTGTTTCTCTGTTCGAGAAAAACGGCAGTAATGATGTCCATTTCAGGTGAGGATATCCTTAAATGTCCTTTTCAAACACAGAGCCCTGACAGATCTAATTAAAACTGTGCTTCCTTAATAATCAAGCTTCAATTATCCTTCTTCTTGATGGCAGATGGTAAACATTCACTTTGTGATGCTCTGCCTCAACATGTTTAATTTATTTATCTATTTATTTTTGGTTTCAAAGGACAATAAATGCCCCACTGTCATACAGAGCGTTACCAGCTTGCAAAACATACGTGGTTAACACCGGTCTTCCTGTCTGTGTAAAGTGTAAGGTGTTTCAGTGCAAATATAATTTGTGTGACCAATCAAAAGGCTGACGTGACCCCAGAGTACTTAGAAAAAAAGGAAAAGTTGGCAGCTGGGGGAGGAGCACCAAAATTGGGCAGCTGGAGACGCGCTTACTCTTTAGCCCTGCTCACTCTCCCTTTCAAATGGGAACTTAATGATTTATAGATGTTTGCTTTAAAAAGTCATTGGCATTAATCCCATGGCTCATTAACCATTTAATTAAAATTAAATTCAGTGTTAGGACTAAAGCAGATTGAGAGTATTTCCTCCTGGTGGGAGGCTCTTGAATCACCTCATTTTCGGAAACGCCTCGTGCGCCAACACACAAGCGCTCGTGGAGGCGCAAACGAGAACAAAGTCAAAAGGAGAGCTGCCCTTAGTGAATGATCACAGCTCAAATCTCAGTTGCAACTGAGAATACATCCTTCCTTTTATTCTTTTTTAACATTTTGTTGGAGTACATCTAAAATGATTTTATATAATGTATTGACCTGAACAGAGACTAACTTGAAGTAATGAAGCACATCTCACTGAATGTTTATTTTAAAAGGCAGAGGGAGGGAGTGGTGTGCATCTTAAGTGCACAGAAGCTTCAAGTGGTAAGCAGGTGAGTCATGACCTGGATATAGAGTAGTGTCTTTTGCACTTTCTGGTAATTAGTTGCATAAACACGCATTTCAACCATAACACAGCGTGAGCCCCAACACTGACTTGCATTTTTTATTTGTTGGAGGGTAACTGACACTATCTGTGTCTTTAGATTTGCATAGTGAAGATGTTTTTAGTCAGTCTAATCCAATCAGTAATTGTAAAAAAGCTGCTATCAACTCTACATAATTTGTAGTGTTTGAGCTGGAAAATGATATTTTTGCAAGGCAGTAGTTACTGTACCTCCATGGACTCTTCATACAGGATGTTTTCTTGATTATGATATCAAACTGATCATGGTTTGGGATAAAGTACATGGCATCATTTGGACCATTTTTACCCTTTACATGCCGTTCTCACAACAAATAGATTTAGCAGATTCTTGTAAAAATAATTAGCGTGCGGACATGCCACTTTGGAACTTTTTTTGCTTTCCAACAATATCTTTATTTTCAAACATAACACATACATACTGTACGGCCGCTGGGACTCCAAACATCTGTCCCTGACTGTACAGAACCAAGCAATTACAGTAATTGTCCAGGGCAGAAATTGTTTAAAATTCCTTCTCGTTCTCTCTCCATTTGGCCTTTTCCTGCACTGCATTCAAACCTATTCAACTCACCTGGATTAAAGGTCTTATTCAAGACCTAATTCAGGTCTTTGAAATTTTAAGTGAGCCTTTTAGCTGCTCCCCTGTTGTTACACGGCATATGAAACGGCACAACATCCAAAAACATTTCCGAATTCAGGAATATGCTGTTAAACTAGAGGGATAAAAATGTATGACAGGGGAAAAATAGAATTGTACAGTCGTGTAAAGCAAATCCGAATTGAATTCTTGGCATAATAACACGATGTCACTCTTGCTGCCATGCGAGCCGATTTTAATTTATTCTTAAACCGACAAATGCTCGCAAGAAAGAGATAGTTTGATAACCCTCACATTCAGCCTGAGCGTAATTACTACTCTGTCAGTGTCGGGTTAAGGTGGGTGTTCTACATGTCACCATTAAGGGGTTCTTAGTGTCTGTAATGTGTCTGTTAAAAATACATAGCATGTTGATACACTTAACAATTAAAGTATCAATCATTTTGCCACTGAAATTTGCAGGAATTAATTTACAAATAGGCATCACATCTACCTTGTTGCACCAGGGTTGTTGTTCAGAAAGAAGAGCAGTTTTCTGTCAATCTGAAGCTTGGTGGTTTGACTCCCGACTTTCCCAGACCACAAAGAGTCCTTTGTCAAGAGACTGAGCCCTGCCATGAGTGAGTATGCGAATAGGTCAATGCGAGTTGTCGCTTAAAAGTGCGCCGAGTGGTACAACCGGACTAGAGAAGCATAACATAAGTGCAGTCCATTTACGGGACAATAGCCTGAAGTAGGCAGAGCAGCCATAAACTGATTCAGTTCGACTCTTATCCTTTCTATCCACATTTTTGGTCGTGTATGTGTTAGCTACCAAACAATATGGCTTGGCCTCAAAGAATATTCTCTTCAGATCCTATTATTTACATGAGACCTTGTAACTACTCAATATATATATATATATTTTTTTTTTAAGTTTGTCATAGAAACACAGAATTTCACATCAATCTTGACTACAATGGTGGCACATTAACAGGTAACAATTCATCAGATGCTGCACCCAAAGCAAGAGCCCTGTGTGGTACCAAAATTGCTTTATAAATGGCCCCTATGTTACCCAATATGTGGTTTTCATTGCTTGTTTCAATGGAGTGGAATGAACTTGGTGGGAGGATGGGAGTAAAAAAGCAAAGATTGATTGCAACACTCATTGTGGTAATCCAATCTCAGCCATTTTCCCATGCAGGTTCTTTATGGCATTTAAAATAGCAACACGGTTATGGATGATGCACACATACTATGCACGAACAGCGAAATACACAAAGGAAAGTACTACGCAGGACAAGATGCAGGCTTAAAGTGCTGGGAAATGAAAATGGGTCAAAGGGATTAATTCATGTGTCCAGAAATACACTTTTGAGAGTGTATTTGTTGGCCACCTATGTAAAGTGAGATAGGATAGTCCATTTAGGTTATTTGATCATCTTCTCCACATACTGTATGAACAACATCTAATAGTTGAGAAGTCAGACGCAGTCCACACAAGTTCAAATGCTCGCTCTTTTGCCTGCACCACAAAGCCTCAGCTTCTTATTGAAAATTAAGTTAAATATGAAACTCTTTTCATGGCCAACCATTTGAGATATATCTAGAAGACTGGCACAATTGCTGGAAAACTATGAAGCTCAAAATGGTGAGGCAAATGGACAGGCAAGTTCTTCTTAGTGGTAGCCTAAATGCATTTTGCAGTGAGAGATGGCAGCCAAGTTTGCCAGAATTAAAAAGTGAGAAATGTGGTTTCTGTGCTAAAGACAACATATTATGGTCTGTTAACTCTAAAAAAGATTTTTAAAGAGAATATTGGTAGTAAAATTACACAAAAACATAATAGAATACTATTGAACAAATCACAAACTTTGAACGGGCATATCAATTGGACTAATTTGGATTGGACTGTATTTTTCGCCATTCACTGACCTGGTGGTGCGTAAACAAAAACTGACTTGAAAACAACACTATTTTTTGACCAGTGAAGAAAAGTTTAAGACTGGATTCATCCATAACTGAGTGCAGTTTAGTGTGCATCAGGTTCTTTGTTGACGTTCTTAACTTTTACAATCTGAGTTATGCCTGCTATTTCCCACATCTATCCGTACTTTAAAACACAAATTTTAACACATCAAAAGCCCTTGTTATAGCTACACTTTAAAAAAAATTCAATCACTTGATAATTAAATCACAAAAACAATAAACCAATATCTCATTCAAAACAGAAAAAAAGATACCAAATCAGGTGTTCAAATGAGACACGTGACTGTGAGCAGTATGAGTAAAAAAAAAAAAAATCACCTTCAATTTGATGGCAGCAAACATATTTTTCATGAACAACTTACATGTCGAACCCTATTTCCCCTCAAAAACAACCAATAGCCTCCTTGTCAACAACTGTATGCATATTGACAAGACACCAAATGCAGAAAAAACAATTAAACTGAAATTTGCAATCTCAAAGCAAGGTTCTTTTACTCTAACTAGGTGAAAGACAATCCAAACAGCCCACCATCTGGGATATGTATGTGGCTAATGTCTGGTTAGACAGTTAATTAGCTCGCTGCACCGCACTGCAGGTATGCTCCTTGCCCTTCAAACACACAGTTTGTCTTTAGCTTGTAACCTACAGTCCCGCACGCCCCTGCTAGGCTCACCCTACCAGTTGCTGTCAATCAAAAACAATTTGTCTTCGAATTTGATAAATAAAACGTGCGCCGTGACAACCCGTTACATCGTTGCGCAAGCTACCGACGCTGGGAGGCGGAATCGCGAGAACCGACAGCCGTGTGACAGCCGTTTTATTCCTCATCGGGCCAATCATCGTATTTGTGAATTCTAAATATTTGCTTTTGTTTGACATGGAGGTAAAGCCTTTGAATAATGCAGATGAGAGAGACACATTAGCATACGGAAATGAATGATGTGGCTGCAGGTTGAGGCTGATGCAAGTGTGTGTGTGTGTGTGTGTGTGATGCAATGCAATTCCTGGTTGGGTGTTGATGTCGGCAAACAATGCTCAAAGTGTGCACCCCCTCTAAAAAAAAAAAAAAAGAAAATGGCAGTCTCTCCTTGTCGTTTGGACAGACAGTAACAGAGCTGCCGGTGGGTTATGACTTTTTCCCACTAATGTCTTTGCTAAACTCTGGCTGAAGGCCAGCGGGAAGAGGCGCACTGGCAGACGGCACCACATCAATATCCCAACTAGCCACTAGAGCCTGACTCAAACGATCGGGGACTTTAAAGGCAGCAGCTGGTGAGTTGATATGGGGCTCCCTGCATTCTGCTAAGGGGGCTTTAGATTCATTTAAATGATAGAGATTAGTTTTAAGTGCTACACACCTTAATTGGTGCTGAGAGCACGGAAGTAAGACGATATAGCGTAGAAGAGACGAACCTGAAAAGATTTATCTCGTCTCTTTGTTTTTTCTTTGACTTCGCTGGTGCTTATTACGTGAGCGCAAAGAAAACATCTCAAGGACACGATCTTCCACCTTGCCGTCAGAGGCGGGAACAAAGAGAAGCGAAGATTTCAAAGCGATCTGGTGGTTATTCTCTCAAAGAGAAAGCATTTTGCGGTTACAGCCTAACCATGCACCCCCACCAAACACACACACATACACACACCCTCCTTTGTCTGCCTCTCAAAGGCTTCATTGGAATTCTTCCCTTTGCTCGGTTTCACTCGTCTCTCACTCTAGTTGCCCAAGAGGTGTTGCTAGTTCCCCGAGGACCCTGCTGGCTCACCGTCAGAGGCCCCTTTGAGCTGCCAAGTCAGCTGAGGCCATTGGTCCCCCCACTGTGTGTTCCCGCGTGGAGGCTGCTGGGATGCTGGCGCAGGCCCATTGATTTACCGCCTTCGGCTAGGACACTCTCCAAGGAGCTCTCGTTCTGGCCAGGGTATCATTTATTCGGGACACATTTGGCAATGCCAGCATCTTGGCCCCGTTTGAAATGCGCGAGATGAATTAAATGAAGGGTATCAAAGATGTGTCACCCGTGATTTTTTTATTCTTTCTTTCTTTTTAAACAATCGCGTAAAGGGGAGGGAGGGTCGGTGAACTAAATGGACTGTCCCCCATACCGCACAGCTCCGTGTTAATGACATAGAAAAACATCAACGTTCGACAGAACACGACACGAATAAGACGGTTTCGGCCGTGAATAATGCGTTCCTCGGTAATCCAATAAAGTTACATGTGACATTTCATCAATTTTTTTTTCAACGCACCTATTTTGCTTCTGATCAGGCAGGATTCAAAAGTGCCACCTTTTGTCTGTCACAAGAAAAGCAGCACTATGCTTTCTGTGTGACTGTGCATCATTCTTACTTCAGACTTTGTCTGGTGGGCACTGAGCGACAGCCCAGGCAGGCACACAAAGACGTGCCTCTCCTCCCGTGTTTTTTTTCTAGGTGAAATTTTTCAGGTTGATACCTATAGACAGGGGAAATGTGAAAGCAGTCATTGAGTGGCAGCATTTTGTTTTGCATTTGTCTCCAAACAGATGCATAGCTGTCATTCAAGGTCCCATTGAAGATTGCTATCAAATGTAATCGCTTCAAAGCTTATTCCCATGGATGCCCGCTTACAGATACTGCTTTTTCAGGTGTCTGTCAAAGGGATGTTGCAGAGTGGCATGCAGCAAAGCTTCAAATATATGAATTTAAATACAGAGGGGGCACAGCCATTATTATTCACATCAGGCACTCCTAAAGCAACACAATACATTGAGTTCCATTTTGTTTTGTTTTTTGCTGTATTGCTCTGTGATTAAAGTAAAGTCACTTTTGTATCACCAGTTTATACATTCTACAATGTAACATGGAAGAAATGATGTAAATTGTGAGTTTTTATTGTTAAGGATATGTTTTTTAGCAGATGAAGAACCGAGGCAAGTTTGTGCGCTAGCCTTCATCTGGCAAAAGTCTTCCATTTTCCCATCTCTCATCAGACCTGCTTGGCCAAGCGTTTTAAATTTTTGTACGGCAAATTGTCTCAGAAAAATCAATTAAATCTGACCCTAGAGTTCTACTTCATAATTTTTGGAATCAATCAGCCCATGGCTTAGTATGGATTTGCAATAGTACACCCCTCACTCCTCTTAGGAGGAATCACAGCCCTTCAATCACACTCTGTAGTCACCTTGGGGCTACAAAAATGTCGGCTGTGAGCTCTTGCCATTTAAAAACCATCACGTTGTTCTTTCATTGAAAGGATGCAGGAAAAGAAAATTGTTTTAACTGCGTGGACAGCATTTAAAGCCATACTGATACTGGTGTGTGATGCGAAATGCCCGATAACAGCAGAAAATGACAGTTTTTTTTATTCTTTTATATTCATGCAAGACAGATGAACTTAAGGAGACAGTACATGGCAATCAGAGGAAAAAGCAGCAATCCCCTTGCTGCTCCTCAAAGTAATTCCCTCATTTGATATTAAGGCTGATTTTTTTTTATTTTCCTTTTGCTAAATCAGACGTGTTGGAGACAAGAAATGAGAGAGGTTGTGAATTTATTTAATGGCTTAAAAGATAACGTGTGGGTTGAGGTGCATTTCAGATCCATTAATATAAGACATCACAAAGTCATAGACTTTAGTTGATTACATGTTGATGAACCGTGCTTTGAAATCTTACATGATATTGAGTTCCTATCGATCCTCCGTGTAGGAAAGATGTATCTCTATTACCAAGTGCAATGAAATACATACAGTATTAATAACAAACACACCACCTTGGATACTCCATTTAATTGTTTCCAACCTTGTGTAAAATCACTGGATGTGTTTGTAAGTGTAGCCTGTTTGTGCACTGGTAACACTGAGGACAGTTGGGGTTAAACGAAATTTTGAAGGAAGTTAGCCATTATCCCCCCAAAAATGGGCCACTGTCTATAGTCCAGTCCAACACTTGTGAAACATATATTCATATACCTGCTAATAGATACACCTGCAGGTATCATTTAGTTAAGAAAGGTTTAGTTAGAACTCCTGGCCCTGCTATTAGAAGCTTTACCTATACCACAAAGTTAACTTAACCTGATTTACTACTGAACCAGCTTCTTAGTATACCCCCCTGGTTGAGACAGAAAATACATAGTTTTTGTTAGCCTTCAGTTTTTCCTTCAAGTAAGGTCATAAGTACATTACACCACTTAAATAAACCAAAAAGGTTGCTACTGTACCATCATTACAAAAAAAAAAAAAAAAACTGAGCTTATCTGGCATCTGAAGGAGTCCAGTTTGAAACCCCTTTTGTAAACCATTCTAAAAATGTCTACTGCATAATTGGCTGACCGTTTTAATTTAAATTACCTTTCATTTTAAAGATGCAACACCCTAATAAAGTGTTACTTCAATGAAAAACATTTCTGCGTGCAGTCAAGTTATCCAAATATCAAATGCTTCACATCCATTCCAGTTTCAACAATGTCATAACAAAAAGTTAGCTTCGTGAAGACAAGCTGTTTCGAGTTGGTGACCCCCAAATCTCTTTTTAGGTTAGGGACTTGGGAGTCACTTACAACAACAGATCCTCTCGAAGACAATGTGCGCTGGCAGTGTGGGTTGCATGCATATGTATGAGCGGACAGGGTAGATCCTTGGGGTTGACTGGAGTAAACAAGTCATTCCAAGCTAACGGCTACTCTTCCCTTCTAGAGGACACAGGCAGCTAGCTATGCCACAAACCCCCGCATCAATGCCAAGACATCTCACGCACCGCTCAAAGATGACATGTTAATGTTTCACACCACATATCATTGTCACATCATGTGTCCCCGCTGGTGACAGGCTTTATGAGCACAGCTACCCGGCAGCCCTTAAGTTGGCTCAGTCCATGTGAGCATTTGCTGCAGATGCGGCGGTAGAAATAACAGAGATGTATTCACAAGTGTGTAGAGTGAAGCCTCCACTTGACTCTATCTTGATATATGCGGCTGTCGATTTAGAGTGGGAGCGCAAAAACCCTTCGGTTTCTTGGGTGAGCCAACGGCTCAAGAAAAAAATAAAAAGCCTGATTGTTTGAGATGTTTGGTGCACCCTCAAGGCCATTGCGGTTCACTCGTCGTGTCAGCTCATACCGAGTTTCATCATGATGTAAATCACCAAGGTCCCATCAAAAAAATATATATCAGAGGCAAAGTTCAGTCGTATATTTGATCACGGAATGACAGCATGAACATACGGCTTATTAAAACGGGGCAGAATTGTCCGGAAAAGTTTGTCAAGTTCACCCTAAACTGGAAAGCCGAACTTCGGCGTGATCCCAGGTGCTCAGCGCCGAATGGATTATTGCCTGGTTTGAGGTCAGATATGATACCTTATTAGCTCATGAAAGAGCGGGACAGAGTGCCAAACCATTGTTCTCCATACTGAGATGAAAGGCTAGCTGGCTAATGAACATCTGCCAGCCGGCATAAGGACCCCAGCAGACACACAAAACCTTGAATTGACCATTGCTGAGAGCAGCTGCTCAGATCACAAAGATTTTGATGTAAATGTGGACTGAAGGCCCACCGTTGAGCAGCTGTAATAGCCATGGACCAGGACTGGAGAGAAGGCATACTTCTCTTCTATTATGCATGTCTGAAATGCCAAAGTTTATCAGCCCAACCTATCAGACTTCAGAGCAGAGTTCACTTTGAATTGGGATAATGGAACAAGGACGATGCAGATTTCAAAGATATATATATATTCACTATGACCTTTTCAGGATATGAGAAATTCTGCCTGATTTTTTCCCCGATACTCCTTTTGAACTTCAACAGTTTTGATGAAATTTGGGGAATGTTTGATGATTTCAGAACGATGTCAGGCATGGCCCTGGTACATGCCATCTATGAACGCATAAAAGTTGTGCCACTCATCACAAACGTAGCCAATAGATTGTATCAATATATTAGAAGTTTTTTTTACTATTCTTGCTGATATCTCTTTATTGTTTTTTTTTACAAACTAAAATCTCTTGGATCATTTCAAATCATGACACTTTAGGCTCTCTTTTTGTGTTCAGGTGTCTGAAGTTAAATACTGAAGATAAAAATTATTCCCACATCCATGCCACTTTGTTGTTGAGGGGCTCAGATCTTTTCAAATTAAGCTTAGACCAATAATATTCTGCTTCCCCTGCTGTGTACACACTCACTTTGAAATCATAGTTGCAATACTGCTTAAGAACTACACCATATTCACATACTATAGGCAATTCAAGGGCCAGTATTTTATGTTTAAGCACCATCGTGTCATTTTCACATTTGGAAAAAAATGGAAATTCTTATGTCACTGTCATTTAATCCAATGACTTTGGTGAAAGAAGGATATTGCATTTCATTTAAAGTAAACAGCAATTAATGCTTATTTTACAAATCATTGCCATAAATCATCAGACATAAATGGGGTATAGCGCCTTGTCCAAGGACATGTCAAAATGTGAACACACTGAGGGGTTTGAAATATCAACTTTCCAGTCTGGGGCCAAGGACCAAAGCTAAGCCATGGGCAAACCATCTCACTGGGTTTCTGAATGCAAGCCCACAGACCTCAACAAAGAAACTCATTTTTGGCTGCCTTTAGCTGTATCCCTTCCCCATATTAGATTAGAGATTTTTCATATTAGAGTAATTTAAAGCTTTTTTCTTGTCATTTTTGCATTCATATCCTTTCAAACTTTTATATGTAGGGTAGCAATATTCTTTTTTCTTGTTTTTTTTTTCTCATAGAAAGTAAGTTGATCACCTGGTGATTCAAAACACTCAAAAGTTGGTGATATTAATAACTTTTATTTCAGCTCAATACTTATTATATTTGTTAAATTAGGCTTAGGTGGATTGTTGCCTTTCAGGGCAATCGAAAGAGGAATTTCAGGCATCTACAGTACATATTTAGTTTTGTCATAAATAAAGATCAGAAGAATTACTCTACCTGGTGAGATGAGATATATAAAACACAGCTGATCTGTTTGATCAACATCATGTAATAGAGTTTGCATAATCCAGAAAGTGACATTGTGTGTAAATTATTATATGACTGTGAAAAATCAATCCGTTTATAGTGTCGACTACTAGGAGGAACTTGGCCCCAAAGACGAATGTATCATGGATATTCCTCTAAAATAGATTGTCATAGTATTTAAGTTTTATATAATAAAAGTGGATCTTCGCATGAAAGACAAAAGAAATAATCCAAATACATATTTTTTCTTGTCATAATGTTTTCGAAAATGTGTTTTGCTTAACAACAAAGTCTAAAAAAAACTATCATGTTAACTACATCTGGTTAGGGACATCATTAAGTTATCCCCTGCATGATTCTGAAGTCATTTGCATAATACAATCACTCCAGACCCTAAAGTGCAATTACATTGCCCATACCACCACACACTAGGAAATGATCCCTCTAACTACAATGTCAGAAAGCATCAGAAAACGGATCCGACGGCGATCTGAATGCTGCAAAGGCTACGGTGTTAATTAGGACACTGATACTTTTCCGCTGCACAATTACTCTGTCAGAGCAGCTCGGCTTTCATTTTTTCTCTGGCCATCCACTTCTCCGTTTGAGGTTCACTTTGCTCAGCAAGCCCCTTGAATGCAGCATTGCTGAAAGTAAAAAGGAAAAAAAAAAAGAAATAGATCATTGTAGATAGTAACAATGCGATGTCGGAAAATTGCATGGGTGTGCTGTGTTTTGCATGATTCGTTTGGAAACTCATCAAACCGGAGGGGTAGGGGATGGAAGAGGAGGCAGATGGAGGCTTGAGGGGCAGCTCTTAGAAGCTGGTATAAACAGTGCGAGGCTGCATCAGAGCTCTGGGTCCTTGGACATATGTAAATAGAGGCTTACCCCTCGAGATAGACCCAGGCTTTGAGGTAATTGTTCAGAGATCCTTTTGCCCGCCATTGAAGGAGCTGATGCATTTGAGGAGAAACCTGGGGGGGATCAACTGGAACTCTGGCAGAACCACTGGGTCACATAGCTTCAACCATCCGTGTCTGACATGAAAAAAAAACAGTCAAATGAAGGTGATGCGGCAATTGCAAAGTGGCGTGCATGTTTGAATGTATAGATGGAAGTATTTCCCCATGAGGGAGAACATGAACAGGGGGGTAATTGGTATTAGTGGACACAAAGCTTGCCGTAGACAGTTTAGTTTTCACCTGCGCTCTCAGCTAATTTCCCTTGTGTTAGTTTCCAGCTGTATGAAATCCCCATGAACCTGAGCTGACCACTTGTCCATTAGGCCTGGACGCACCTCTGAGACAGATTTGACCTATGGTTCTAGCCTATTATACATATATTAGGACTATTATAGATCCCTCTAAATGGCTCTACGAGCGTGAACATTAGACATGAGAATTTCAATTGACTGGTGAAAAAGAAACTTAGTACCAGGCCATGTTATTTAGTGAAAAATACTTTTTTTATTTATTTTTTCTTTCGTCAGGCCAGTGCCAGTTATTCATTCAAGACTACACCTTCAATTTTTCTAGGCACAGTAGAGCATTTCTGTTAGAATCTCTCCAACAGCAGACAATGAATGACAGACAAAAAGTCAGGTCAGTACAAAATCCATCATTGTTCCTTATTTTATTTAGAAGTCTATGTTTTCCTTAATGGGCAGCTTTGCTCATTTTTTTTACTCACATCCGAAAACGATTTTGTCTGTAACATTTTCTTAAAAGCTCTTAAAAGCAAATCTGACCGACTGCTGCTGCCGCGAATGACACAGTAAGTTATAATAGGCCGAAAGTAGCAAATTGCATTTCAAACTTATCAAAAGTGTTGTGAATTTCTGCTATTTGAAAATCCAAAGATGATATATGCAGTCTGCAACATTTTTTTTCCCCACAGTGCTTAGGCCACCACAGGTTTTGGTCAAACACAATGCGTCTTGATGCATTTGAACCACTTATTTGTGCTATTTTGTCGGGTGTATGTTAAGAAAGTCCTTCAACCTGTACATGAAAACACAAAAAAAGGGACATTTCCTGGCAATGTAGTGTAAAAGGGACATAAACATTTCTTAAAAACACTGAAAACAGTGATGTAGCAGGACTTGAGGGTTTAGTTAGGTGAGGACAGGACAGTTCTAGATGTTCAATGAACGGTCTCCATCTTGCTCATGCTGTTTTTTTGTCAAATATAGTTGTTTCTTGAAGATTCATTCTCCTGAGACAGCTAGCGACTTACCATTTTTTTTCTGAGAAGCTGGCCTCATTTGTCAAGAAACATCCATGCGAGCCTCATTGGTTGAGGCAGAACTGAGTAGGCGGTTTTGACTTGATGAACGATGCACTTTTAAGATATGATCGGCTCATCGGATGATGAACTTCTAAAACAAAAGGGAACTTTTATAAAAAATTCTGCCATGTCCATGCAAGAGCCAATCTCTGAAACAACAGTTCTGTGTTATTTAGGTTTACGATGTTTACATGACTCTTGTATACGCTGTGATTAATGCTCCCAGTTGCCATGACTAAAACCAGCTGACAGTCCATTTTTATCCACAAATACAACCATCCGCCTTCAAGAGTGAAATGTAGCACACCCACAAGCTTCCCATATTCTGTGAGTGAGCGGGTACGGCTCGATCTGATGTACGTAAAGGAAACGATGATCCCTGTAGTTAATGTGCTCCATCCATTTATGCATCAGAAAACACCCAAAACAATCCGTAAATTATGAATGCGCACAGACTGTGAAGACCACAAGTAAAGTCATCATCATGACTACATGCTAACATAACAAGACAAGGAAAAATAAATCTAAAACAGACACATAAACTAGCAAATATGACATGTTTGGAAAATGCATCAAGCCTCACAACATTCCTGCACTTTTAGAGGATTATTTGTTAACATGAATGCATGTCAGATGCCAAAGAAATACTTTGATATAAATGGTTCTGAATTTAGGTCTTACCATATTTTTAAGAGCATTAATATTGATTAATATAGAACATATAGAACAATTACCATATAACATATAATATAATATGATATAATTGAACAATTAATATATGTGTGTGTGTGTCTGTGTGTCTGTCCAATGTCCATTGGGCAAATGTTGTTTTAGATTGAATGGTAACTTGTTGGATTAAAATGTGAACACGACCATGCTACAAGACCTCTGAGTACACCATGTAACTTTCACAAGAAAGTTGGGTTAAGAGAATGTTGGTATTGTTTTCCAAGAAAGAAGTTTGAACAAATTTGAAGTACACATAAACAAGCAAATCAGCTCCGTGTCAGAGTGTGCCGGTATGCAATGAGGTGTTGTCACCCCGCAGCGACAAGTGGCAATTGAATGTCAGAATGTGGGGGCTTAGAGCAGCTAAACTGCCACATAGGTTGTTTTTCTCTTCATAGCCGAAGGAAAGTGGGAGTGAGAAATGAAGACAGCGCAACTTTTTTGATCCCTTGCTGATAAACTACAATGGCTCTTTGGGCCAAAGTGGCTTTTGTGTGGGGGGTTTTAGGTCAGAATAGGGCAAAAAGTTTTAAAAAAGTGGTGGCTTTTTATTGATTGATCAAAAGAAATGATAATAGGTGCATTGATTTCCATATTGACTTTAAACATATTTTTATGTATAAAACACACACACACACACACATATATATATATATATATATATATATATACAGGGATTGGACAATGAAACTGAAACACCTGGTTTTGGACCACAATACTTCATTAGTATGGTGTAGGGCCTCCTTTTGCGGCCAATACAGCGTCAATTCGTCTTGGGAATAACATCTACAAGTCCTGCACAGTGGTCAGAGGGATTTTAAGCCATTCTTCTTGCAGGATAGTGGCCAGGTCACAACGTGATGCTGGTGGAGGAAAATGTTTCCTGACTCGCTCCTCCAAAACACCCCAAAGTGGCTCAATAATATTGAGATCTGGTGACTGTGCAGGCCATGGGAGATGTTCAACTTCACTTTCATGTTCATCAAACCAATCTTTCACCAGTCTTGCTGTGTGTATTGATGCATTGTCATCCTGATACACGGCACCTCCTTCAGGATACAGTGTTTGAACCATTGGATGCACATGGTCCTCCAGAATGGTTCGGTAGTCCTTGGCAGTGACGCGCCTATCTAGCACAAGTATGGGGCCAAGGGAATGCCATGATATGGCAGCCCAAACCATCACTGATCCACCCCCATGCTTCACTCTGGGCCTGCAACAGTCTGGGTGGTACGCTTCTTTGGGGCTTCTCCACACCGTAACTCTCCCGGATGTGGGGAAAACAGTAAAGGCGGACTCATCCGAGAACAATACATGTTTCACATTGTCCACATCCCAAGATTTGTGCTCCTTGCACCATTGAAACCGACGTTTGGCATTGGCACGAGTGACCAAAGGTTTGGCTATAGAAGCCCGGCCGTGTATATTGACCCCGTGGAGGTCCCGACGGACAGTTTTGGTGGAAACAGGAGAGTTGAGGTGCACATTTAATTCTGCCGTGATTGAGCAGCCGTGCTTTTATGTTTTTTGGATACAATCCGGGTTAGCACTAGAACATCCCTTTCAGACAGCGTCCTCTTGCATCCACCATTAATCCTGTTGGATGTGGTTCGTCCTTCTTGGTGGTATGCTGACATTACCCTGGATACCGTGGCTCTTGATTCATCACAAAGACTTGCTGTCTTGGTCACAGATGCACCAGCAAGACGTGCACCAACAATTGGTCCTCTTTTGAACTCTGCTATGTCACCCATAATGTTGTGTGCATTGCAATATTTTGAGCAAAACTGTGCTCTTACCCTGCTAATTGGATCTTCACAGTCTACTCTTATTGGTTCAATGTGAAATGAATAAAGATTGGCCACCAGGCTGGTCCAATTTAGCCATGAAACCTCCCACACTAAAATGAGAGGTGTTTCAGTTTCATTATCCAACCCCTGTATGTGTGTATATGATAATGCCTGTAAGTAGAAAACATATCCTTAAAGCTGAAAGGGTAAATATGTCTTTCATGCTAAACACCACCTTAGCTTTTAAAGATTTCACACTTTGAGCGTCCCCACGTTCAGTAGCTTGAGAAAAGGTCAAGAACAGAGTGAGGAAGATGTTTGTCAAAGAAAAACTGTTTTTTTTTTCTCGTTTTTTTTTTTTTTACCCTCCCGCAGCTCATTTTTTCTTTGGAAACATTTGGCAAACTGAGGGGACAAAACCAGCAGACAGCAGAGTCTGGATCGATATATATTATACAGGGGGCTTTCATGATAGCTGCCTCTCTGGGCGTGTTCCTGTGTGAGATACATGCGCAGGTGTGGGGCCACGCTTGTAAGTGTGTTAACTGCGAGTAATAAAAGCACCGTGGCCGTCGCCTGAATATGTCCAAACCACTCTGAGACCACAAGGGAGGGCGGGGGGGGTGGGGGGTGGGAAGCGTCCGCTCACAGCTTGTAATATTGAGCCCCTACTCCAGGCGTGTAAGAAGCTTGCCTCCAGCTCCCCCTTTTATAAGCCCCAAGGCAATTACAGTGGACAGGAATCCGAAGTTCAGGGGCCCTTCTGACGGCACAACAAAATACGGAGCCGTTTCAGGTCCCGCCTTTAACCAGCGTGAATTAAAAGCGCGGGAATGTGTTATCTCTACAGAAGCTACTTTATTCGGCAACACAACGCGGAGGATGCAGGGCCGGTAATGAGGGCACACTGGGACGGTGCTGTGCCTGAGTGAGCGGTGCTACTGTGACATGGATAAATAACGGAAAAAGGAGAAGGAGAAGAAGAAGAAGAAGTAGTTGACAAGGCTGTGTGTGCGCTCCACCTGGAGCAGCCGAGTGAGGAGCCGAAGGGGCTGCAGAAAGCAGGTCCCTCTCTGTTACGGCAGAGAGGGACCACCTCTCTGTTTCCCAGCTCCGATCCCCCCCGCTTTGATCACCGACCGGAGTGCCATTCATCGCCTGCAGCGCCGCTGAAGGCTGCTGCTGATGTGTGTGGGAGCCTGTGTGTGTGTGTGTGTGTGTGTGTGTGCTTGGTGTTCTGTCTCTTATCCGAGAGAGAGAAGAATGTCGTTTATTAGTAAATTGATTATCTCCCTGCTTAGTTTCAACTTTATCCCTTCAAAGCCCGATTCAAGTAGAAAAGAGGAAGATTTTCTTCAGTTTTTTGGTCTGAAGTCTTTCTTTGGCCCCTCAACAACATATGAAGAAAAAAACAGAAATTATTTTGATCAAATTAGCGTGCAATAAGTCAAAAATATATTTTGGTGTAGTCTTCTACTGGCTGTTATCAGGTATATCTGAATGTGTACAACAGGGGTTTGAGCAAAGGTTTTACCATTGAATGATGCAAAAAGTCTCAGATCCAAAAGACTTCAGAAACCGTATGTATCAGATATGTTATATTTGGCATTATGGGGTTATTATACTGATGTACACACAGAATGGGAGTAAAGGACCCAGCGGAAGGGTGAAGTAAAATAGAATAAATGTTCCTCACAAGTTTCATTGTAAAAAATTATCCACTGACCAAAAAAGTTATTCTGTGAAACTACGACTCAGAGTTTTGTCAAAGTGCACGTGAAGGCCTCAAACATATATTTTCATGTTACAACAGGGGACAGACTGCGAAATGTTGAATGAACCTCACCATTGACCTGGTAATGATGCGGCCGAACGTGGATATAAAAGACCTCTGTTGCCTTTGACATCAGAAATGTTCAAAAGTGAGGCTCATCTGTGCGAGTTGAACACAGAAAAACTGAATTGAACTCAGTCTGGGGAATCAAAAAAAAAAAAAAAAAAAAAAAGACTGACTGAGATCAGAGATGTGGCAAATTACGGTCCATTTTTTTGTGACCGTAATTCACCCTAAAGTGAATATTTTGTCCGCGGTCACCGCTACGCTCCACACCCGCGGTTCAAGGCTCAGTGTTTGACTTTGAGTGTGCAGGATTCAGCAGCAGGACTGCCATGCCCACCCTCGGCTCCGTATCCACAGGGGAGCTGGAGAGGCAGAGGGAAGTAAAATCCCAGAGCCAAGCTGAGACTCAGTGAGGACACCCTGCAGCCTCCACATCTGAGTCTCCATTATTTGAGCGTATTACCCTTCTTTCTCTATTTTTTCACTTTCACTCGCGCGTCCTCTTTGTATTTGTCGTAGTTTGATGTTAACCCTTCAATATCTGCACTTTGAAAAAATGACAGTAAACTTTTTTTTTTGCTTTTTTTTCCAATTCTTTGGAGAAATAATAACCACAATCAATGGTTTATTTCACATATAGTGAGGCGATGCATGGTAAAAGTGTGAAATCCTGAAAAAGAAGTGCTATAACTCGTGCCTAACTTAGGCATCAAATACCTAAACTTAATTTTAAAGCTAGTTTAAGTTGTTTGGATGTCCCCTACTGGGATAATTAGCCAAAGCTTTACATTTTTAGTGATGGCTCAGAATAATGTAATGGAACTTGTTCAGACATGGCCTTTCGACTTATCCCAAATTGATATTTCATCTTGAAAATCATTCATGATCTCACACCATCAAAGACAAAACAAAAAATAAAAAAAACATTTAAAAATATTATTGGATGTTAGACCTTTCTGGCACATATTGAGGTGGAAAATAAACGCACAGAATGGCATCCAGAGTCTGTAAATGCTACCATAATAAAACTGTTTTAGGTTCCAGCAGAGGCTTTCAGTTGACTACAAAATTATACAATTAGATTTTTAACATAACTGTAATCAAGCCCTTTTTGGAAATGTCTTGCCATTAAAAAAAAAGGGGTTGGATGCTTCCTGTGTGACAGATCTGAACTAGAGCTGGCAGTGAAATTAACAAGGCATCTTCCAGTTTTTTTTATTTTTTACCCAATCTCCTGGATGTGCGGAGTGCCTTTGAAATCACCGCAGGCTCCACGCCAATGCATTTAAAAATAATCGCTTTGACAAAATATGCAGAGATGTACAATGTCACATTACAGCACACGGAGAGAGTGAAGAATCGACTCTCAGACAACAGTATTAGAGTCCCGGCTGAGATGAAGGGGGGAATGGAGAGAAAAAACGCATAACCCTCAGGTACACTGTTACTTTGTTGCTCATTAAACTTGCATTGTTTGAAGTGTTTAGCCGCCGAGCTTGTTGACACAGAGGTGTGCCACACGATGCATATAAAGGCAAACAAGTTCTCCTGCCAAAAGCCGGCGCCGGGAAAAACTAGGCAGGGCGCCGTAATGAGCCTGGAGAAAATGTAAAGCAGGCGAAGATGAAACAGACTGTGTGATCCATCAGCTGCTCATCCTTGTGGATTTTCTAACAGCTCCTGTGAGCTGAAATGGAAAAAAAAAAAGAAAAAAGCTGATTGACGAGTGGAGTGGGTTGGATGGGGGCAGAACGGCGGCTCGGGGATGAGATGGGGGGGGTATCAGGTGGAGAAGAGCTAGGGGGAATTTCACAAAAAGCGCACGTCTAAAATATTCAATTTAGCCCTGATCAGCAGTTGCCTTTTCAGGCTTAGATTGAATTATCCTATATGGCCATGCCGTCATGTTGGGGGGGATTATTACATGCTCTCAAGGAGATTTGGTTTATTCATTTTGGCTATTGTTGACTTTGACTGGAGCGCTCCTCCGGGAGCGGCCCCCGGTGAATTGATTTCTGACAATCCGCGATTCACCTCTCGTCTCCGACACTCCCCGCAAATCAACTTAAAGGCAGAGGCCTGTCAGCTCCTCACATCACACCCCATATAAACAGGCATTATTTCTTCAGAAAGCCCTTTTTGTCTCGCACGGGGGCTTCAAAAGCCCGCATGTTCCAGCTAAGAGGAGCACAACAATGGAAAATTTGAGAGTGCTGAGAGGAACATGACGCAGGAGATGTGGGAACTTTATCTAAAGCACGATTAACAACAAAAAAAAGAAAAAACTTTTACTCTTTAGCAACCCACTTGAAAGCCTGGTTTGTATGAACCCGGGTAACGCTTCATGACATGAGATCGAGACACCGCTTGAACTTTCAGCTGTATATTCTTTTGCTCTTTCTCTACAGCTATAACACTGAAATAGCCAGTTTCACCTTCTTAAATCTACTATGGAGGTATGACTCCTAACTCCCGATCTTTGGGGCTAAATGTTGGGCAATATAGATTGAATTGTCCATGTGGGGATGAAAACTTTTTTCGTGTTGTTTTTTTTTTTAGTCTTTAGGTCCTGGACGCAGCTTTCAAACAGCGTATTTTTATTTAATTGCATGGAATGTTTCCGCACGACTCCGCTCAGCTCTTTTCACTGCTTTGTTTTTCGCTTTAGATGGTAGATCAGCTCATGAGTGTGAAGTTCTCTGACACAGAGAGAGGACAGGAACACCATTTTGCGCCTCTCGCGGTCACTTTTATTCTCAGGAGAGCGCGGGAGCCCGAGGTCTTCAGAGAACAAAGTTAACCACACATGACTGAGCTCACTTTGATCAGTTTTTAAACGGTGATGTAGTTCATGCACGCTACATGTACTCAGATGGGACTTCACTGACTTATACCTTGCCAATCAAGCACACATTTGAATACACTCTAGTGCACACTTTCAAAAGATGGCTGAAAAGAAAGAAAGTGGAGTTCTATGTCCTGGTTATCAGCAATTATTGATACATCAACAGCTGAGGACTGTCTTTGAGAGGTGGGTTTTAAGAACCTGCATTACCCACATAGAGCTGAATGGGCTGAATGACCCATTCCACCCAATGGGAAATCGAAAATAACACATTTAACTTTTGCTTCAGCTGTGCATTTTGTATCTTTCGCACAAAGCTTTGATTAAGTCTTGAATAACTGGAATATATTAGCAAATTTGAGTGGAAAGGCCTGTTGACCATCAACAGAAACTTTCCGAATGTCCGCAGAGCTTCCCGTCCCTTTCGTTTTTTTCAAATTACATTTAAATGTTTTTGTTTTTCAATGTTACCTCGCAACTCTAAGCTCGCCGCGTAAATCTCTGCGATAAAGCAAGCCTCGCATTGAGTAGCGACCCTTAAAACTTATGCTTACGCAGCACCTTTTTCAGCAGGTACATAAGAGCCCGACTTGTTTTTTTTTCTCCCCTTACTGTAAATGCCTGTGATAAACAGGCTTTGCCTCCGAGCAGATGTGCCTAATCAATCACAAAATTGAATTTGTGCTGGCACAGATTCTTATTTAACGGCGGAGGGGCGATTCGACTGTGGCAGGAGACAGTCTGATGGATAAATGGCATAAGAATGCGCACCCCCCACCTTCGGTCGACGGCTCTATGTTTCTGACATGACCATTCTACATCACACTGCTTGACAAATGAGCTCCGTGGAGGCATGCAGTCCTTGCTATGAGATTGCACTTCATAAAGGGGAACAGCACACAGGGGTGAAATTCCACTGTAGAGTTATGGATTTTCCAGTACATCATTGATAGATTGCACTAATACAACCTCAATAAAGAGTTTGAGAACAACTTTATAGATGTTTCCCCTCCTCTGTCATCTAATTTTTCTCCCCCTCTGATGTGTGCGCCGTTTGATTTGTTTGTTCTTCGTCTTACTTTGTCTGGCTGTCACTCACTCGGCGCACAGCACCGCGTCCCAAACTCATCATTTGGTTTGACTTGAGGCGTGGAGTATTTCACCCCCATTGTCACGACGGGAAAATTAAGCGGCAATTTCTCTTTGATTTCCGAAGTAGTAGCTGGATAGATTTTAGTAATACAAAATACATTAAATAACATCTACATTTAAGTTTTAAAAGACTGACGAAATCGTTGACGCAGCAATATAATGTGAAAGTCTATCTTAAATAAAACAGTAAAATGTAACTTAACCCTCATACTGTATTATGTTGGAAAAAAATTACATTGATTATGTTGCGGGTCATTTTTAACCCGCACCATGTCAATGTATGCAAAACAGTCACAAAAACAGGTAAAACCAATAAAAAATTATGTAATATTGAATGAACCTTTAGAAAAAGTGACATACAATACATTTTTAATTCCAACACTTTCTTTAAAGGAGGTTTACCACTCATCCAAGGATGATGATTAGTTTGGTGGTGCTTTATAAGTCGCCACCTCTGTGGGTATTTCGGAAAATCAGGGACTCACACGTATCATTGTGTGAATTGTGTGAAGAAAAAAAGTGACAGGTGTGAACCCCCCGCGGCCTGACATAAATGTGATCATTTTGCAGTTTGAAATGAAACACAAAGATTTTGCCACCTGGATCGGCCATTTTGCTCACGGCATTGGATACTTGCACCTGGGTCAACCGGAGATGAGCGGATGTTGTTATGAGTTACGTTAAGCAGGATAGCCAGCAAGTGTAGTAATGGTTCATTTTGAAAGACAATAACCGCCCAGTTTGTTTTTTTTTCAAACCCAGTGTCCACATAAGGTTGGGTTACTGCGTGAAATGGTTTCGCTTAAATGAAGAAAAGAAAAATCCTGTTTTGAAGGAGTAGATGCTTATATTGAATTTAAAGAGAGGTTCAAACAAATTGAAAATCAGCACCCAAGATGAAATATCTGAAAACCCTTTGATATCAATTCAAATCATCCAAGGTAAAAGGTTAATCTTTGGATTTTTTAAATTTGTTTTATCATTGAAATCTGTCTGTGTGCATTTGAAAATATGACTTTAACTCATTGAAGGCAGTTCAGTCCGTTTTATATAGTAATAATGACTGTAAGGGCATTTTTATTATAAGCACAGTAAACATTGTCAACTTTTAGTCATTATGATGTGCAAATAAGGACCACATGAAGCCTCAGCTATTTCATAGGAATTCGAAATAACACATGATCCGTTCCCAGGCGGGATGCATTTCCGTCTGGGATGCTGTATAAAAGTCAACCGGGCTTTCAGATGGTCACGAAATAAGACAGCATCTGTGCTCTGCACGTCAGAGGCCCTGCCCGCTCAGCCCTCTCCCGTCCGCCTGCTGAGCCCGTCTCCGAGCTTTTCTCGCCACTTCCCCCATTACGTACCGCCTCTGGTCTGAGCCTCTGCTGCGCCCCCCTCCTCGAACTGGTCACCCGGACCTCGCCCCTTTCCCCCTCCCGCCACGGAAGATCCTCCATCAGTCTCCCTGCTTTCCCTCCATCCCCGTCCCCGCTGCTTCCCAACGGAGCATTTCAATCACCTACGACCCAATCCATCTTTTAATGATGCTCAGACACTCCAAGGCCCACCTGCTCCCCGTAAAAAAAAGAGCTCTCCCCCCGCAGTCTGCATTCTCTCCTCGGTGCTTCTCCCCTTAGATTCTGCAGGGTGCATGCGAGTGCAGTGGAGCGAAATGCCCGGAATGTGTGAATATCCCTTGCAGCTTCTCCCCATGTTCCGTCTCTCTTTTGAGACCTTGACCAGTTTTCTGGTTTGTTTATGACGGCATGTTGAGCGAGTGTGGAGCAGGTGAGCCGTATGCCAGGAAAAAAACATATGGCCCTGCTGGGATAAGGGACACCTGCCGTCGGACCGGCGAGGGAGCGAATTAGAATCATTAGGAATTAAAGTCGTTTAATGACTTCACAAACAATGCAAATTCATTTCTTGGTTGGTTCCTTTTTACCCCCTTGTGGGTAATTTGTCCCAGCAACAACCCGGTGTGTCTTTGTGTAACTGCTTGTGCGCGCAAGGGGAAATATGCAGTAAAACAAAGACTGGTAGAAATAACAAGGAAGAGAAATCATGGGAAACCTACCCTCTATAAAAGTACAGAAATGATGCAATTTCAATGGCAAATGACTCACTGCCACCATAGAAAATGTTGAACTACTCTGTGCGATAAATCCCCACCTTAAATGTTGAAGGACTCACTTAGTTTTCTCTTTTAGATGACTAAGAAAGTTGCCATTAAATTACCCAATGACAAAGACCAAATTGCCATTACTCATCTATTTCATCTTGATTTAAAATTTGGACAATTTTTGGACAGTTATTTTGAAGATGCAAGTCAAAAAGCTAGGTTTGATTCACCAGCTTCCTTAAATCAACATAAATACGTCTGCAAACCCTGTATCTATGTGCTTCTGACTAGTACTAAATTAAATGGATATTCGCTATATTCAAGTGCTGCAGTTTACAGTTTTGGTTTCCAGCCCAGGATACCACTTTTTTTCCTTTACCATTGTACTATCCAACAACGGTAAAGGCTTCCAACAAAAGCAAACGTTTGAAAGGTTGGACTCTTGACATATTATAACACTTAAACAAAACAGGTATATTTGATAAATGAATGACTGGTTTACATTGGTGTATTTCTAGTTGGCTAGCAGTGAGTAATATTTATTTCCAACATGAGCTTAAAAGAGGCATCACTGCCAAATGTTCATTGTTGAACTTCTAATGAGGCAAATATCAAGTTGTTTCTGGTAAGTTTTGGTATCTGGTGATCATGGGGGGCCGCTGTGGCTCTGGGGTATGAACGGCTGCCTGCTAATGGGTTTGTTGGTGGATCCAGATGCCGACAACGCAGCCTCAAATGGAGCGTAGTTGCATCAGTGAGGGCTTTTGGCATAAAAACTGCAGCCAAATCTCCCATGCGAGTCGAGGCAGACGTGCTGTGGTGACCCCTGAAGGAAAAAGCTGAAAGGCGACAACTGAAAAACTGCAGCATTTTTTATTTTTGTCCTTGATAAAAAATGAAAAAGGAGGGATGTTTTAATGGGCAAAAGCCTCGGCCCCGTCGGTGATCTTTTTATTAGGACCTAGTGTGTGTTTCTGTTGGACTGGGCATTAGATCCTGTTTAATGACACATGGCAAACACAGTCACATGTTTAGCGATTATCTGTTTTCGATAATGTCACAACACCCCTCTGCAGTTGCGTATTAATGTCACGGCATAATTACGGTGGTGCAGGAGAATCACTGATGAGAGTCTACTCATTGATTGCTGTTTTGCTATAACATAGTTTATCTCCTGAGCGTTGATCATTTTTATTCATGCATCACTTTGCGGGTGAAGCAGTCGAATGCGTCAACTGATTTTCAACCCAACCGGCTTGGAGAAGTAATGGTATCGCATTGGTAATTCTATCTGTGAGGCCTCTCTGGTGGCACGCAATGCTTGTTGCAGTTTATCCAGCTGCACAAACCTGGCTGCCAGTACCCGGCACGTTATAGCTAGTTTATTCCTGGAAGGTAATGCGTGGCAGAGATTTGCATCTAGCGCACACTCTGTGTGCGGAGGGGAGGCAGGCTGTGGTGAAACAGAAGGGGAGTCGGTATTTTGATTAAAAATTCATGAGGGCTCAGGATGAGCCACTTACTGTCAGGTGCTAATTAAATAAAGGTCAACCACTCGAGTTTTGTTTATTGAAACAAGTTGTTTTCAGTGTACACCAATCGGTCATTGTGTTATTACACAGAAAGAACAGCTGAAGTTTTGTACTGAAGATAAGCTTATTAGCACCATTGGATTTCGGTGAATATTTTTTGGTTTAGAAGTATTTCTTTTAGTGGTTGAAATGATGGGAGAGTAGCATTCTTGAGCTGCATCCTAGCAGGCCATAAAACACTGGTCAAGAGGCCGATAGTTGTCGGGAAAATAAATAGATAGAGTCGATGTAGCATATAATGCAAACTGTTCCATAACGACAGGAAATTAGATTTTGCTGTGATGGAAATGAATAGTCTGCTTGCGTCTCCTGTCCCCCCTGGAGCTGTTGGGACATTGAGTGGCACGTTTGACATGTTCCGGGCACTGGCCGTGCAAGACCATTTGACCATCCTTATCAATGCTTGCCTTATCTGCTTTACGGGAACGTTCTCCAAAATGCTGCTGTTTCGCATTATATCTTTGAACGGACCGTCTATAAATGTCCCAGTGACATTGATACATTTGCAATGTCTGTAAACTAAACATCTACTGTGTGTATATCATTGAACAGTTGTCATTCTGGCATAAACAGATGTGCATGGGGTGACAAATGTCTGGGAACATAAACCAATAACCCATATGCTAATGATCAAGCTGTTATGCTATGTCCTGGTCCCCCTGATCCTTCACTCTTGACTCTGTAACTTACCACTGTGAGGTCACAGCACAAAGCAAAGACATAATGTGCAATATAAAAAAAAAGAAAAACATAAAGCAGCATCTAAGCTGAACCACTACTTGATACTTTCACCCTTAGCTAACTAAGCTTTAACCTTAGCTAACTGGCTATCGTCAGTTTCAGTTTTCCAATACACTTGCAATTCAAACATGTCTAATTTGTCCTCTCCTGATTTTATATTTTGTTTAAACACCTTCCTTCCCTCGGTAGCTATAGTTACCCAAGATACCATCCACATACTGATTCTCACAGCTTTGTTTTATCGTCATCGGACGTACTGTACATAAAATGTTCAGCCATTCTCACACTTTCTCCTAATACCTCGCAGTTTCACCCCACCCCCCTACTGCTTAACATTCAGAGTTGGTCATCAATATATGATTACGTATTGCCATCTCAGTTTGTACTTTGGTAATACGTCGCATAAATGTTTCGGTCGGTATATTAGGTGCTGTGTGACGCTAAATTTACCGAGCATTTACACACAACTATCAAGCAATTCGGTAAAAATAGTGGTTGCAATCATTAGGAATTATTCACTAAGGCTATTGCTACTCTCTTTTTTTCTATTCTGGTACTTCAGTGTGAAGCTTTGTGCAGTTGATACCTTATTAGCTGTCATTACCGAAGCTATAAGTAGTTCACAGGCAAAAGGACTTGTGAGTGTGAGTGACTATCTATCCCTCCTTGTTGTGGATGAAGTCCAGGAGCTGATGGAGCATCGGCTCTCCCATTAAGTGCTCTTTTTTTTGAGTGTATAGAACTGATTCTTGATTAACAATTGTAATCAATCTCAGGCCTTTACCCCCGCGAGCCCACTCACAGTAGGAGCCAATCTTGGAGCCTGTGAATATTTTTGAGCACATTCGCCACATGCTGTCCGCTATCACAAACCCAGGGCACTTAGCACCAATCACATGAAGGGGCTTGAATGTCGAACGGTGACAATCAGCAAAATCTCACACAGACCCGGACTGATACCTCCTCAACTCTCAGTTCTCCTCTGAAAGTTTATAGTCTACTTTCTTGAACTTTCCCCTTGGAACCGGACGGTAAGATTTGTGCGTTTGCTAATGAATTTACGGATGCACAGTCCTGGAGAAGCATTCGGAGCTGATAGAGAATCTATTGTCTGGTTTATTGTCATGTAGAAATCACCACATTTACTTTCTTTTGGAAACTGTTGGCAGCTCTCGGCAGGAGGTTCTCTCCAGTGCTTGTGTGACAGGTGGCACTATTGGGCTTGCAATAAACCTAAAGGCAAACAGCGAAGCAAGCTAATTATTCCTTGGTATGTGGGGTTGTATGTTCAGAGCTGCGGGTCTGTCAACAGTCTTTCTGTACGCTCAAATATTTGCTTGGTGATCATGCTTCTTTGGATGTGTGTCCATTGATTTGCTGTGCAAACACATTCTCTGAGCGAGACTGAAACAGCACTTTCCACTTCACTGCGTGATTCATATCAAAGGTGCTTTTGAGAAAGAAAAGCAGGATCTTTGACAGGAAATATGTCAAATAATGCCATATCGTAAAAGCCCTAAAGTACTAGTAAGGGTGTTCCATGTCGGGTCTTCCTGAGTGCAAAGAAAAAAAGGCACACCGTGGTACAGATCTGCTGAATAATATATTTTGAGTTCAGTCCAGAAAATAAAGGGGAGATTAATGACATACTACCCAACATCCCATAAATCACTTTTTTTTCTGTTTGTTTCAAAGAGTTTCTCTTAAATAAATGAATATTAGTGAATTCTGGAAAATTCTGCTGAGTCACATGAATGCATTGGTTACTCCCAGAACAAACCTCTGGGGCGAACAGGGTTGCTGAAGCTGATAAAGTTGTGGAAAATGCCACCATGAAAGAGAGTGGATATTTGTGAAGCCCAACGCAACAAAATATCACGTTTTGTCCTTGTGACATAAATCAAAGTGACAAAAAACAGCCAAACCCATGTTTAGAATGTGTGAGAGTGTCTACCCTCCTCTTCTCCTCTTACCTTATCGATGAAAGTAATGCTAATTTTTGAGATGCTAGCTCCGTTTAGTGAATATTGTTCATATGAACCATTTTAAGATTGTAAAGAAGTTTGAAAACAACATTAACAGATGCCATATGAGCCAACAAATAATTGTTTTTACAACTGGGAATTTCTATCATCAACTTTTTTCTATTATTTAAACTATCACAAAAAGAAATATGAAACATGAACATGAAAAGTGTCTCAGTTCCCATGACGAGATACTTAACGAGAGAATTCCAGGAGGAAAGGCGTAAATTGCAAAACAGAAGAAAAAAGCACAAAAATAAACACTCGACAGCTACAGAATTTTACTGGAGCAATGTGGTCTGACAACTTCAGCCTGTAGCAAGTTCTGCATGCTGAGCATAGAAGGGCGCTATGCGCAAAGACCTAAAAGGACTTTAATGTCGGCATAAAAACATGACACGCATCTTTTACAATTGAAGTGAGTCTACTTCTGAGCAATGTGTTCGGCAGTGTGGAAATCTTTTGAGAAAGCGGTGCATCAGATGGTTTAACTGTGACAAAACGATGTCTGAAAGAAGAGGGAAAAAAACAACAATTTACCGACTGTAAAGATAACATGTCGCAAAAGTTTGAGAAAGAATTTTTAACTAAAGGTTTTTACCAGTTGTCGGAATTTGTGGAGAATCGCATTGCAGCTCTTTTCAGCTGAACACTGACCAAAATCAACAAATCCAAAAGCGTAAAAAGAAAGATTTAAAAGAACGGATGGCTTTTCACGGCCGAATGCAGCTCCGATTGGATTTGATTACACCTAAAATCTACTTTGAGAGATCTGGGCCAAGATGTCTGCTTTGATAGGTGTGTGACCTGCAGTCATATTTAGAAGAACAGAGGTTTTATCCAATGTTGTCCTGAAGAATTTCCTGTGAATGTTTCCCAGCATACCAGCAAATCTGCAACAGATCATCCAGAAAAAAAAGCGACCAAGATGCTGCGATGAACAAGTCGAAGTTCATCCCCACACTCTATTAAATTATTGTGGTTTGACCTTAAGAGAGCCGTGAACAAACTTTTGAACCTGAAACCCGAACTAAAGCAATGCTGTGAAGAATTCTTCTAGCTGTAAACCAGAATGCTACGAGCTATAAAATCATCTGTGTCATCCAGTTATTTCTATGTTGTGATTTTTACATTGATCTAGTTAAGCGGCGAACACTAGGGGTAGCACACCATGAACATTTACAAATTTGCTGGCATAAACTATTGTTGCCATCTTGATTGCTTGATTTGTATGTAAATGAAGCCTGTTTGACCATAAAAGTGGACAAATGGGGGAGAATTTGTAGCTGAGGGCCTGACGCAACAGCTGCTGTGCATACAAATCATATTCTGAGGAAAGTATTTGTCCCACAATGCCTCCCTCCCTCTCCTCCATTTGGTATCTTTATCTGTCATTTCAGCCTCCTGTCGCATCACTTTTTACGCGCTCTACTTTTACTGAGGCATCACAAAAAGTTATAATCATGTTACCATTGTCTGCATGGGCTATGTAAAGAGGAAGAGGAGTTTGTAGAATGCTTATTAATTCCTTTTACAATATTTTAAGATATTTCTTTTTCATCAAGGACATCTATTCTCAAAAACGTATTGAAATTTTTCTCCGGACATTTTTCAGAGTCTCAGGCTCTTACAGGCATTCTTCTTTCTTTTTTTTGTTGTTGAGATTTCTGATATATTCTTTGTCATCAAAAATCAATACAGGTACAACATATCAATACACCTAATGAAATAGAGCCTAATGGTATCCCGTAATTCATACAATAGCTTGTAAAAGCATCCCCTGACAATGCTTGTGTTAATGTGATGAGCTAAATAAGTGAAGTGATATGATGTGATACGAATGATATGCAAGATACTCTTTCAATACAGCATGAATAAGCAGAAAAGCTGCATAATATATACGCACACATTGATATATTGACATATATCTCACTAATCCTTGAGTGAAATCTGGATCTGGGCCGACAACGATATGGGTAACGACTGTTTTCAGGAACCATCAAAGAGGAATAAAAAGAGAGCCGAGTGCCTACTGACTGGCCACTGGAAATTCTAAAGGGTCAGTGCAGAGGAAGCAGAAGATGATGCAAACGAAACACTGCAGAAGAGTGGGCATGGTCTCAGATGCCCGCTGTGCAGGGTGGACACAGTCATTGACTTTACCTGAATTGATTTCTGTTAGTAGTGGAACTACCTGTGTTTGGGTGTTTTTAAAAAATATGGCAATGGAGAAGAAAGAATGTACAGACACCGGTAAGCATTGAAATAGACCGCACATGCTCTTTGGATAGATACCTGCTGTGTTTTTTTTTGTTTGTTTTTCTAGGATCTATTATATGAACTTTGTCTGGTCTTGTACTAGACAGCTGGCAATCCTTTTGTATAATTGACTTTTCAGTTCGATACCTTACGGACAATCCTCACAGGATGAGACTGGCCATTTCATTGGATTTTCCAGAGGCTACTGGGACTTAATAAACTTTCCCTAAGTACTGCTTTTTTGTCAGGTTCAAGCCAGGGGAATGGCTGACATGCATCCTGGCACATCCTCAGTCTTCCTGCAAGTCAGAGCACCGCCATTATGCAAATGAAAAATATTTCAGAAACTTTAAAGTGCCGATGACTCATTCATCATAAAAACAGGTCATTTCTGCAAATGTGGTATTGGTGATGAACATTCATTTAGATGTATCAAGATAAAAATAAAAAAAGGAGGAAAAAGACACGATCTGAGCAGAGTGGTATGCAGGCTGCTCACCTATTAATGTAGTAATGGTATAGGCACACGGTCATTTTCTCCTATACTGCAATATTAAAATCGTCCCTGGACTCTATGTAGAATTTACTGCAATAGCTCAGTCAAGTGGATTTAATGACAGAATCAAGCTGTCAACTAGCTTATGGCGCTTTTTTAAATCAAATCCAGGGCTGTGTGCACAAATTTTACTACATCTTTCTGTTGTAATTGGGTTCCGGTTTACTTTGGCCAATCTTTACACACCCATCACCTCAGTTAAATCTGACTATTAATACCATCCTTGTAAAAAATTTAAAAAGGAAATTATATTGAGTGAGAGTACTGGAAATGCTAGAAATGGGTCGACCATTTTATTGTTTTATATTGTGGTTGTCCCCTTCTTTTTGAAATGTCTGGCCAAGTGAAGGTGGAGGTGGATCCTTTGGGTGCTATAACCTGGGGCTGGTGGGAGAGAAACTGCCAACTTTCCAACCTTTTTTATTTTGTCTTTCACTTCCGCCAAGCAGTTTTCTCCTGGTGTGAAGTTTAGTTCCAGCTCCGGCATCAGGCCACCAAGGGCAAAGCACATCTCGCATATTTCTCAGAGCTGCTCCGGACATTTTTTATGTGTGTGTGTTTGTGTGTGTGTGTGGTAAAGCGTTATGCTGAATTACAGGGTTACTTTCATAGTGTCGGATAGAATTTGTTTTAACAGTTACCAAAACCTGAAAATAATTCCTCAAGATTACATTTTTAAAAATGTACAGATTAAAACAACTGGGTCAGAAAAGATAATCTATTAAAAGAAACAGTTGATGGACTGTGACATTCATGTTGTGCTGTTTGACACTGTTGTGACCATCCCTTTTAAAAACTTATTACTTACTCTGACTGCTTAATCAGTCTGAGGTAACATTGTAATTTGAATGAATGACAAGTCTACATTAACTTTACAACTGTAATTCCGATCTAAAACATATGTATTTCAAGTTAAGTCTCAACATACTATTGCAAGGCCCGCAAAATTAAAAACAAAGAGTGCTGGGAAGGAACAAATTTGTTGTAGACAAATTCTCCCAATGCGTGGCATTAATTGTAAAGCGCATTTGGAGCTCACCTTTACGCAGTCCTCATAGCTGAAGAGATGAGAAAACTATTTGACTTTCCAAATCTTCAATGAAACACTTGTTTGATGGTGGAGATCAAGTGCACCCCGTGGGTAGAATAATCTATTCAGCATCCCTGCCAGAGCTCAATGTTCGGCTCATGACAGGAGCTCTTGGGATGCACAGTTGCATTGTTCAAAAGTGTTTTTGACTTTGACGATCTTCTTTTGTTATTAAAGTAAGAAAACAAAAAAACAGGTTTATTATTTAGTGGGTACACCTCAGAGTACATCCTTGAATCTCACTTGTCTTTAGGTACGATGTTTGAAAATAAGCATCGGCCAGTCATTTCATTTAGCCTCTCTCCCTGGGGTGTCTTTTAATTTATAAAATTGAGAATGAATGATTTTAACTTAGTTCCACAGATGGAAGCCAAATGCACAGATATCCGTCATGTATAATTTAGATGGAAACTGATGGATTAAAAGACATAGAGGTTGAGGCTTTCCTTGTAATGTTGTAGTTTCTTGCCACGATTGTCTGACCGTTTTGTTTTTCCATTTTCTTGACTCCTATCCAAAATTATGAATAATTGCAATGATGTCTTTTTTCACATCTAAGAGAATAAATTAGTTAATAGTCAAGCACTAATTTAAATTAATTAATAAACATTACCTCTCAGCTTTGTATAGAATCATCTTTCTCTACATCCCATAAGCATTGGAGGCTAATTGGTACAGATGAAGACATAAGTAAAATAATGACATTTTAACATTCATTTCATGGTCTAAAATTCATTTGAAATTTCTTACCTCCATGGACACATGTCTCTGAACAACTGGAACACGATTCCATTCATGAGATTTGTAATTTGTTTAGAGATTGTATCCCATTTGGCTTAATGTAGTCTTTACTGAGTAGTTTTGTTTTCCTAAGAAACATCATCATCATTTCTGGACAACAATGTCTAGATTCAAGTGTTACATCTTGTAGCAGTCTTAGATAAGAGTTAAATCATATATTGGAACTTAAAAATGGTAAAAGTAGCCCCACGCAAACAAAACCTAGCTCCCCAAAACATACCTATACATGTATCAAATAGCTTAAGAACAAAACGTCTCGTGAGCGTCTTACAAAATAAGATGATAGATAGGAGAAATTAAATGTCATGTACCTTTAATGATTCAGAGGAATAGTAGAATAAGTTTGGTTCAGATCAGTTCTATTTGTTTCTGTCCTGGAAATTCACAGCAATAGTATCTTTAAATAAAGAGTAATAACCCACTACCGACTAGATACAGTCCAGTTCTTTGATATGTAATTACAGTCCAACACAAACTAATTCATTCCAAGCTCAAAAACAAACATATCACATCAAATCTTCACTTCAGTCCCTGGTGCTGAGAGTGCTCTGGGCTAAGAGTTGCAGCGGGGAAGAAAACTCCCTTCAAAGGGGAAGAGACCTCCAGCTGAAACCGACTGAAGAATGGCGTCTGTGCGCCTTCATGCATTGGGGAGAAAAGGGCCGTTAACTGAAGAAACACAAACAAACGTGACATCAGGTGGTGGATTCCAGCAGGGAATAAAAAGAACATAAAACCAACTCGGTTCATGACGATTATAATAACATTTATGTACGTAGAGAGGAAGGACTTCAGAGGAAGGGATGAGGGGAGGTGTTCTGTGCAAGAGGGAGGTTGCCTTTCCGGAATTCGACTTAAAATTCAAGATCCAATACGCTCTATGGCAGTTATAACACAAAAGTGGGAGAGAAATAAGGTATAAGAGAAAAATAAAACAATAATGTCATATGTCATGGTCTAGTGACCGTTCCAGGGTGTGCCTCACCTCTCCCCTAATGTCAGCTGGGATAGACTCCAGATACCCTGTAACCTAATTACGAATAAGCGGTAAGAATAATGGATGGATTGATGTACAGTATAAAAACGTAAGTCACTAAAACCAAAACTTAAAAGATACTGTTAGTAATCGAGGGATCGATGTCACCTGAGCCAACCCTAACTAAAGGCTTATTCTACTGTAGAATAGGGTATATGACTCTCAAACCCAAACTGGCAGCTGGTTCCACCAGAAAAGGGGCCTGAAAACAGAAGACTCTGCCTCCAATTCTACTTGCAGGCATTAAGAACCAAATGGATCTCTGAGAGCAAAGTGCTCCGTTGAGGAGATATTGACACAACAACCTGGACTTTCTGAACAATGGGGAGTACTGGTCCATTTATTTTCGGGTTCTTACAGGTAGCTAGAGAAACTTCAGCAATCTTGGATCAGTGGGAGGCTTTTTATAACAAGAGGAAGTGCATGGACTATTTGAAAATTCAAGTTAATCTTCTCGTTTTCACATTTTACATCATGTCCGAACCCGTTTAAAAAATATATTTAGCTGAAATGGAGCATCAGTGTTTTCTACACTTCTGTCAGAAATGTAGTTTTGCCATCAGCAAGCACCAGTGCTCGAGCATGGGCTTGGATCCATAAAAGTTTAGTGCTACTTTTTTTTTTTTTTGCACACAATCAATAGCCCGAAAAGTTCAGAGTGCACAGTGAAACGGATGAGACCGTAACCGAGAGCTTTGCTCAAATCCACACAGCAAACACCGTCTCAAGAGGGACTCAGAAAAAAGGACTGACATAGACAAATCTGTCCCAGTGCGACACATTCCGAGGCACAGAAATGAAAATGCCACCAGGGAGGTTGTCTCTCCACTCCGACATGAGCTGTTTAAAATGAAACTTGTGGGCCTTTATTGTTTAGGACTCTTATCAACTGCAGCAGCATTTGTACTATAATTAGAGCTCAAAGCGCTGCGTGATGCGAGGGAAGTCTTTCCGCCTTAACATTACCCCCATCTATCAGAGCTTAGGAATTCATCAATGTATTTATAATGGCCTTCAAGCCCCGCAGCATCTCTCGCGGCTACACAACCAAATAGGATGCAGAGCTGTGATCCTCAAAGAATTTGAGCAGGAATAATGTGATCCCAGGGCACTGCTGCAAACGCTCGCCCCGAGCATTAGGCGCAGATAATTTAAACACATAAGCAGGTTCTTAGCGCACCTTAATCAATGCCAGCGGTGTCTCAAAGTTGGGAGGGAGGAGAAGGCAATGGGGAGATAACGTCGGCATAACCCGGGGAGGCGCGTGCAGAGGAAATAGAGAGCACTGAAGCCCTCTGGGTAACGAGAAACAAAACTCCTGACAAAGACTTCTCCTTCCGGAGTTTTTTCCTGCACCGGAGTAAAGTCACATAATGAGCGGGATCACACCACAGACATTTGACAAATTCTTCCGAGTACAAGGGGTAGCTTACCGAAATGCCGTTTGACTCGAAAACAAACAAAGCGCAATGAACTTAACGGTGGCATTCCGCAGATCAGCGCGTGGTGCCGAGATGTTTGGAAATGACTATTTCAGAGGAGGCACGTCAGCCCAAATATTGGCAATCCTGCCAAAAAACCCGCAGAGCAGAAATGTTTTATGATTTGGAAACAACCGGCAAGGAGCACTTCACCATGCGATGTGTGATATCATAGGCAACAAGCATCACTCAGAGAACTTATTGAAAAAAAACTGAAATTCTTCTACGTAGCATTTCCTGCTCCGCTGCCAGGCCTCCACATCAACGGCTTCTTCCCCCCCCCCATCTCCTATGAAACTGATGGATGAAACCATTTCCCCAAAACCAAACATGCCCCAAAACATTATTAGTGCCATTTCCTCTTCCGTATTAAGGTGAGAACTGCTGAAGGCAGATCGGCGAGAGCCTTTCCTGGTGATAAAGTGCTTTCCTCTTTAGGTCTCTCTCACATCACAGAGGAAATGTGGGAGATTTATCAGTGGCGGCCCACTCAGGAGCTTTCTCTGTGGCTGGCCAGCTCTCTGAGGTACCCTGTTTTGTTGCTCTCTTTCAGGGAGCAGGTGTACTTTTGCCACAAAGGCGTTTTGAATTATACATTTGGTGGTGTTGTCAAAAACAGCAAATGAGAGGCCGATAGCTGAAGAGCAGAAGACGTAACTGAGAGCTCAAAGGGTTTTTTTTTTTCCTGTTTAGATGAACCGCAAAAGACTAATCGATAGCCCACCCACTTTATTTATGTGGTGCTTGTTTGGAAAGTTCATTTACTGGCTGTTTGCCATAGTTTTTTTTCTTTAATAAGAAATGTTTTCGGCCGCTTCCTTGACCTTTGTGACTCTTGTTCGCAATGCTAACCTTTGCATGTTCTAAACCAAACTGTATGCCAATTACTGCTGGTTGGTAACAATAAAGCCACTGGCTTCCCCCAATACAACTAATTAGGCTTGCTGGAAATTGTTTAGGGACCTTTAGTTTGAGCCTAACAGCTTTTGGAGTATAACACAGATGTCCTAGCAACCACTTTGATTCAAAGCACACGCTTCATTCAGAGAAAATGCGAAGTGAAAGTCAGCAGATGAGGTGCGGTTTGTTTCACAACCGATCATTCGGGGCCAGGGAGCTATCTGCTCTTCGCTTTCGTCGCTTCCTTCCGTGCTTGTTTCAAACGCACAGTTTGTGGTATGTTGAAAAACGTCAAACTTGCTGCCATGTCCGCAAATAAACCAACTGGCGTATACGATATGTGACAAGCTTGTAATGATCGCCATGCAGACATCATCTACTACATTGTGTTCTAATCAGTAAGCCTTCTGCCTATTTTCTGAGGTACTATATTATAGTTTTGCATGAAGCAAAATGCGCATAATATACAATAGCCTACTGAATGCATCTTCACTGAAAGAAAAATACTTTTGACCCTTGTTTGTTAGTGCAGTCTATACGGGGCATTGATGCACAACGTGGCTGTGATAATGTCCAGAGAATGGCATTTATTAATATAGTCTGCATGGTTTCCCCTCACAAAGATCAAACTAAATTGTAATCAAAACTGACATCTTTGAAGTCTTTTTGTGTGTGTGTGTGTGCGTGTTCTCGGTGGAAGATTTACCAGGCTCTGTAGTTTCCTGGCAAAATAGTATATATTCATCCCCTAAGAGGCTCAGGGCGGTTACACACTGTTTTGTGCTTTGAAGGTCGCTATAGAATTCTAGCTAGCGTTAGCTCTCGAAGGTCAATATGACTTCCCAGAAATGCATGAAACAAGCAGCAGACAGAAACATGGAGTGGGTCTATCTAACTTGCGGTTATCTAACAAACAATGACCCTATATAGATACAGCTAATTTAGTAAATGTTCCTGAAAAAGCTAAAGATGAACTGCTAAATGCTAGCGTAAAACAAACCTCGCTAATGAGTCGATAATCTCCAAACATCATACATGCATCAAAAGTACTGTTTGATACCACACTAATATTTAATGGGTTGTCCTGTGAGATTGTTTTTGTAAGTTTACTAACAGTTTTTGAAATTCTTAAACATGTTGCTAATTGCATTTGTGAAAAAAGTAGCGGGCCTTCATTAATTTCACATGTTTTTATTGCAAAGACATAGAAATCATCTCGTACCAACCAGGTCTTTAAATTAGACTCATAAAGCTTCAGATGAACAACAACAAATGACTTGATTGAACTAATAATAATGAGGCCTAAATGCAGGACTCTGCAAACCCTTGAACACCCTCAGTGATTTATGCCGATTAAGCGGATAAATAACAGCCAGGTGCCGCTCATTAAACGTCCTGATTAACTGATCATCAGCAAGCGTGAGCCTCTACGTGAGAACAGATGTTCTGGCAGTTTGTTGATCTGAAGCGTAGCCGGTTTGTGTTAGCGCAGTGCCAAGGAGGAAAGACATCAGCAACATGGGGCAATTCCCAGCCTTCCTGTTCAGGCACATGACCAATTTCACTCTTGAGCGGTTATTAATATTGTTTTAAAGTGGAATAAATCTATGTCAGTAGTATGTTCCTTTTCCAGGAGAAAGGCCTACAGTCAAATCATCCAATGTGCCTAAAGAGTCCAACCCTCTGTTACCTTGTCAAATACAGTACAGAATAAAGGTTCATGGCAGCACAAAAGACCAAATCGGCGGAGTTTGTTTGGAATGGTTGCAAGGAGATTGCCTTGTCTTTCGTGAAAAGAAAATGGAGGCTTAGCTTATGATTTCCAAAGTACCACCTGAACAAAGCCACAAGACTTCTGCCATAATGGTCTTTGGACAGATGAGAAAAAAGTAGAAAAGTAGAACATAAAAACACAGCGTAATATGTTATATTGTGTTCATTTTTGGTTTTGTTATCATCAAAACTGTCTCTATGCATTTTTGGGGGCTAAACCACCATCTTTTCAATAATTAAGGAAGCATGTTTTATTAACAAAACACTTTTAATATGTTTGTTTTTTATCATGGACTAGCACAGACTTAGATCTTTGGATTAACTGTAAATATGTACACACATACAGTAGCTGCCGTCTGTTGTTTGGATTATACACTCTCAGCCAATGTTCTAAAAAGTGTACCATCCATACGCATTTCATGCATGTAATTTTTTATTCAGTTCACTTAATCTCTGTTTAATCAGATGGTAGAGGAGTCCTAATTGTGATTTTTTTTTTGCAACGAAGTCCATGACCAAGACAGCAGCAGCACAGATCAATCTAGGCATACAGACATGTGACAGCAGACATTTAAAACAGTAAAATGCAATTATGTAGTTGTTCCTTTAAACATAGTTTTTTTTGTTTGCTGGTTTTTCAAACATTCTTTTTCTCTACTTTTAAGTCTACATTGTGATTCATACATGGAGTTTGAAGAAAGGTTGTTTCTTTTTTTGTCATATTCGTCATTTTTGTAACAACAATTTCGTCAACGTTTGACACGTGGACACTTTGACACATGGACAGGCTGAGTAGCTTTTTAGTGGTTCATCATTCTATCTATTGAGATACAGTGGCCCAAACTTTTTATTTTTATTTTAAACTTATTAGCAATAATTCAAAGTTACTGGACTGAATCGCCAAAGTGTTTATCTTGGGGTTGGGGCAAACATTGTAAATCTCATTGATAATGTTTGCAACTTGTAAACAGCGAAAAATAACTTTATTTTTTAATGTCAGTCTGACAAAAACTAAGAAATTTAAACAAGTGAGCCTCAACTCTCAAAGATCTCTAAAGAAAGCGCTATAATTTATTTAAAGGGAGCCATTTGAACCAATCCTTCATCGAAAAATGTGTCCCCCAATCACCTCCCATCTTGCAGAGAGGCGTTTAATTTGTCCTTTCAGCACAGTGACACTTAAATCCTTTCCCTGTAATTACACATTATTAATGTTATGTAATTTGGCATGACAGAACCTTGGATGCACTGACACAGTTATTGACATTAGCTGGCTATGCTTCTTTCTTATGGCTTTGGTTAAAAATCCCTAGCCTAATTATGTCCCGATTAGGGTTTTATCTCTCAGGCTATGTGGCGCCACTGTGTCATTTTCTGCTGTCAGCACACGGACACAACTCCACACTGTTCCCAGAGACAAGAGGCTCAATATTTTCATTAGGTTTGACAGGACCAGAGCATCTGTTTGCCGGTACCGGTACAGCGTGACCCTGAATGCATTCTTAAGCGCCCTTAGTGAATATGTAATCAGATTAATTCCTCCACTGTGTGTGGTTTGAGCACAGGTGCAGATGACAATTTCGTCCGTGATTCAGCCCAAGTGAGAAAGAAACTAGTTCTGTCACCTTACACCCTGTGCAAAGAAAAACTCTAAAAAGCTCACAATTTTCAGGCTGCAATAAATTGCAGAGTCAAAGATGGCATTCTGAGATGTCATTTCTGCCAGTAATGGGTTTGTAGCTCTAACATCTTGGCTCTCCATTGTAAGGTAATTGAGGTATTATTACATGCTGAAATTGGGTCAGTTTTACCTTGGGAGGAAATAGGCAACACGACTGCAAGACTCTCTTTCACAGAGATTGCCATCAAAAGCACATATGGAGCTTTGTGGTGATGATCGATACTCAGAATCAGAGCAGTGACTTTAAATTCTGACCTCTCATATTATTTTGAAAACTCAGTGGTTTATTTATAACCTTTTTTTCTGTGTCATTTTACAGCACACAGTCACTTTTACACTTTACCCGTTTCATCTTTTTGCTTTTTGCTTTTATTTGTTGACACATTTTTATAGCATCAGTGAATGTCTTACTTTTGGCTGTTTTAAGTGTTCCAAGAATATACTGCAGAGCTCTACGTACACCTTTGTGTGGTCCCATAATCTAAAATTACCGTCCGATATAGTTTGATAGTAGTTTACCTATAGTGAGATGTATATTATCTATACTGAGATCTGGCCTCCAAAATAACCTGACTTAAAAGTTGACGAGTTGTCTCCAATATTCTGTAAATTGATAATATATTTATAATATATTATATATAATATAATTATATGATAAATATACAAGTATCATTATATCATATATAAGTAATAATGAACACAGCTGCCATCTTGAATAAAGACTTCAGAAGAGTTTCTGAACATGAAAAAGAAAACAATTGACAAATATAATCATATTAGTATAAAAAGGTAATTCCTCATAAAATAGAACTTTTTCTTTAATTAATAATCACAAAGACTTGAGCCTGTCACTGCCAGAAATTCAAATGAACTGTGGAAAATTAAACAATCCCTGAGACGATTTTATCCTAGTAAATATGTCCAAAGAGCACCCAAAACAGTTCTAGGAGCCATTAGGGAAATTCCAAAGAAATTGTAAAATAGAGGTGACTCAAACAGAGACTGGTCCCAAGCAGAGGTGATCGTGCCAATTCTCAAGCACCTACTAAGCAATGGAAAGCAGAAGTAAGGTAATGCAAACTGAAAAGAAAGCTTAACTGATGAGATAGTCATGAAATAGTGTAATTATCATCCTATAGGAACAGACAAAATGACTGAGCACACAAGCTGACCTTTAAGAGATGAGAGTAATGAGGCCAATGAGCAACAGATCAGAGAACCCTCTAACCGAACTGAAACTTTATCCAAGGATGAGAATTGGCAGCCTACTCATCTCAACCCAGACTCAGAAGAAAGAAAATACCCCAAACTGCAAACTGGTCGAGAAACGTAAGAGATCCAAGCTCATTTTAAGGCAAAACATAGCAAACATAAGCAAGCAAAACATAATGATTAATATAGAAAACCTTAGGTTGAACATATGAGCTTAATAGCCGGAGGCAAAACACTAAAAAGTTAACAAAAGGGAACCTTCCCGGCAGCTTGGGTTGACAGTTTCAGACACAACGCACAACTGCTATTTTCCTGGTTGGCGTAGGTGTCTGGATTGAAAGGACGAGTTGACTGTTTTCCTGAAAGGCAGAGAAAAAAGTCATGCTGCAAACAAGGTTTGAATTTAGTCCACATTACTCAGTAAGCGGGATCTTTGGCCGGATCTGCGCCACCTGGGTGAACAAATGAGCTGGCGGGGTGAGGAAGACTGGAGCTTTTAAACATTCACTGGAAGATCAGCCACAGGTGAGTAGAATGATCCATGAAGGCGCCACAATCCACTCTCCCCTCGGGGGAGCAGGAATGCATAAGAAGAAAACAGGTGAGAGAAACAACAAATACCACAGACCCTGACAGCCAGATGTTCTTGCAGTCTTTGAAACTATTTTTAGCAACAGTTCTCTAGATCTCTTGAAGAGATATCGGAGTTCTTCTATGGACTTTGGCTGCTTTTCTCTCGTTTTTAGTCCAGTACCAGTGCCTTCCCATTTTCAGGTGGATGTTTGGAAGAATCACCTCATATCCTCATTTACTTTACTGTACTTTTTTGTAACATTTCCATAACGTGTTCTTATGTGGCAAGTCCCATTTAAGCTAAATCAGGCATTAGTGTTTGGTAAGTGTCTCATTAACCTGAGGTCGCTATGTGCAATTTATAGCACTG
>CAJRST010000001.1:6449803-6470691 GCA_907169785.1 Menidia menidia
GCAAGGATATATTTGTGGAAAAACAAGAAAAAACTTGAACTGCTGAAAATGGATACCAGCATTAATATAGTATTGAATTTTCTCCCCTCTTAAATGGTAGGTAAAAAACAGGATAGTCCATCATTGAGGTCCTTTATGCCCAGTCTTTGAAATTTGCTCTTTGCTATTGACCACACAATCAATACAGCTTTCCTATAGCAGAGCTGGTAATATTACTCAATTTTCACAGTTAGGTAATATTAGTCTCGCAAGAGCCAATCTATTGATCCGGCCACACATAGACTCTCTGTTACCACGATAACTCCTCAGAATCTGCAGCCTGTATTCCAACGTGATGGTTTAAATTGCTGCTTTACTTGATGGTGTGCAGAAATTACTGGGGAAGTTTTGGTGACTACTCCTTTTTATTGATATTTACCTCGAACTGAGTCAGTTTTGGATAACCTTTAAAGGCTCTGATTAAACTAAAAATGAAACTTGTTTCCATCAATCTTGCATATCTAAAACTCCCGATGAATATTAAAATGGTCCACTTTCAAGTCAGCACCTCGGCTTTATTGGGTGTGACGGGATTTCTGAAATACTTTAATTCGCCACACCTTTGCCCATCGCCAAATGCCATGATTCTATTTTATGTTCTCTCCCTCCTGCCTTCCATCATCAGGGAGTTTGTAGATGCCACAGAGACCTTAGAAAAGTATCTTGTCTTTGGTCTGGTTTCATTTTTCATTTCATTCTGTCTTTTTTTTATACTTCCTGTTTTATACCGAATTTGCTTTTGGCCTTTCCTATTTTTTTGTTCGCTTTTGCTTTCATTGTTAGCCTCAGATCTATTTTGCATTCAGTAGATTATCTCCTTCCTGCCATCTCCATCTGCTTTAGTCAGTCATCACTCACTCCATATCTGCATAAAGAATATTCCAATTATGATTAAGGTATTCCCCTGGCCTCCAACCTTCTTAAATTTGTATTTATTTTTTTATTTTTTTACAAATCTAATGACCAAATATACCTGCCCAAAAATAAATAAATAGACAACCCACAGGGCCCAAAAGATCAATCCCCTGATGCCCTAAATATCAGAGTATGAATCCATTGCAAACCAGACCAGTGTACTGGAACAGGTTAGAACACTTGTTCGAAATAAATCACATTCCCTTTTGACTAGCAACTTCTATGATGTGTTAATGCACCTCATGGATTAATCTTTTACATAGGGAAGAATTTGATAAGTGACTTTTTAACTAATTGAACATAATCAACTTCATTCACAGAGTTGGTCGCGGTAAGTACCTCCAAAAGAAACACTTGGTTCACACTAAAAAAGTTTAGAGTTTAGAGGAATTAATTAACCGTCCTTTTTGTTGGAATGTGAGTGTGTCTATTGTTCCAACACATAGAGCCGGTCGGCTTATGAGTCATAGGATGGCATCTAACATCCTACATAGGCCTACAGCAAAAACTACAGAAAATCTGCTAAAAAATAAATAAATCCCACAATATATTTCTGGATTAAACACTCCAAATTAAAGACAAAACCTGCATTGTATCAGCAGCTCAGGCTGGTGCTGGATATTTAACATTTTAAGAAATGAGACATCTAATATCTCTGAGGGAAATTAACTGTTTCACTTAATATCAGTTGTGTTCTGCTCTTTTTGAAATTCTTATTTGTAAATGTCTTTCTTACTTTCTGGATCCCGATTAGAATCTTTATTCCATCTGCGTTCTGTTCAGGATTTTTAAAAGAAAGGTAGTTTTACATGGTGAAACTCTCTCGTGAAAAAGGCTTTGGTCCCATCTTTTACTGTGTAAACTGTACCATGAGGAACAAGTTAATCTGAACATGACAAAACAAAGCAATATCTCAGAAGCTTAAGCTTATATGGGAAATAGGAGTCGCGTTATGGTCAGTGGTGGCTCAGTGTATTGGAAGCTATGCTGTAGAGACTGATTTTAGGGTCACCGCCACTACCCAGCACTCATTTACTGGGTAATTACGCTCACTTTAAATGAAGAGGTAAAATTAGAAAATAAAAATATGCAGAGTTATGCCACTTTGGCTACCTGACAGGTTGCTAAGAACTTTGCTTTCATTAAAAAGAAGGGCTCGTGCCTCCAAGCATGCTAGGCTCATTAATCCGTCTCTGATGTGGTCAAATTCAAACTGCTTTACTCGTCCTTAAATGAATGCAAGACTCCAGTTGAACTTTGTTGCTTTTCTGTAATTTGACAGAGCACATATTTCAAATCATGTTGTAAGAAAATGAATGTAATCATTTCTTTGTCTATAACAGTTAAAAAAAAGGTACAGTCGGTTCACGAGAAAGGATGGCTGAGCGCGCCATCCATGATAAATTGGAATTAAATGCGTGGCAGCTGGATCGAGATTGACAGCTCCAAGTCAATGACCAGCCAGGTAGAGAAGTGTAATATCTCCTAAGAGTCTATTTTTCTGACTGACAGACAAGTTCACCCAGGTTACTGTTTTCACAGCGCGAGGCGGTTCTTCAAGCGTGCAGAGCTCAGACCCTCAGAGGGAAATGAGAGGAGAAGCTGCTGTCAAGCTGCTTGTTAGGGAACGAAAACACAACCATAAAGAGTAAGATTGAGATGTGGGATGATGCCATTTAAAGAACACAGATGTGTTTGACTGACAATCCCCAGAAAAATGGTGTTTGCAGGAAATAGAAAATTGCTTCACTGGCTGCATTTCCTCCCGTGTGCTCTGTTATTCTGTTCACTGGATCGATTAATTTTGTTTATAATGATATCCGTGTCTGCTGAATGCTCAAAAGATGCTGAATTCCCACAGCTCCCAGGTGGAAATGCTGTAAATCAAAAAAGTCTGATCTAAGGAGATCAGTGTTCTCAAAATAGCTAAATAAGATGAGATGACCGATTCTTTTTTCGAATATAAAAAGAGGGAGAGATTTAACAGCTACCGAGGTGTGTGATAAAATGTTCTCTTTGCTTTGACTTTCTTAAAAAAAAAGTTTTCAAGTATAAAACTCTTTGACCCCAAAAGCTGAAAAGCACCAAAGAGGCTGTTTTAAATATTTGAAACTGTATCAAATATGGATGTTTAGCTTTTATTCTGACCCAACTATCAATATTTTACTGTAAATGGTCCAGTACAAATGCCATTTCTGATGAGGAGGGAAATCTGACACATGCTCCCTTCAAGCTCTTTTTGTGATTAGAGGATGTGCCTATTCATTGAGACGGCATTTGAGATAAGAGTCACTTGTTAGACTGTTTTCTTAATCCCGCCCAAGTCAGATCGGCAACTGTCCTTCAGTATCCACAATCTTGAAATCCAAATGAAAGCCTTGGGTATCTCTACAATTACCTCGGTACATTGATACTTACACTGATATAGAATGGCACTGATCTATCATTTAACAATCAGCATTTGCACAGTCCAATATAATGACAACCTAATATAGCTTTGGCATAAATTAGTATTTATACTTATGGGCTATATTTTGTTAGATAACTTAATCTATATATTTGGTAGTACTAGTTCCCAGCTGATGTTTGGCCAGAGAGATGGAAATCAGTAAACTGAGTAGAATGACGCAAATATCAAACATCACCATTTACCGCCTTTTAAAAATTCTCTGAATTTTAAAAAAAAAAAAGCCTCAAAGCATGTGACTCATAAACTGATTTATTTAACACACAAATGAATCAGTTTATAAAATCAACTTAAATTGAAGAATTACAATCTTTAAATTGTTCATTCCCACTAAAGGCTACTCTAAAACCTTGCTATTTTAGCTTACACTTCTTTTATCAAGGCCCCCCTCCATTTTGCTCTAAGGCAAGTTAGCATGTAGAGAGAATGCTGAAGGACACAGTGAGGATGAGGATAAATCTTTGCATCACTCACATAGACACACCGAAGCACAGATGGGGTGGGAAAAAGGACTGGAATTTCATCAAGCTTTATAGGACATTGGATACCGTATCATTTCTTATGTTTGGAAGTTATTTCAAGACCTGTCCTGCATATTTCTTCCCTCTTTTGCAGATTTACCTTGTCTGTACAGCTTTAGGAGAGCCAGTTAGAAGGTGAGGAAACAAAGTCAGGTGCATTTTTATTGGAAAGGCCTCGATTGGAGGTCTCGAGTGAAGATTTCAAGTGATTGCAAGATATCAAGTGGTTGCTGTCTGAAATAAATGCTGCACTCAGGTTATTAATCGCTATTCGAACAAGTCAGTGTATTCTGATCTGCGTTTGAACTGGAGCTTGGTATTTTTTTCAACAGTCTTAGCAACGTGATTTTCTGTCAATGCTTTCAATCTTTCTGTTGCTAACGTAATGTGATAAACATGGAGTCCGTCAAGATTAGATTTATGTGTTTAGATATTTACCTGGAAAAGAAGTGTTGTACTGAGAAGATGATAATGATTTTCAGCTCACAACATGGCTTTCAAATAATATATTAAGGATGATCAATCTACTTTCGACTATCATGTAACAATCAGAGGAATTTGTCGACTTTTCTTATTTTTTTCCTCATCGTTCAAACCCCTGAAGTAAAAATCTGTCACAGCAAAGTTACAGACTCATCCAGTCAAGTGCAACAAGGGTCAGACTTGTATTTCAAAGGAGGAAGAGCTGTCAGTCTGTCAGTCATCTCATGGCTTGATACGGATCAAAGGCAGCTCATAAACAGAAAACTGTGCTGCAGCTCTGAGTCCTGCAACATTTCATTTGTACAAGTTTGACTTTGGTGCTATATACGTGCTGCCCAAACACCATCTTCCAAGCACATTAGCGCCGTCCCTTGGTTGCTCCGCTCCTTATGAACGCCGTACAGGGGCCTTTTTGGTATTCAACCCGTGAAATAGTCTTTGTTCGGCGATCCCCGGGCAGCAACAGTTGCTCCTGCTGCTGCTGCTGACATCGTCAGAAGTCCCGATAATCTCCCGGTCATTGAGTCGGCTGTTTTTTAGATGTGCGGTAATTCACTGAACCTCAGAGATCAAGGATTACAAGCCACGTTGGGCCGCTCGCCAAGTTAAACAGGCAGACAGAGCGCGGGGTGTGGGATGCTTAGTAAAGGCCACGGAACATAATGTCCTACAAGAAAAACGAGCTAAAAAGGAGACGGATATTTGAGCCAAGAAAAACAGGAGGAATGACCTTAATCAAATGCTTATTTTGTGTCGAATTATGGAGCGTAGGTGAGCATTGATGTTTTACATATGCCCTCTGTAGTTTAGCAACTTATTTTCCACGCCTTTAATCAGAAGTCTATCACAGAAACAGCACAGAGACTGTGAAGGAAAGCAGGGTTATCTGGAGAGATAGCAAGCATCTATAGGATGAACATCCATTTTTAGGCATTGATGTCCAACTGGAGAATTGAACCAGGGCATTTCAATCCATCACACCAAAATGCATCCCTCCCCTATGTTATTACTTAGTAATAAATCGTATGCTAGTATGTATCATACTAAAAAGTTCAACTGGACTAAGGTATACTGTATTCCCATAAGCAAATCCTCATTCGTATCACAAACATTAAGTATTTTAAAATGTCTTTGCCACCATTCTTTGACAACCTCCTGAAACTAATTGGAGTGAGGTTAAATAGGGCTTGCTCCCACTTTCAACCTCTCTGTTTTATTGAATTGGAAATGGCGTGTTTTGGGGTTTTTGCGTGATGCCTAATGGACGATATAAGCTTTGGTCATGGATATCTTTATTATCTTGATGTCCTGGCATTCTATAGGCAGAAAGGCAAGAAAACGGTGGAATATTCAGCACATAAATCATTCTGATTTAATGAATCGGTCTTCTCCCAGACTTTCATTGGATATGATACAATTGCAACGTAAAATGTCAGTGATATTTTTGTGCTCCTGGATTTCATAAACAATTCAGCCAAAAGCTGTTTCTTTTTTTTTTTTTCTTTCTGTAAATTAGATTCATTTAGTCAAATGGATTTAATTTCAGCGGGCTGTAATGAAACTACCCACAGTGTACAAGCTCTAAAGGAGGCTGAAAAAGCATTAGGCTAACAGCTGTGAAACCCACAACAAGCGAGCATATAGGAACATAAAACTGTGCCGGGTACATGACAATCGCAGCACATTTTCCGCCAACTTCACTGTGTTTCATGAATTTTTTAAAGCCACTCTTTCCCCCGCGTGTCCCATTTATAAGCGTCCAGTTTAATTTCACCCTCTCTCCTTTACAAACTGGTCGTGAGAAGACCTTTTATTTTTTTTATTTTTTTTGTTGCACAAGATGCAGTGAACCTTTGACTTCAATTTCCTGGAGCTGGCAGCCGTAAATTAGAAGAATGTTTCAATGGAGTGTACTGTTCCCTGGCCTCTGCTGGGAAGGCCAAGACGGAGGGTGGAGGGTGCTGGTGTAGTTACTGAAGGATGACCCCTCATCATTTAGGATGCCCTGCCCTGGCACTCGGGGTGTGGAACCTTGTCATTTGAAAAGCGTCACATTTTTTAGCAGGAAAGATCATCATTTTTTTTAACATAGAACGTGTGTTGAAGAATGCACAATCAGTACGAACAATAACTTTTTATGTATTTATTAGACATATTTATTAGTCATATGAAATAAAAAGAATGACACAGGTCTCATATGCATAATTGAATTGCTTGTTAATGAAGAAACGTAGAAATTAAACAGTATAGACATTAAAATTATGGGGGCCTTGTTATATTTTTATGACTCTAAAGGCAGGTTTGTTTAGATAGGAATTGGTGTCATCCTTTATTTCTTTTAATCTAATAAATTTAGATTCAATCATTACCCATCAAACACAGGACTATCTTTATAGACCAAGATAAAAGGTTTATTTCACTTGTCTGTGGTAGTCAGGAAATACTTCAACCAGCCACTTTTTCTGTTTCCTGGACTCACTTAATAAGAGGCTTAAAATCAAAAGTACATTAAGAAAATGAAGAGCTATAATCTAAATGGATGGCCTGCATGGACAAGTAAGAAATTAGGCTGTTTTTTTGTCTCTTTGTATCACAGAATTTAGGGAATAGCAATGATAAATTCTACCTGTTCATATGTGAAAACTGGTTTACAGACCAACAAAAGTAACTGTCGAAATTCAGGTCCATCCAACAAACTTTCATGCAAAAATACATATGAACCCTCTGGACCCCTTGGAACCAATAGAAAATGGATTAAAACAAAAATAGGACAAATTATTTTACTCTTGAACCCATCACAAAATACTACATTTCTTTATTCTGCCTTAATTTCCGACTCTGGCGTTGAGATATGATAGCTTTTTCAAACAGACTTTTTTAACTTTTATTCCTGAGCTGAGCAAATCTGGGACCAACCGCAGCAATAAAGCTATCAGGCACAGAAAAATGTCACGAAAGGAATTTCACACTTTACTCTTGGTGAGCTCTATTACCTGTATTTCAGACACTGTCAAGAAATTGTACTTGATTCTGCCATTTCCAAGATGAAAAAATAAAATATGCTTCAGCTAAATTTACAAAGTAGTTCTTTTTCACACTTTTGGAGAGAAATAATTTTTCAAACATCAGAATTAATACGTAATGTTACACCTTGGTATCATGTAATCACACTTAAGTATCACTAATACCGTCTTTGGTAAACATCGGCAAGCTGTATTTGAAATTATGTTATGTCAATGCAGCTTTCCGATGAAATGCACATAAAAGAAAAGTCTTCAGAGTGCTCTGATAGTCGCATTAAACTGTGGATTAGTTTCCAGTGTGTCTGACAACGTGGCCTTTCATGTTCCTTTCCCTTAGGGACTCATTTTCCTCCTCCTCTGAGCAGTCTTCCTGTGCATCAGCCTGGACTGTCGCTGTGACAGGAGGTTGCTTTCCTCTTCCCCGGTGAGATGGTCCTGGTACCTTTATCCACCTTGTTGTTGTTTACAACCGTCTCCCTGCTGTCTGTGGTTTTATTGATCGCCAATCAATGAGGCGCTGCCGTTAGTGGATAGCTGATCGGAAGGGGTCTAACCCGGGTGTCAGTGGGAGCGGGCAGGGCGTCTCACATAAGTATCGGCTTATGAAGTTTCTGACACATTTGAAATCGAAAACTGGAAGGATTTGTGACATAAATAGCCATGACGTTATTTCTAACCCGATTTTTTATATTTTAGGTCGCCATTAAATCTCTCTGATTCTATGGTATATTTGGAAATAGTGGAGAGGAATGTGTATTGTGATTTCTTTTTTAAAGATGAGGAAAAATGCTAACATTTTTAATGAACTTTCACAATAGAATGACCTCTTTTTTACTGCCTATTTCTTGTGGGGAAGTCATGCAGACAATGAAAAGGGTTCAAGCTGAATTGGAGATCTTGCGCGTATAATATTTGAAGGTACAAAAACTTGAAAACTTGGTCTGTAAGTACTCCCTACACACACACACACACACACACACACACACACACACGTATATAAGTATGTAGTCCACAGTATTTTGGAGCCAGTGCTGTGTTATTTGGTTAACAACTTAAAGCCACAGGATTGCGCTGCTTTATTTGAATTAAGTAGATAATAACTAAAGTGAAAGATGCTTTTAACCCCTAAGGGGAAATCATATTGTTGCGCAACACCATAATCACATAATATCGCGAGTCCCTACAAGCATTGATTGCACAAAGTTGCTGTGGAAACAAATCACCCCATGCATGATTCTTTGCTACATCAGAGCAGAGAAAAACCTCTGACTGAAAAACCTCCATTTTGAAATCAATGTGACACAAAGGGGAGTTTTGTCCATCACAATCATCAAATTCTCCAGCCCTATTTTGGCGCAATCAGCTACTACACACCAGCCTTTGAGCTGCAAGTCTCCATTCCCCATTGCAGATTAGAAGAAAATGCATGTACCATATAGGCTATGCTGTCACACTGTAATTGTTCTCACCCAACCCAAGAAGTATTTTAGTAAAATGTTGGCTTGTTTTGTTGGTGTCAGTCATGGATTGCACACAGGTTCACATTTAAAAGATAATGCAAAGGTTTTAGGCTTATTGTAGTGGCTTACAAGTACAGTAGTGCGTCCCATTTGTTTTAAGGGCAATTTTTGTGTTACTCATATGCCTTTTGTCCATCTGTCCATGTGATGCTATCTATTCATATTTATTTATTTTATTTCTAAAATGTGATACGTTTCTGAAAGTTAAATAGCAAGGCTGAAAACATCTGTAAATGGAGACTGACCCAGACTTTAAAAACAAACATTATTGACCAGTAAATACACGAATAAAAACTGTGCCTCGGTTGATTTTGCAGTCAGTATAGCACACAATACAGAACTGTCTGTGTGCTTCGAGGGTGCATTAATGTATCCAGTGTAGTGGCAATTCATTGCAATTAGCTGCAACTCATTTAGGTAAGTAATGCCATCACAACTCCCAATGAACGGCAATCTAATCCAAAACATCCACTCCCCTTAGATTTCCCCGTCTACCAGGGGTAGCTAATCTATATTTAGAGAGAAAGGACTCACAGAACAATGTCGCATTCAGGAAACATATATTATTATCTTTTATTAGGAGAGTGTCTGAGTTGGTATGTGTGAAGGTACTTTATAAACCTATTTGCAGAACTTGTGGGCACAGCTTTTGATTAAATAAATGAGAGCCGCGTTGAGTTTTACAGGGAACATGTCCCCCTATAAAACTTTACTTTGATAATCCATCCATCCATCTCCTGTACCCTTCCAGTCCAATTCAGGGAATTTGAGAACACAATATATCCAAAAGTCCATTTGTCCTCAAATTCTATGTGATAAATTACCACAATTTTATAGTTTATATTTATTATCATTATCTAACCCCAACAATGATGCTATTCTTTTGTCTGCTGCTCTTTTTGATGGGTCATATTAGCAGTTTGGAATAAATTAATTAAAATCCTAATGTCAGATTGGTTAATAAAAGGCTTTTAAGATAGATTTAATAAATGAAGGACAACATAGTCCTTGATATTTCAGCAGAATGTCTCAGTTGTGCCAGCCTTTTGGTTCACAGTTGCTGTAAGTTAAATAAAAACATCCCAAATAGATAATGGCATAAAAGCTATTACCATGGCAGTGGCGCAAGCATCTCTTCAGGTGATAATATTTGTAAAATTGCTGCAAAATATGTGTCACATCATGAAGAAACAGAGCCTTTATGAGAGCCCCACAATGGCAAGTCACTACAAATAACAAGTTCCGAGGTAAAATCTTACAGTTCCACACACAATACCTTAATTCTATTCATTCTATCAATTGCCCCTTTCTCCATGGTGATTTTCTTTGTAACCACAACATCCAGTTCCTCTTGTTAACCAGCAAAAAGTGTTTCTGAAGGCCTCAATAAATCTACGGTCTTCACATGCTCCATTATCTGCGTAGATTTAGCTGATATACCAAAAACCTGTCATATCCGTTTAGTACAATGGCCTGATCAAGAAACCTTTCTGGACTCATTAGAAAAATGTGCTCGGCGTCCCGTGCGCGTGTTTTTTTCTTCCCCTGATTCGAGACAAATCTCACCAGAGGAGACAAGCGTGCATATTTTACAGGCACCCGCTAAAGGCATGTGACTGATTTCATCAAACCCTGAAATCCCTCACTGTCAAAACAAAAGGTGCTTCTGCTCTGAAATGGAAGGGTGGAGCGCGCTTCCCTCAGGTAGCCACCGTGAGGGGGGCTGGCAGATGGAGCCCGCAGCTGTTCTCAGGTAGGAGAGCAGGTTGGAGATTGGCTCGAATTCCCTCTAGACCGAGCCCATCTCAGCGGGGAGTTCACAGTCGGGCCTTTTTCGCATTGGCAGCCTTTCAGACCTGGGCTGCAGCCGGAGCTTAAAGTTCACACTTCTCCTCTCTATTGCTTCTTCCCCTGTTTCCTTTTTTCCCCCTCATTTGAAACTCAGCCGCGTTCCAGGATGTCGACTGCTGGAGTCTCACTGGAAAAAACACTTTCTGTTTTCATATCATTTGTTTCTGAATTGACAAAACCTGAAGCGTTTCTGTTTCTTTTGAGTAAGACTGCGAAATGTTTAGTTGTACATCAACTGCATTTTCTATCAAATATTAGGCAAAAAGGCATCGGTGCCCTTAAGATAGCCGCTGCAATGAAAAGTGGGTTTTAAATGTTACACTTGATCTGACTGCATTAGCTGCTGCCAGGAAGAGAAACCCCTGGGAACAGATAGCATTAGTAAAAGGAGCAGGGTAATGAGTCGGCACCAGGTTAATGCTGGACGGTCAAAGCAGGTGATGGCCATCACAATGCATTTAATCTTCCCTGTCATACACAGCATTTCCTCCTCTCTGTTTGTCCTGTGTGCTGCCAATCATTAAATCGCACAATCACTGAAAGATATAAATGGACGGTGACTCACTCAAATTATGCTTAATCTCATGAAATATAATATATAACGATGAAATAACAACAACATGCATCAATGTACCTTAGGGATCAGGTGAAAGAAAGATGTACCCTCTAAACAGTCCGCCACAGCCCAATTCTTTAATATTAGAAGCCAAAAAGAAGCTAGCAGCTATCTTTTGAAAACAGATGCTGGAGAACCAAAAACTGATTTAAAAAATGGGAAGGGTGCAGGACACAGAGACACGCTGGTGAAAGGACAGCTGTCTCCGCCAAGGCCAAAAGCGGCCAAGTTTACTTTATGGGTGCATCTCTCATGTCTGCCCGGAGTCTTCTTTAAATCATTCAGATCCAGCTGCCAAGCTCTCACTCTCCTTTTGTCCACTTTATAGCCATCATCTCAAATCGTCTTGTGTGTGTGTGAGTGTATACGTTGGTGTGAGGGGTTGATTTGTCATTGGGTGTCAATTTTTGTTTAGCGGCGTGATTGTTGCTGCACAAATATGTGAATGACAAATTGTCATCGTCATTTCACATTTATTTCACGCTCCCCACACCCTGAATACCACCTTTGTGTGTGTTTGGCTGGGACAGATATTTAGAATTTTATCAACAATCTAACTGGATCCAAGGTTGGTAATGGGAAACATATGATTTTCCTCTGATAGCCCAAAGGCTCAAGATAAGTTTTTAAGCAAAATGTTTATGATGCCTTCACTTTTAAAACACGTTTCCTATGTTGAATTTTTATATCATTCAACATACAGTGTTTTTTTTAATCCAATTATTTAGAAAGGGAAAATTCTCTGTCTCATAATCTGAAAGGAGTGAAAATCAAATCACAAAAAAACAATATTCAACTATATTCAAAGCAATATTGTTGTGACAACATTTTAAACCCTTTCTTTTGTTTCTTTTTTATGCATTTAACTGCAATTGCTTCTACTTTGTTAAGCAAATTTTTTCATCGTCTTTGGGGTCAGGTAATTTTTCCAAGTTAAACAACTTAAATTTCCACAAAGGTACACAAACTAGATGGTGTTAAATGTAACACAAGACATTTGCATACTCCACACAACTGTGGACGATCCGTTTGGATAGGATGAAAAGAACAAAATAGCCCTAATTGTGTCAAAGAACAACACAAATGCATGTCTTTAAAAAACATTCAAATTGGTGATTCAATTTTTTACTTTTTGTATCAGTACTTCAATGTAACTTAACTAGGCTTAGGAGGGACAAAGTGCATTCATCACTTTTTGCTATTTATTTAGAAAAATAACGTTAAAAATACATTTATTTTATGCCAACCCAGCATTTTTGTCGCCATCTTCTCCCAAAATTACGTTTACATCACTGTTCTATCGTTCGGAAAGGGACTGTCTTTGTATAACCACGCTATCAAAGTGTCATCTGAACATGGATGGCTGGTGGAGAGTTGACCAGCAGAGGATGTTTTTATGGGACAAACATTTACTCACAGCTCAGCTCTGCCAGAGGGGGCTCAGAAGACCAGAGTGTGTGTTCCCTAATAGCTGCTCTATCTTGGTTGTTAGTCCCTCCTCCGGTGCATGACTGACGCAATGGAATGATTAACGCTGTGAATGCCCAGCTAATTTGATAAAACAACAGGCTTGGTTGGATTAGTCCCGTATAGCCCCTTTTTCTGTCTTTTGCTCATTCACCAGTGCCCATTCATTTCGGCCTTCGTCGTCATATGTTGTGACCTCTCGTCTAATAAAATGGAGATTCTTCTTCAGAAATGTGGCAGAGCTGGCTACATATATAATTTCTTATAGTGACTGTTACAGTTGTTTACGCAAATGGAGACTCAGGCTGTTTGCTGTCTGTTGTTTGAATTCACAGACAAAGTATCATTGACTGTAAAAGCTTTGACCAAAATCCGGCCCCACACCGAAGTGAAAAGCTCATATGACACACACACTGTAATTGGAAACATGACAGCGTTTGACTTTCAGGAGTGACAGCCGAACCCCCAAAAACCCTTTCTAATTGAAGCGCTATTCCAAAAAATTTTAATATGTAAGTATTGTAAACTAAATCCTTCAGGAAATGAATATTTTTCTGTAATACATTGTTCACTGTGTATCACTGACGCAAAGAATTATTCCAAAACACAGTCAACTTCATACAGATCTGAAAAGGCAGCAGCCGTGCTCCATCCTCAGTTCAAAACCTGTTTGCATACTTTACATCTGATTTGTCTCAGAGCTTAAAAAAATCCCTATGCAACTGTCTGCTGTTCTGCTTCATGCCCTCCTCTGGGACTGAAATACGTTCCATTGGGGGAATCAAGAATATATTGCCTTCGGTCAGATCTTTTTTCTCTTTTTTTGTGTAAATGATTAGGGTCCAAAAGACTTATGTCCACCTGGTGTGTCAGCGATTGTGTCAGAGTGGCATGTAAATTCCTCTTTAAGAATGTTATGGCATTTTTTATTGCATATTACATGTATTTACATCAAACAGCTTTTTTCCCAACTGGCAAAAGTCACAAGAGAATCATGAATACAAAATCAGTGACAGTAAAGGGAAACATATCCCCGATACAACAACTTTCCTGGCACCTCTAAAGCTTATAATTCATGTCAATGTCGGATTTGTTTCATTTTCACGAGGAAGAATGTGTGAAAAATGGCAGTCGGTGGCTTTGCGGGAGGCAGTGTATGATAGGAATAGTTCCTAGCAGGTGTAATGCTGTATCAGATTATCCATTAATGACCTCTTTTTGTGACAAAATTTGATCACAAAAGAATGCTACATTCCCACATAATCCTGTCCTTTTCTTGCAATAATGTTGTGTAAAAGATTCTCTGTATTTCATGTATTAACATATTCAACTTACAATGTATTGATAAGCGTTTTGCTCCTCAGTTCCCATTTTGATGGAATTTTCGAGCACACTTTAGTACGAGATTAGCATTCAAACCTTGAAACCGAAAGCAAAATGCTAAGAAATAGATGGAGAGGTTAAATTCCATTTAATCCACGATGTACTATGAATTTGGCCTTGTGTTTCATCCTGTTGGCTGCTGAAGAAAAATCTATAATTTAGCGTGTTGAACCCCTTCATTTCTCCCTCATTAACCGTCTGCACCATATCTGTATCTATAGCTATAGCCTGGGACATACACACTCTCGTGTTTAGCTCATATTTACAACGCAAGCATGAGCGGGAAGTCTGCCTTTCATGTCTTTCTTGGGAAATAACCATAAATTCTGATTCTTTCTTTATAATGTTCAGCAAGCCAAACAGGCTTTGTGCTGCACATCCTCCCGAGTCCGTAACTCCTTCAGGGACCTCCTGAGCTTTAAAAAAAAGACTAGCCAGTGTGAGATAGTGATGTGTATTTGGCTGAAATATAATAAATGATAAACCCATGTTCCCAGGTGTTTTTATGTATAAAAAGTCATTACTGTGTGGCATACATTTTTTGAATAAGATTGACTTTGTAAGAATTTGTAAGAAGTCAGGTTTCCATAGGAATGTTTGATCCACATTTGGAAGATGAGGAAGAATAGTTGCTTTTCAATCATAAATCAAGATCAACATCACTTGTAACATGGCTTCAGATTACTCACTGATGTAACTTTTGCTCATGCACATCAAAAGTGTAAATACTTCTCAACCGTTAAGGAGTATTACATGTTCTCCCTTGCAAACAGTAAAATCCCACATGATTAGTTTGCTTTTTCAGCTAAACAATTAACTCATTATTCTGATATTACATAATAAACCAGATACTCTCTGACATTAAAATAGTTTTTTTAAATGTTCCCCCTTTTTTTTTCTATTATATCATATTATTATAGTCATATCTACCTTAGTTGCCACATGGATGTTACTGGTCAGAGATTCTAATTCCTCACCAGGACAAAAATCTCATCAAAACGCTAAGAAAATAAAATCTAATATATTCCACTGTCTATATATCATCAATACAACTAACAAATCTAATAATAAAGCTGCCAGGAAGGAACATCTTAAACACTGACCGTGTTTAATATCATCTAATTATTCCTGTTGTTTTCCCCTCAAAAATAATATCATACAGTGAACATAAAACTTTTCTATTTTTCTGTTGCTGTCTTTCAGAGTATTGGAGCATAAAATTGGAATATCATTCCATGATGGCACTGGCAGAAAAAAAAAATCATTTAATGGCTGCATCTCAATTGTATATTTTGTAATTGCTATAAAAGGTACTGGTGAAGAACCAAAGTGTTTAAGGTGGATGGCTTTTTCATTTTTTAATTTGATGGCTTTTTCCCCTGTGCTGTCAGACCTCATCCGTCAAGGAAGTGAGTCTGGAAGAATTTTCGAGGCACATCCGCGGCCCAAAAGGTTGTATATTTGAAAGGTTATGATTGAGACCTACAGGTACTTATTAACAACGCTGAATCTGGAAACTGACAAATCAAGGCGGGTTTTTATGATCTGTTGCACTCAATCTGTCTTGATTTGATTCGCGTAAAAAGAAAAAAAATGGTTTTGAAGGATTTGCGGGACAAAACCAAGGTTAAATCTCCTAAAAAACGGATTGGGAATCGCAGCACGGATATGCAAACACCCATAACAGCATCCCTCGCTGTTAGCACTTCTCCCATCATTTATTCACCTTAAATTTGCAGCAAATCTCTATATATAGCTCAAAGGGTTGAATCTTGCAGAATTTGCTCATTTGGCAGAATTTTCCCACTTGTGATAGTGAAATGGCGCTTACCAGTCTAAGCAACGGCACAAAACATTTCACTTTATCCAGCGATTGTCTGTGTGCTCTTAAACACCACGTTAATATGAGGAATCGGTGCATCAGCACGAGGGCAAACAAAATGGGCGTCCAGGACATATAATCCACACTCCCGAACTTCCAAAGCGCTGACCGTCGATGTGTTCCTCACTGGTAAATTGCTTTGGATAATGCATCTGCTAATTAACTAACTTCCACATCCAAATTTTAAATGCTTCATTAAGGTGTTTTTTTTTTCCTTGTCTAAAGCCTTAATGAGTATTTGGGCACATGGAAACAACTTTGCAAGTTGTAATCCAACTTTTCAAACCCTACAATTATAGGACTTGATTATTTAGGTCATTCATGTTCTCCTATTCATTTTTATTTTCCCACTATGGATGTCAACCACAGTTGTTTTATTTACCAGAATAAATATTCATGTATGGTTTGGAAAACAGGGCGGCACGGTGGTGTGGTGGTTAGCACTGTCGCCTCCCAGCAAGAGGGTTCTGGGTTCGAATCCCGGGGGAACCAGGACCTTTCTGGGTGGAGTTTGCATGTTCTCCCTGTGTCTGCGTGGGTTCTCTCCGGGTTCTCCGGCTTCCTCCCACAGTCCAAAAACCTGCATGTTAGGCTGATTGGAGATTGGGGAAATTGCCCTTAGGAGTGAATGTGAGTGTGAGTGGTTGTATGTCCTGTGTGTTGCCCTGCGATGGACTGGCGGACCGTCCAGGGTGTACCCTGCCTCTCGCCCGTTGACCACTGGGATAGGCTCCAGTTCCCCCCGCGACCCCATGAGGGAATAAGCGGTATTGATAATGGATGGATGGATGGATGGTTTGGAAAACATATTTGATTGAATACAAATTCTTGAAATAGGGCTAATTGCACGGCCACTTATGTCAAGCTAGTTGGTGAATAGAAACACACTATGTTTTACTGCCTTTTCAAAAGATAAGTTCAGATTTGCTTTGCGAGTGAAAGACATTTCATCTATCGGTAAGACAAACCTTAGATCATTTGCAGGTAACATCTCTGTAGAGTCCAAACTGTAAAAGATAGTGCTTGATAGTGTACAAGTCATACTAGGGATGTTCGACATGTCTGGACTATCGATGCATAGGTTGTCTTGTGGTTATCTGTGTTCTTAGACACCACACTTATATACACAATTAGTGGCTATAAGTGGCCACCCGCAGAGTCTCCTCATGTTTCCAGCATGTGGGCAGACAAAATCGCACTTCAGCATATGGCAAAGATGACTTAAAACCGCCGGCCCCGGCCACACGAGCGATGCCTGCACAGGGTCCCGTGCCAGCTGGCTTTTTTGCTTCACGGCCTAACTGCTTTTCTTGTCTTATAACCATTTGCTGCGCTGGGAGATAAATCGTCTCTTTGACAGACCCGATGCAGTTTTAACGTCTCGAATCAGAAAAAAACAGAGAGAGTCAGATGATGCTAATGATGCTAACAATGACCAACTAGCCCCTCATACACCAAGTCAGTATTCATGGAACCTAAGGCTTACATATTGTCCTTTAACATCTTGTTGGTACCTTCAGACCCGATGCAGTTTTAATGTCTCAAATCAGAAAAAAGAGAGAGTCAGATGATGCTAATGATGCTAACAATGACCAACTAGCCCTTCATACACCAAGTCAGTATTCATGGAACCTAAGGCTTACATATTGTCCTTTAACATCTTGTTGGTACCTTCAGAAATTTACATTTACGGTGGTATTACACACTTCAGCAATCATAATACATGTGATTGTAGCATACCCGCATAACCTTTTTAATCAACTTTAAAGACCATCTTACTGTGGAAATGGTCTGAAAATCAAAGATTAAAATGGTCAATCCATCACTCAACTAAAGTTTAAATTCAGTTGTTCCCACATTGGCTGATTTTCTGTTGGGCTTTGTGCTGATAACAGGCCTGGTCGAGGAAACATTGTTCCTGTCAGAGTCATTAGTGTGGTTTTTTACGAAACTACCAAACAGGGTTCGGAACAGGAACACACAACTTGTCGTTGCTCGAATGGACAAACATTGTAAAACGAAGGAAAATGCCACGTTCTATGAAAAATTGTCCCATACTGCAGTGAGTAATTGGTTTCTTTATACCGTTCAATCTCTGCAATATACACATCATTTTGACCTCAGGCTTTCATTGATTTTTATACATTAGAAAAAGGTACATGGTGAAAGAGAAATAAGACGTCCGCACAAATTAAGCTGCAGGAGCGGAGGATCATTTGCAGTCTGACAGAGTTACAATCATGAAACATGTGTCTCACGTTTCCAACTTGGATGCCCGTGATGTAAATGTGACGCTGGCTGACTGCCCATACTCACAGAAAGGAGATGACGAAAAAATGTTAACAGGACTTGAATAATTCAAATTTGACTACAAAGGGACTTTATGAAAAATTAATAATAGCTTAGTTAACTCTATATAAATCAAACAAACAAATAGATTTTTTTTCTTTAATCAGTACTGTGTTTGCTTTTTCTCAGTGGCTGATATCAATATGAGTGTATGGGTTACTAAAATATTGCATACATAAAATGGGGAGGCAAAAATAATTTTGCCTGAAGCGGGAGGATTTCATATGTACAAGGTTTAAATACCCTAAGAATCTTGTGTTCAGAAAAGAAAACGTTAAAGAATAGAGTGATAGACAATATCCCTGAGTGAAGCAAAGAATAAGCAGACAAAATACTGGGAATTGTTTCAACTAAATACAAGCAAAACAACTAAATAAAATAAATCAATCAAAATACAAACGTGGTGTCAGAAAATTAAAAAAAACTAAAAACCTAAAGATATTACATTGCAGAAAAACATCTTTATTTTATTTTAATTTTCTTATTTTATTTATTTTTTATCACGACTATCCAAGTTATGTAATTCCAAGTTCAACCTCTTCACGTTATATACCAAAAAATGTCCACATCATACCCAAAATAAACAAGTGCGGTTGTGTGAAATACAAAAATCTCATTTATTTTCTTGGGCAAAATATTAAACAAATATATACAGCATTTCCCAAGCCTAAAAGTCAGACAAATACAACCTCAGTGGAACAACAAGACATGGCACTTTACATCATGTCAGTTAAGGGAAAAGTATAAAAGTGTGATGTTAAAAAAATAAGTCCACTTTTTGGAATAAGTGGTCAGTAGCAGCCAAGTGAGCAATTCGAATGCACTTGTTTAACTGATCACCATAAAGTCAGACCACATCTAACAAAGCACAACTTCAACAGTTTGCCGGCAAATAATACTCAGTTCCGCTGACACAATGCCAAATAAATGACTTTGGCTTTTTTATTCATATTGAAACAGAGTTGTGCAAACGCAGGTACCTCGCTCAAACATGACAATTAAATCTTTTCCCACAGCAAATTACGGTGTTTACCCTCAATGCTCGGAGGGCTACCACTGGTCACCATCACCCAGGGTACAAGCTTATAATTAAAACAACATGAAGAGACGGCATAACACTGTGGGCTCCTGCAGGCTGTGTTAGACCACACTTTCTGATAATCAAGACTCTCTCAGATGATTAGTCCGGTCTATTTTTTCTAACAAGCTGTATTGCACACTGTTAGATTGTCCACAAATTGTTGTTGACAGTTTCAGAGCCTCCATGTGAGACTGATATTTATTTATTTATTTATTTCCGTAAAGAAATGGTGCACTGTGCCCGTTCTTGTAGCCCTGTTAACAGCATCCTCAGTGAATATTTGTGTGAGAGCCGGGGTGCTGTTTTCCCGTCTGTGGCTTTTTGACGTGGGACCGAATGCCAATTAAACACTTTCACAATGGATTCAAAAGCCGGGTGTTAGTGGGCGTTAGTGGGGATTTGGGCCAGTGTAAGAAAAAGGTTCTAGAGAACTATTTGATGCTGCCCAACACCTTCTACAGCGGAAAGGTTATTTACAAGTGGAATATAGTTACCAATCTTTTAGTACTGAACGTCCAAACAAGTTCATCTGGGGGTCAGAACAAAAAAAGAAAAAAAAAGAATGAGCAAGTTATTTAACTTTGAAGGCTTTTGTCTCTAGACATTTGTCAGGAGAAAGTTTCCTCCCACCTGTAAAACATTGCCTGAACTTGTGGTATCCAACCAAAGTCCAGAACTCGGTCGAATCAAGTGAATTCCCACAAACTGAACTGAAATAACATTGCGAAGAAGACTACACCAATGTTTCTGCCCAAAGCTCGGAGAGACGCACAGGGTGAATATGATTAGTTTTAAGTAGTGGTTGTCAAACTGATTTTCCAAGCTGTGTGAACTTTGTGTATATATATATCAGTGGCGGGCCGTGCATTTTACACCTAGGCCTTCAGTAGTGCTCCGTCTGAATCAATTCACCCCTAAATAACTATTTTATGGTTATAGAAATCATCTTATTATGTAGAAATACAGTAGGGATGTCCCGATCCAGCTTTTTGTATTAAAGTTGATTTTTTTTTCTACTTCCTTAGTTGTCAGACTCATGTTGAACAGGGATTTACTCTTATAACAACTAAAGTTTACACAGACCTGTGGGTTAGGAGATGTTAATGCTAATGCTAATGCTCGGGTGGGATCGGACTTTAAAAAAAAAATGTATCTGGAGTCTCGATTGGCATTTTCTCATGCCGGCCGATACGATCCAAATATCGGATCAGGACAATCCTAAAATACAATCTAAAGATCAGGGCTGCACAAGTCTTTTACTCCTGCAGCTACAGCTGCGACCCCCCCCCCC
>CAJRST010000001.1:6476633-6592572 GCA_907169785.1 Menidia menidia
ACACACACACACACACACACACACACACACACACACACACACACACATATGTATATATAAATATATATTCCCAGACTTCATATTTTCAAAATTTTTATTACATAACATGTTTTGCAAATAATGTTGTGCATATGTGTTTGTGTGCTTCACAATTTCTGATCAGTTTTTCTCCTTCAGTCCAACGCCTCCCTATTTGGTACTTTATTTCATTTTCTTCATCCAAACTTTTTCTGCAGCAATATATTTTCAGCTGGTTAGCAAACACATCACTCATCACTCTCGGTTTCCAAATATATCCGCTCATCAGGAATGAGGTCCTTCTGCCTGTTGTGCTGCTCTAAACTGCTGTTTGTTTGCCCAAAAGCAAACTATGCTCAGTCCTTCCTAATCAAACGATGATGGCTATGTTCCACATGGTCTCTCATCATGATGTGGTTGGTGCTTTTTTAGTGAAGTTTTTCTAATTGTTGTTAGGCAACATCTTACATATGTATGGGGACCAATGCAGCCATCAGATATAAGAAACTATTAGACACTCCTGGTAAAATTATATTCAACGTCAGTGTAAAAACTTGACTTATTGCCAAGTGAATTATGTCAAATAGGGAGTTCAATTGGCCGCTCTCTGATTGATTGCTTCATATTTCTCAGAGAATGTAGTCCTGTAGACCTCAATTTGAAAACCGGCCCTCGTTTTCTCTGTCCTCCGCGGTCAGCATTATCTGTAAGTCCCATCTCTTGGGCTGCAAAAAGATGGAGAACTCTCTTGTAATGAGAAAAAAAAACCTAAAGTAGAACCCAAACTCAGGAGGAGCAGCCGACAACTTCAATAGGATGGAAGCTGTCGGGGAGTTTGTTTGCCACAGAAAACACTGATATTCGATCAATGATGATGATGATGGAAATGATTGTCAGCTAGTTTATTTGATCAATAGATAGATTTGGCTTTGGTTCAAATCCTTGAAGCACTCACAATGGGTGTGAACTTCTAAAGCATTTGCCTGATGAGATCTAAATCACATTATTAGGAGAATGAAAGAAACTCAAGACAAAAAACTGCTCTCTTTTCACAATGCACACATCTGTATTAACAACAGCATATTTAGAGGTATCCACAGAAAAGGTAAGAGAAGGCTAGAACACTAAACTTACAGTAGGATTGCGTAAGGTTGTATTTTCTGTTCTCCATGTCAAATTATCTTTTAAAGCTTAGGGTGTTTTAAGGTATCAGCTCAAAACTTTCCGACTCGTTTGCACTGATGAAATTGAGACCCCGACAGTATGAATTAAAGCTGAAGCTGCAGTGCTGCTTAGGATAAAAAGGAGACATGCATCAGACATTGTAATGAGTCTCATCAACAGAAAAAAGGCACAGCATGGGGGACAAGGTGAAGTAGAAATCCCAGTTTACAGCCCGAGACAGACCCAATTCTCTTACCCTGTGTAATTACTGCAGATCAGACTTTATCAGCGCTAGACATCAGCCCTGGGATCTCAGTGAAAATGAGCAAAGAAATGTTAAAGGGGAGAAAAAAGGATGGTGGGAAGGAAGCTCTTCAAAAACATCCGCCGATGTTGAGGGGGGTATTATCAGGTGTACGTCAAATATCAGACTTTAAACACAGCCAATAGGTAAGAATTAAAATGAAGCTGGATAGTCCAAAGGCCCCTTTGTTGCACGACTTTTTCTCTGTGGGATTGCTTTGATTGCAAGCACGGGTTTGTTCGATAGCTTATATTTCTTAATTCATTTTCAGAGTTGCTGAGATACGGTGGATCAAAGGGAGATGAGGAAGATATTAAAATTCAGTGTACTTCTAAGAGATTTTTGATAATATTCCTTGTGCTGACATGAACTCAAAATCAGATGCCTGATAATGCTCACCAAAAGGGATATTTAAACAAAACTTAAAAGCGAGATTATACTGTACATCAGATATACACATATTCAAGCATAATAACGCCAAAACACGTAATTAGCCATGCTGCATTTGTGGTTTTTATCAAACACTTTCAGTGAAACTAATTGGCTGTTCTAACTGTGTAAGCCTCTTGGTGTTGCGGAGTGGTGGGGGGAGGGGGGGAGGGGGGGGGTGTTGACTACAAGGCAAAGAAACAGCATTTACAAAGCACTGAATCAGCACATTGTCTCACAGTCTCACTAATCACCACTGTTTCCTAAGCACACACAAGCGGGCGGCACGGAAGAAATGTTCACAGCGGTCGGACCAACACAATGATAAATATTACGCTCTCAAAGCTACCAGAGGTTGGCCCTGCTGCTCCACAAGTATGCCTGTTATCTGATGTGTCGGAAATCCCTGCCTGCGGTGTGATGAAGCATATGAGTAATCAAAGTAACACCAAAAGCAGCCTCCCTAAATATGGGGTTTCTTACATCTCGTTTGAGACCATAATCATTGAAAAAAGCGACCCACGCCATTAAAAAGTTTACCATCATGCTTCTCAGTAGGGGAGAGATCCTGTAGATGCTTATAAATTGGGCCGACGGAGTTAATTTCTTATATGTATAAACCCTATCAACATTACTATAACTAATCTTGTGAAACATTGGAGATCTATAACAGCATGGGGATAAAACATAATAAGTCACATATACAAATCATTATCTAAAACTACTGTATATTACTGTGTGTCAGTTTGCTACTATTAGTTATTCACCAACTTTGTAGATATACAAGGCTCAGCAGTCAATATAAAATCAAATGTCAGTTTGAATTAACTAAATGTAAACAAGAGGACAAAATGTACAGTGTGGACGCTACATTGGTTCCCTTAGCTAGTATTAGAAGTTGCCATAAATAAAGCTCCATCGCTATAGCTTTCATTTTCATTTTTCCTTTGCTTGTATTAGGTTTGGCTTTTTTGATGATGTGCACTTTTAAAGTCTACCTCTGATAAACTCTCACATTAGAGTGCAATGATGACATCATTGCCTGCAATCTATTGCCTCATAACACTATTGTGTCTATCTACTACTGACTCTCACGTCTGACGGACTAGTTCAAAAGATGCTGTACATTGTCACACATGACATTTTTTACTAGCTTTATCCTTGTCATCACATATCGAAACAGCTCAAAGCAAATGAAGCAGCGATTCATTGCCATTGTTAATCATCAATTTCTGGGTTATATGTGAGCAATTTTCTCACCTTTTTGTAGAGACACTTTAATTGGCCAGTGGTTTCCAATAAAAGGAGAGACTGAATAAGTGGCATTTCATAGTATGCCCATTATTCTGACACTGGATAATCAGTATTAGATTTAAAAAATCTATCAGATGAACGAAATAAGAGGAAAATTGTCTCAATGACGGATATATTAACCTCAATTCTGTCCAGCTATCGCATTGGATTCAAAGACTCGTCGAATTATGATACTCACAACAACTTTGTGGAAGAGTCTCGCAAACAAAGGAGATCTCTGAGGTCCTCAACAAACGTTGTTGATGCTCATCCGGCTGGAAAAGATTGGCGCTCACCTTTCCAAAGTCAGACAGTTCTGAAAGTGCTGAGCAGTGATGGTTGGCACAGTGGGGAAGCAAGAAGAGTGCAAAAAACTCTATGGAAGAGTCAGAAACGATCAGTTTATTGACCAACATCTCAGCTTAATATTAAATCGGATAGTCTTTCCAACAATATATGAATGAACAAGTGTTTTTTTGTTGTTGTAATTTTGTGGTTGGGGTTTCAGGTTCTCATTGTTCACTTCCTTTTTTCCCCCTCTCTTTCTGTAGTCGCCTCCCTGTGGCGTGCTTCATTCTTGTTACCGCACCTCTTCTTTCCCCCCAGAAATTCACACGTCTCAGACTTTCTCCACAACCTGGCGCAAGGTTTTCCGAAATTTCTGTTCCAGATATAAACTGTGACTTACCAGGAGCTGAAGTGCCTTTTCAAAAGGCCTGGGAGCGTTTTTCACCCAGCTGTGTGAGTTCATGTGTCTGCGGCGCCTCCGTAACTTATCCAGCTTCCTGCTTTCTGCTACTTGCTGTCTCAAAACTACTTTTGAATGTGGACTGAAACATCTGCAATTTAATATCTGAATCGTTTTTTTTTTTGCTTTCTTTCCTTTTTTGGCCTCCTGGCAGAGCCATAATCTCCTGCAGCTCTTTGGTTTCCTGCCACGGAGCGCAGTCTGGCGCTCGGCGGGCTTCCTATGCCGAGAGAAGGTCACGTCTCCCAGAGGTGGCTTTCATTGTCCTTCAGCGGCCCCTCCGACATTAATCTAGACGCGTCAGTTTTAAATGCGTCTCCCCGCTGCAACATGCGTCCACAGAGATCAATCAATCCGTCCGGTAATTTCATCACCACCTCTTCCGCGCTCCTCTGGGTTTCCTCGCCCGCCCGTTCTCCTCCCTGACGCCTTCCCGAGGTGTGAGACAGCTCATTCATCAAGATTCCCATTCTGAATGGGTATTTAAAACTGTTTTAATAATGCGTCGGCCGGGATTCCACCTGGGGGATGGAACATGACATTGGTCGATTGACTGATAATGACTAAGTCATGTCATAAATATCACACCTGGGGAAATCAAATGAATCCAGTTGCTGAACGTGACATGACATCCTATGGAAAAACATATATCCCCCTTTTAGTTAAGCCATATTACAAGAAAGACAAACAAAGAACTGTTTGCAGCAGAGTGGTTGCTTCTGTCCAGATGCATTTCCTGGAGAACATGCTGATGTTTTGTGTACCTTTTCCTTCCCTCTTTGTCATGTGAGGCACATGCCAGCTTTTCTGCATGTTTACCAATGACAAATGGAGGGCTTGGGTCTTCGGGGGCATGAAGAGGGAATCAGGTGCAGCAACACTTCAGGCCTACAAGCTCCCATGGCTCGCGGCCCAGGGGCCAGCAGCAGTGGAGCAGGAGGCAGACAATTGGCTGCATTGTTTTCTCCAGCCGCGCACAATGCAGGGTCCCAATGCACACTCCATGAAAATGGATTTACCAGTGGAAAAAAACACCTGAAATCTCAACGGAAAGAGGAAACTTTCAGTGCCCGGCACAGCTGAATATCTCATAGATATGAAGTGCTTTATGAACTGTGATATTTTGGTTCATGAATAGGAGCACGAGCATCACATCACTCACAGAGAAGAATATCAAAGTAAACTAGAGCAAACTGAAATCGCAGTTACACACCATCCTTGTATTACTGTTTAGCTTTTTACATTAAGTGCTAATTACAGAATATGTGTAATTTATTTTCCTTTATTCAGACATTACCCTCACAACTTTTTTCTCAGAGTTCCACAAGATCAGTTATCAAAGACATAAAGGCTCATATTTTATTTCAGAATGAAAAAGCTGCAATAACCCTCAGATTATTTGGATCTCAATCAATGTAAACTTCTTTATGCATCTATGAAGGCCTTTAGATTTACCCATACAAATCAGAGCACGATGCCAGCTGGCCCTGCAGCAACAGTGCATTCCATTTTGGGTGGTGCATGGGATTTATTGTCCTAATTTTTTTCATAAGCAGCATTTTGAAAGTTTGGACTAGGCATTACTGTCTGGCTTGGAGGGAGATAACCACTCTGGTTTGCAGCTCCTTGTTCCACAGCTTCGTTTGACTTTAAAGGGGACATATTATGCAAAACCGAGTTTTTTTATCATTTGATTATGTACATTTGGGACTGTGGAGGGCCTATCAGCAGGCAAAGTGTGAAAAAAAAGACTCAGTCATGTTTTTGTGGGCTGCCTCACTCTCAGTACAGGAGATAAATCAGGAGCTTTCAGGAATCTCTAGTTTATGACGTCATTTGCTCTAGCTCATTATAATATTCCAGCCTTTCACCTGGATGTTGCCACCCACCTGAGTTTACTCCGCCTACCTGTGCTCCGCCATTGCCCCTACCAGCAAAAGAGAGTTGACATGCCTTTTCTGTGCTGGGCTGTACAGAACTGCACAAACTTCTACACAATATCCCTGTGTCAGAAGAGTTACGAGCCCAGTGGATTCATTTTATTTACAACGGAAATGTCCCGGCTCCAGTCGGCAAAAAGCTGTTGGTGTGTGCAAACCACTTCACCTGGGACTGTTTTAGGAACCTCGGTCAGGACTGGCCCAAAGACTGTTGCTGATAGAGAGGGAGCAGTAAGCTACCAACTATCTGTTGCAAGACGACAGACACAGGAACCGTGAGTAATTTTAGGAATGTATGCTTTGTTTTTCGTTGTTGGTGTAAAGTTAGCTAATGCTAACAGCTGTCAGCTAGTGATGGGCTATCTGAAGCCAGGCTTCGAGGCTTGTACCGAGTAATAAGGGGGCGTGTCAATGAAGCCCCGCTTCGAGGCCTGTGTTGTCTTGTTGAAAACCACGTGACTGGCAACAAACGAGGCTTCGCATTGCATTGGTCACGTGACTGCTTCATTTTGCGTGTCGGTTTTCAAAATAAAAGCGCGATGAATTCTGTTGCTTCGTGGGTTGTAGTAGGTGGTTTGGTATCAGCAGAACAGTTTTCATCAGCAGTGGTTGAAATGGAGCCATCAAAAAAGAGAAAAACCTCTCATATGTGGGAGTATTATGAGATGACAGGTCACAATAAGGTTTGTATAATGTTTACCCAAGATCTGACTACATTTCCCTCATTAATAGCAACGTTGTGTTAACTTCCACATCCTTTTAATTCAGGTGAAATGTTTGCTGTGTGACAGGGTGTTGGTCTACAACAACAACACATCATCAATGATTAGGCATTACAGGGCCATGCATGAAAATAAGCACACTTCAGACACAGGAGACACCAGCCAGAGTATGACATTGTCTTATGTTTTGTAAATTATTTCATTCATATTTATATCTATCAGTATATTATTGTGTCATTTAAATTGTTTTATATTTATGCGTCTTGCAGGTTCCAGGAAGCAGGTGCTAGATGAGGCTGTGGCAAATCTGATTGTAAAGGATTCCCAACCTTTTTCCGTAGTGGAGGATGAGGGCTTCAGAGAGCTCATTCATTTGCTGGATCCAACCTATGTTCTTCCTACTAGAAAGGTTTATATGTGTAAACAATAACAGCTAATGTGGTAATTTGAAATCATTTCAGTTATTAAAATGAATAATTTTGCTTTTTATTTTAGGCATTAAAAAAGATGGTGGAAGATAAATTCTACAAAACAAAAGAAAAGGCCAAAGAAGACATCCAAAAGGTGACTGCCGTCAGCCTGACAGCAGATATGTGGACGTCCATGAATATGGAGGCATACCTGGCCATAACATGCCACTTCATTGATCCCAATGACAAACTGAGCATTGTATTAATTGGAGTGGAGCATTTCCCTTACACTCACACATCTGACAATCTGGCCAGGGTAGTGCATAATCACATGGCGGAGTGGGGAATTACTGATAAGGTGAACTGTCTGGTGACTGATGCAGCTGCTAACATGATTGCATGTGCTAAGGCATTAAAGATCAGGCACTCCATCTGCATTGCTCATGGACTGAATTTATTAGTCTGAAAATCATTTGACCAACTCCCTGACCTCGGTGACATCCGCACAAAGGCTGAAAGAATTGTGGCATATTTCCACTCAAGCACCACAGGTAAAGAAAGGCTAGAAGGGACTCAAATACAGATGGGAAGACAATCACAAAAGCTCATAATCGATGTGGACACACGCTGGAACAGCACTTACCTTATGTTGGAACGTCTGTTTCAACAAAAAGAACCTGTGGCCGCAGCCCTCACAACACTCAAAACTGATATAATCCCTTTGACTTCTCAGGATTATGAGATAATTGAGGAATCCTTACCCGTGTTGTTCCCATTTTTCCAAGCAACTTCAGAGCTCTCTGAAGAGAAAAGAGTGTCAATATCCAAGGTTATACCTTTAATGAACATGCTGCACCATGCAGTGCTTACAAAGATGGCAAATATCAAAAATGATGTTGCAAGACTTCTGTCTGAAAACCTATTGAGGCGTGTCAAAGAACAGGTCACAAATATTGAATCATTAAGTGTCATGACAATGGCCACATTGCTGGACCCTAGGTTCAAAACTCTTGGTTTTCTCAGTCAAAGCAAAGCACAAGAGGCGGTAAGGCGGCTGAAAGCAGAATGTTCTACACTGATTGCAAGCAATGAAGGAGTCCAGCTGCAGGAATCAGGAGATGCAGGAGAAGGCGCTAGCAGATCTTGTGAGTTTTTATATATTTTGACATTTTCTTGTGACATTTGTACTACTGTATTTCAGCTCTTGGAGTTGTGTATTATCTGTAATGATCTTTTGTTTTTATTTATAGGTGAACTGTGGTCTCTTTTAGATACTACAGTGGACCAGAAGAGGCATAGCTCCAATGCCACAGCAGATGCCATTGTTGAAGTGGAGCGATACCTTGCTGAAAAGAACCTAAGGAGACATGAAGATCCATTGGTGTATTGGCATACACAGAAACATGTGCATCCCCACTTGTACTGTATGGCACTGAAGTTCCTCTGTTCACCTGCATCATCAGTGCCGTGTGAACGAGTTTTTTCCAAGGCGGGGGAGGTCATCTGCCGACGAAGAAACCGTCTAAAACCTGAAACAGTGAAAAAAGTCCTATTCCTAAATAAAAACAATTAAACCTAAAAATCCAGAAATTTCTATATTTTCTTTTGTTTAATCAGGAGATGCATCAGAATCACACATCAAAACCAGACTAAAAGCCATTAGAAGAGGCAAACTCTATGTGTAACTTAATATTAAGAATCAGAACTAGAACTCCTAGGAAGAGATGATTTAAAAAGAATTCTGTCTTTAAGGAAGCAAGTTTCAAGCTCAAAGTATACAGAGTCTGCAGCAACAGTCACTCAGTTCTCAATACATTAAAGTAACACATATCTTCATTGTCTAATAAGTCCATGACATAAAAGAAAACCTAACACCACCACTGATGGTCAAGGATTAGATTGGCTACAAATCATTTTAATCATTAAAACATGACAATTAAATAGGATTCTCCTCTTACTAAACATGAGTTTGATGAAAACTTTGTGACAATATTGCATTTCCTAATATTTGGAAGTATGATCCAACTGAGTAACAACGCTGTTACAGTTTCACCAGCAGATGTCACTAGTGAGTGATGAATGAAGCATCGAGTAATGAACTTTTTTCGACACTTTGCGTTGGAAAGCTTCATTGCTTCATGAGGCTTCACTTGCCCATCTCTACTGTCAGCTGCTGGAGCCGCAGTGAAGCTAACGTAGTTATTGTTTGACAATGTGTGCAAGATTAACATGAAACTTATATGGTGAGGTTAATTTAAGCCAGCTGGTGCAGATTTCTCCAGATTTTTTTCCCTGCTGTGAAGTTTTATAGAGATTTACACAAAGTTTATGCCGGTAGAAAAAAAAAACCACGGCCGCCGTAGCCGCCATTGGCTTTGTGTAGGGGGGGACTTGAAGTTACTGTTGTGATTTTCATGGTTTAAGCCACAGCTAGCTTTATTTTCGTCTGTATGTTGGTAAACCTGCATGCTTTTCAGTGAGTAATTGTTACTATGTGCGTGTCGCCGCCGCTAGCATGGTAGCGTGAGCGTGCTGACGTCAGCACACCTCCCGGAAGAAGTCGGTGGATTGCCTGTGCATTTAAAGAGACAGGCACTCAAAACTGAGCGCTCTGAACATGGCTGTTTTGGCAGGGTGATTGAGCTGCTATTGTGCTTCATCCTTATGGTATTTTGACCAAAGCCTGTCACAGACAATACAAATTAGGACACCAGGGAACTAGGTTAACATGTCGATATAGGGTATAATATGACTCCTTTAAAAAACTTTTTTTTGGTTGTAGTCCAGCAAGGATTAAAAAAAAATAATGATTTTGATATGAAATGTGCCATCATATTTTTGGGGCAGACCATTAAGATCCAGGAGAAGAGGTTCATGTTTACATTTAGGATTCTGAAGCCTGTTCATTCACTGGTGAATGAGAAGTTCATGAAATGGGTCATTTCCTGCCACAAATGCAATCCCAGCGACAGAGTAGGGGTATGCCGAGTTAAATACCGAGATCTACCCCTATTTCAGCTATCTTAGATATAGGTTTTGAAATTAAATCCTTTCTACGGGTCTTTTCAAAGGACCGACGGATACTCATCTGCTGCGAGCAAATGATCTGTGTGTGTGTGTGTATGTGTGTGTGTGTACTCCAGCTAAATCATTTCAAAACAGTTTCTCCGGTGATGATGGATAATGTTGTCGGAGAGGCTTCTGGCTTTTGACCTGCAGGTTTGCATTCACATCTGTCTTCAGGTGCTATAAATTAGACAGCAGATGTGCTTAAATGGAAGAATTCCTGAGAGTGATACATTCTGAACACTATAATTACCTTAAATGATGTTTGCAACAATGGACATAAAAACTAACAACTTCCTTTCTTCACACACGCCTTGGTGAATGTATTAATGAGTTTTTGGTTATAATTTCACCATTTATTTTCACAGTCAATTTCCTGTTGTAACTTCTAGCATCAGTCTTGAAATGATTATTTTTATGCCAGTCACACGTTGAAACCAGCACAGGTACATAAAGTTTATTTGACTTACCAATTGAACATTTCAATCTAAGTATACGATGCAGTGAATATGTTTCTTTTTTTATATATCAATTTCTCTTCAATTTTGTTGTAAAGAACACTTTTAAGAAAAAGTAAAAAATAGAGAGAGATATGTCAAAAGTGAATTAGCTGGACATCTATCATAGGACCGGAGGAGATTAAGCCCTGTCAAGTGGAGTTTATCTATTTTTAACAGCCTGGCCAAAGTGATAGCAGGCGGTCTGCTGGTTGATCCGCTATTTTGGTCGGCTTTGAAATGTTTTCACGTCAAGAAAGGGGATTACTCTGTTACTTCATACAGGCATTTGTGACAGTAATTGATTTTTAAGAAATAAATTGGCTCTTGCTTTTATTTATTCATTTTAACATATCTAAGTATGAACATTTAGCCAAAGAAGTTGATATTGAAATAACTGCTGTTAGACAGTTTTGCTCAGATATTCATATCTTACTCGTGATGAATTCTGATTAAAAAAAACACTGAAATCAGCCTGGACGCATTGTGTTTGTGTTCCACTATTCTTTGTTGTTCAAATGTAGTCATTGTCAGTTTGCTTTCTTCTTACTATTGCTTGTTTCATTTTGCATTTCTGTGACACTGAAAATCCAACCTTCAGTTAAGAAAGATTTTATTGTTTATCTGATTTAGAAATTACAGTATATTCGGCAGAGGAGCTTCACCTCACAGCTGTTGCCAGATTCAGACCGGGAAAGTAAAATCAAATGCAAATACGCTGATCTGACTTTGAGACCTGTCTCCCTACAGCTACTGTTCTTAGTCATGAAAAAAGAAAAAGACGAATATTGGCTGTTTTGTTTACGTTCATCTGCAGACAGTAGTTTGATTTTCCATTTTATGTTTGGAGTTATTGGAAAGGGCTTTCTTTATTTTTATAACTTTCTTCCAATTTGCAGTTGCTAAGTTTAAACTGCCTATAAACAACACATTTTGAAATACACACTGATTAAACCCACAAATATTCCACCTTCTGACTGAATGCTGCCTACTACAGCCTTTTTTATTCCCCAGGTTTTATCATGCAGGTAAGCAGGTGAGTTTTCTCAGTTTATAAGGCCACTAATAAAAACAAGAAATGACCTCCTACATTGGATTCCTGCCAATTGCTCGATTAGGTCATCTAAAGCAGTGGGGTTCCTTCCAGGTCTGCAGCATGAGCACCAAAGACACAAGTCCCTTGGGCCTACTTTCTCCCCCCCCCCGTGATGCTGTCCCTGCCGAGCCACACTTAAAGCAGAATCAATTATAGTAGTAATATAGGAAAAATAATCATGCAACCTTTTATTTTTAGAGAACCTGATAACTCCTTCAGTTAAGGTAATCGATTAGTTTAAGGCTATCGCTGTATGCATCCGCTCAAGTTAGGACAGAATTATAAGAATTCTACGAGAACAACAAACCACGTGAACCATTTTTCTTTTCATGTAACTGTACCTGACTGTGAAAAGGTGGTTGGGTGGACAGCACTGTAAAGAAGATGTGATATGTATTGTAGTAGATAACTCAAAGGTTTGGTTCTTTGGCAATCGCATTGGTGGTTGCTCTCATGTATTACAAAACTTGCCATGGTGCTGGTAACCTTGACATCAAGGTTGATTGGTTACTTGCTGGTGGTTCCCTTGATCGATCATTATCCTTTACCTTAGGTGGATTTATCCTTTCATCTTCCGTTTGCTTATATCTACCAGTTCTCCTGAAACACTTGAAGCTGGGAAGCCACTTGGCACCACTACGGGGACGTTTTAACCCAGTCTGAAACCAACAACTGACCAGTCAGTCAGGTAACTTTTGGAACTCACCTGAATTTTTTAGGAACTCCAAGGTTTCCACTTGAAGACATGTCCACCAGGATTTGTGTTGGATCAAAGTGTTCTGCTGTAAATGAATCACTTACCTTACTAACTGGTTTTTGTTAGATCCATAACAGTATTGCACAGGATTGCTACTTGGACCCCCAATAAAAAACTGACGGCCAACTAATATAAAAAATGTTAGATGAGGTCTTTTGAAATGTTTGATTATTTGATACAACTTTTTCATTTATCATATATGACTTTTCTTCCCATCGTGATATTTTTAGGAGTTGTGTGTGTGACCACACTTCAAGGAAATGGGTCTAAATTTGAGGTACACTGACAGTCATCACAGATGGACAAGCTGTCAGAAATCCTTCTCAGTCAAAAAAAGGCAACTCCATATTTGTCCCTCTCCTGGGTAAAAAACTGCCCCCCCCAAAAAAGCAACAACATGTTTTTGGCAAAGCACTGAAAATGACCAAATGGTCAATAAGTTGTTTTCATCTCAAATATATCCCCAGTATATGCCCACCGTGTGTTAGGAGTGAGTTAACAGCTGTCCCTCTGCATCTTTGATTATAAAGCAGATATACCACACATGCAAGTAAAATTAGATTTAAACGAATTGCCGTGAATAACAGCAATACAAATAACCAAAACACAGCAGTGTCTGAATTCCGTTGAAACAAGAGCAAAGTTGTACTAGTTGTACTCAGTACTTTGCCAAGAACTGATTTTACAATGGTGCATTCTGCCACTGGGAAATAGCCATAATTGCATACACGGAAGCCCAACAAAGCAAAAAAAAAAAAGAAGAAAAAACGTATTCTGAGTACGGATGTTGAAAAGCTGTACACACTCCCTGAAGAGAATTCATTAAACCTATTTACTCCACTGGGCTACTGATTTTACTAGCATTTGCACATGCTCATTGCCCCATGTCAAACGACCAAACAGACCATGTGAGAGTCTCAAGGGTTGCCTGATTCATTCATGTAACAAAGTCAGAAGATGGACTTTGAGCTTTTGCTCATTAGCTTTTGGCTTTTACTGTAGTAATATTTTTTTTTCTTTTTTTTTGCCTATGAGTCATGGTAAGTTTCTGTAGTTGGCTTTTTAACTTTTAGCTCCAGATGGGGTTCATTACAACAACGGACATTATTAAAAAAGAAGATCACTGGGTGGTACGGACCAAATGTGTCAGCCTTTCCAGAACTTCTCCAGAACTATTTTTTTTTAATTATTGCTTAAGAGAGAAAACAAAACTAATTTCATCTTATGCTTCAACAAAAACCTTTCTTTAAAATAAAAAAATGAAAAAACTTGATGTCCCAACCATTGCCCAACTTGCATTTTAGTGACCAATTTGATTTAGAGATAGAGAATATGGTAAGATCTAAGTAAGTTTTTTTTATATATATAATCACATTTATATTGCAGGCAATTCAGTACATATATACACATACACACCTAAAATTAACATATAAATATGAAAGCAACTGAACGAGCATTGCAATACAAAATGTATGAAACATATGTAGCTGGAAATCGTAAAATGTAAATTCACAAGAGCCCCAATATGGCCAACAAAAGACAAGGATTATGAGAAATTAGTGATGTATGAAAAACTTCATATCTTGGGGGAAAAACGCCAAGAACTTAACTAAGCTCATTGTGAGTAAGCAGTGGTTTGTTGACATTTTATGAGAGAATATGTCTCTATTTCATTGTACAGTATTTACTCCCTAACTCCCCCATACCAGTTCTATGGCAGGCTGTAGCTGATTGTGGAACTTTGGCAACTACATTTTTACAGTCACATAATTTTGGTCTGTACATCCCATGTGGGAAATCTATCTAATCAAATTAATCAAATGAGCTCTGCAGTTGTTGAAGTTTAGATGTATCGATAAAGTCCAGTTACTCATTGATCATACGCAGCTTACAACAAAAATTCTGCTACCCCAAAAAAAAAAAGTAAAGGTTTCTAGATGCCGTGGGCCATCTGCCCACTTTTCATTGGAATATCTGCACTGGTTTATCATAAAACACAAATTTGACCTTAGTCCCTCCGTGCAGTTTTAAGCGTTAATGGTTTCCACCCACAACAGACTAATTACGGATAACATATGTCATCAAACTGATTTACAAGAAACTGAAATACATTATCTGGCTCAAATGCTTTCCAAAGAACGACCTATTTAAGAGTCCAGTAAAAAAGGTCAAATTCCATGTAAAGCGTCATTCCTTCCCATGTTCTGTACAACATTGCTATGAATTATTTTGAGACATTTCATTGCAGAGTACAAAAACAAGGGAAAGGTGTTAAAAAAGAAAATTATATATATGTATATGTAGACACACACAAATCCAGAACATGTAAACCTGACCTGATTCAGTAGAACTGAAAGCTGAGTTCAATACCAAGCAATACTTTTTCTTCTTCTTCTTCTGCTTTAAAAAAAAAAAATCTTTTCTAATATCTCAACGGCTGTATTGATCAGAAAGGACAAAGCTGAAGCTGATTCCAGATCTATCTGTTCTTCCTGTGTGAGGTTATTTATCTGAAAAGAACCATTACATTTTGATTAATGGTATCTTTTGGGGATTTTTTGATTAATTGATGACCAAATCCCCAAGGCCTCCTCGGCACAGTCTGAGCACGTAATAACTTCTGTTCAGACAGCTCAAGGTACACCCAGGTGGCGAAGAGGGGATCCATTTTTTAGACTTCAATATTGGGAAAATGAAGACATCCGTGCTGTCGAGCCGCTTCATTACAATCCTTCACTCAGCAGACCAAAACCTTCCCTTTATATGCGCTCTAATTCTCTTTTGTGGAAGGCACAAGGATGCTCGTGTTGTGCTGGAAAGCTGAGCCTTGTTTTCTAAAAGTATAGTCAGTTTGTGGAAGATTCATCTATTCAAGTCGGAATAAAACACCTTGATAATCTAAGTCCAGAAAAGGAAAGCTCTGTGTTGCCATTCAAAGTAGGTATGTGTGACATGACGTGATTTAATCTTTGGCTTTAATTAATTTCTAAGCCACCAAACGAATGGTGCCTGTATGGATATAATTAGTACAGACTTGGGCTAAATTAAGTTTGGCCTTTGGTTAGTGTTGTGTGGCTTCAAATTCAACATTTTGTATTACGGTCTCATGACAAATAAAGGAACTTGGAGCGTCACTAAACAAGAAAATAAAAATAAGATAAAATTGTATTTACAGTTATGAAAAGAAAAATGTGCATCATAAGGACATGTTTCTTGTATATGGGCTACTTTATGTGTTTCAGCAAAAAAAAAAAAATATATATATATTGAAAAAGATACATTGATGTTTACCATAATCTCAGTTTCTGTGTCGATGAAAACTATCACTGGAGCCACTTTATGGCTGGTTTGATTCACCAATGAAGCATAAGAAGAAAAAGGGGCGCTATAAACGTTTTGGGGAGGCTGAAATCCTGAGTGTCTGTGTATGTATATGGATATTACATTTCCATATTCCTCCTAAACAATTATCTTTTTTCAAATCCTTACTCAAACTCCCTTCAACCTACCTGAAGATCTGCTCTCCACCCCTGGCAGACTCTTAAAATAACTGTGTATTATTAATTGCTTTGGATAAAATGTTCCACCATGGAGACCCCTTAAATTGAATGAATTAGGCATATGGAGTTCATATTATTAATGACATAGCATGTTGTTTGACATAAACAGCACAAACCATTCTTTTCTCAATCAAATGACTAATGGCTAACTTGAAAATGTGATCCTTGCGAACAGAGGATACAATTCAAACCGTAAAAAAGAAAAAGTGCTTTAAAAATCCTCTTTACTCACAAATGAAACTCAAACCTGTCCTTTCATTGTCCAATTGCCACCTGTGGCAGTCGTGCCACCGTGGGTGCCCCGACAGAGTCTCTGAGACCAGGATTTGTTGGGCTGAAAGGTTTATTGGAGCGTGTGTGCCACGCACACACACTCTCTCACACACAAACACACACTCACACACGCCCGGCTAGGGCTCGTTCGGTTATCGGTTCCGTTCCCGAGCTGGTGGCGGGTCCTGCTCCAGCTCTCTCCAAAACCAGTCCTCCCCAGGTCCAGCATGCTACTCTTTTTACAGAGGGGGGAGTGATTAGCCAACCGGTTCCAGGTGTGCTTAATCACTCTCCCCTGGCACTGCTCACCTGAGCCTTCTCCACCCCTCCCCCCTGCAGCTGAGCGCCACGCCCCCTCCACATACCTCCACCGCCTGACTTAGGCCGGGGAGCCGTCCGGCCTAGCCCACTCCCCCCCCCCTCCCCATGGGAACGGGAGAGGAAGTCGGCCACGACCATCTGCGTCCCCGGCCTATGGACCACCCTGAACTTAAAAGGCTGTAAAGCCAGATACCAACGGGTGATCCGCGCGTTGGCATCCTTCATGCGGTGGAGCCACTGGAGGGGAGCGTGGTCCGAGCAGAGGGTGAATGAGCGCCCCAGCAGGTAGTACCGCAGAGCATCGACCGCCCACCGGATGGCCAGGCACTCCCTCTCCACCGTGCTGTACCTGGCCTCCCTGTCAGAGAGTTTCCGGCTGATGTAGAGGACAGGGCGGTCGACACCCTGCACCTGCTGGGACAGAACCGCCCCCAACCCTCTGCCCGACGCATCAGTCTGCAGTGTAAAGGGGAGACAAAAGTTAGGTGTGTGGAGAAGAGGCTCCCCACAGAGGGTCTGCTTTACCCTCTCAAGCGACACCTGGCACTGCTCCGTCCACTGGACCGGATCTGAGGCACCCTTTCGGGTGAGGTCGGTCAAGGGGCTGGTCAGCTCAGCGAAGTTTGGAATAAACCGCCGGTAGTAGCCGGCCAGCCCCAAAAACCGCCGCACCTCTTTTTTTGTCTTGGGTCTTGGGCAGGCCGCAATCGCCGCCGTCTTGTCCACCTGTGGACGCACCTGCCCGCCACCCAAGTGGTACCCCAGATACCGTACCTCCCTCCGTCCAACCGCACACTTCTTCGGGTTGGCCGTGAGCCCCGCCTGCCTCAGGGACTCGAGCACCGCAGCCACCTGCCGCACATGCTCCGCCCAGGTGTTGCTGTGGATGATCACATCATCCAGGTAGGCGGCAGCATATGCAGCATGCGGCCGCAGCACCCGGTCCATGAGGCGCTGAAACGTGGCTGGGGCCCCGAACAACCCGAACGGAAGTGTGACGAATTGGTACAACCCGTACGGAGTGGAGAAGGCCGTTTTTTCCTTGGACTCTGGCGATAGGGGAATCTGCCAGTAGCCCTTGGTCAAATCCAGCGTCGTGAAAAAACGAGCCGTGCCCAGGCGATCCAGGAGTTCGTCGACCCGGGGCATAGGGTAGGCATCAAACCGTGACACGTCGTTCACCTTGCGATAGTCCACACAGAACCGGATGGACCCATCCTTCTTACCCACAAGAACGATGGGGCTGCACCAGGCACTGTTGGACTCTTCTATTACCCCCAACTCCAACATTGTTTTCAATTCCGCCTGGACCACTTTTCTTTTGTGCTCAGGCAACCGATAGGGCCGTGAACGCACTGACACGCCCGGGTGAGTCTCAACCTTATGTTGAATAAGGCTTGTGCGTCCTGGCAGGGGGGAGAACACATCAGCATAGCGCTGTTGCAACCTGGCTATGTCTGTTTTCTGGGACGGCGAGAGATGGTTCTCACAATGGAGCGAGGCAGGATTGGCCGACTTTGGTACCTCAGGCCCCAACTCATCTCTCTCCGCAATTGCCGTCACCAGAGACACAGACTCCGCCTCTCTCCAAGCTTTAAGGAGGTTGAGGTGATAAATCTGCGTAGCCCCTCCCCTGTCAGATCGCTCAAGCTCATAGTCAACGTCACCTACTCGTCGTGTGACCACAAAGGGCCCTTGCCACTTGGCGAGTAATTTAGAGCTGGACGTTGGGAGCAATACAAGGACTTTATCTCCCGGTGAGAATTGTCTCAACCTGGCCCCTCTGTTGTACAGCCGCTGTTGACGTTCTTGGGCCTGGAGCAAATTCTCTCGTGATAACCGCCCAAGTGTGTGGAGTTTTGCTCTCAGGTCCAGGACGTACTGAACCTCATTTTTACTGGGGCTTGGACCTTCCTCCCAGCTTTCTTTAACCAGGTCCAACACCCCGCGTGGTTTCCTGCCAAACAATAGCTCAAAGGGAGAAAATCCCGTGGAGGCCTGGGGTACCTCCCGCACTGCAAACAACAGAGGGTTCAGCCATTTGTCCCAATTATGATTATCATCGTGCACAAACTTACGGATCATGGACTTCAAAGTCTTATTCAGACGCTCCACAAGGCCGTCAGTTTGTGGGTGGTAAACACTGGTCCGAATCGACTTGATGTCCAACAATCCGTAAAGCTCTCTCAGTGTCCGTGACATAAATTGAGTGCCTTGGTCAGTCAGGATCTCTTTCGGGATCCCGACTCGGGAGATGACCTGAAACAGTGCCTGCGCCACACTCTTTGCAGAGATGGTGCGCAGTGGCACTGCCTCCGGATATCGGGTTGCATAATCCACAAGGACTAACACAAACCGATATCCGCGTGCGCTCCGGTGGAATGGCCCGATCAGGTCCATCCCGACCCGTTCAAACGGGACCTCCATCAGAGGTAGGGGCCGCAGAGGCGCCCTCGGGATGGCCGCTGGATTGACCAGTTGGCATTCAGGGCAGACCGCACACCAGCGGCGCACGTCTGCCCGAATGCCTGGCCAATAAAATCGGGCCATTATCCGGTTCAGCGTTTTGTCATACCCCATGTGGCCAGCCATTGGGTTATAATGAGCCGCCTGGAAAACAATTTCCCGGCGGCTTTTTGGTACCAACAACTGGGTAATCACCTCACTAGTCTGAGTGTCACGGCTCACTCGGTACAACCTGTCCCTGCGCAATGAAAAGTGGGGATATGTTAGCGGTGTGTCAGGGTGCACCATGTGACCATCAATTCTCATCACTTGGTCAAAGGCATAGCGTAGAGTATCGTCACGAGACTGCTCGAGTGGAAAATCTTCCATGGAGTTAAATGCGGGCACTAGCGGAGCCTCCGGTGGAGGCACCGTCAGCTCCCCCTCCCCGTCTGCAGCGTCGGACGACCTCGCGTCACCACTGAGCACAGCGCACATATTCCATGTCCCTGTCGGCCGTGAGCGCACCCCTACACATTGCCCCACTAGCTTATCAAACCCTGGCCAATCAGTACCCAGAATCAGGGGGTGCGCCAGGCGGGGACTAACCGCCGCCTTTAGGTTATGCTTTTTCCCCCTGTACCTTATTTCCACTGGTACCACAGGGTATCTGTGAACATCCCCATGCACACACATAATGTCCACACACCCTGCCTCCAACAATGCCCCGGGTCGAACCAGGCTCTGGTGAACCATGGACTGGGTACAGCCCGAATCCACCATCGCCTGATGTGTACCCCCCTGAATCCTTACCGGAACACTGTACGTCCCTCTTGGACCGGGGGAGGGTGCTGGAGGGCCGACCACCCGGATCACCTGGCCCACCTCCATCAGTGGGCACTCCCGGCGAACGTGACCGGGCCGTCCACACCTCCAACACGCCTGCCCTGCCGCCTGAGGAATCCCCTGTGGGTGGGGAGCAGTGCCCGTAGCGGCCGGGACCTGGACCTGGGGGGGAGTAGAGCAGCGAGAACGGGGGGCAGGAAAAGGACGAGCAGTCGTGGGGGGCCCCGGACTGGGTGCGGGTGCCGACCTCCGTCTGGGTGCCGGCGTTGGCGGGGCTGACGGCTCGCCACCCGGCGTCTGGTGTAGCGAAACCACCGCCAGGTGGTCTTCCGCCAGGGCGACCGCCGCCGCCAGATCCGCCGGACGGTGGCACCGCACCCAGCCCGATGTTGCAGCCGGGAGCCCCGCCACGAACTGCTCCAGGACCACCGTCTCCACCAGCCGCTGTTCCCCCTCCGCCTCGCCGGGCTGCAGCCAGCGTGTCGCCGCGTCCCGCAGCTGCTGGGCGAACCCGAATGGGCGCCCGTCCGGTCCGAGCTGAGCCTCCCGGAACCGGCGCCGCTGGTCCTCCGGCGAAAATCCCAGCCGATCCAGCACAGCCCTCCTCACTTCCGGGAATCGTCCCCGGGAGGCGGCCGGCAGACCCAGCGCTGCCGTCTGAGCCTCGCCTGACAGAAGGGGAAGCAGACGCACCGCCCACTCCTCCTCCGGCCACCCGCATGCCGACGCCGTAGCCTCGAACATGTCGAGGAACGATTGCGGGTCGTCCCGCTCCGCCAGCTTCTGCATCTCGATCCCGGCGACCGCCGGGTCCCTTGGTGGGGTCGCTGCCCTCTCCACCATCTCCTCCAATAGCCGTGTCCGCTGCTCCGAATGAGCCAGCAGAGCCCCCAGCTGCTGCCGGCTCACGGCCGCCTGATCCCGGCTCTCCGCGGCCATCTCCGCCAGCATCATGGCCAGCGCCAGTATGGGTTGGTGTGGTTCTGACATCTCAGCCCCTGCACTTCTGTCGAGGCCACGTCAGGCGCCAAATTGTGGCAGTCGTGCCACCGTGGGTGCCCCGACAGAGTTCCAGAGACTAGGATTCGTTGGTTTATGGCTTTTTATTCAGAGCGTGTGTGCCACCCGCACACACTCTCTCTCACACACAGGCACACACTCACGCGTACGCCCGGCTTGGGCTCTTTTGCTCAACGGCTGTTGCCAGTGGTGTCCCCGAGCTGGTGGCGTGTGTCCCGCTCCAGCTCTCTCTCAAAACCAGTCCTCCCCAGGTCCAGCATGCTACTCTTTTTACAGAGGGGGGAGTGATTAGCCAACCGGTTCCAGGTGTGCTTAATCACTCTCCCCTGGCACTGCTCACCTGAGCCTTCTCCACCCCTCCCCCCTGCAGCTGAGCGCCACGCCCCCTCCACACCACCCTTTCCATGTAATTCAATTATGAGCTGTTAAGTACTGTTTGAAGACCAAACAAACCGAACCGATGACACAAACCTCCCCAGTGGTGGATAATTACACAAATAAACAGAAGCGTGATCCATTTCAAAGGGACTCGCCCAATGAAGCTTTTTAGAAATCAGCGGAATTTCCCCTCCCACATTTTAGTTTATTTTTATTTTTATTTTTTATCTCTCTTCCTCACCTGTGTCACCATAACTCTTCGCTCCATTTTTATTTTTTTTTCCTTAGCAGGAACGTTAAACTGTGACAGTCTGTCTCACCTTGTAAAGAAGAACACATGGCATTTTAATTACCGGCGGACAACACCGGGGCCTCCACGCTGTTTTACTGGTTCTCCAATGCAGCCCTAATGTATCTGACAGAGGAGGCACACAAGACCTGAAATTACAGGGATTAATGTTTCCAAGACTAAACACTTCAAATGGGCGCTCTGATGTGAGTGCCATGCAGAGGAGCAGGCAGAAAATCCACTTAGAGCATCATTTCTTTGGCATTATTCACTCTAGAAAGCATAGCACGTTTCAGCGAGCTTTGTTGATGAATGCGCGCGCCTTGGCAGGCAAACTTTAATTTGGAGTGCTAAGTGTTACGCGCACAATAATTGTCAGGATAAGAAAAAAGGCATCCAGTAGGCCCAAAGGACGAGGCCCTGTAACTGAAGCTAAATAGAAATGTTAAACAGTTTCTTTGATCTGCCTGTACTGGGTTATAGTACTGTTATACCCATTTCTATTTCAAAATACAGAGAAAAAGCTGGCAAACAATCGACAAGCCAGTTTATGTTCCACCATTGATATTGGTCCAGTTATTTTGGACTAAGATTGTGTTTTTGTTATCTGAAAGGTTTGTTTCAGTTTCAAAAAGGGAGGATTTCTTATCTATGAAAAACTTCACCAGGGGTCAACTGCACAAGCTGTTGACATTGATTTTTATTTAGAAGAAAGCTGATCAAATAGAGGAAAATTAAGGACAGAATCAACTGAAGAATGTAATCAAGGTGTTATTTTCTCATTTTCCCTCATTCACACTGACTCAGAAAAACAAATCAATAAATGCACTGACTCAGAGCCAACTGGAGATGGGATAGGGGATTGTGAGGAGCACATTGTGTTGGTAGCGGGAATGCCGTAAAATGTCCCCCTGAAGTGTGGCGTTTACTCCTCTACTCAAAGCAGACACACTTCAGCTGGCGATACATCGCATTCTACATATCAGACACCGTTGTTTACTAAGCAAGATTACATATGCATTAGGAGTGTGCCGAGTAAACTCTCCCTGTTCTGTGTCCTTCACACTTACAAAGCTATCGATTATAATATTCTACCCCCTAAACTAGTTTACCGCAAAGACTTGCGTCACCCCAAATACATCCCGTACAGTTCTTTGCCAAAAATACTAAGGCGATAAAAACTGAAGAATGTGTGACCTCCTGTGAGAAACCAAAATGGCTCCAAGGAGGTCCATTGCTTCTGAATTCATGTCGATCTTGACTGTGCTGCCTTGTTCAATGCATCCCAAGGATAGTTTTTGTCTAAACCAAACACAATGACAAAATTTCATCATTGCATGGTGTGTGTAGATGTAACCAGAGCAATGGGTAAAATGGCGTCCACTAATATGTTTTTTTTCCCAAAGAACTGTACAAAAGAACCTAACCCTAACCCTTTTTAACCGCAAGTGTCTTGAGATTAACTGAGTATTATTAAGGAAAGGAAACAGCTTTCTGTGGGGCCTGAAGGCATTTCATGAACTCTTGAAGTTGCTGTGCATGGCCATGACATAAAAACCCAACTCCTACATTCTGGTTGGTTAGAATTAACGCGTGCTCGCCTCGTGAGCGTAAACCTTTAAATATGAGCAGTATCAGCAAGTTGTCTCATTTATAAATCCCTCACATGCTTGCAACACAGTTGACACGAGAATACACGCACCTCTTTAAAAACTCTAGACCAAAGTCAAGGAAGACTTTAGAGATTGAGAACGTTTTTTTTTTATCTCAAGTGGAAAGGTGATGAACTAAACCAAGATTAGAGAAATTAGGTGTCAAGCCCTGTCAGAGATTTTTAAATATTTCGAATCACACATTAGCTGATATTTGAGAAGCCTATATTTAGATCTGCTGTTAGAACATCCACTCTCACACACAAACACACACACACACACACACACACACACACACACACACACACACACACAAACACACACACACACAGTGAATGTAGAAAATATGTAAAGTTGTAAAATGCAGAGGTTGACTCCAGTCACGAAAATTAGCTCTGCGCACTGTTCCACCATTCATGGTATCACCACATTTCCTCTGAGACCAAACCCGGGGTGACACATGTGGTCAGGTGTTGAATGCAGCTGCTGAGATTTTGGGGTCAGGGCAGGAAAACCTGTGCTGACTCTCTTTCAGCTGTGTGTTTCAGTTCACGTAAGTCGATACTGAAATCATCATTGTGAGCTGTAGCAATACAATGATTGTATAGGAACCACAGATAATTTAAACAGTTTGAAAAATGGTTTGAATTTTGGTTGATTTTTGCAAAGATCAAAGCAGCCATGCTTCGTGCACCAATCCAGTCGCCTCACCTGCAACCTGTACACCAATAGAGTTTTTTAAGTTAAGTTTTAGTTCAGTTTCACTGTGTGCCTTCAGTGAGAGTTCCTTTCAAAATTTGAAATAAGTAATATAAAAAATCACAAGTTAACAGGTTAGATGGATAAGTGTTCACTTATCAAAGTACCATTTTTCATTTTTTGCCACAGTCTGCTGTCAATAACCACCAATCAGCTATTTTCTATCAATTAACTTCTTAATTACACTTAAGAACAGACGGCCCCACTAGGGTGTGAGGACTTTTTAACTCTTTAACTCCACTTACTATAATGGAATTGGACACAGAACCTAAATTTGTTTTCACTCATCTAACTTTTGGACCTTTGTTCAGATCGATCTAATGAAACTCGTCTTTTTCAGGTACAAAAAAAGTGTTTTTCCAAAAAGCGTTGTTTTTAAGCCCCTGTCTGTCTTCGCACACCAACATCTGAGCGTTTGCAGAGAGAGACCCTGCTGCTAGATGTCCGAAAGTGCGATCCAGAGTTGCATCTGCATCATGCAGAGTTCAAAGTCATTGTCAAAACAGATTTCCTTTAGATGCAGGACACAAACTCTCCAACCTTGTCTGCATGTTTTCCTTGCTATGAATACTTGAACATTACAACGATGGAGCTTTTTGATAATGTGTTTTCTTTTTTCTTTCCCCTGTCGCACCGATTCAAGCCCTCTTAGTGTCCGTTAGCATCCATCACAATGATGATGAGTTGTATGAAGAAATATTTGCTGTTTTTAGTGAAGTGAATGCATGCTGGACTGCTGAATGAACTGCTGGCATCTTGCACTGTTTTTTGCTTCTTTAAACCTTCAACTTTGCTTAGAAAAGACAAGCACTATTTCAAAGATCAGGGATGTGCCATTTGGCTTAGCAATGCTAATGGTCGTGATCCACTGCCTCCGTCTAGACTACCAGTGCAACGAAGCACAGATAAAAATTCCTGCAGTGACCCCAGTTCAACAAAGAAACATGGGTTCAGAAAAAAATAAAGTACTGAATGCTTGCAATTATCTGCCATTCTTACTACACATCCTGAGTGGAAGGTAACTACTTAAATTACATGGTCATTACTTTTCTGTTGAAGTGAACAATCTTGACTAAGGATGGCATTAAACGCATTTATAAATGGACAATGTCAAGTGTAAAATACCGTTACGAAACCTTCATTTGAGGGAAAGTTGTTCATGTTCACTTGGAGGAGTTTTGTGAAACTGAGAACAAGCGTGACCTAAACCGGACATGGGATTCTTCCTCATACGAAGGTGAACAGCTTTTAGAGCCTCCTCTCTCCATTAATGTGCCCGTTAACCTGATTCTTTAGTTGGAAACCAGAGAAGATCAAGACTAAAATATTGACATTTATTAGGTCACAGGCAAAGTATTTCAGCGCTGGGATCTTCACAGTCAAGAACCCCGAATTATGGGTGTGATTGGCATTATCTCCTTGGCTATGTCTACCTCTTCAAAGGAGGACTGGACACAACCAAGTCCTATTGGCCAGTTACCTCTGGTCATTTAAAGATCACGTTGCCTCTGTTTCTCGATCCTGTCGCTTCGCATTACTAAACATAAGAAAGATCCGGCCGTACCTAACACAACATGCTACCCAGCTCCTGGTGCAGTCTATGGTCATCTCCCACCTAGACTATTGCAACGCACTCCTGACTGGTCTCCCGGCCTGTACAGTAAAACCTTTACAAATGATCCAGAACGCGGCGGCGCGTCTGGTCTTCAATCTGCCCAAAAAATCTCACGTCACCCCTCTGTTCATTGAACTCCACTGGTTACCTCTGGCTGCCCGTATCAAATTCAAGTCCCTGATGCTAGCCTACAAAGTGCTTAAGGGTATGGCTCCCATCTACTTGAATCCCCTTGCAAAGGCTTATGTCACAACTCGATCACTCCGGTCATCAATGGATTGTCGTCTAGCAGTGCCTTCACCACGCTTAAGACAATCCAGACTGTTTGCATGTGTCGTTCCAAGATGGTGGAACGACCTACCAAGCGCCACAAGAACAGCAGCGTCCCTGTCTGTTTTCAAGAAACTCTTGAAGACCCACCTCTTCAAAGAGCATCTCCTATCCTAACCCTAACCCGTACCTCTACCCCCCCCACAGCTCCTTCTGTAGCCCCTCTACCTCTATCTCTATCTCACCACTGACTCTGATCAGTGTTTCTGTTCTATAAAGTTTATTGTCATTGTGATGAGAAATGTAATATTGTGTCTACTCTGTAAGTCGCTTTGGATAAAAGCGTCTGCCAAATGCATAAACATAAACATAAACATAAACATTAACAGGCCAGTTTCTAATTCATGCTATTGACATTGGAATGTGGTAATAAATAATGTTTGTATGTGTTAACCTAAAGGTGTGGAACAAAGAAAGAAAACAAGAGTCTGTGGGCACAGCCAGAGACTTAAACAAAAAGTAAAGTTCTAAAAAGAATAAGACGATCGGTAATTAACATAGATTATGTTATAGCATACTATGCTAAAATGAGTCATTTTGGCCAAATTATAACACGCTTTAATGTGCTCTTTCATTTTCCATAATTTCATGCCAATAAGATGCAGTGACATCACATTTTCGGTTGGCTTCGGAAGTCCGTAAATGGATGTCTAGGTAGATCATTTTAATAGCTTTTCCCATGCAAATGAAATTGAGCTCACCATTGTTTCACTCGGATTAGGACGCTTTCGTTTCGATGTCTCCGCTGTTTCAGGTTTTTGAGAGAAGAGGGAGAAGTGATGTTTAAACGAAGTAATGATTTGGACCGTTTCCCATTGTTTAAATAGATTTGTAGAACCAGAAGCGCCCTAGCTGTGAGGAGACAGTGCCAACCACCTTACCACCATCCAACCCTAGCCGAGGTCCCAGACTGAAATTGAAACAGTTTTTCATTGGTTTGATACGCCTCTCTTATGAAACTGACTTGAAGCATTTATTCAAAACTGTAGCAAGTTTAAAAAATATATATATAATTGATTTACTTCCTTGTAAATCTTACTTCTTAAAACTGAATCATATCTTACCTCAATGTGGAGTTCACTTGGATTAAGTTCAACAGTGTTTATTTTTTCCACATTGAAGGATAATTGTGTGGTACATCGTCGATCATTCTTCGTTTCAAAGTAATATCAGTCCAGCACCGTGGCTCTTTTTAGGTGGAGAAAGGCCTTGTGGATCAGGGACAATAAGACAAGCTGCATGGCTGTTTAGATCCATTCATTGTGGGGTATGTGAGCTAGAATAGGAACTTCAGGTTCAAGAATAAAATATAATATGTCAAATATAAAAAAGATTTACTTTCACTTCTATGTTACTCTGCTGTACTTGACACTTTTTGAATTATCTTTAAACACCACTTCTTGCTCTGCACATTCCCTTATGTCCATATTGCCTTCCCTGAAGGCTTGTTTATGTTGATTTAAAAGTTGTGCTTGTAGGAGTCACCACAAAATTGATGCGGTCTGTCACGAAGCTTGTAAAGCCCATTAGTGTCCCTCCTGTACTCATCATAGACCATTTCCCGCTTTCCCTCCTTTGAGGCATCTTCTTTTGCGCGTGTAAACAATTGAAACCAAGAGATGCTGATCCATGGAGAATAGTCCCTTTAGATGAAGGTAATACTTTATGTAAATATATATGCACAGCACAGCCTACAGTCAAGGATAAAAGCAGAGGCAAACACCCAGCTTGGCTGTGGGATTATAAAAAATGGTCAAGCCTTCGAAGCTTCAACCGGTTGCTGTGACTGTCCAGCAACACAGCGATAAGGATGTGATGGCTACATTATACTTTATCATTACTCTGGAGTAAGCATAACATGTTAGTTCATGAGCTTTAAAGGTCCATTCACTGGTAGCGGCAATGTAAACCCATGTGGAGTTATACCTGATGAAGTTTTAGTCAGCTTTTATATTTCCAACCAGAAATCCCCAGCTGCTGAGAAGTTGTTTCTACCTGGTCTCATGGATCATGATGGTGACAGGAAAGTGACAGGACAGCATCCGAAAGCACGACAGGCAAAACAATTAGCATAACAAAACATGCGTAACAAATACAGATGTAATTTTCCCACTCTCCAAGAGTTCGATGGAGATGATTTAGCGCGTGACGATATGCAATGTTATCTTTCACGAAGATGGCCTCGATTCCATTTAGAAGCCGGGTGTGAAAAAATGTCTTGAAGCCATGAAATGAAACATCGGGGTCTATTTGTATTTGACATTGATGTTTCACTTGTCAGTTTAAACAAAAATGGTCAAATGCTAAAAAACATTGTTTACATTTATGGTAATATTCTACCCTTTTTACTATGTTGCTTGCTGGTAATGAATCTTGACAAGAGCGCACGTGATAGAACACATGAATAGCTTGTCGGAAAACAAATAAAACAATTTCCTCCGGATGCTCTGCAACAGACACTTTTAGCACATGTTTTATCCATGCACTCTGTGGCCCTCGTTTGCAGACGGAGGATCAGTAAACATACATCAGTGGTGAGGAGATGAGGGTCAGTGGGTTGCAAATCATTAACGAATACAGTGTGTTATCTTTGTCGATGGTTGGCTGCCAACCTCGGTTTGTGTTAAGTTCCACCCAATGTTTCAGCTGCCTTTTGGCCTGACATGTGTGCATTATTTTTCAAATTTAGAATGAGTAAAAAACCAAATCTGGAAGCCAGTAGTGGATTTGTAGAAGGTACAATGTAACTGATGGTTAAATGTAATTTATCATTGTCCAGTATCTTATTTGCTATGACTTCAGACAAAGGATAGCCATTGCTTTTTTTTTTTTTTTTTTAAATGTACCAAACTTTTGATTTATGCTAAGTAATACATTAGTAGTAACACATCAAATGATTATTCTTCTCCTCACACTTAAAACCAAAGCTCCATCTGACCTCAGAGTTGGATCTTTCTTTCCCAACAGAGAACTTTGCAAGTATACTTGTCGTTTCTGGAGGTACTGATGGTAGATGATAGGCAGATCCACCAGTTACCATGGGCTCCTCTCATGCGTAACCAAGTACCAGCATGCTTTCTGGGGTCTAACAGTCTACCATACTAGGGTGCAGATGAGAGTCCAGGGGCACGCCTCACAATATATCTTCTCTCACCCTGGTCTTAAACTGAAGTTTCAATGAAATTCTTTAGTAACCTAAGCATGGTAAATCTTTTTCAGTTGCCATTGGATATTATGAACCTCACTGAGCTGGCTCATGAGGTTAGACCAGGTGCCTTCCAGCAAGATGTTTGAATTTTGGTTTTCAAATTTTCCCTGTGCAAGGGACAGTTGCTTGTATGCGTCTATCCTTGTGATGGACTGAAAACCTGCTCGCCTGCTTCCTGGTAAACCGACCCAGCCTTCTGTCCCTGACCAAGAGTTTAGCCTCTCCTCTCTTGGTTCCTGTTTGACGGTTTGTGACCTGCTTACCTGCCTGCCAGAGACATATTAAAGAGTGGAACTTTTATACAGTCTGTGAGTCCTCTGTACTGAGATTGGGTCCGTACATCACCCGTTACATCCTTCTTGATTGGATTTGGCAGGTCCACAAATTGGAGCGATGCATTTTTCTTCATCTCACTATGCATGGGGTCACTTTTTTGCTGTGAATTGGCACTGTGCAAATAAAGTTCCATTCAAATTAAGCACATGATTTGTCTTAAGCTAAAAACAAAAAAAAGAAACGTCATACTTTTGGAAATGCCATGAGTTCAGTGGTCCACTTATGGTCTTTGTTACTGAAGACAAAAGGAATATGTCCTATTTAGTAACACAAACATTGGTGAACCTTCCTGTACTTAAAGTCAGCTGTAAACTGTCCAGAAATATCACATTACATTCTACAGCTTTTTTACTGAAAAAAAGCAGTTTATTTATAACATAATTCAGCAGTGACCATAGTGAATCTTTCTATAACTTAGTTGTGTGAAATTGTATTTTCAAGGAAACCAGGTTACAGTATATCTGTGATCTGATGATAACAAAGCTAAAGCCTCAGATCTGCAGCTTAATGCCTTGCTCAGTAAATAGTACCCGTGTGTGTGTGAGAGAAGACTATGTATCTTGTTTTTGGACTTGTGCATTCAGCACTTTTTTCACTAATGGAAATTGTTAGATCAGGGTAACTCGTAATGCCTTTCATTTCCAACCATTCTCCTTTCTCTTAACCTTCCCCTGCCGTCTCCCAGACCCTGCACTCCAGCCAAGGTTATCTTTTCCATCGATTCTTATCATCAGTCTGTCAATTGATCTATTACCCCTGCACCCCACATGCTTAATTCTAGTTTGATTAATTAATGCCCCCCAATGGGGCTCCGAGTCCACCCACGGCCAGCAAATATTCCCCGGATTAAGATGAATTTTCATTGTCTTTGCTATCCTGACCATCACAGACCACAACAACCTGTGTCAGAGCGAGCTAAATTGAAAGAACCAAAACAGTCCAAGTAATCTTTAACCCACAAAAAATGTGCTTTCAGGGCTAAATATATCTTACATTGTGTAAAACAAACCTCATTCGTTGTTTTTTTTATCTTCCTGACATTCTTAATCCCTAATTAAAGAAAAAAATCTCTCTATATATATATAATTATTTTAAATACACATGGAAATAAATAGGGGTTAAGGGGAAATTCAGGGAAAAGCGATAGTTGTAATGCATGTCTTTTCGATTAAGTGGTTACAACAAATGATATAGTCTGTGCTTGTCAAGCGAGGGTTCTATCAGTCGTGGAATTTGACGTCTATTTATCCTGGCAGGAAAATGCCTTGTGGATAATAACAGATCAACATATTAACAGTCCATTAATGCTGCTGAAAATGTCTCCGGCTGCCAGCATCTTTTAAGAGACACTGCTTTTGCCTTGAGCTACAGATACTGTATATCTGCGGTGGCAGGTAATTCAAACATAATGCACATACCATTTGGGAAGATATTACAGAGCCTGAATATTGGATTGGAGACTGTTTGTTTTGGCCTTGTCGTGACAAACCCATTTAGTTTGTTGATGGTTTTATAACAATACTCTAATGTACTGTGATTATCAGTGATGTATCTATGATCAGTGAGTCATATTTTTTCTTTGATGTTTGCACTGTTCACAAGGCATTTCCAAACCTGATGTACATATTTTGATACTCATAGAGAATGGTGTCCCCATAATAATTAGGATTCCCAGAACTGTGCAAGCCCTGACCTTGATGACCATGATTCCCAGACCGTATCCCTTCATTAAATTGTCACCATTTACGTCTGCAGTACTGGAAAAAGAGTCAGGGTGATGGTCTGAAGTATCACCAAGAAACTGTGTAATTATCGAAATAGCTCACCAAAATAGCTCATGGAATTAATCGATAATCAAACGGCGACAGCGGAGCACAGTGGCAGATAAAAACAATTTCACACAGCATGAATGGACACACATCACCACCATGAACTGTGATCACACACAAGTAAATTCTAAACTAGTAGCTGATGGTAGATTGGAACCCCAGCTTATTAAATGTATTTAGAAATGTAATAAATGTATTTCATTTTTCAGATAGAAAAATCTGTTTTTGCGGTTTAAAGGGGACCTTATATACAAAGAAATCTTGTCTTTGCTTTGCCTAATAACAACTATTTAGATGTCCTGAGGGATTTGAGGCTCAATCATTTTATGCTGCTTTCACTGTACCATGAGAGTGGAAAGCTCATCCATGTTTGTTCTTGATTTTTTTGCTTTACTATTAAGACTTTTGAACATTTTTCCGGGATACATTAGGCATCCTCCGAGAGCTGAGAGGGCTCTGGTTGTTTGCCTCATTGCCGCATTGTTTTCCATGCAGACCTCACAAACAAAAGCTGAAATCTGCAAATAGAACAGAACAGACACATACAACTTAATTCTATTCAGTTTGACAGTCAAACATAATTAATTATTAAAAATGCCCACTCAGACACGGGGAGAACATGCAAACTCCACATTAAAACGACCCCATGGATTCAAACCAGGAACCAGCGTGCTGTGAGGAGGCTGTGCTACCCACCACATCACCGTGGCACATACATCCCATTGCCTTGTAATCTGGATTTCTAAAGACTTGGGAATCAAGGATTCAGAAAATTCAAATTTGCTTTGCGATGAGCATAAATACCTTTGTATAAACAAATGTAGAAACTGCCTGTTGGGTCTGATAATAAACACAATGGTCATTCTCATTCTGGTGCATACATCCTACATGGGAAGTAAGGATAAATCTTACCAATTGACCAGTGGATCTCTGTCCATCTAAGACAAAATCCTTGCTCAGTGAAGTTGTGTTGTTTCCATACAAAGTGAATCTTTGGCTTTCTACTTGTGCAACACTTCTTCCGCTTAGACTCATGGTTACAGCAGTAGGCTGCGTTGGGTGATTCGATAAAGGATTTTATCACTGGTTCTCCTTAGCCTGTCTTGCTGTGCTGATCATCAGGGTAAGAAGACTTGTGGCCTTCAGAGACCCTGAAGTAAAGATGTGTTGTGTTAAAAATGCACATGAACCTGCCTTTACTAAGAATGTTGCTTTGTTTTTGTCAGTGAACAAGAATTTTTACAAGTATGGATACAATCTGGATTGCATTAATTTGAGGTTCAGTTTCTTATGGTATAGATGGCTGGTAATCTAGAATTACACCGTGTCCATTGTATATTTATTTTATCAGCTTTACTAATCTGATTTATTCCAAACAATAGATATTTTTCAGAAATAACTCCATCCCACAGATGTCATTCAGACATTGCTGCTAAAATGCAATCATTCCCCGCCTTTGTCTGACATTTCCTTGAGAACCAGCATTTTGTTTTCATCCCACCTGAGGCATCTGAAAAAAATATGATTTAATAATCTTCTGATTAGATTTATTTTTTCTCACTTTTTTCCCAATATTTGTTCTTTGAAAGAAAAACAGAGAGCTGTTTGTGCCTCTGCCCGAAGGAAACCTTGACGCTACACAAACAGCAACTGTGAAAATGGAGGTACAGACCAGATAAACGAAAGTTCAATTACACGACAGCATTCATTACCTCAGCACATTTAATGTTGCCTCTAATGTGCCGTTTATATGACTCCAGTGTCCTTATTATAAAAGGATTCTCTGGACAACGATGAAAAGAAGCTGTTTTTCTTCTTCACTCTGTGCCGTCAGTCGGTTTTGTATACCACCAGGAATGGTGAGGAAGAAGGAAGTCATTAGACAGCATCAATCTCAAGTTGACATATCAAAGGTGTGGCAAGAGGAATTGAAACTACACACATTGTCATCATGAATAATAACCAAACGCACCAGTAGAATGGTGTCTGTACACTTCAGCAGAGTCTGTCTTCCCTGTTGGGTAATGAAATGAGGCTGACAAACGATGCACGGCGGATAATAAAAAGATAAACAATGGGATGTACCCACCCTATTGTCCTTGTAGGTCAATAAGCCATGTAGGCCTTCAGGTGCTCCTCCCTGCATGCAAACACACTTCAAGAAGACAAATTTCCTGGTTCAATATGTGGGCTGACTGCATATGTATGCATGTGTGTATGATGCATGTATGTGTGTGTGTGTGTGTGTGAAGGAGTGTTCTATTTCTTCAAACTCACAGGCTTAACACCTACTGAACCACATAAAGTACCCCCAAATGATGATTAACGGTAGCAATTATTATTTTGTTCAGCGTCTATAAGGTGTGAAGATTCCTTCCCTCGGACGTTTAATTTCACATTCAATATTTTGAGCAAAGAAAGATACTTTTTCCGTGTGCTTTTAAATGCAAGAGGTATTCATGATGTAATCAGGAACACTGGACAGAGGTGTGACATTCTGAAGTCACTGCCAGTTATGTGTCACATTCAATAAGTGCAGATGTCTGTAAAAAAAGAAAAAGAATTAAAAAAATACATACTTCTTCTTATTCTTCTCCCATATCCATTTGGCAACTCCACAGGCCCTATTACTGTTATCAAACATGTCAGCATGTCATTGTCGAAGCAATGTAAGTTGCAAGAAAATAAGCTCTCCTTCAATTACAACGTTATTAGTTCGCTGAGCAATTTCTTTCAGTGCATATATCCTTGCGAAAAAGCCTGAATCCCAATGTGTTTCTAGATCATAAATCGCATTAAGCACCTGATAAATGCCACACAATATTGTGTATTTTCGGTTTAGTGACCCATTGGACTGCAAGGTACCCGCAGATTTCCCATCTGATTTACAGCATATCACGCATATTATTGTTGGCAGCCAAAAACATAGAGGAGGACAATTTAATACTCAAAACAAAATGCCAGATGCCAGTGGGTTATGTCAAGACTGAATATTGGGCCTTTAAATCACAGAACAATATAAACTTTTTTCTTTATTCTTCGCTGGTGTGGGTGCCTCGACAGACTTCCAAGACAGTTTTCAGTGTTTCCGGTATGTCCTTACACACACACGCCCGTACTCATATACGCACACAATGGTTCGATGCGCCTTCACGACTGGTTCCCCTGGTGCGGCCATTCCTCTCCAGGTCCAGCACGCTGCCGTTTTTAAACAAGGCGAGAGTGATTAGCCAACTGATTCCAGGGGTGCTAATAGTTGTATTTATATTAGGGGTTATGTTAACTCTTTATATCCAATATAGAACCCACTGAAAGAAATGTGTATATGTTTATACATATATGTTTAATATGTACACAGTATATATATGTATATATATATATACACTTTCAAACATGAAGAAGCTGACGCCAATACTCTGTCATTTGACAAGAGACACTTTTGTTGAATTTCATTTTCAGACAAAATCAGATCTCAAATATGTCATGTTAGGCATATTGTTTAACACACTGAGGCCCTCTAGCTGGCTTTTCTGCAATATTGGCAAATTCTGCCAGTCATCACGATTTAGCTAGTAGCTTGGATAGAAATGATTTTTGTCACCGGTGCCTTGAATATTAGATTTTTAATTTATACGTAACCATGTTGGTTTTCATCTCGAGGGTGATATGGATATTGATTAACTTACAGATTTGCGGTTCTTTAAACATTGCAAGAAAACCGAGACGTGATGAGGGAGAGTTGGCCAACACTGGCAGGTTTTTCAGGATTTATTTGTCAGCCTTGCTCATCACTGCAAGTTTTTTTAAACATTTTTTATGTGCTTAACAGTTTTGTGCAGGGGTCTTTTGAACACTTTGCATCAGTAGAAAATGGTAATGACATCAAAAATATAAGTCAAGATGCATAATGATGGTTAAGCTTGGCTGTGTCATTGAGTGTGTTCTGTGGCATGTCTTTTAGGGGTGACTAGATGGAAATCTGTTGACGTCTTACTGCATTTGTGGGTGATTTTATGATGGTTATATGACTATAACTAATGTTTGTTATTTTATTAGTTCTTGCTCTTTTTATTTTCTAATGGCACTCATAATTGAAATGGGTTATTTGTGTTACAGAACCATAGTGACAAGACTGAGATGTAACTTTTTACACCTGCACTCAAATTGCCTCTTCTCTCCAACTTGTGAATTCAAAAAGGAAATGATCAAAAGTTAGACTAACCATACTGCAATGCTATTCACTATTTATGGTAACTATAGTTACTTTTTAATTGGGGTCACTTAAAGATAAACATCAATGACATCAATGTCCCATCTGAAGGAAGAGGGAGGTTCTTTGATAAAGATTGCATCAAATAACCTCAGCTAGTCAACGTGAGTCCAGTATTAACCCCCTCAGATGGGATATTATCATTTGTCCGCTGTAGATTAGGTTGTGTATCCGTGATGTCACGTCAGTTTGATTGAAAGAAGCAATAAAATCTTTACCGCCGTCTGCGAGGCCCAACTTTGTTTTTCCAAGCATCCTCTTTTTTTTATCCCTCTCTCACAGCCTAACCCTACTTACTGCCAAAGTGTTAACTATCCAAGGACATCTCTAAAGTGAAGAAAACAGCACAGACAGTCAAACATACAAACCCACGGGGTTAAAGGGAACACAACAGAGAGTGATAGAATGTTTTACTTCTTTCTTTCCAACTGCCTTTCTTTGCTATCTTTTTGACAAATCCCTGCCCCCCACCCTCTTTTCCCTGGCATGCTTCCCCTCCCCGGCTTGTCATATGTGGTTTCAGAGTGCCAACCAACCTTTGCGCCTCCAAGGGAGCTTCAGGCAAGTGTCACTTTAGCTTACGCGCGGTGCTTAAAAGCCCCGCGCCGAGCTAGCGGTCACAGATCTGTGCAAAAATCAGGTCAAATGTCGGCCTCCCTTTTCCCACCCTCCTGGTGATTGTTACATTCTGGGGGGGGGCTGGCGCGGAAACTGGTGATTTGAAAAAGGAGAAAAAAGATGGAACAATCAGTGGGCTAACCTCCAGTCCGCCACCCTCACCGTTTTTTTCTCTGCGGTCTGCCGGAGACTGAATAATTCAGAAATAAGACTTAGAGGGAGCCAGAGGGCAGAAAAAGGGAGGAAGTACACATTGCTTGAAGTTATGTCGCATGATTTTGAACCGGAGAAAACCCCGCTTTTATTCATACGAGGCATCGTTTCTGGTGCGCGGAGCATATTTTCCTGAGCCACTGTCACTAGGTAACCGAGTACTTCAGCTACATCTAGTGGCCCAACTCTTGCCCGTGCATTGGGAGAGGACCTCTGATTCGATACACATTTTTTTAAGCTTCCTGCACATGTGCTAGAGGAAAATGTAAGTGTGTCAAACAGTCGTGTCTGGTGTTATTTTTCACCTGTTGTTTTTCTCGAGAAAGAGAAGTGCAAACATCAATATCAAAAAAGCAGTGAAGATGCACACCTGAAATTCTCTCCTGCAGACTTTTTTTTCCGGAAGACCCAAACAAAATAAGGTTGGAATTTAAATGACTGCACGACACCTTGTTGTTGTACATCGAGTACTTGTTGTTTGTGTGCAATATATTACTGTGACTGTGTAAATGCATGTCTGATAGAAAAAAAAAAAAAGAAACACCGGTGAATTTCTGTCCTTGTGGTATCCGAAATCATGATTCTTGGCATATACGGCTGTTTTGCAAAGCAAATGACAGGCCAGATGAAGTATATTTTTCTCACACTGACTACAGCCGATTTGATGTTGCGAAAACTTAACGCTCGCAGTCAACAGAGCCGCATTGAATTTAATATAAAGCTCACAAAACATTATTCATACACCATTCATACCCTATAGAATGTGTTTGCAAACAACTGCGCAGTGATCTAAGGGTAATCTAATGGAAATTGTGGTAATCTAATGGAATACATTTTTGCTCTGCAGCGAAGATGAAAGGAACACATGAAAAGCCCCCGTGATTCAAAGCTGTTGCTAAAAGGCACTCGGCTCCCATCCTTCAGTGAGATGCGAAAATCAGGGGGACAACATGAGCTGAGATTTCGGAGTTCAGAGTGTGTCCGGAAGAAGGGGGGTGGGGGGGGGAGGTTTAGCAAGCAGGATTCTGTATGCTGTCTGCAAAACACACAATGTTTTGTGCACCAAAGCATTATCAAAATCCATTTTGCTCTTTTTTTTTATTACTGTTTGTGTGTAGCTAAAAATGGAATGTTTCAGAGGTCCGGCCAGTGCTTATTATTTCAAAAATTATTTCAATATGGAACTGGTCACATTCCCAGCACCCTGGTTCACAGGCACCAGGAGTGGAAATGTGTGCATGATTCAGGTGTGAACATAAAGGACCCGGGGGTGGGGGGGGCTGACCAACAAAGCAGGTGTGAAAAGGTAGATCTGTGTACCACGGGTCAGATGAGGGTCTGCTGCTTAATAATTAGAATTAATGACAGCTTAAGGTCTCCCTAGAGGACATGTTGTGCTGTATTCTGTTTGTTTGTTTGTTTGTTTGTTTTGATCTAAGTTACAAGGCACAAAATAAGTACCAAAGTTTGGGTTACATATGTATAAAATGCCTTATTAGAAGAATTGATAACCAGTCACAGTGATCTGATCTGAAGATTAAGGTTAACTTTATCATCAATATACTTTGAAAGTTTTAAATGGAATACTGATTATTATTCAAATCTATCAAATGCAAATGTGTGCCATTAACTTTCATACAAAAGTAATTTGGCCTTTACAGACTTCCAAAGGACAATATTATTCAAACATTTCCAAAAAGGAGATTCTATCAATACTTGGGCCCCCCCATAATGCTGCTAGATGTGGTCTATGCAAATAAATTAAGCCCCGGATTCCACAGAGGTATTGTTTGATTCATTCAGTCTGATGTGCATGGTGGGAATTCACATTATTAACAATAACAGTGCTGCACTGCTCTACGCGGGTTTCTATTCAGTATGTTTATGACTGGATTTTCATTTGACACCATGCAGTGTTAACACTTTCATGCATGAATTATGACCATTTCAGTCATATTTTTTTTCCCAAAGTGTTTTTGATTTTCTCAAGGCATAATAAAGTGTTTATTTAAGGATTTTTTTCAAACGTCCACTCAAGTGGAAAGCATACGTTTTCAGTATTTTGTTCTAATGAAATACTGATTGTTACACGGTAAATATATTTTGACATTTGTTAACAGAATGCATAAACATGGAACTTTGCAAGCAGCTCTCATCCTATCAAAATATTTACCACTATCTCATCATTTTGTCAGTCAACCCTATGATTTATCATAGTCTATCTCAGTATTAGTCTATTGACAGTAAATTATTGTGGACATGTTTTTATTCATATTGTATTTTTATTGGATGATGCACCAGTGTCCTATGTTAACACTAGAACTACCAGGATTTATCTGCCTACCTAAAACTACCAGAGAGTGGTCAATTGACCCGGTGGCTTTTCCCGAATACACTAATCACTCATTTTGTCATGGTAATGAGGCTGTTATGGGCCGTGTGTGGGGTGAGGGGGTCACACCTTACAGTGGTAACAGCCAAGACAAACAGGGACAAACAGCTTATTCCCAGTGTACATTTATGATATAATATAGAGATATAGAAGTAAAAGAAATGAGACATATTTCAAGTCAGTATTTCCATAGTGTAATCAATAGTTCCATAGTGCAGTGATTGGACGCTCAAGCCATGGTCTGAATTTTTCCAGAGTTTGTCCCTCTTTTCAGTCTCTGACACTGTTGAATTGTTCATAAAATGTAATGTTGTCAAAAGTGATTGGAATCTGTTGCGGGGCATCACATCAGCAACTGGGGAGTTCCGCGTATCTGTCTCCCAATACATACGGGTTCCAGCCATTTGGACCAAGCCCATCCTCAGGTACATGCCCTAGCTATGAGCTGCCAACAGCCACATTTCCACAACAAAAGGAGTGTCCGCAGGAGGTCCAAAGGGTCAAATGACCCTCTTGTGGGGCTTTTAGGTAAAAAGGTCAATTGACCCCTCCGTGGTAGTTCTAGTGTTAATTCAAAGAAATAAAAAAACATATAAACCCAAGAAAATGTCTTTTCAATTGCTGTCCACTACAGTGACCGCTACGCATGAAAGGGTTAGTTATACCAGAACTCCAAAAAATGATAATTCCAAGCTTTGCATGTACATTGTTCTGTAATTCTGCCTGAGCATGGAAGGGGTTAGTTTGGTCGCACATGTTTGGTAAAAAGTATTAAAACAATGACACTGTTTTAATGTCTTACTCTTTTTTATGCAATGGCATCATATTTGAAAACAGGTGCCCTCTAGGTTTTGCCGAAATTGATTAAAATCTACAGAATCTGTTTAATTCAAGACAGTGACTGCTAGCTTCCTTTATTCCTGGGATTCCAGAATGTGTTTTGAAGCTTTAAAATAAGCCATTTTAGAAAAACAAAACAGGCCATTCTTGTTATAATCAAAATAAGAAGAAAACACTGGCCGGCTTAATGTCCCATAAATGTATAGCCCTGCAGTTTATCTGATCAGAGCATTTCCATTCAAATGTAATGCTTGTGTTTACAAAACGAATGACAAATATCATCTGTCACAATGCCTTTTTCTCAACGCGTTTCCCCTCAAACATTTCTCAAAAAGTAAGCAAAGTGCATTTTAAAATACAGAGTGAATTTAATATAAAAAAATCCAAATACGTGGATGTCAGTAAAACATGATCTTACCATAGACCCACATGTAAGATAATAAGTTAAAACAGAATTCTAGATTGGCACAATGTTAGACTGTGTGCATAATTCACTCGGTAGGACCATGTGAAGCGCAGTCGGTGGCCCACCTTGCTGTGACAGGAGGTCTCTTATCACTACCGCGTACGCCTTTGGATTTCAACAAAAAATCTGTCTTGATGAATCTTTGCCAAAAAATCCCTTACTGCAGCCATGTGCGGTTTTGGAACAGGATAAGAGCAGCTATCGTGCTGGAGCAGCTTCATTACACTTCTCTCTGGGTTCATAGGAGAGCCTGTGTCAGCTTTCTACTTTTAAAGCCCCTTTTAAACCTTTTAAACTTATGCTCTGTGGACCTTCCTGTCAGTTGATACGGACATGTGAATCATTCTAGTTTCTGTCAGCTCAAATGTAGGCTATAAATATATCAAGCTGAATTTAGACATCCCGTCCTATTTACCTGTGTGAGGAAAAACGGCCTGAATTAACCTACTTATTTTTACGATCTTGAGTCTAATTCAAACGCAGTCAAATCTTTTGACCAAAATTCAAGTTTGAAGTCCAATTAGAATTAAGCTCCTCTGTGGGGTCAGTCACCTCCTGACGTGTCAGGGACAACACATGGAAGAGGAAATAAAAATCAGCTAAAATACACAATAAAAATGTTTAAATGAACACACACTGGCGAAACACTATCTAAACTTTATATGCTAGATGTTAATTTGCTGTTTGTTCATTTGTATTACCTGCATTTAGTTAAAATGCTGAATCTAGAAGCTCTTCACCCACGAGAGTACGACAAAATTTGTGGATATTATCTCTAACATTCAAAGTTGTGCGTTTTCAGTTTACTTCCCTGATTAAATCAGTAATGATCCTCAAAGTCTGAACTGGAAGGATGGTTTGGAACTAGTCAGCTTTTGTGGGCCAACCTCCTGCTCACTCAACTGAGTTAGACCTCAAAATCAGAAAAGTAAATCAAAGTAGAGTCTTTATAAAAGAGAAAAAACAGTTAAAGCTAGCAGGGAACTTTGTTTTTTACACATACAATCTAAAATCTCTTCTTTAGAACAATACAGGCACCTATGATTTGCGTTCTGTTATTGTCTTTTTAGTTGTGTTGGACTTCATAGTGGTTCTAAAACACTAAATGGGTCATGGACTGCTCCCCGTCCCAGTGGCAGATTGTGTCAGCAGGCACCAAACCAACTGGCTGGAAAGGCCCTGTTTAATTTTTCATCATTTTTGCAATATTGTATGGTATTAAAATGCATAGAAAGGGGAAAACTCATTAATAAAGCATTGCACAGATAGTCAGGCCCAGACATGAGCCACACTCCATCCAGAACATGAGTTCACACACATTTGCATGCATGCAAAAAAAATGCACATTTTTTATTCAACTAATGTTAATAAAAGCACGTGCTAAAATATTCAAAATTGAATGAATGCATAATAATAGCCATTTTCACACAGTGCATTTTTAACCAAGCATTTGAAGTAGTTATTGGAAACATTTGAGTTGTGGCCTTGAAATAAATACTTGAACATAGAGCTGTGCTGTACATTTTCAATGGTCTGCGTGGTGTGTTGAAATTAATAAAAGGAAGAAGACTAGATCACTCCATGTAGGGTTCATTATGGGGCGTACGTGTCTTGGCCTGTTTTGTTTTTCAGTTGGTTTGCGGTTATTTTAAGCGACTTTAATTTATGCTAAGCCCTTATTTGCCCCTCTGTGGCTGCTTTGACATAACGCCATAAGTCACACTAGACACTAACAATTGCCACAGGCCACTGGTCAGCTCTGTTTTTAGACGACTGTTGAATCATTTGAAAAAAGATGTCACTTGTTGGCTATTAAGTGCTTTGCCTTTTCCTGCCCGGGGGCAGCGGCTAGCCAAGACAAATAACCTTCTTTTAATATTCGCTGAATTCTTTCCTAGCTAAACAAGTAAGTATGTTGTGGGCTGCCTCGCGGTGCTATTTCGGCGTTGTGTCCCATTTAAAAGAAACACTTGACAGTGACACTGATGTTTTAAAACCATCGTTAAACACGCGTCAACAGGATAGAGTTTGCATGCCAAAGTATACGAGTAAGGCATTGCAGTTGTCAGAAAAGACATAAATCCAATCAATAATCAGTTTGTTTTGAAAAATATTTGCAATTGTTGACTGATCTCTTTGGTGATAAGGCCATGTCCTTTAGTCACCATTGGTTTATAATGGCAAATGGCTTTTAGGTTTATTAAGACGGATCTGTCAAACATTAAAATAATGTCAATCACTAGCTGTTTCTAATTTGAGCCAGATTAGGGTTATAACTTGAGTTTTAATGAAGATAATATGGTAATAGTTTGTTAGCTACAGAACATTGATAGGCTTAATGGTTTGGCTTGCCTTTTCCAACGTTTTTATCTTGTCAGTGTTTCTTTATCCATCCATCCATTATCGTTACCGCTTATCCCCTAATGGGGTCGTGGGGGGACTGGAGCCTATCCCAGCAGTCAATGGGCGAGAGGCGGGGTACACCCTGGACCATCCGCCAGTCCATCACTGGACCACACAGAGACACACAAGGACAAACAACAACGCACATTTACTCCTAAAGGGCAATTTGGAGTGTCCAATCAACCTAACATGCAGGTTTTTGGGCTGTGGGAGGAAGCCAGATAACCCACGCAGACACAGGGAGAACATGCAACTCAACACATAAGGATCCTGGTTCTGGTTCCTCCCCTGGACTCGAACCCAGAACCCTCTCGCTGTGAGGTGATGGTCCCAACCACCACACCACCGTGCCGCCTCCAAAGAAAATTGAAAATCACAAATCTCCATCCATCCATCCATCCATCCATCCATTATCCACCGCTTATCCGGGGTCGGGTCGCGGGGGCAGCAGCCGGAGCAGGGAAACCCAGACTTCCCTCTCCCCGGCCACTTCAGCCAGCTCCTCCGGGGGGATCCCGAGGCGTTCCCAGGCCAGCCGGGACACATAGTCCCTCCAGCGGGTCCTGGGTCTTCCTCTGGGCCTTCTTCCGGTGGGACGAGCCTGGAACACCTCCCCAGGGAGGCGACCAGGAGGCATCCTGAACAGATGCCCAAGCCACCTTAGCTGGCTCCTCTCCACGTGGAGGAGCAGCGGCTCTACTCCGAGCCCCTCCCGGATGGCCGAGCTTCTCACCCTATCTCTAAGGGAGAGCCCAGCCACCCTGCGGAGGAAACTCATTTCGGCCGCTTGTATCCGCGATCTCGTTCTTTCAGTCACTACCCAAAGTTCGTGACCATAGACAAGGGTGGGAACGTAGATCGACCGATAAATTGAGAGCTTCGCTTTTAGGCTCAGCTCTCTCTTCATCACGACAGACTGGTACAGCGCCCGCATTACTGCAGACGCCGCACCGATCCGCCTATCGATCTCACGCTCCCTACCCCCGTTCGCGAACAAGACCCCGAGATACTTGAACTCCTCCACTTGGGGAAGGACGTCCGCTCCGACCCGGAGAAGGCACTCTACCATTTTCCGGTGAGAGACCATGGTCTCGGACTTGGAGGCACTGATCCTCATCCCAGCCGCTTCGCACTCGGCTGCGAACCGCTCCAGTGAGAGCTGTAGGTCCCGACTTGTTGGAGCCAACAGGACCACATCATCTGCAAAAAGCAGAGATGCGGTCCTAAGGCCACCAAGACTGACACCCTCAACACCTCGGCTGCATCTAGAAATCCTGTCCATAAAAGTTATGAACAGGACCGGAGACATAGGGCAACCTTGGCGGAGTCCAACTCCCACCGGAAACGGATCCGACTTACTACCGGCAATGCGAACCAGACTCTGACTCCGGTCGTACAGGGACCGAACATCCCGTGACAAAGGGCCAGGTACCCCATACTCCCGGAGCACCCCCCACAGGATACCCCGAGGGACACGGTCGAACGCCTTCTCCAAGTCCACAAAACACATGTGGACTGGTTGGGCGAACTCCCATGCACCCTCCAGGACCCCGCTGAGGGTATAGAGCTGGTCCAGCGTTCCACGGCCAGGACGAAAACCACACTGTTCCTCCTCGATCCGAGACTCGACTATCCGACGGACCCTCCTCTCCAGAACTGCTGAATAGACCTTCCCAGGGAGGCTTAAGAGTGTGATCCCCCTGTAGTTGGAACACACCCTTCGGTCCCACTTTTTAAATAGGGGGACCACCACCCCAGTCTGCTAATCCAGCGGGACTGCCCCTGATGTCCACGCGATGTTGCAGAGTCGCGTTAGCCAATACAGCCCCACAACATACAAAGCCTTAAGGAACTCCGGGCGGATCTCATCCACCCCCGGAGCCTTGCCACCGCGGAGCTTTTTGACTACCTCGGTGACTTCAGCCCCGGAGATTAGAGATCCTAACTCCGGATCCCCAGGCTCTGCCCGTCCAAAGGAGGACACGCCAGTGGGATTGAGGAGGTCCTCGAAGTACTCCGCCCACCGACCCACAACGTCACGAGTTGAGGTCAACAGCACCCCATCCCCACTGTAAACAGTGTTGGTGGGGCACTGCTTCCCCCCCCTGAGACGCCGGATGGTGGACCAGAATCGCCTCAAGGCCATACGGAAGTCTTTTTCCATGGCCTCCCCAAACTCCTCCCACGCCGAGTTTTTGCCTCGGCGACCACCCGAGCCGCATGTCGCTTGGACTGCCGGTACCCATCGGCTGCCTCCGGAGTCCCACAGGCCAAAAAGGCCCGATAGGACTCCTTCTTCAGCCTGACGGCATCCCTCACCGCCGGTGTCCACCAGCGGGTTCGAGGGTTGCCGCCACGACAGGCACCGACAGCCCTGCGACCGCAGCTCCGGGAGGCCGCGTCATCGATGGAGGCACGGAACACGGCCCACTCGGACTCAATGTCCCCCGCCTCCCTCGGAACGTGCTTGAAGCTCTCCCGGAGGTGGGAGTTAAAGCTCCGCCTAACAGGGGACTCCGCCAGGCGCTCCCGGCAGACCCTTACAACACGTTTGGGCCTCCCGGGTCTCACCGGCATCCTCCCCCACCATCGGAGCCAACTCACCACCAGGTAGTGGTCAGTGGAAAGCTCCGCCCCCCTCTTGACCCGAGTGTCCAGAACATGCGGCCGCAGATCAGCTGAAACGACAACGAAGTCGATCATTGAGCTGCGGCCTAGTGTCCTGGTGCCAGGAGCACATATGGACACTCTTATGCCTGAACATGGTGTTCGTTATGGACAATCCGTGCCGAGCACAGAAGTCCAAAAACAGAACCGCTCGGGTTCAAGCTGGGGGGGCCATTCCTCCCAACCACACCCCTCCAGGTCTCACTGTCGTTGCCCACGTGAGCGTTGAAGTCCCCCAGAAAAACGAGGGAATCCCAAGGGGGGGCACCCTCCAGTACCCCCTCTAAGGACTCCAAAAAGGGTGGGTACTCTGTACTGCTGTTAGGCGCATAGGCACAAACAACAGTCAGGACCCGTCCCCCCACCCGAAGGCGAAGGGATGCTACCCTCTCGCTCACTGGGGTAAACCCCAACGTACAGGCACTGAGATGGGGGGCAATGAGTATGCCCACTCCTGCTCGGCGCCTCTCACCGGGGGCAACTCCAGAGTAGCAGAGCGTCCAACCCCTCTCGAGAAGGCTGGTTCCAGAGCCAGAGCTGTGTGTCGAGGCGAGACCGACGATGTCCAGCCGGAATCTCTCCGCCTCGCACACCAGCTCAGGCTCCTTTCCCACCAGAGAGGTGACGTTCCACGTCCCTAGAGCCAGCTTCTGCAGCCGGGGATCAGTCCGCCAAGATCCCCGACTCCGGCCGCCGCCCAGGGCACACTGCACCCGACCCCTATGGCCCATCTCATGGGTGGTGGGCCCATGAGACAGGGGACCCATGTTGCCTTTTCGGGCTGGGCCCGGCCGGGCCCCATGGGTGAAGGCCCGGCCACCAGGCGCTCGCCATCGTGCCCCGCCCCTGGGCCTGGCTCCAGGGGGGGGCCCCGGTGACCCGCGCCCGGGCGAGGGAACATTGGATCCAATTTTCTTCGTCATCATAAGGGTCTTCTGGCTGCCCTTCGTCTGATCCCTCACCTAGGACCTGTTTGCCTTGGGTGACCCTACCAGGGGCTTGAAGCCCCGGACAACATAGCTCCTAGGATCACTGGGACACTCAAACCCCTCAACCACGATAAAACTGTGGCTAAAACTGTGGGAATGTGAAATGTACATATTTAAGTTGAGGCCAACATTTTATTCACAGCAAAAGCAGCATCCAATTACCTTGCTTGCAGTCGCTCCTGTTGACCGAAAACAACATAAATGTAACTAAATATTTTTGGGTAATTGCCAGATCACCCTCACAGTTAAATCAATTGATCTGATTGTACAGACCAGCTCTGTTACGTAGCCCATTTTGTTTGGTCATGTGGTCCGGTGGTGGACTGAACTGTCCAGGGTGTACCCCGCCTCACGCCTGTGGTCAGCTGGGACAGTGCCCTCACATACCCAAACTTCATTTTTGTGCTAGCTAACATAAGTGCGCTTCCTCTAGTATATCTTATGAGTATAATCAGTGGGCAGGACGTTAAGGGGTTAAACCAACACCTCCTCTTCAGGCCTCTCAGTAGGCAAAGTACATCTACAGCAGACAAGACTTCAAAAGTTATGCGAAATTACTAGCAGACCACCCTCAAATGATTCTTTATGTGACACAGCAAGATATTATGAAAGGCCATTTTGCTGAAAACTGAAATCCAAAAGAAGAGACTGATAACTGAGTTTTTATTGCCTTTCCAAGGGCTATTCACTGGCAATTTAATAAATCTGACATATCTCAGTTTTTGACTCTTTCAACTCCGAAGTGATGCATTTATTCCATGATTCATACTGGTGCTATTATGATAACCTGTGCCAGAAGTACATTGACTTGCAGAACTAAAGTGCAGACATGGCTCATCAAGGTTTGCTTTAATGGTGGATGTTTGATCGTATGCCCCGGCACAAAGGAGAAAGATTACATGGTAATTAGTTCACTTGCTGAAGGACCATCCTTTTTGTAATAATGAAAAGGCCCTGTCCATGCCATATTGCGCATATACATTTAGTGATGAAAAAGACGCTTTGAAAGACCTCGAATGTTATACAAGTCTTTCTTTTCACACAGAATTTCAGCTTGTAGTTTAATTATTTTGTATTGATTCTGACAGTGGGGGTCAAGAGCAATCTCTCCTTATCAACCGTATTGAAACAGCCGTGGCAAAACACCGTGCCGGATAACTATCCAAGCCATTAGGTCAACGGTTTGATATAAAGATGAAGTGAAGATTTTGTTTTTAGAACTTAATACAAGTTGAGTGGTCTTATTAAAGGTTCGGTTTGCATCGCAGGGGACCTCCAGACTCCTCTCTGTGCGTGAACTTTGGCATTTTCATCTCATTGTACCATACATATTTCTAATTTTGATGACAAATACGATATTATGACCATGACAACAATTTATTGTCATGGAGTGCCTCTGTTTGACATGTTTCTGTGTCCATGCTCATTTAATAGTTCAGAGTATTTGATGTTTAAAAAAGCTGATTTTATGAATAAAAATGCTCTTATGGGAGGGGTAATGAAATTGCAATATTAATCCATCAGTCAATTTTGATCTTCCAATATTTAAAAGTTTTGCTCTGTATAAGAAAATAGATTTTTCTAAAGGTTTATGGATAGGTGAAAAGAGACTGACTCTTGGTTTAGAAGAACACACACACAGCATTAATTTGATTGACCATTTGAGTAATAAGGTCTACTCAAAAAACTAAAAAAAGGAACAAGCGTTTTTTAAAAATTTTTTATTTTTTCTGGTGTAGTGGTGTTTTCACATATAAACTCAGTTGCTTGACTTTGTAGAGGAAAAAAGAGATAATGCAATGTTTTTTTATTCTCAACCAGACTTAAATTGCATTGAGGACAGAAAAAGCATTCTCAAATGCATCACTTTGTACAACAGCTTGGAGGCTCTGGGTCCTGAATGTCAACAAAAACAGACTCCATGGATAGGAATTTCAGAGCAGTTGTGCCTTAATTCCTTTGAAAGGTTAGAATTCTGTACACACTTCTGTAATATGATTAAATATCACTTCATGCAATAAAAAATCTAAAAAAAATGGAATGGGAAAACTTTAAAATATGCTACAGATAATCTGAATTTCAACAATAAAAAAAGATAGAAAAGTGTCACATTATTGTACAAAGTTTAGTACAGTTATTAAAAAATAAATCTGGATTTACTTTTAGAATCTATGTAGCTCTGTTTGAATCCAATAGAGGTAAATTGGCACTGCATTAATGCAACAGTAATGTACTGTGAAATACACACTTATTCCGGACAAGTGTACTTTGTGGACCATGCTCTACCACATTTGTTCAGAATTAATGCACCTACTTGCATTGCTGCAAAATGCTGACTCAGACTAATGGGGTATTGTATTGGTCATTGCCCCATGACCGTAACATCAAAACAATGGATGCAAATGGCAAAGTATATAAGACTATTATTCTTCATGAACTGTTTTTTTTTCTCTCTCTGCATTGAAAAGGCAAAATGATAAACACTGTAGAGCCCATCCACCTCTATCGACGACTGTTCCTCTTTGTGGCTCCTATGGAAAATCCAATTTTACACACCATGGCCTTTGTAGATTACTTTCTATTTCCTCAACCCAATTTTTATGAAGACATTGTGATTTTATTAACCAGTAAATACAGCTCTGTTTCACACAGTGTGCATAGACATGCATAAAGATCCATCAAACACAGGCAGAGAAACAGACATCCAGCTATTAAGTCACAGCAGTTAGGGCAAACCTGTTATGGCATAATGTATCTGTTCCATAGTCATAACTCCGTACTACCATCACATGAAACCCTCGAGTGCTTGCTGATAAAATTGTCCCTCATCATTGCACATGTGTGGCTCCCAGAGACTTAACGTACATCGTTTTTCTGTGGCATGAAAAAAACGAGAATTCTTTATATATATATATATATATCAGTGGCGGACCGTGCATTTCACACCTAGGCCTTCAGTAATGCTCCGTCTGAATCAATTCATCCCTCAATAACTATTGTATGTTTATAGAAATTATCTTATTATGTAGAAATACAGTAGGGATGTCCCGATCCAGCTTAAAGCTTTAAGTTATTTATCTACTTATTTAGTTGTCAGACTCATGTTGAACAGGGATTTACTCTGATAACAAGTTAATGGTTAGGACACACACCTGTGGGTTAGGAGATGTTAATGCTAATGCTCGTGTGGGATCTGACTTTTAAAAAAAATGGATCTTGAGTCTGGATCGGCAGTTTCTAATGCCCGGCGATACGATCCAAATATCGGATCGGGAAAAGCCTAAAATACAGTAAAAATCTAGGGGTGCACAAGTCTTCTACTACTGCAGCTACAGCCGCGACCCCCCCCCCCAAAAAAACAAAAAAAACTAAACATCAATAATATCCTCATAAACTCATGATATTATTTAGGAAAAAAGCATCATTTTACTCACTTACTTTTCTTGAAAAGTCCGTTTTGAAAATGGTCTTGACAGTAAATCCGCCACCAAATCATAAAATAGCCATTACACCAACATAACTATATTTCAGTTTGTTTGCTAGCTTTTCTAATTGGATATCTGACTATCCAATCAGCAGGTGTGAATACGGTGACGTTGCCTAAGGCCTTCGAGAAGGCCCTGGTGTATCCAACCTAAAATCTGATTGGTTAAAGCAACAGCGTATTCAACATGTATTTTCTGTTGGGGGGGGGGCCTGCAGTACGGATTGTAAAGGCCTCCAGGCAGACATCTTTGACTTTGACTCTGCCTAGCGACAAAGGATGTCTGAAATGTGATTGGTTAAATGCTTTTATATGAAAATGCATGTCTGGAAGCAGCGCAACCAGGGGAAAAGCTATGAAAGGAAGCAGACAGACTATTTAGAGATATTTAATACATTTCCATGGACAAAATATAATAAATATCAGTCTGTGATTCAGATATTTCCTTAGGCCTGCAGAGAAGGCCTTGAAGGCCCTGACATCCCACCACTGATTCAATGCAAACCTGAATCATGCTGTCTTCATAGACCAAGTCAAGTTGAGACAGAAGCATGTTAACCACTGGTTGCCATTCTTTCTTTTTATGACACCTTTTTTTTTATTGTGGGAGAGCTGAGAATACAAACTGCTGCAGATTATGAACAGAAACATGGACTTATTATCAAAAAGAGTCCATTGTAATTAAGGTCAATGCATTTTCAGTCAGAGACAGATAATACACACAATGCAGGGAGGCTAATTCAAATACACGCTATGTCTATAAAGTAATTCTGTACTCAGTTGTGCGTCTATTCAGTGTAAATTGATGCTTTACCATAGAATCAGCGATGCTGCGCATTTTGCTAACAACAACCTGGCTGATCTTTGAAGCAAAGAACGGAATGTTCATTTCTTTTTAAAGGTTAAGTGTCTGGTACCTTGATCACACAACACATGTTAGATGTATTATATCCCTCTGAAAAGTCTACGCCCGAAGAATTAAACTGTTTATGTGTGACGACCTACTTTAGTAACACAGTCTCTATTATATTTCTGAAAGCAGCAGCAGGCTTTGTCGGGTGTTGACAAGCCAAGGTGCTTATTTGGTTTGTAGTACCTCAGGGGTCAAAGGTCAAACACATCAAACAGTTGTTTCAAATGTTGGCCTTCATGTGGAGTATTCTAAGCTTTTAAGACAAAATGTATTTGTACATAATACCATTAACTGTAAATGCCTAAAGATGTGAGTTCTTTGCAATTTTGCTTTGAGCAACTGAATTCGATTACTTTTTATTGTCAGAAAGAGTTTGGACAAAACAATGAGCCACTAATAATTTCTTTAGAGATTGGACTAGGCTTTTTTTTTTCAGATGCAGCTTACGCAGCCGATCCAAACAACTTGATCTTTCACCAATGCATCTGTTCTCTTTTTTTCTAATATTTCCCAGCTTTCATTCAGTGTGTTCATTTTGTAACTGGTTGTATTTTCCTATTTGCGTCCATACTGTCGTCACATTGGTCAGTTTTTTTTTTTTTCTCAATTTCTTTATTCCCGCATCGCTCTTCCTGGTATACATTTTTAACCCAAATTCACAATCATAAAAGCAAAAATATCTGAGTCAGAATATTAAAAGCAACAGAGCTTGAGTTTTGAAAACAATGTCAGTGAAAATTGAAACACTGTGGGGAAAAAAAAAACATTTTATAAAGGACATTAATCTCTTAAGTCTTAAATCTATTCATAGCTATCTATAAAAATGACCAACGAGTATAGAAGATTTAAAAAAACAGTGACTCAGGAGAAGTATCCGAGATATCTGCTGGTATTCCCATTAGTTTGGTCTGCTGACAACAGATGTATTAAACAGGAAAGGTTGTCAGTATTTACATTCTCACAGAACCAGTTGTGTGAAAGGTGAATAAATGCGTTAACTCCTCAGTTACTAAATCTATAGTCAATAACATGACAAAAGAAATATTTTCACATTTGCTTTCAAGCTAATTGGTCCCATAAACAAACCCGGGCCTGCAACTTATTTATAAGTACATACTGAACAAGCACCAACCACCATATAAATAATCATTTTTAGACACATTATATATGGATTGGCAGAAAATTCCAACAATAACCATTGAGGGGTTAAAAGTAAAACATAAAGAACATCCATCCATGTCCACTGTTTATGTAGATATTAAAAATCTCCTTTGTAGATGTTATCACCACAATGTGCTTCTGCATTAGGCATTTCCAGAATTATCGTGGAACCACTTGAAATTTTCTGGAAATCAGAACACCCCACAGAAATGGTAACAGACCGATGTCACTGTATCCCTGCACTGGTATACTTTATGTATCAGTGTTTATGATTTTTCCTTAGCTCAATGTATTTGGTCAAAACGAAAAATCATATTTTACTGTCATTTGTCAAGTCTGTGATCAACCATGTGTCATTTGTGTGCGATCAGCAAGTCAACATTCAGGGTTTCGAGGTGGTTTGACCTGTTATACTCTCTGTAATTGCAAAATAGGCACCATTAAACGGTGGAAATGTTCAGAAAAAAGTACCACGCTTTCATCTGCTCTCAAAAATCTGCGCTGGGGCGGCCGAAGTAAAAAAAAAAAGCAACTAACTGCTAACAAAGAAAACTACAATTATTCACATGTAATACAGAAAAAGTACGCCACTTGATAATATGCTTGAAAAAGCTTATAATTTCGGTATCTTTTGGACAAGAACAATTCTCTCCCCGTACTGTCAAGTCCCAACATGGCTTAAATAGAGACGTCATGCTGTGCAGCACTCAGTTTTTCATTAAATAAGTTAAATGCTCAACTGTGGTTCAGAGACAGAATCATTGCCTTTCCGGCCATTTCTCTGTAAACCCTCATCTGCTTTGCACACCTATTTGTTCTTGTTTTTAGTGCCCTAGTTTCTCATTCCTCATTTTCTTGAACAGTCTCTTTATCTCTTAAAACAACCCTAAATTTTCAGCCTTGGGAGCTGCTGAGGATCCTTTACGATCCACCAAACCAAAGCTTGATTGGACTTAAACAATGACGAATTCAATGACAATTCTTCCATTTTTTGTATGTATGTTGTGATGCCATCGTATTATTTTACTGGAAAACATGATAGTTACCGTTAACGGTTTATGAGCGGGAAGAGCTTAGCTGTCATAAAGGCGGGAAAAGGATATTTTGAAGCATTGTGTTGTCTGTTTCCATGCACAATTTGTTATTTCCCTAACCTTAGTAGCTGCCATTACATTAAACTATGTGTATTCTCCCCCTAAATGCATGTGTGGAGCAGTTATGGCTGTGAACTCCAAAAAGGTCTGTGGTTTGAGACACAAATGCCTAATCCAACAATAGCTTCAAAGCATACAACAGCGTTCGAGTGTGGGTTTGACGGGAAAAAAAAGCAGACAGGCTAAAAATGTGTCATCGACCATTAAGGCAAATAATGTTGTTAGCGTAGTTTGCAGTTTTAAAGAGCGAAAAAGGCGGAACTGAAGTACTCAACGGGACAAAAAAAAGGACCATACTAATGCAGCATATGAATTGAAACCTTGATAATGACATTTTGTGGATGGAACTGGTTTAGAAAATAATCCTCCAAAGACATTTGCATCTAGTAAATATCTAACAACTTGGGTGACACAGCAGAAATAATACAATCAGTAACTCCTGGAGCACATTGGAAAATATTGGCAAAACTGTACAGCCATAAAATTCTTTTGATCAAAGATTGCGCTGTAAAGCATCATTGAGTAACTCTCAGTAAGAATATAAATGACTTAATCAAATAACCTGCCGTGAGATGAGACAGACTAGATACGGAGGGAGAGATGAATAGATAAAATTACTTGAAATATTGATAACTTCTGTTTCTTTCATCACTGCTTTCCTCATAATCCATTAAAGGATACTTCTGGGACATTTTAATTGAGTTCCTTTTCCAGAGGAGAATATGATAGGCTTTTTCGCTCTTTTTTTTTTTAATGCCCCTTGCCCATTTGTGTCTGAAGAATGGGGTCATTAAAGCCGGCAGAATGGAAGTTCTTGTGGGAGAGTTCATTGCAATCAGGGGTAACTTGAATGATTGACTCAGTCATTTGTAAAACATTAAGTGGACGCGGTTGCTGAGCTTCGGCGGGCTGACGATTGCGGCTTTACGCGCACACACACGCAACACACACTGTCCGACAGATCTGTAGTTAGCAGTTATAACACTGACCTGTCACTCTCAGGGATAGTTTTAATTGTCCGTGCATGGAGGTATTGAACCAAAAGTACATTTTTAGAATGCAACCAAGTGTCCTTAAAGTATATATATATATTTTTTTAAAAGTCATATTACATGAACTTACATACTTGTTCTCAAAAGCGGAATTGTGATGTTTACAGGAGGCAGCATGTGTGTTTTGTCTTTGGTTGCGCCTTTTCCAATAATGCAGACGCATTTCAATACTATCAACGATTACTTTGTACAAAGATTAAGGTTGGACTTTTTTAATAAATGTGTTAAAGGTGTAGTTTTATGGCAGATTGGCAAGAATGTCTTAGTTTACCTTACCGTCCCACGCTTATATGTTTCAGTTTTAAGTTAAAAAACATGCTACTTTTATTATTGTGTAAAATCCGAATATGTCCTGCATTAACCTGATCAACATATATATCTGAGGTGCCATTGTCTACTTTAATGCCTCTTTGCGGAAAGGGGCCATCTTTAATAATGTAAAGACGCACACTTCACTTGCTGAAGAAAAAAAGATTGGAGCCCATATCTCATAATTCTGCCTGACTTTCTTATGGTAATAACAAAGTAAGTCATAATTGAGCAGACAGGTGGAGCTCACGGTACCTTATTTGAGAGCAGACCGAGCAGAACATTCCAAAGAAAAGGAAAGCGTACAGAGTCCCACTAAAGTGATCCTCTTAGTCATCACTCACTCAAAAGTGTGTGGTACGTTATTATATTCTTCATTTATGTCTTTTCTTTGTTTTGTGAAGCTTTGATTGGAATCTTGTTGGGCTGAAGCTATTAGGCTTCAGCAGTAGAGCCATATTTTGTCATTAAAGACGGTAAACCCATTCTCTTTTGTTCCCGTTGAATGGATTTTCAAGAATATGCAGGTAGGGTAATCCAAAATATAACTGGACCTATATATAAACACCTATATATATGGGTTTTTGGGTTTCTTTAGCTGTGGATTAACAAAAAATACCTTTTCTCATGCTTGAATCAGACTTGCACATAATCTAAGATACTGTATGTTTGTTGATAAATGATGAAAGAACAGAATTGTCAAGTAAGAACTAAAAAGGTATACCATTAAGAGGAAACTCTTTTAAGTGTATCTTTTCCATGAAAATTTTTTTTTTAATCAGATATTTAACTGAAAACAGAATATCTGAAAGTCAGATTTGTAAATTTCAAAAGCAGGAAGGGCTCTAGGGCTACAAACAAAAACAAAAAGCTTATGCAAATTGCTTTTCAAATTTAGAAATAAATGCATAGATGAGTAACCGAACATGAAGAGCTGCTGATTTTGCTTTAGTTTGACCGATTTATAACTTCTTTCTGTTCACAAATGCAGAGCAGATGGCCTGGTGTGGCAAAAAATTATAAATACAAATACACATTGCAGCCATTTGGACGTGACCTCGGTGGCATGTGCTGCGTATTTGCTGAGCTCTTCTATTGTTCTCTCCCGCCTGTGCGAGCAGACATGGCTGACCAATTGTTGTGAAGTGCAAATGCATTGTGTGACGAGTACGAGTACACCTGCACGTGTGTAGGAGGTGGGGAGGGAGTGCTTTCCAAAGGTGATAGATCAGGATCAGCTCTACTTTTGATGTAATTTGAAGAAAAAAGAAAGGGACTTTTGGGATTATTTTTTTATTTCTTTATTTTTGCACAAGGGGAAAACAAAAGGAATTTTATTCCTGGAGATCAGCAAAGAACACACATTTAAAAAAACACACATTTGTCTTTCAGGGCGACATATGGGAATAAAAAACATGAGCTGTTATTTCAGCACTGTGCCGTGTTTTTATGTAAACCGTAAAAAAAAAAAAAAGCCACTGAACGATGCTCTATTGTCTGGAACATCAGCAAATGCATCCATCCATCCGAGTGGATGTGTCGAGGACAATTCCGCTGTGGATTTTCCTGTGCAGACGAGTGTATAGGTGATACAACGAAATGGGAGGTGCAACTCTCCACAGATCTCATTAGACTGGTCATAACATTGCAACAATAGTGGAAGGCATATTCATCACCCCTCCTTTGCCTCCCCCCCCCCCTCCTCTTAGCTTTACCATCAGCTCCTCTGCACCATCACTAATTCTGAATTAAAGCTACAGCTTTTAAATGAGTAGCGTTGTCTGCTGACATGTTTGCCAATGAGTGTTCCATAGCAACCATCATTTTTATTGTGAAGAACACATGGACTTTTAATCGTAAAATGTATGGGTTTCAAGGAGGCTGAGAATGTTTTGGGCATGACCGGGGGCTCCTTATGGTATTAAATCATGTGAATCTTACTTTTTATTTTTTCCTCAATAAAAAAAAACAACAACTCAAGGCTGAACTTTAATCACGAACAAGCTGAAAATTGCTAGCAGCTCACCTTGATCAGAGCCGAGGCCTTCACACCCAAAAATGGAAAGCCATACATCAGCAAAACTGGTTAATGGCTGTTGTAGCATGGGAGTGCACATTTCAAGGAAAACAACAACAACAAAAAAAAGTTATTTGTGTAGCAGTTTTTCCAGCACCCCCGCCACATCATTATGCCTTCTCCATATTAATGAATCTTTCCATCGTAGTAAAACAGATTATCGCAGCTCCGCATTTATAACAGATGGCAGCGCAATGGCAGTAAAATTATGAGCTATGAATTGAAATATTGATTTGTATCTAAATGTATGTCTGCGTAGAACTGCCGACAACATCTGCTGTCTGTTAGGAATTGATATGGGTTTCACTGACTCAGTTTGCCACCGCTTTTTTAACTGTAACTTAATGGAATGACCAAACACAACGGAAATGGAATTCCGAGCCTTCAAAACAACCCTCTTACAATTTTTGGTGGCTTGAGTTACTATAAAATAATAACGGTAGACCTGGCTTTACAGTACAGTAGTAAAGGAAAAAGAATATGAATGCCTCCAACAACAAACTGCATACCAATAAAATAGATGTCAGCCCAGTTCAGTGACACAAATCTAACTATTTAACCTTTTAATGCCGAATGTATCATATTTGATACGTACGGTTTCTGAAATGTTTTGCGTGTGACACCTTTTGCATAATTTAATGGTAAAAACTTTGCTCAAAATCCTATTGTACACAATCAGATACACTTAATAACAGGGGGCAGAAGACTACACCAAAAAATAATCTTGACTTATCGCATAGTAATAAATTATTAATATTAAAGATGTATTTCTGTTTTTCCTTTTTACATATTTTGTTAAAAGGCCAAATAAGGAATTTAAACAAAAATATTCTTGGATCAGGCTTTAACCGTCCTACGACCTGCATGTGCATGGTTGTTCGTCCTTGATTGTCTCTGTGTGGCCCTGCGATGGACAGGCGGACCACCCAGTGACCGCTGGGATAGGCTCCAGTACCCCCGGGACCCCATTAGGGAATAAGTAGTTACGAAAATGGATGGACGGATGTGATAAGTCAAAATCAGAATTGTGTAGTCCTCTGCCCGCTGATATTAAGTATGTCTGTTTGTATACAACAGGCTATGGAATTAAGGAGAAAAATAAGGAGATGTGTTAACCCTGTAAAGCCAAACGTATCATATTTGATACATAAGGTTTCTGAAATGTTTTGCGTCCGACACCTTTTGCATCATTTAATGGTAAAAACTTTGCTCAAAATCCTATTGTACACAATCATATACCTGATAACAGGGGGCAGAAGATTACACAAAAAAATTATCTTTACCTATCCCATAGTAATAAATTATTAATATTAAAAATGTATTTTTGTTTTTTCATTTGACATATTTTGTTAAAAGGCCAAATATAGATTTCAAACAAAAAAAACTAAGTTTCTGTTTTGTTTTAGTCTTGGATCAGGCTTTAAAGGGTTGAAATTATAAAAAAATCAAAAAGATGAGAAAATAAATAGGATTCATATCCTGCCGATAGACGTAATACCCATAATTTGAACTGCTTTGCCAAAGTCTGGAATGTAACCGATGTCCAAGTAAATGTAAGGATTCAGCAGTCAGGGAGATGTGGCAGCTTTTGGAGGTCCACATAATTCTCAAATTCACCTACAGAATCTGACTTCTGCCTCAACCGGTAATATGTTAAAATAACTTCTGAAAACTTGTCCAGGCACAAACAAACTTACTACTAAGACCCGTCATTTTGAAACGTGCGTCTTCACGCAACATTAAAAAACAAGATTTCCAATTCCATTTGCATGAATACGACATCTTTTGTTTTAGGACTACTTTGTGTTTTCCCATGAATGTGCTGAGCATACTTTCTTCAGTCAAGTCGGTAAGACAGAGTAAGCAAAAAGAATTTAGTCGAGGTTGTATTTGGGGAAATAATTTGCTTTGAAGATATTAAGGTCATAAACTGAGCTAATGGACTATTCCGAGCTCTGACTGAACTATAAAACTAAAGGAGAATTCAAAGAATCACATAAGGCATTAATCCTAAAAGGAACATTTAAGCCTGTAGCTACCATTTTGTGCCTATGTATTCAGTCATTGGCAAGTGTTTTTTTTTTTCTTTTATGCCATTATCAAACCAAAGTTAACTTTGCAGATGGAAAATCTGAGGTATTTCATCAACTGAAAAATGCACCGATGTCAGATCACTCATTACACTCAGTTGTTCTGTTTCTTTTCTTCATAGAGATAAGAATAAATAAAACTGTACATCCTGTGTTATCACTAGAACGCCTAATGCGATCCTTTTTTTTAGAGTTATGACTTCAGGTTCAGTCCACAGTTCCTGCTTTTCATCTGGAGATGGCTATTATCTACCTAAATGCTTCATATATTCAAGTCCTAATGAAAGTCTTTGAGTTTAAATTTGTGCTGATCAGCTGGAGGAAATTCGAGGAAAATACAAAACACCGCAAAGGCAATTCATATGTAGATTAAAGAAGGAAGATGCTCACGGTAAGCAGATACATGACTAAAATGTAGGCCGCTTTCACTGGCTCCGAACATCACAGCTACATGGTTCTCCAAATGAACTCAAGCAGCACCTATTGTTTGTGAGATGGCGCCAGGCCTGCCTGAATAAATACAGGCTGGAGTAATAGCAACTCCTGGAATCTTGGCGTATCGGTTCGGTGGAAGGGTAAACCTGAGGCCATTCAGCCTTCGGCTTCTTTCCTGCCTTTTAAGTACCGTGCGTCTCTGAAAAGGTCATCAGACAAATACTGTAGCTTGACCTAGTGATTTTTTTCTCTTTTGTTACAGTAAGTGTGAGGTTTGGTAAATTAGAACAAAGTGGAGTTGCTACAAAGATATTTTCTCAATAAAATGACCATCAAAGGGAAATATTTTTATTAAGAGTTATGATGTTTGTAGAAGCCAATGCTTTTGAATATAGACGGGGGGTATTTGGTACTTAATTTTAAATATATGTTCAACCATGTTTCTTCTTGTACATAAAGATAACCAAAATAAGTGACATTTTCTTTTTACCAGAGATTGAATCAGTCCTATCCAAATATCCAAGACAATACAAATGGGAGCATTTTAGATTCAAGATTCACTTATCTTAATTTATCCTGGAGGAAGTTGCTGTGAAACAGTTGCAAGTCACAATTACAAAGTGTAATAAAATAAAAATAAAATAGAATAAATTAACTTAAATAACAAGGCGACTAAACTAAATAAGATTCAATTGCCAAACTGGCAGAATGACAATTTATGGGATAGTGTCAATATAGATAGGCAATGTGTGCACTGTGTAATTTTAGCCGCCTCAATGAAGTCCAACATGTACAAACAAGTGATTTGGATAAGTTACATCGGAAAAGGTGATGACGACAATTTTCACAAACACAGCTAGGATGTTTGAGCCATCCACCAACTGAATAAGCACAGGTTTACAATTATGTAGGACAAAGTTACTGAAACCCTGAGAGAGTGTTGCATAGATAAACAGTTCTTTGCATCATTCTCTATACTAGATGTTAATGAAGGGTGACAAAAAAAGAAATTAAGCCCATCCACATCAATATTTTTCATACCTTCTTAATCTAATTTGTGTTTGTGGGAGGGATGGAGCCTCTCCCCGCTATCATCTGGTTTAAACTGGATGGCTTGCTAAACCCATGACAGATCCACATGGGAATGAATAAGACACACACACTTGTATGATCACACTCCAAGGAAAGGGAGTGAGGCATACGTGGGGTGAACAGGCAACTCCACACAGAAAGATTTTAAGTGGAAACCCACTTCTTTTTCAGTTCGAGTGGCTCACCACTAAACCAACATCATATTCAGAAAACATAGAAAATGTCACGATGCACATCAGTCAAAATCAAAGCCTTAATTAGATCCAGGAATCCACCCAAATGCTTATTAAGTCCAAGTAAGTCTTCACTGACTAATGTCTGTTTTCTAATCCATTGAGTTTAGTGGACTGTACAGACTAAAGTAAGACATGATCTAAAAAACATGATCTGCATCATATTTATGAGCTCGTACTTATGGAGCTCAAGTTGGAATTGTTGGGATTTGTTTCCATGTGACTTGTACCGTTTAAACTGTCGTGATATTTTTGCTCGTTTGTGACATTTTATCATATCTCGGTCACATTTATTGCACAGTCAGAAAGGAAAAGGCCAAACTATATTAAGCATTTGTTTGGATTATTCTGAACATTTTGAGTTGCGAACCAAATTGAGAGATCTCTAACGTTTGACAAAGTTCTGTCAGTGGTAAAAAAGAATAACAATTCAAACTTAAAAAAAATATTTTGCTCTTTGGCCAGTGAAATTACAGTGTTTTAAGTAGAAATCACAGAAAAAATGGTTCTTTTTTTTTTTTGGTAGCCTAAGAAAATGTACTGTTAGTTGTGTTAGTACTTTTTCCATATTGGAAAAATTCATCTCTCTCAAGATCAACGAGTCAAATGTGACTTTGATATTTCCCCTGATAGAGGACTGAAATAAACAATATTTCAAAGTAAGCCTTTATTGTCCAAGAGTCAGGGAAACCTTTTTCTGGATAACATTGCCAACCGAGCACCATCGCATCCCATGAAGCACGCCCACTCTGATTGTTTTAGTCATTGCAGTTGCGGCAAAAGCATCTTGTCAGTTGTTTTCGAGGAGCCTTTGGGAGGACCAGGGGGTTTTCTCCCTAAAGAGATATGATGGCCCTGAGCTGGTTTTATATGATATGAGATATATTTCACCAGTCAATCGATGTCGAACAACCCATCTGGGAAGAGCCGGGGCTGCGCTGTGCTTGTCTTCTGTCCCTGCCTCCTCCTCTTTCTTGTACATTTCCAGGGAATAGCCATGATGAGAACACTGAAAGGGGGGGGAATTTGTCAATGTATCAAATATGTTGAGAGGCATCTGAGAGTGAAGTGCAATTACACCAACACAGAGAAAAGGGAAAACACGTCTCAAGAGTTGCGGTGGGAGCGAAGAAAACTGTTTGTTTTCTTTTTTTTTCCCCTCACAAAACTTTTTTATTTTTTCTGACAGTCTAGTAACAGCGCTGCGCCTTTATTTTCCTCCATATGAATTTATTATGTGCTCCTTATTTTTCTGTTTGCTTTGTTTTTCTCATTTGATATGCAAAGAACCAGGTTTTATTCATGACACAATTTAAAGCTCTTAATGAGGCATGTTTCGTTAACATGTAAATGTTATCTTTAAAAAGGACCTTTTTAAAGATATTCACGTCTTAATGGATAACCTTACAAATATTGCCTTCTGCACGATCAGCCTTTAGTTTGTCAAAGTCACAGAGTCAAAGGAGAGGCAGAGATATGGAAACATCTCCGATCCACCATGTGACCATTTGTTTTGAAACATGCATAGTAGTTACCAGGAACATCCAATGGGAAGTGACACTTGCCTGCAGCGCTCTCCGGGCTCCATCAATGGTCCGCACCAATCCGAAAAACACAGCCGCCCCTCCCGAGATTACTGGCAAAGAGAGCAACGGAGGCAAACAAATACACCAAAGAGATTCTGTCCTTGAAAGCAGCCCACGTCTCCTTTGATCATTCACACTTTGCAGGCACCCCTCAGATTCAGAGCGGGATGTTCAGAGCCACTTGAATTGAGTCGAATTACCTCAGTGCACAGCATCAGGTAGGATTTGACCACTGTTTGATTTGAAGTAATCTGGCAGATGCGGGAACTTTTTGGAGATCAGGGAAACACCTTTATTAGTTTGATTATGATAATGTACGGCATTTAGGGAAGACAATGACACAAAGGAACTATGGACAAAAAAGTAAAGACAAATACAAAAAGGGGAATAAAAACAATCTCAATCAAAAACCAAAATACAGAGCAAGACAGCGTCTTTAGTCGGTATATTTGTTTATTGTTTGAATTAGTAGGAAGTGGGTTTGTTGTCTGGTATCGGAGCTTTCTTCTGTATTTGAATGTTAAGTATCATGAAACTAATCATAATATCATTGCAAAGTCTTTTAGTGCCTAATACCGCCTCTCTGTGTTTCTCAGAGATTAATAGGCAAACTAAGTCCTTTGCTGTGATGTACTAGTGCAGTAATGTTTTATACAGTAAGTCACTGCTGTCTTCTGCCATTTTACACTAAATGAAGCATTTTGAAACAAAGTGTTTTAAGTCCAGGCACACCAGCTTAAGGATTCAACTTAACTTTTCCCTTTTTGCAATAGAAGCATGCTTGTCCTCAGTTCTCTTTGGGAAGGGGGGGGGTGTATTCAATATAGTGCAGCCTTGAGCTTTCCAGCAACTTCCAGTAGGAAAAGCCTGTAATGGCTAAAATGGCTGGTATTACACTGTGGCGTACTTGCAGGTGCATGCATGAATCATTACATTATGTACATTATATTATACACATTTTAATGGATTAACTGCCCACCATTTTTGCACATCTCAACTCTAATTTTGTTTTTTGACGTTCGATCAATGCAGAAACTATCTCCTTAACACAAAAAGGTTGGATCGCCTGTCACTAAGTGTTTTAACTTTACATCCGAAATGCTAACTACTTATTATCGACATTGAACATGCACACCTTTTTTGCAAACGGAGGTTGCCAATTTTACTTGAATAGATCTATTCCGGGTTTGTTAGGGACTGGTGCATTGAAGCAGGTCAAAAACCTGCAGGCCTTAAGTCTGGATTTAGAGGCCACACCTTCACAGCAGCAAAAAAGACGATTTCCATGGAACCGAAACATATTTCCACACTGAGAGAGAATGTGCTAAAGTACTTAACGCATTACTGTTAGTGGAGACTTATCGTGAAAAATCCACCCATTCATCTATTTTCTCCAGATGATTTATCTAATTCAGGATCTCAGGAGGATGCCGACCATCTCGACTGCCATTGGGCAAGAGATGAGGCAAACCCTGGATTGGTCTAGAGTCCATCACAGGACTCCAGGTGAATCAGGAGGATGTCATTTGTTTGAAAGGAGGAACTGTTTCACTGCCCGTGTGGTAAGAGGTCATACATCTTTGCCTTCTCGTGGGCGAAGTAGTAATGGCTGGAGTTGAGGATGAAATGAGGAGCCAGAGGGCTCTTGGCGGCCACCGTGGAATTGGCCAACTCAATGTGTCAAAAATGACTCTTTTATCTCGCTTCTCCAACTTCAACTCGGTCTCATGACGAAACGTGAAAAAGGCACGTGAAGTTTGTTCTATCGATTTGTCACATTCTCCTTTTTTCCCTCTTGTTTTTTTGTGTTTGTTTTTTTGTTGTGGTACAACCATTGAAAATAAATCCATAACATGTTGTTATGGTAGTGTGAAAAAGTCCATTATTGACATTTGATAGATAGAAAAAGTTGTTATAAATGAAATCCACATATGCTGTTTTCTGTGTTGAGACCTTTGGATGTCTTTTTCAGTTCTAACTTTAATTTAATGAGAGTAACATATCTATTTACAGATGAAAAGCTCCTCGACTTTTGCAGGCCAGTTACATCCTCAAGATGCCAAAGGCTCTCCCTTGAAAGGGCACAATAGAACACCTACTTATCTACCTGCGTGCCACCTTGGTGAGACCTTTGGAAGGCAAGCGCATTCCATAAAAGGTTAAAAAAAAAGATATTCATTCACATCATTCACTATTTCTTTCATGTTAAAAACCAACGATCATTCATAACTGCTCACTAGTAATTTTCTTGTATGACAGTCACAACAAATGTTATCAAACCTTCAGTACAGGTTACATAGTCAGGTGAAATATTTCTGACTGTAAAAAATCACTGTGCCACGTAAAAATACTTTTTTGTTTGGAGATTTTAAAGTAGATTTCGTTCAGTTTTTTTTTCCTGTAACTGCACTGTAAGGCCTTCTTCCCTTGCATTGAATATCTTTTGTAAATTAGCAAGAATATTTAAACCACTGTGCTATACGTGGGGCTTATGTACTACCATCGCCTGACAGCAAGAGGGTTCCCGGTTCAAGTTCCCGGGGGGGGAACCGGGACCTTTCTGTGTGGGGTTTTCATGTTCTCTCTGTGTCTGTGTGGGTTTTCTTTGGGTACTACAGCTTCATCTAACTGTCCAAAAAGCAAGGTTACCTGGCCACATTTTTAAAATGTGCAAAAAAATTCTTGTTTACATGAAAAATTCTGTTATAAAAATGCTTTCTGAACTTATATCTCTGCCTAAAACACATACGTTAATTGTCACAAACATCCAGTAACAAAGCATACGTCTCTCAAAAGAGCAAAAAATAATTTCAAAATGCTCTACGCCTAAATGAGTCAGGCAAGCCTCTAAATTAAATGTGATACTGTAGTGGCTGGCCATACTTTTTTGGCCACATTTTTAACTCACGTCTGTCATTCCAGCTCAGGATTTTTTCTCATTAGCATCAGTCTGTGATAGCTGCTTCCATAATGATTCCGAAATCAGCCTTGTAATTCAGTTCCTGTAATCACTGTGCACAGCTAATGTAGAACACGCCAAAGCAGTTTGATAATTATCTTATCCATCCGAGATATCTTGATGCCGGGGAAAAAAAGCGGCACTGTACTGAAGGGCTTCCACATCATGCTCATTATATTACGTATTGTTCCAGCTCATCTGAAAGTCTGATTATCCTCTTTGCCCCTGTGTTGTGGGAACCATACAAATTATCTTCACAGTGTCATCTGATTATCTGTGACAGTGGCTGTGATGTAACCTGCACACCCCATTATATGAATAATTCATGTGAATTTATCTGTTTTAGGAACAGAAGACTTAATAACGACAGTAAGAAGCCGGATATACATACATATGCCATCTGCCTCGGAAATCAGATTAAACTCGATGTCAGGATTCCGCACTGATGTGTGAGGGTGATGTCAAAGTGTCGGGAGTATTGCTATGTATTTTCAGTAAAAGCAAAAAACGCTTTGGGTGTTTACTCTTTAGATGACTGGCTGAAGCGGTTCCATGCGGGTTACCTTTGATTTCTTCAGTAAGAAAAAAAAAAATCAAAGATAAGAATACTTTTTTCACACACCACTCGTATAATTACGGCATCTACACACCGTGAGGCTCTTGACTGTGTTGATACTTGACCGTGGGAGGAGGGGGACAACCTCTGATCAGCTAGCTAAGAGTCTTGACCGACCACTCGGTAAGTTGATGAACACACAGACACAAGAAAAAGACACAGCACCCAGTCAGAGAGCTTCGGCGCTTTTTTCCTCCCGGCGTGTCTCCTATTACGAATGCACGCCCGCTGCACAGCCTCCACCTTCGCTGCAATCCAAAAAACTGCAGGATCCTCAGCACCGAATGTGGCTTCATGCCTTTCATGCGTCATTTGCATAATTGTATGCATCTTATGCAGCATGAGTACGCCGCGCCAGCGTGGATGATCACTCCTTATCTCCAAACTGCACCTTAAAGATAAGAGAAAGACATGCCGATATGGAGTAATCTCACTTCCTACTGACCATGTCAAATTATTTAGGGGAGCTCGACAGGCTGAGAAGCTGCTGCAGCACCGTGATTGGGCCTAGCGTCGGGATTTTTTTTAAAGACGTGGAAATGTTGTCTTGGTAGTTTATATGTTTTATATATCAAAAGAGAGATTTAGGTTTTTTCTTTTATTCTTGACAGGTTCACATTGCACTAGTTTTGCTCAGGCTGTCTATTTGCGAACATGTTTCAGATTTTCTTTCTATACTAGACAATTCCACCAGGCTGTATTGACCTTGGTTTGATTGTGTTTTTCTAACAAGTCTCAAGCGGTTCTTTGGCATGCGCCTGCATTCAAATTGACTGTGCGACGTGAGACTCTCCTTTAACATGAAAATAAATAAATAATCGACAACATATTAATACTGTGTAATTTGCTTAGCAAAGCCCACCAAAATACCGACTCCAGGTTTGAAGAAAGTAAATAACCCATGATACAACACTCAGAACCACCTTTCTGGTGTCTTTCAATCGTAGTCTGGCCAAATTTCCATGGCGACAGATTTCCAAATATTTTCTAAACCTCGAGTGGACCATTGTCATGCCGGAATTATTTTCTTTTTCACATCTTCTATCAGTAATTTACTTCTGTTTTTAGGATTATCGTTCTGCTCGTGACCAATAGTTAGTCATGTTTTATCTTTTAGAGATTCTGGGGGCTTCATGGTCACTCCATTGACAAGGTGTTCAGGTCCTTCTACTAAAAACAAGCCCAAATCATTATACCTCTACAACCATGCTAGGGAGTGTGTTTTTTTTTTCTGTTTTCAATCCAAAACATGTTGCTATGCATCATAACCTGGCCACTTATCTTCACTTTGGTCTTGTCTGCCCAATGAACTCTTTTACCAGAGGCGTTGTGATTTCTTTATTACAGGTGTAACTATATAAAATGTTATTTTTGGAGAGAAGATGCTTTATTTTTTCCAATCGCTGGCTCTTACGGTTTTAATGATGGAAAATTCTGGAAAACTCTCCATCAAGTTATTATTTGGGGACAAATTTATTTGAAAATGCTCTTATAATACTTCCCACATTAAAGTAACAATTGATCCCCTAAAATATAAGATCATTGCACAACCCAATGCCTTAGACTGGAAAACAGACAAAATCCTCTGCTGTTAAAAAAGTGGTAACAATTGCACAGCTCTTACTCATCAAGTGGATTTGATTAGCAGCACAGAGCTGCTCCTTACCAACTAAATTCCCATAAAAGTGGTAAGATTGGACTGTCTGCTCTCTAGTTTGGCTTTGCTAAAAAGTAAATGACACAGTTATAAGTGTCATGTAATGTTATGCATTTGGAATTTCAATTACCTACTTTAAAGAAAATGTAAAAACTAGGTTATTTTTTATTATACACTGACAAATAAGGTCCAAGGAACAATACTTTGTTTCTTTTTCAGGTTTTACAAATTTATTGTTCATGCAAACAGGATTGGTTCACACTCAAACAATAGATTGTAGAAATGTAAGACATGGTTTTTATATTGGGCTTGGAGTGCAAGAATTGCCTTTGGAAATATGTTTTTCTCGTTGCTTTTGATATACGAATATGATCAAATAAAAAAGGCCAATCTTCTTTTAACCCTTTAATATCCTGCTCAACTATGTGGTAGAGCACCTTGTTTGTATGGATGTCTGACACCAGAAAACAATCTATCTCAAGTTTAAGGGGACATTTGTGGATGAGCAGGTGTCCCTCAGCTGTATGTCATGGTCACACCTTAGACAAAGTTCTGGTCATCCTTGCCTGTGCCAAACTTCTTGTCGAGAAACTGTTTGATAAAGACATCCTTGAAAAAAAAATTGTCTGGTATCCGCAGCAATACTGAAACAGAATCCTTTCTTCACGACTTTCAGATATCTAATAAGAACTCTGATATTATGTTTCTATGCGTTTCTTGTTCTGCTGTGGATGAGGGAATCAATGCCGAAACCCCACATTAATTCAAATTAACTTTGTAACTCAGACTTCACAGGATGAGGAGGATTTGTCCTCCATCTTAGGATTCCGTCATTGGGAGGGGATCTAAAATCTAAATGAACATGGCTAAACCAGACTTAAACAGCCTACTTGCTGGGACCTGATGCTGGTTCACAGTGGGAGTTTTCTGATCATAGTAACTCTTAGAATCTGTTGGATTTCTCCAAATTCTGACAATATCTGCAAGTTGAGAACAGCTCAGCTGGAGTGAAATCAGCTCAGCGCCACCCTGAAGCTCTTTGGCCTTTTTTCATTGGGTTTCCTAGAGTTTCCATTTTGTGCTGACTCTTCTGATCTACTTTCTAATTTCCTTTTTGAAAAGACCCACACGCTTTTGACTTGGTTTGACACCATCAGGAGGTGTTTGTTCACACTGGAAATCATTTCCATTGGTCTAGCAGCTTGCTTGCAACTGTCAGTTTTTTGTACTATAACACACACACACACACACACACACACACACACACAGATACATCCATCCATATATATATATATATATATATATATATATATATACATATATGTATGATATAGCTGCATTATATAGCTGCATGATTTAAGTATCTTAAACCTATTCTTCATTGAATGAACATTATCAGTCATGATAAAACCTACAAGAAAAAAAGAAAACAGACCCTTTCCTGGTACCCTGATTGCTCCCCACCATTCTTCACCCCTTTTTATCTGACTCGTTTCTTTTGCAGTCTACTGAGTGCTGGCCACCATCACTGTACTCAGAGTCTCAGAAAGCATCTTTTTATGAGCTCCCAGGGCAGTCTTGGGAGTGAAAGTAGGCCCTGATGTAGCCACTGGAGGAAGGATAGATGATACTAAAACAAACATAAAAAGCAGCAATATAACTATGTTTACATTCATATTGTTTCCTGATGTATGTGGTATACACCAATCCATAAATGCAAGAGATTTATTTTCTTATATCTTAAACTAAGGTCCAACTAAAAATGTATGATTGAGTTGTAATTGTTTACCAATTAAGCCTATTTTGAGTAATGTCTCTGTTTGCATTCAGACAACAGACTGGAAAGTTAAGGTGACACAATCACCATTTAGTGGACAGAAGAGAACAATCCAAATTATTTTGTGATTTCTCGTCATCACACATACTCAAACCCAAGGCTTCATATCTATTTGTTTTGTCTTTTAAAGGCTAATGTTAAAAATCATTTTACAAATACAGTATACACATAGTGTGGTTGTTAAGCATTACCATGAACAAATTATGTAACTCTAGACTAGTAAGTATTTAACTGGTTAAGCAACAGATTTCTCATACCAGGACGAGTCCCTGTTATAAGAAAACATAGAAGATGATACCAGATGATACCAAGACTCAAACAACAAGCAGAACTTTGTCTAACAGTTTAGTACTACTTAAATTCCCCTCCGTCCAAAAGTAAATAATGATTGTCGTGAAAATTCCTCAGTACGGGAAAATTGTTGCTTTACTCTCAGCTAAAGCGTCTTTCACCCGATGCCTTTTGTTTTACTCTCCTCTCTGACTGCAGCATCCACCTTTTGTTTCCTAGCTCTTCAATTTCATGGCCACCGCCAAACAAATTAAGCGCCCACCTTCAAGAATGTTTGACTCCGAAAAACTAGCAGCATTTGTTTAGCAACACCTAGGGAGTCAATTTTTCTGCAGTTCAACACGTCGATAACCAGGTGAAAAAAAAACCCTCAGTACATACTTAATACATAGTTATATAATTGAGGGGCTTGTCAGCATGACAGCAGGAATCACATGATAAAGATCAGTCTGAAGAGCTGAAGTTTTGGCGTGGAAAATGCTGTAGCGTGTGACCCCTGCTGCTGTGCGGTCATGTAGAGTGAACCCGCGAGGACGTCAAAGAAGAAGATAAAAGACAGCCCAGCGTGTTGTCTGCACAATTTAACAATCAAACAACCGTGGCAGTCATGCAGTTTGAGATTTTTTTTTCAAAAATACCGATGTTGGCTTCTGTTAGAGTAGTAAAAAAATGAGGCCAAAGTTGTTACCGTGTTTATCTCAGCTTTGATAAAAGCCTCATCATTTATTTGACAAATCAAAGTTTGGACATGTATGGATTTTCTTCTCTTTGGAAACACAGAGGAAACCAAATTCTGGCCATCCCTTGAATGAGTTTATCTTTAAATCAATTGCAATGCGTTTCTGTGATAGTATCAGCATTACTAACAAGCATAACAAGGATATTCATTCTGTGCATTTCAAAGCCTCCTTTATCCCACATAGCCTTCAAGCCGGTTTTTATCTTTAGGGGTTTTCGCTCTGGCGGCGAGCACCCAAGCTGAGCGTCACGTGTGAAGCCACCTCGCAAAAGGTAACCTGCCCTTTTATTGGGGAGGATTTATTAAAACAGCCAGCTTCTGACAATTCGATTGGAAATTCACTTCTGGGGCTGTTTTGTGTCCAACTGCAGTGACCCTGTCAGAACAGATGAAGGGAAGGGGGGGTTGGCGTGGGGTAAAGACGAGGAGGAGAGGCAGGCTTTTAGAGTGCATGAGATGACTGGCAGGTAGAGGGGGGAAAAAAAGGAAGGAGTCAGTGGTGAGAAATGGCTCCCAGCTGCAGATGCCTGCAGTTAAGAGCAACAATGTCATATGTTCAAGTGGTGTTTCAAATAGTAACAGAAGTTTCTCAGTGTGCGCCTCTCCATAGGGCTGTCTGTTCCCCAGTGGAAACCAAACGTGTGTCAAAATGTGCCCTTTCGCCTCGTCTGTCACTGTTTCTCTGATGGTATTTGCGCTCGCTACCAATTTCCAATCGCTTTCCCTGCTTTGCTCGTAGAGCGTGCCAAGCGCGCCAGCATGTGACATTCACAGAGGCTTCCCGAAAAGGACAGTGGTCTACAATGCAATCTCCATTCTAAAAAACCAATTTGAGACATGAAGCTTTGGCATAATCCTCATAAAGCTCCCATGTTATTCGCAGAATGGTAACCAAGTGAGGCTTAAGCTTTGCCAAACAATGAGCTGAACACAAGCGGTGCAGCAAATGCCATATGAAATTCAGGAGTTGTTAGGTCAGCTGCTGCATAGGGGGAGATTTTAGTCAATGAGTTGCTCAGATAATCTCACTGTCTTGCATGTGCAAACACCATTACCAAATACCCGACAAGAAAAGCAAGCCTACTTATTGTCATTAATGTAACGAAAGATGCCATTAGGCCTTCTGTCAAAGCCATCCACCTGACCACAGTTGTAAGTGCATTCAAGCCAAGATACAGTTCAATTAAACTTACAACGTGTCCTTTTAGTCCAACAACTGAGAAAGTCACTGGGTTTAATTAGACCTGAAAACAATTATTGCAAACAATTACATTTATCCACCAAATACTCAAAATGTCTCTGAAAATCTGAACAAAAGAGATTTGCTGCCTACACACGAACAATGTCAGCATGCTCGTGAAGCAGAATTGGCGTGAAGTTTGAGACTTTATCTTCGCACTTTAGAAAGTACACTTCTGCTCTTTTAATGATAAAATCACACCTTGATTTTCTGTTACATAAATGAATCCAGGGCAAAAAAAACAAAAAAACCCTTTGCACCTCATCAGGGGTCAATCTGAGAGTGTTCTTCACCGTGTGAGAAAGCTGGAGAACCTATAAAAAGCAAACCAGTTCACTGCAAACACACCAAAGAGAAAAAAAAATGGGGGTGGCTGGATGATGACTGTCAATTTGAAGAGCAAAGATGAAGCTTTGCATACTTCACTTTGAAATGTAACGTTTGTGTTCAGTTCATTTTTCCTTGCACTTGTTTTCACAATTTACACATTAAAGATGTCTTACATTTGCTTGAATTTTGCTAAAAAACATAGGGTGATACAGGTTGAATGTGTAAGAAGTATAATTTTACTGCCAGAAAGGTGGACATGAGTCACCGCAGAACTTTCTGAGTTAAAGCCATTGAGTTAAAAGAAAGACTTTTGGTAGCATCCAAACAGCCCGGTGCTGAGGAGCAGTACAGCCCTGAACGAATCCAAAGAAAGTATCTGAGGGCCATTGAGACAGGACTTCTTGGTGGTGTTGTGAAATACCAACTGAAGCGGCTACTGGATGATCCAGTCGTCACTGATGATGAGCTAATAACAAAAGCAAATGCAGTCTTGAATGGGATCGCCAGATGAATGAACCCAAAATCAGAGTTTGATCAAGTTGATGCAGAGCTGGTCCCTAGGCCAACAGTGGGTGCCACGAGTGGTCAAGACAAGTTAGCGATTGTGTGTGTAGAAAGCTTTAAAAACAACAGAGGATGGCGTGTTTTGACTGAGAAATGGCTGTACAGACGTGGCCAGTATGGCCTGTCAATTTTACAGCGTGAACTAGAGGTAAGCAGCGACAACTTTCACATGACTTAATGATATTATTTCTGGAGATTATATTTGGCATGTAGTTGCTCGGTTCTGCCACTAGAGGGCATTTAACGTTTCTGTAACGTGAGAACATAAATTGTGAGCCGCAAACTTTTATACCCTATGATTTTGTCGTGCAGTTTGAGCTGGGGCCAAGTGCAGCGATTGAAAATATCACAGTGTATGCCCAGCTATTGACAAAATTAGCATGCTGAGAGAGAGGAGATACAAACCCGTTGTTGTGAGGACTGTGTGTCATATAAGACAATAAAACCACCTGGAAAAGGTCGGACGTCCTCCTTCTTCTTGAAAAGTGCGGCATAAATATTCCATGGCTAAGGCTTGAGTTTAAAATACATTGATTAAGGAAAGGAAAAAAATTGTTCTGGTCAAACGGACCTAAAGAAATCCCTGAATACAGGTTTATTGTATCAAAAAATATAAAATATACTTTTCCTCAATGACAACTAGCCAAGTGCCATCTTCATGGTCAAACACCCAAAATGCAATGAAAATAGAAAACCAAGCATCCAATTTTAATGCATTACTTTGACTGGTGATTTTGGTTGTACAAAGAAAAAGGCAATATATTAGGTCATCATCACCATGAATATAGTTAATACGTTTTTTTTGTTTAGTGTGACATATTTGCTCACCTTAAGTATGCATCTGGGACATAAGGTTATCAGAGGGAACATTTTAATATCTTAGCTAATTTAGAATCATCTGACCCGTGTTTTTCTTAGGGTGGTATGAAGCTGAATTACTTGGGGAGAACCGATGCATCCACAGGGACAAAACTCAGTCTGCACCTGGAAATACGAAAGCATCCAGCCGGTTGCCCCAGATGGGCCAGTTGGGCAACCAGCTGAAGGAAGTTGAGTTCCATTTGAAACAATTTGTTCATCCCAAACAGCAGTTGTCTGACACTTGAGGTACTGCACTGATAAATCACCACGTCTGTTTATTTGCAAGGCTAACAAAGTGACATGAACTCACTCTGTGTTCACATTTATGACTAGCCAGCCTACCTTAGCTTAAAACTCACCCTTTTGAAAAAATAAACTGTACAATAATAACTAGTTAGTTCCATGTTTTTCTGCCCTTGTTTTGTTTGAGATGCTACAGTATCATCTGCATACATTTGTAATTTCTTCTCTAGATAACTTTTCATAAAGGGGCTAACTTACTTACTTGCAGTACAGCACAGCTTTATGGAAACAAGTGTAATTATAAACGTCATGTTGATCGGTGATATAACCCTGACGGGCTCTTTAAAAAGGCCAAATAGGGATAATATAAGCCCATCAATAATCGATGTAGCCTTTTTGTTATTTATATAGTATCTTGATCCTTTAAATATAACATGGAATCAGCTCGAAATAGGATGTAGTGGAAGAAAGAACTCGGCCTCTCTTCATAAATAGTCCTCTTGGCAACTCTTTTGTTGAAATTTTTAATATTCTACAGAGTCTTGTAACTTTTCTATAACAAAAATAATTAAATTCTCTTTCTATTTTGATGGTGTTAGGTAACAGGGTATAAAAAACAACATATCCAGTCTTTACCAGTTGATTGTGATGATGATGTAATAGATACAGCTTGAAATGGAAGACCTAATACACGACAGCTGGTAACCTCCTCACCTCTCTGTGACTGACAGTCAATATCAGTGTTGATATTTTTTATCATTCCTGAGGTGGGCTTCAATCCCGTTCAGTCCATATGTGCTGCTAGTCCTGTGACATTAATGCCAATCAGTATTCATGAGACAAGTACTCATGTCTTCGCTATCAGGGAAATTCGCTGAGATACAAGAAACTCTCAGGGGCCATTAAAGCATGACACTATCCAAAGAGTCAGTATGTGTCAGCTTGATAAATGAACAAATTATCCCACTTCTTCCACACAGCACCGTTGTCACAGTTAACCATCAAAAATCAAAACATATCCGTTTCGTTCTGCTAGATGTCTATGGCGTCAAAGTCGAGGGGATGTTGTAAATGGATGCTGATGTAAGCCAATATGATGCATTTTTATTGTCAACTTGGCAAGGCCGCCCCCTGATTGGCTCGAGATGAAGAACGCTAAGGAATAAGGACCAATTTTCCTTGTAGTGAATGGAAAGTTTGGAGCTATTTGTCATCAATCACAACACATTCCTTTAGAGCTGGGAACTGGGGTGGTGGGGGAAAAAAAAAAACGAGGAAGCAGGAGACTGAGGGATGTTGAGCGAGTCAGAAAAAGGTTTGGACCACTCTATAACCTCAGTGCACTTCGCTGTGAGTAATGATGTATGACACCGAAGCACTCAAGAGTTCCTTTAAAAATGTTACCGGCATGGATGTACAGAAAGAGTCATGGGATGGCTTAATATTGAACATTTGGGATGCCACATGACAAGAGCTTTAATGAAGCTTCCAGCTGCTCCTCCTCCTGCATTTCAATGGAATCAAACACGAGCCATTTGAAAGGACTCCATAATATTTAAACAAATCTTCCAATAACTTTTCTTTCTCGAAGCCTCATTGACATCGCGGTCACGTCTTCTGAATCCCTCCTTACTATTCCTTCTGATTTATTTGATGATATAAGAAAAAGAAGAAAAAAAAAATCCTCTCCTATCAGTGATGCAATGTCAAGCAAATCTGCTCATTTGTCTATCTCGTAAAAAAAATACGCGCGGCGCGAGTTCTGACGTGTTTGTCGTTAATATTTTACAAGTAAGCCCCAAGGATTTCTTTTCTCTCTGTTTCACCATTGAACCCCGCACTCAAAAACATCCCAAGGTCAGTGCCTTGCTATTACCAGTGAGAGTTTCCTGTCGAAATCCACCCACATCACTGGAGCATTTGCTGTAGTAAGTAGGCTATGCAAAGGCATAGGATGTGTTGGTGTCAGCGTGGGAAAACGGTGTGTGCGCGCTTTGTTTTTTTCCGCCCGTCTCTGTGGACTAAACTTGAAGGTTTTTAAATGAAGGCTACACACAGTTTAGTCCTTTAATATTCTCTTCTTTTATACAGAATTCCCTCCTTTATTGTCATTCTCTTATGCCACACAAGTGGTCTTGGATGACATTATTCTGAATTTTGAAAGGTTGGAATGGTCAAGTTTGAAAGCAGTTGATGATTATAAAGAAAAAAAAGTGCATTTTGCAGTCGAGGGATGAGTCAGTGTTGTGTCTTCATATACAAAACAACAACATTTGAGGCAGATACCTTTTAAACAAATCCGACAAATCTGCCTGAATGAACATTGCCAAAGACAACGCATCTGAAAAAAGAAAAACACGCACGCACGCACACACACACACACACACTCACACACACACACACACACACAAAAATATTCTAATAAAAAAAAATTGCTGTTTGATTGCCAATCAGCCATAACACATTTGATGTGCAGTATATCCTTAAAAGACTACAAAAGTGGAAAGGTAATATCTTTGTACTTTGCACTTTGTGATTACTTGTTTTCTTGGACATTGTGACATAAAACAAAATAAGCCATTATTGGCTAGTTTATTTATGACTAAGGGGACAACATTATCTGCAGTTTATCCGTGTTATGTCCCAAATGTGCGTTACTCAGTGAAATACATTTTAAAATTTCAAATAGTCAAATCGTGTTACCGCTTGGTTAAAATTAACTTCAATCCTGTGAACATTATAAAAGAGCTATGAAAAGTCAGATTTTTTCTTTTTTCACACTCTTCAGCTTATGATAAGCAAAAGAAAGTAAGACTTAGTTGATTGTATACGTATATTTGTAATAGTCAATTGATATGTTGCTGCTCTCTGGGTTCTGTGATGCAACTTTCCCTGCAGAGAAAATCAGCTTTTACCCACATTTCCTCCATCTTCTAGTCAGGTTAATGAACCTCTCCCTAAATTTCTACTTTATTTCCTTTTACCATACTCATTCTGTCTGGACTAACATTTGAAGTTGCTATTTTTTTTGCATCTGTTCAATATCAACTGATGATACACAAATGACATTGTTTTGAAATATTAAGACACTTTTTTGCCTATTCAAACTCCATGAAATAAAGAATATTCTTAATTATACCTTAAAGAGCAGATTTCCAACTTTATCTTAGGACTCATCAGACACAATATAGTGGAAAACTTTAGAATTTTTTTTTTTTTTCGATCTGTTTAAACAGGTAAAGTTTGCCATTGATTCCAAGTGTAACACTGTCTATTTTTGAAAACCGAACCTTTTGAAACTCTAACCCTCACCTCATGCGGTTTGCGATGACCGAGACCAAATTGGTTGCTGGGTTGCAGGTGTTTAGTAGGTCGAGTTGTCTATTAATGCGAGAACACCTGCGCCCAGTGCTCTCTCTATAAGAGACCCCCCTAGCATTTTGCTCTTGGGTTCAAAATGAGAGACTCTGCTCCTCATTGCTAGCTGTGGTTTTTCTGTTTATGAAACACTCCATTCAAACATGCATGCATGCACCGCTGGTTAAGTGACTAAAACACTTCATTCACTTCCCTTTTCTTTCACGAGTTAAGTTCTTTGAGCGTATTTCGAAATAAGTGGATTCTTTATTGCTTCGGGTTGGTAAGGGTTAGTTCATGGTCAAATGAGCTCTAATTTAAAAATGAAACAGATTTGCATAGTCTGCAAATATCAGATCATGGTAATTACGCAGACGCAAAAGGTCTGGAAGACAGCAGAGATGGCTGGCTGGTTGAAATTCTACAGTGGTAAGTGGTAAGTTTTCTGGATTGCTTCTGCATTTTGGCTTATTTTTTGTTCAAATAAGTCACACCACAGAGTTTAATGTAGAATCATTGCTGCCATCTAAAGTTTCACTGGCCCAATTTTAAAATCAGTTTGAAAAAAAATAGTTTTATTATGTCAAAATGAATATGTGGAAAGTACAAAAGATCATACTGTCTTTTGCACATGACTGATTATAGTTCATTTAACTGTTAAAAAGTGCATTGCAATATGTTTAGAAATATATATTTTTTTCTTAGGTAGACCAAATTCAGCGTTTAAGACTCTTGTAAAGTGTGATGGAGTTTTTATTTGCATAAGCATGTTAAGGAGCAGAGCACATTTAGGTCTCATGATAATAAATCTGAGGAAGAAACACTATTTCTTTCTATATAGTTGAATTCATGCATGTCACCTACATTTGTGTTGAACATTTCATTGAAATTAGATTGAGGGGGAATGTTTCACCTGAAATAACTCCTATAATATCCGTTGCTTTGCTGGTATGAGGCAGTGCTGTCATTGGCTGAGGTGCATCTTGCTGTGGGAAAACGTCCTGCCATGAAGGACAATGAGACTATTGTGTTAGATTGTTAGTGTTTGCCAGCACATGCTTATCAGCTGAATACTGCTTTCAGGTCAGATTAAAGTGGTTATGTGTTACACTTAAAGACATTCCCGATCAGCAGAACCGATATCCTAACCAAGGCACACTGGCCTGCACGTCTTCAGAGTTTTCCTGGTTCTTTTACACAAGATTAAAATGAAACGGTCTTCATCAGCCTTCTACAGAGCTTTAAGAGCTGTTCTATTGATTTGAATTTTCAAATAGGTTTTATTTTCATTTAACTTAAATTAAAACTCAGGTAAACTTGATATGAACAATCCAGCCATTTGACAATACCATTTTTTAGCATAACTAGCATTATAAAATATGAGAAACTTCAATTCCATATATGAAAAGATTAGTTTTTCAGCACTAACTGCATCCTCAGATTTGTTGCAGAAATTCAAATCAAATTCAAAATGTTGTTTACTGTTACATTGATGCGCTTGATGTATACTTAGCAGCAATAATTGATTTATTTACCCCATTGCTCTGTCTAAATACTTAGGCCTGCTTTACCAAAGCAAGTCATCACTGTGTCATCCTTTTTTTTTTATTGCAGTTGAGCATCATTATAAGTCACTGCGCCTCTAATGGACTGAAGCAGTTTTTTATTGTTTGTGTTAACAGTTTAAATGAGTCTCAGTGCATTTCAGAAACCCAGCGTCTCAACTATTAAGCAGTTTAAAAATGTTAATATTATTCAGTCTGGAGTCATTCTTTTGAAATGCATTATGTTTTTATGCATATTCCCCCAGCCCGTTTCCTTGGTGAAGTTATATCCGAGCTTCTATTTAAATGTGTTAAAATGGTGAGCAATATAAAAGCCTAACAGTGATTAAAATAAATTAAGTTTTTATGTAAATGAAAGCCTATGTAAAGTCTTTGTGGAACAGAGTAAACGCCCTGCTTATCTTCATCAAGTTTAGCTGAAACTGCTTTTTTTTCGTACTTTTTCGCACTCTGTGAACTCCCAGATTTCTTATTTTGATCAACTTACGGCAACATATCCTGATGCTACAAAAAATGACTTAATTTAAGCAATGCTCAAGGTTTTCGACAGTTGGTTGTGCTGAGACATCGCTTTTCCCACGTCCAAAAATGTTAAAGCCTTTCTCTGAAAAAGAAAAATGCTTTTGATGTACATGTATTACACAAAACTCGTTGCTGAGTTAAAACAGGGAACCAAGAGCGCATTCTTAAAAGACGGACCCAACAACAAAAATAATCTTGAAGTTCCCATTTTTTATCTTCAAATTCACAGATTCAACCAGATTCAACAGATTCAACCATCATGTATTCTGTTACCATCGTTTTTCTAACGTCTCTGTTCACACTCACACATGATGCAGAGATTACTGCGAATACCACAGTGTTTTTCTTTACTCATTAATAATAATGGATGAGGCTGTTCGGCGCATTAGTGCCGGCACAATTTGTATCTACATGTATCTGTGTGTAATAGCGGAGAGAGCAGCAGAAAGGTCAGCGGAAAGGACAAAGTCTCCAGCAGACTAACAAGCGCACCGGCCTTTCACCTTCAGGAAAAATTGTTACCCGGGCCCTGGTGTTAAATCTTCATAAGAAGCCTAGAGCAATAAATTGCTGTTCTCGATTGCCACTCTTTGAGTATCTGGGTAAGGTTGGCTTTCGATGAATGTGAAGACATGCAACAAAACTAATCTTATTTATTTATTTATATATATATATATATACACACACATATAAATGACTACAAAATGTGCTCTTAACTCATTGACTGCCAGCCATTTTCAGAAAAGAGTCCCATACTGAGTTTTTTTAGCATTTTGACTGATTTTTCAAGAGCCACAGAATATTTTGTGCTATGACTATGTTAACACCGAACACACCAAAAGAAAGAGTACAGTCATGGCCAAAAGTATTGAGAATGACACAAATATTATATTTACACATGATCTGCTGCCCTCTGGTTTTCATGTGTGTATGTCAGATGTTGTCATCACATACAGAAATACAATCAATGCTTGAATTTTGTCAGAATTCCTAGGTTTTCGTTTTTCCACCCGTCTCTTGATGATTGACCATTATTTTTCAATGGGATTAAGATCAGGGGAGTTTCCAGGCCATGGACCCAAAATCTCTATGTTAGATATCACCTTTGCTTTATGGCAAGGTGCTCCACCATGCTGGAAAAGGCATTGTTCATCACCAAACTGCTCTTGGACAGTCGGGAGGAGTTGCTCTTGGAGAACATTCTGGTACCATTCTTTATTCATGGCTGTGTTTTTAGGTAAGACTGTGAGAGAGCTGACTCCCTTGGCTGAGAAGAAACCCCACACATGAATGGTTTCGGGATGCTTTACAGTTGGCATGAGACAAGACTGGTGGTAGCGCTCACCTCGTCTTCTCCGAACAAGCCGTTTTCCAGATGTCCCAAACAACTGGAAAGGGGATTCATCAGAGAAAATGACTTTACCCCAGTCATCAGCAGTCCACTCCCTGTAACTTTTGCAGAATATCAGTCTGTCCCTGATGTTTTTCCTGGAGAGAAGTGGCTTCTTTGCTGCCCTCCTTGAGACCAGGCCTTGCTCCAAGAGTCTCGGCCTCACAGTGCGTGCAGATGCACTCACACCTGCCTGCTGCCATTCCTGAGCTAGCTCTGCACTGCTGGTAGCCCAATCCCGCAGCTAAAACACTTTTAACAGACGTCCTGGCGCTTGCTGGTCTTTCTTGGGCGCCCTGAAACCATTTTGGCAACAATGACGTTGAAATGTGTTTTTGGGGATAAAGTTAATTTTCTAGGCAAATATTGACTTTGCAATTAATTGCTGTTATGCTGAACACTCTTTTTAACATTTTGGAGTATATGCAAATTGCCGTTATAAAAACTGAAGCAGTAGACTTTGTAAATATTAACATTTGAACCATTCTCAAAACTTTTGGCCATGACTGTAGACTCTCTTCTTTCATCAGGAAAAAAAATTGTTTCTACCTTATTCCGTTCTTCCTCGACTTGCGTCTCACCGGCGCCATTTCTCGCATAGCGAACCATTACGTTTTTCTTATTTGCCTACAATCTAAGCTCATCTCCCATCAAAAGTGGCACTGCCACCTAGAGGGTCAATTTGTTAGCACATACTCTGTCTAGAAGCCGATATTTACGGACGAGCTTAAGCAGATCGTCCCCAAAGCCACTCGCGTTGAAAAACATAAAAGACATCTATAGACTTCTTTGGCAGTCAACGGTTGTATTTGAATTGACGTCTATAGATGTCTTTGGCAGCCAATGAGTTAAGAGTTCCAGCAGAACAGTTATGCCTAAAACTGGGGGATCTCTTCTAAACATGGTTCAGATCTGTACAGGACTGCGGATTGTTGATTAGAATGAGGTGAGTAGAAGTAAGGACACCTCTAAAACTGTCAGGACAGCAGCCCTCAAGGCCCGGAGTTGCCCACCCCTACTATAGAGGGTATGCGGCTTATCATTATTACCACGAGATAGCAGGTATTGCAGCGCCCATCCCAAGAGAATGGCGCTAATGCCTCTTCTTCCACATTATCTTAACCGCAATTATTAAGACAAGAATTCTTTATGAAAACCCCAGGCTACGGTTCCACTCAGAGTAGTTCTGAGTTTGCTCAAATAAGGACACGGACAACTCCTCATTTGTTTTTGTTTTTCGCTTTTTTAGGGGGGACAACAAGCATACGATTAGGTGTAAAAAACAAATCTCATTTAAAATAAAAAAAACAAGAAGAAAGGCACTTTTTCCAAGGGTGTCTTTGTTTCTGTTTGCAACTATCTTCATCTGCCTCCCCCCATCTTTCTTTTACTCTTCTGAACCAAGACAGTCATAAGACCGTACTGTAATTGGAGATAAACAGCATTTATCTTCTCTATTGTCCCCAAATAACCCTCTGGCCTATCCCAGGTTTATTACCTTCTTTATTGCTCTAGTGTGAGAGTACAGTACTTGACATATTCATCTTCTCAGTAATCTTTTATACTGCATTTATAATGATACCAGCCCTTGGAAAATGAACTTTTATTCATACCAGCAATTAAGATCTTGTGCAGTTTGTCTTGGCCACAGGGGAATGAAACAACCTGAGGAATCACTCTGCTAATGATGGCCTGTCAACGGTGCAGCTGTCTGGAATAAATCGTCAAGATCCCCTCATAAACTGCTATTCCCCCAACATTTAGTACACACAGAGGCACGTGAAAACCCACACACTTGTTTAACTTAGTTATGTTACCAACTTTGTACTCAAGTTTCTTGGTAAGATGGAGGATGATCATTGCCCCCTTTGCAAATACACATTCCAGATGAGTCATTTTGTATTATATGAATCCAGATGTGTTGGTTCTCATAAGCCCACCTTTAAAACCCACACACACTAAACAAAGACACATGTTATTCACAGTAGAATACAGAAAATGAATCAAATGTGTAAAGAGAAAAAATTGACTTCATATTTAGTCGATTTTATTTAATTTTAAAAAATGCATTTGGTGTCAATTCTTGTAAATCCCTCATTTCTGGCACCGTCTCCAGCCTGATAAGTGGCAGTAATATACTTAAAGTAATTTTTTACCGTAATACTGAAGCAGTTTGTGCCATCAGAAAAATTTGTAGTTTCTAAAAGTAAAGACATTGCACTTCACAACCAACCAAAAAATATGCATTTTGGTCAATTTATTCCCGTCCCTGCTGTTAATCCATTAACCAGCCCCTTTCTTGCCTGAATATTGTTTCCACCTCCGCCACACAGCAGAGGGGAGGTTCGGAAAAGTGATCTGCGAATTACAAACTGTCTTCATATGAAACTTTTGGGTGATAAAAGCACCTTCTTTTTCCTTTTTCAAACCATTTGAACACCATTTTACATTCTTCATACTGCAAATAAATGCCAGATATTGTAAGTTCTAAGTATTTTTGACAAATGGACAGTATACAACAGTATAGTTTAAGGTTCCTTTATCTAAAGTGAACAAAAATGAACCAGTAGGATATATTATTAATTCATAATTGAATCAGGTAGATTTTTCTTTAACCATAAAAGGTTTTCTGTATCCTGGAGGACACAAATGTGTTGCAGGTTGTGTGTGGTGGCAGGGGCTTTATGTGGGAAGTCTACATAACTAAATACATATGTTGTGTGTGTTATTTCTAAGATTTTCATAATGTGTATCACAATCCAAGATGGTGGCATGCCTGTTTACTCAGATTAGAAATAAGTAAATAAATTATGTAAATATATACATAAATGGAACTGAACATTTTAAGGATTAACTGACTATTTTTTATCAAACATTAATGTCTGATTGAAATGGGATCATTTCAAAGTCATTCATTTCAAAAGCCTCTAATTAACACCATGATGTGTGTTTTCAAACAGTTTTAACAAAACATTGTACGAATAATATATTAATGCCTTAAACTGACCAATTTATGGAACTATTAGAAACAAAGAAATTAAGCAAAAGCAAATTGCTTTTTTTTTTTCTATGCTCTAAACTGTTACAACATGCTCAGAAATACAGAATTCACACAAAGAAAACATGTATAGTAGTCCCTCATCTATCGTACGTTGTGAGTCGGTGGGTGGAGTACTTTGAAGACCTTTTCAATCCTACGGGTGTGACTTCTATTGGAGGAAAAAGCTCCTGGGGGATCTGGTGTCAGGTTCTCCAGTCTCTTGGGCTGAAGTCACCAAGGTGGTCAAAAAGCTCCATGATGGCAAGGCTCCAGGGGTGGATGAGATTTGGCTGGAGTTCCTCAGGGATCCGGATGTTATAGGGTTGCGTTGGCTGACGCAATTCTGCAATATCGCGTGGACATTAGGGGCAGTTCCGCTGAATTGGCAGACTGGGGTGGTGGTCCCCCTGTTCAAAAAGGGGGACCGTAGGGTGGGTTCCAGTTACAGGGGAATCACACTCTTAAGCCTCCCTAGGAAGTTCTATTCGGTGGTTCTAGAGAGGAGGGTCTGTTGGATAGTTGAACCTCGGATTCAGAAGGAGCAGTGTGGTTTCCATCCTGGCCGTGGAACGCTGGACTAGCTCTATACAGTCAGTGGTGTCCTGGAGGGTGCATGGGAGTTTGCCCAACTTGTTCACATGTGTTTTGTGGACATAGAGAAGGCTTTCGACCGTGTCCCTCAGGGAATCCTGTGGGAGGTGCTATGGGAGTATGGGGTACTCTGTACGATCAGAGTCAGAGCTTGGTTCGCATTGCCGGTCGTAAGTCTGATTTATTTCAGGTAAGAGTTGGAGTCCGCCAAGGTTTCCTTTTGCCTCCGATTCTATTCATAACTTTTATGGACAGAATATCTAGATATCTAGCTGAGGTGTTGAAGGTGTCTTTCTTTGTGGCCTTAGGATCGCATATAAGTCTTTCACAGATGATGTGGTCCTATTGGCTTCATCAAGTCATGATCTACAGCTCTCGCTGCAGTGGTTCGCAGCCGAGTGTGAAGCGGCTGGGCTGAGGATCAGTACCTCCAAGTCCGAGACCATTGTCTCTCACCGGAAAAGGGTAGAGGGATTTACCAAATCCGCAATAAGACAACATATGTTAAAATACCTAAAGTCCCTCCTACAATTCTTTATTTTCCACAGTTTTTTGTTGGGTGCATCATATCTATACAGCGCAGAGCATCCAGCAGTTAAAAATCTGGTAATTAATGTAATTTACAAGTTTAACAACAGCCTGGAGTTTCATTTCTCAAGTGGTGATGTGGTAGAGGGCCAATTAATAAAATAGTTTTTGTGTGTTCCAAACAAAATTAGTTACTTTTCAGCTATCACCACATAAGCTCCGAAAAGTATCAGAGGACCAACATAATTTACAATTTCATTTTTTTTCTTTTAACTCAGCTTTATCAAATGTCAACCCTGATGTCATTTAGACTCATCAGATCTGTTTTGTGATTGTTAACCAAGACCATCCATCTCATTCTCATCTCGGCAGCCTTATTAGTCCTTAATTCTGAAAATTTGAAATGTTTAATATCCCAAGATGGATTGTAATGTAGCTTTGTCAGATTCAATTTTCCTGATCATATTTAACCTTCAGCGTGCAACTCACTCACAGCTTTGAGGACTGCATTACCATTATCAATTGCTCAAACCATTTACGGAGGCTTCTCACAATGAAAGCTCAAATGATTTAGCTCTGCTCTTTTGAACTGCCTGGAAATCTCTCATTTCTTGTGATTCATTACGGAAAGGTCTGAGGGGCAGCCCCGTTTTCCCCCATTATCAGGCTTGGGTCTACAAATCTGTTTGTTTGTCGCTTTAATTTCACTTGCCATTTTTTATGCGTTATTGTACAATTTCTCTGGAGATATATGGGCTCTGGGGTGCCCTCTCTTGGAGGCAACTAACAAATGAGACTCGCCTTTCCCAAACTTTCCCAGTTAATGAGAGACATTCTGGTGGTAGGATGCCAAATGGAGTAATCTGAACAAATGTGTGTTAAAGTTTGTTCTAAATTTTTAGGCTCTTCATAAGGAGTCTAAAGACTTGGATTGCTCTCTTTTTTATTATTCATTTTTATATAGATACCTTTTTTTTCTATCGTTCGAGGTTTATGTGAAATGCACTTTCTATTAACAAACTAAATAGCACTTATGCTGAATACATTTCTCATTTCTTTTTAAGTGTGATATGACAAGGCTACTTGTATCACAAGTACATTTTGCGTTCCCATTATGATAAACTTGAAAAGTCAAGTCAGTTGTCTCTCCATTATCTTGTACTCTATACAAATTTTGGAGGCAAAGTGCTACTTGGATGGATCATGACAAAAGTGAAAAAAGTAAGTTCAGTCAGTTGTTCTAAAGACGGAAGTGAGCCCAAAGGTGAAGCAATGGAGTTACTGTTCCATCTTTGTTCTAACTACCACCTATGGTCAGGATGGAGATATTGCCGATACAAGCGGCTGAAATTGGTTTACTTTAGATGGTGGCTGGGCTCAGCCTTAAAGATAAGGCGACAGCTCTCTAAAGCCCAGTTGCCTTTGCAATCCAACATTGGAGAAGAAGGTGATAAAAGATTATTGGATGGTTGAGTCCTTCTGGATCTTTGTGGTACTTTAGCTGTAATATATATGTTCAATGAAATGACTTCTATGGGGTCAAAATGTTTTCATTGTATAGAATCTGGGGGATCAAAGCACTGCTTTTGAGTGACTGACATTTGAGTGTATTGTCAAGAAAGGCTTTCTGAGCATTTGTCGGCGGTAATCAGTAAATTGTAATCTAACATGTTGTAGATTGTACCATGTGGATGGAAGGCTTGCTAGGCTGAGGATGACTACCTTAGCGGGTTATGCTAATAGAACTAAAATAAAGTAATAAGCATTTCGGTCTGAGTCTAAACTTAGGAGCAGCCTCCTGTGTAGAATGTAAGAATAGACAGGATCTGCGTGGGCTTAATTAGAACTGTTGGCAGGTAAACAGTTGGGGAGGATGCCGAAAAGATTTCTGAATCTATTGTTGATGGTGCCAGAGGTGTTGCAAGCTGAATTAATCTAAACATCTGTGATGGGAGGTGCGCTCTTTATAACCCCAGCGGTGATCCAATTGTCAAGTTTCCCATCCATGTGTTCTCTTCATAAATAAGTACTCTGAATTTAATTTTGTTCATTTAGAAAAGACGCACATTGATTTCTTTGTACATTTAAACTGATAAAGATAAAATTCTACATTAATATTTTACCACGGTAGCTCTGCTAGTAGTTGCTTTGAAATTGCAGGAGGGAGTAATGTGTTACTAAAATCCGCCGTATAATTTTAAGTTTCAGAGATGATAAAATATTGGTTTGACAGTGGTATCATAAATATTAATTACGTTTAAATTATTACTTTTCTATTGATTTCTATTACTATTCATTTAACCTGAGCCTTGTATCTTAATTTTCATAACACCCTAATTTATTTTGAAAGTAGTAATTATGTAATATCATTCAAAAATGGCTTTTTACGTAGACCTTTTAATTGAAATATGGTATTTCTATAGCTGAATGCATATTTTTACTGGTTAGTTACAGTAAAATGTTTTATTTTGTTAGGCATTGATTGTATTTTATTTTATTTTTCAGATTATAAATTCACTTTATAAATAAATCAAATCATTATCAATTTGACAGGATTTCATAGCGAGGTAAGAAGAATGAGCTCTGGGAAAAACCAACATTACCAAGTTGTCAGTGTGTTTTCCTCCTTCACAGATGAAAAATGTCAAAATAATTAAATATTCTGTTCCCTGTGAGCTGCAGGTACTATGTTTTCCTTTTCTCCGATTGTTTATCCCTCGAGTGGTTTTCATATTATGACGTGTCGCACTCCTGTCTCTAAAGATCATAAACGTTAACTCAGTCATGATATAAAATTAAGCACAAGCCATAAAATTACGTCTCAAAACATCTCCTAATCAAGTGAACCATAATGAACCTATTACAGTGATGTATATTCATTAATCTGTGCAATTTCTATTCCTACTTACTCCAACTCAGGTTGGATTTTTGAGTAACCATATAACTCTTTTTTTTTTTCAATGGCTTGCAGACATACTGGTCTATGCACTTCAAAGAGCTATTTTTGTAGTGTCACTACTAATATCTCCTGTGCAGTCCACCAATTGGCTAGTTAAACGGTTTTGTTCTTGTTAATGACAGTTCAAAAATTTACAAGAAAAAAGGCTGACCCTTTCAGCTTCCCCAAAAACAAATAACTGTGTTTGCAACATCATTGGAAAAAAAAGAAGCAAACAGTTTTCTACTGGTTTTGGGGGGCAACTGGACTTGAAAGTCAAAGTTTTTCGAACATTAAAAGGCAGAGGTCAGTGAAACCCCAATTTGTTTGTGTTGTGTTGGAGTTAGACATACGAAAAACCTAGAATTTTAAAAAGTTAAATTCACTTACAGGAAAAATGAACTTTTTCATGTATTTCTTCTGTATCCATTCAGGCACACAGTAAATTATGAAAGTTACAATTACACAAGGCCTTCCAACCAATCAAAGGCTTTCAATCAGAGGCTTCCCCAATGAGATGATCTTTCTCATTCTAAACTGAAAACCTTTTGGTGGTCACAAAATAAAGAAATAAATTGCCAGAAATGATCATACTATGTTGTCATGTTGTCTAGTAAGGAAAACTTTTATGTCAAAATCTTTAAATAAAAGCAAGTGTGTCGCCTGTGGACTTTTTTATGCTGATGATTATTCTTTTTAACTATTGTTTCTGAGTGTATTTCTTTAGTGTATTAAATCAATTTGAATTTGTAGTAAATATTCAACGTGAATATAGGAAACTAAGTGCTTAGGTCCATGTACATTTAGGGAGTTATTGGGGTTTTTTGTCTTAATTTGAGAGAACCATTTTCATTTTCTATTCTAAAAATCTCTATCCCGTTTTCTGTTTTCCTTTTGTACACAACATTGGAAAATGAATGCCTCTTCCTCTTATGTTTTGTTTTTAGATAAGGGAAGGAAAATAGGAGAAAATTGAGAGGTTTTCATTTATTCCGTTTTTGTTCTAATGAAAAAGCAAATTGATTGAATGTGCTTGGCTCGCTAAGATTACGAACAATCGCTCTTTGCTCTCAGCGGCTGGTTTGATCTCAAAATACAATCCTTGCATCTGGATGCCACACACGGCAGTTCTTTAGCAGAATTTAAAGAAAATATGAGTTATACTTGACATGTAAGGTGAAGCATTGAAACAACAATGCCCTTGATGGGCTTATACTGAATTGTTGGTTTAGCTTTTTCATCTCAAGTAGAAAAAGGCTTCATTCCTGTACACAACACAAGCAGTCGGTGTATTAAAAGCTGCCACGCGTTGTTACGTTGTATGAAAAAACTAAAGCTAAAAGGGCTGTCTGGGTCTTTGGGGCTTGCTGTAAGTAAGAGTCATAGGTTAAGCCTGAGCAAGGCTTAAGGAAACCTATTTCTCTTATCTTTCTTGGTCGTGAACCATGAGCAATAACATTGTCAAGGGGTCTGTTGTTACAGTCCTGGGGTAGAGAGGAGAATTACTGGCACTCAGGAGATTTGAAACACTACACATCTTGGGGACGTGTCCAATCGCGCCTGTAATCTTGCCTTTGTGTTAGGTCTTATCAGCACTTAGAATAGAACAAAGAAAAGTATCTGTCGGTCCATAAATCATAACTTCAAGTGTTGAGATAGGTAATTTTTTATGTGGACTTCTGGATAGTTGAGCCCAGAGATTCCGTTAATTCTTGGATTTTACATTAATACTTCATTATCTCTGGTTTCAGACGCCGTGATTGGCCAGAGCCCTTGTTCAGTTTTTTCTCTCCATTACAATCTATACAGCATCAGTGCCTCAAACCGGGCTTTATCTGAAAATAATCAGCTGAGAGCTTTAGCATTTTAACCCTTTGTGTAAAAGATTTTAGTTAGACAAAATGATGTCTAAGACTAGACATTTTCCTAAAGCTCAAATGTGCTTTCTCTAGTTGTATTTCCGACATACTTTTACAATTGTGAAAGCCAAATAGCAAATCCTCCAGCTATTGGGACAAATATCACAGTGAATTGTGCTCATTATAAAGTCCAATTACCATACAGCAGTATGATTTATCCGATGTCAAATTGGAACTTGTTCTCCAAACAGTTATGAAAAAATGTAAAATATATCCTACAAAAAGCAGTTTTGGGATAAGGATTACAACTTGTTCTAAGTGTTGCATCTAACTTCTAGCTGCTATTTTCCGTGTAATTATTATTTCTACATTTGCCGTTGCATTTGGAAGAATATAGTCTGTCAGGACAAGAGGGTTCCCGGATGGAGTCCCCGGGGGACTGGGAGTGTGGCGTCTACATGTCTCTGGGTACTCCACCTTAAAACATGCATACCAGGTCAATCGGGCAGTCCAAACTGCCCCTATAGGAGTGAATGTGTGTGTGTGGTTGATTGTATCTGTGTCACCCTGTGATGGACCAGCGATCGGTCCAGGGTGTCCCCTGTTGTCAGTTGAAATAGGCTCCTCCCCCCCACTACCCCATTGGTAATAAGCCATATAGAACATGGATCGATGGATAGTCTGTCAGCATACATACCTTGAAAAAAGAATTTTATTAACCGTGTAGGCTGTACACCTCCTAAAACGTGTCCATGTTCGGAAATAAATGCATTTATGTACATCTGCTATATATGTATATATATATTTATGCAGATAAATGATTATGGAATTTCACTTCCAGCCACAACTAAGAACAAACACTAAATCCCAACACTTGGCGTATGTTTGTAGTGTATTTCTTTACATGGCATATGCTTGCATACTGAGCACAAAGATAACAAAATGCTAAATCACAGGCGTTCTATGTTGCCTCAGCTGACTCATGAGTCATCAGTTAAATTTGCATGTCTGTCAATTCACATCCAGTTGGCAATGTCCCTCATTGTGAAGCCTCATCATCCCTTGCCACACAATCTATAAAGAGCAGATTTCTAAATCAAGTTGTGCGTCAACGGAAGATTGAAATACAAATAATTTCCCACGCAATCATATCCTACTGTGCTTTCTTTAAAGAATCCCGGCAACAACCTTTGTCATGAAAATAAACTGAACCTGCTCGAGTGCAGAAATTAGCATTTAACCACTATGAATACCAAAGGAACGTGATCAAGTTGCTTCTCTATATGAATTACCCTGTTTATACTCAGCCGCCTTTCATCTACGTTCACAATTTTTAAATGGAAAAATCAATTGCTTATGCAGTTTACAGACTTTTTTCAGCCAATGTGTTGCATATTTTCACTTCAAATCATGTTAACGGTAGTTTAAGCTTCCCCAGTAAAAAAAGGGAATGTGGGGAAAAGCGTTTGAAAATCAGAACAAGAGGATTTTTAGTTTTCTGTCACATTTTAGGAGAAGAAGAGAGATGAGGCACCTTAGGCATTTTGGATATTTATCAGCCTTACCTATGAATGATCACTTGAATATATATATATGCCCTCAGTCACTGAACAAATTGTTAATGTTTCCCTGCTATTCTAACCAATTTTATTGTCATATAAGATTTTGATTTAACAATTTTGGACATTTCTGGTGGCTTTCAGAAATGGACAGAGTAAACACTCAATTTATATTTCTGTTACCTTTTTCAGCAGAGCCTTGGTAAAACGTAGGTCTATGCTTTGTAAGATAGGATTCATAAATATGATTAAACTCATCACAGTGGATAACAAAGGACCAACAGTATACTTGCTGTTTTTGTTGATTAAAATTGATAGCTTAAACATGGAAGACATTGAGCTCTCTTATTTTGCTTCAAGGAGCTAATGAGAGTTTTACCAAGGGAAAACAAGTCCTTCAGTCTAAGAAAACTAAATTTTACATCAAAGTCGTCAGTTTTACAGCAGAAGAGCAGCCAGAAGCACGTATTAAATAACAGAAAAGTCATTGTTTGCCTCTCAGCTTTTTCCCATCACGGGTCAACCCTTATGAGTGTCAGCCTTGTCTCGCTTCGTAAATTTGGCATGATTTTATCTCATACCAGGTGCCTCCCCTGACCCGGCCCTCACATTTACTGTTTTTACTGTTTTTTACAGCCATAGTAACTGGAAACAGACAGCATATTTTAAACTATCCTGCAATATGAATCTAGTGAAGAATACAACTGTAATTGCAGAAAGAAGAACTTCAAACTTGAGAAAGCTCCCAAACGGAGCCACAATTGAGTGGGAAAAACGAATATATGATAGTCCTCATATACAGTGTGTTATACTTTCTATCCTTTATGGGTATATCTTCTTCCTCATCTTCCGTTGCCAGTTCCTTTGAATTCATTTCCATAGTTAGATGTCTATACGATTTCTCTTCATGTACGCCTGGTCAGTAGAACTTTGCAGCATTTCCTGTTATTTCCAGAAGTGCTCTGACTACCACTGTGAGGATTAAAGGAGTTCCAAAAAGTGTCTAGGCTGAGGACATGTTGGTTAGCTAGAGAATCGAGAGGATTTAATAAAGCCTCAGCTATATGGGGGGTAAGTTTCTGAAACCAAGATGAAAATAACTTAAATTGTAGGTATGTGAACTAACCCTGTATTGCAAAATAACACTTTTTTTTAGATAAGTTGTTCTAACTTACGTTGAATTAGTTTAAGAGGGACTGAGGTAGAAATTAGCTTAAGCAAATCGAAGTATCCTTTTTTTCCCCTCCTTATTGAGTAATCACAGCATGCATACATGCGTGTTGAACCGATTTTGTCCATGATCTTGCCCAACGTCTTGACTGACATGTGGATGTCCAGTGAGAAATCATATTTCTATGTTAGAGGGAATAGACATTGTGAAAGCATCCCTATTCCTGTCAGGTACGCGCAAGTGAATAACTCATCTATTCAGCACCTATTTTCCTATGAGGTTTATTTTTTCCTATTTTTGCTTCTTTTCTCAAAGCCTGGTTTGAAAAGAGGAGCTTTGGTGTAAGTAGAGAGGCCATGGGGGAGCAAATCCCAGTGGACACTCAGAAAAAGAACAGCTTCAAAAGGGCCTGCAATACCACGATGAATTGTGTAAGGGAGGAAATTTCAATGATTAAAAGTGAAATGTTTGTTTGAAGATAATGTTATTTTGGAAGACCTCTCTTTAGAGGATTTCGAACTTGAAAAGTAGACAAGCGGAAGAAACAGAGCAAAATGTGGGAGCGAGACTTCGCACTATTTCCCACAGTTACACGTGTTCAAAATTGATAACTTGGTTTCCGAGCCGTGTTTGAATTCATTCAAATGTTTGCCGCAATCTCCGATGAACTTTTCTACTCGCTGTGTTGAAAGTGAATGCTTAACTGAAGAGAATCGAGGGCTGCTCTCTGATATCACGTCTTAAGGCAAAGCCAGGGTTAAAGAGAGCAGATATGGGAGACCATCAGATCCGACCCTGAATGGATACAAGTCATCTATTTAGCCTCCTCTACCAAAGCAGGTGTACATTAGTATTCCGTAGATAAGCTGTGATGAGACTGACTGCATGGGTCAAGTCAGCATCACATCTGGGCAAGGTCAGCTCTATTTCAACCCAGTGATAGTTATGCTAAATTGCTGGGGTGGGACAATGTGCACAAAATGGTACGTGGCAGGCAAGACGATTGCAAACAGCCAATCACTTGAAATGCCACAGCTTTGAATCAATGAAGGGGGCCTTTTTCCCACAAAACCATATCATTTTCAGTGACAGCAAAGCTATATGTGTCAGGTAAATACAATCTTTAGAAATCTGAACATTTTAAACATTGTGCTGTGGTTGATCCAGAGAATTTTGCAGTTGTTTGAATTTTATAAGGTTCTGTCGGTCCTCCATTTCTCGTTCGATTCAAATTAGAATACAGAATCGTGCATCGCCATCTCTCGTTGGCTCATTAAATGGCTTTTATAAGTTTGTAGAGAGTCGGCCTGAAAAGCCTCTCTTAGCCAGTGGCCTGCTTAAGTAGCTTCCAGCCGATTTCCAGGCAGCAGGAATCTCCTACAGCACAGATGTGTCTGGTGTTACACCCACAGACCTGGCAGAGACTCAGCTGTGATGTGAACGGCCCAGGCATGAAGCATCCAGCCAGTCAAAGCTGCTGCATCTGTATCCCTCCCACATATGTAGCCAGTAATACTCTTCTGCTCCATAAGTACTTATGCAAGTCGACATTATAGACTTAGATGGTGTAGGTCTCAAGGCCAAGCCCTACACAGTAACATATGATACATTCTGTAGATGGAATAGCTTACACAGGGAACTAACCAGGGAAAGAAATTCAGAAGAATCTTTGAAAAAAACATTGTCTGAAATCCTTGACATTGCCAATCTGCATGCATGCACCTTTTCAAAACCCCTGATCCTGAATTCAAGTGTGATTTGCATTGCAAAATCATGGTTTTCAAATAACGTCTTACATATACATTTCCCCAACACTACACCAAAACTGTTTACAAATTACACTGTAATTAAACTTCCCAATATATATTGAGTCAATTTTCTACCCAAAGATACCGATATTATTTCATTGATGTGCAACTCTCTTCTCCGATTTCCAAAAGTTTAAAGTATTCCAAAACTAAAGAGGGGATGACTGACCTCTTTAACGACTGGGAACTTTTACATTGAACCGGTGTGACTCACATAGAGATATTTGCCATAGTGTCATACAACACATTGCAAACCTAGGATATTTTAAGGTTAAAGTATACACAGTTTAGTCCAAACTGTCTCCACAGGAGAGGGTTGGTACAGTTATGGACCAAAAAGTGAGCCGTGAATGCGTTGTCTAATGAGGCCGAGCAGAGAGTCTTAAGTTACTTTCTATGAATTGACCAAATCTGAAGAGTAGTGCAAGTTTATGTGTTGAATAGTTGCAAACCAATTAAAAAAAAAGGCAACACAAACCTGGAAACTGCTGCTTCGATGTTTGACAACATCTGGGGAATTTTACAAATGTAAGAATGGTTTAACAACTTTTAAGGGTTTGGGCATTGTAAATGTATGTAATATTCGAAGTTACATCGTGCATTACATCCAAAATTAGAGGGTGTGTTAAAAAACAATCCATGTCAATCCACCAAAGACTCATAAAGACCTTCACTACAGTGGAAACAGGCTGTAAAAGCACTGTTTCAGTCACCTCATGACACAAAATACTCTATATACTACATGGCAATCTGTCTCCTCTGCTATAAATGGCCCTCGCACCGATCCTTTCAATTCCTTCAACTGCATGATTTTACAGACGAGACACCTAATTGAATATTAATGACTTCTGATGGTATTTCATTATCTGCTTTTCATATGAAAAGATTATACAAATGAGCTTCATTTGCATGTCAGCATCCGGAAGATTAAATGAAGTGTGTCGGCCAGATTATTATTTCCCCATCTAACACCGCCGAGCACAACTTCTTTAATCTCATGGATCCAGGATTAGCTTCACATTTTGCTGTGAAGCTCCAATTTGGTGCGTGCAAAAAAGGTCACTCACGCAGCCGGAAAGCTTTTGTTTTGCTCTGGTAGATGCAGACAATAGACATGATAAAGTTTTCTATCAGCTTTGTTATTATTCCTTAAAGCTTCAGTGAGCTTTGGTATTTGTTAGATGGCACCCGCTCCCGTTCTGAAGGGCAGGTACTGTATATGCGGGCAGGTGGTAACGGTGGAAGGGAAGATGAAGAGTTCAGTCCCATTCAGTCACCGCGAAGTAAATAGAAGAAATGAAGAGCCCATAATAGGAGTGGAGTGGTGAATTACGGCTCTGTCTGGCTTCCAGGCAACAGCTTTATCTTCACAGCAATTTACAGTAATCCGGGGTGGCTGTGAGGGCCTGCCTTAGGCTGCTGTTAGACGCTGCAAAATGACATGTGAGCATACAGAGTAACAAAAGAAAAAAGAGAAAAAAACCCACTGGAACAAGGCCTAATCATAACTTTAAGTCACATATTATACATTGAGATGGCCGCTATAGCTCAGCTGAAGGGCGCTGTGCACTCTCCCGCAACGGCCACCGCACGTATGTCAACCGATAATGGTCTTCTAGCAACATTGGGCGAATATATAGGAAAGGCCATTTCATTTTTTAAAGGAAAAATTTCAGCTTTAACCTTCAAAGGGCTTGCACGGTTCTTCGGTACCTCTGCTTTCACAACAGAGGAAAACAGGAAGTGGTTTTCGAAAAATTTCAAACCCACACCGATAAATCACGTTATTTTAAAACCAAATCCAATATTGACGTTTATTCCCATCACAGGCCCCCAGGTGGACCCGCGTGTCCATGTCAGTATCCACACCTCATATCTTCAGATCAATCCTAAGTGAAACTCTTGCTGAAGTGGCTCTTGATTTGGATTGAATTTCGGGCACAGAGACTTCCTTCTGATTCTCATTCCGATCAATTTTTTCCGGTCCGGTCGCTGATCCGATCAACGCGAGAAAAGATACAGGATCAGAAATGAATAAAGAGCGTCCATATCGAGTGGGCATGCAGGGACGATCTGTAAGTAGTCTTAAAAATACATTTTCTATGAAACAACACCTTTCAAGGAAATACCCCAAGGGCTTGTATTCCTGTGTTTGTATCTTTTTTTTTCTTTTTCAGGCCAAACATTTAGCATGGCCAAATGTGAGAGATTTTTTCACAGACAAGAAAGGAAGAGAAAATGCTTTATTCCTACGCAAAGAATCAACAGAACAGGACGGGCACAACAAATGCTATCACTGAACTCCCATCTTTTATCACAGGAACTGTTTTTTTTCAGTGGCCCAATCTGCTGGTTCCTTTCACACAGTCTGCAAGCATTCAGAGGATCTATTTCTTATTCAAATTCCAGCCAGGAATCATGTTTGGCCAACGTGGGACTGCACCTTTAGACTCCATTAAACGCCTCATTCAATTTTATGCAGTTTTTGAGTTTTTTCTTCCCTTTTTTTCTTTTGAGTAAAAGGCTGTAGAATTATTAGGGAAAGAACCCACTCGCAAGAATATATCTTCAGATTTGCATTCTTTCCCGTGCTGCAGTTTTCCCTCGCGTGACCCCTCCCGAACCTCACCCGACGTAATGTATTTTTCAATGATCTTCAGACAAACTGTGCGTGATGTGAAGATTGCTGATTACACACGGGGACGTTAAATGCAAAGTCTCTGCTTGCTCTGCAAAACGTCGGGACAGACTCAAATTACAAACTTTAACAGCTTTTTGTAAGCTGTGATAACTGAAATTTGCGTTGACTTAGCTGATCAACGCAATATTCAGAATGATGAAAACCATCAAGACTTGAAATATACAATGAAATATACAATGATTACCTTGTGATGACTGTATCAATCTGTTTAATGCGATTTAGCCAAAATGCGGAAACACAATATACTCTTAATTTTTCTGTCGTTCCAGGGGGATTAAAAATATCTTCACCAATTTCCTGAAATATACAATAACTGCAAATGCATTTCAGCACATTTTTGCTCAGCAGATCAGATTTAGTGGTATCAGTCAGTGCTTTCTAACCACATATACATTGAGGCAGATTAATTTGGTTTTAACCAAAACAGAGCTATAGAATGGCCCTGTCCTGATCTCAGCCAATTACTATGCTCATATTGAGATTTGCTGATTAGTTTTTTTTAAGGTCAAACAAATAATATCTCAGCTTTGAAAGCCCAAGTAACATCTGAAATGAGAACCGAGATCTAGTCATACATTCGGGATGACATATTCTACACTCAAATATCTCTATATGTATTCCATCTTTGTGAGCTGAATAAGATAGCATGTAAAGAAGCAGTAAGGGAAAATAAAGATCTTGTACAACAGGGTGTGTGACTGGGAAGCTTACCAGTACGCAAATTCATAATCTGCTTGCTGTGAATTTCCATTCACATTCCCGCTAAGAGACTTTACATGTCTCTGTTGGCAAGTTACGAACGCAACTCAAAATATTCAGCGTAATCCTTGATGATTCAATGATACCGCTCATGTTTAAGCCATTAAAAGTTACAAAAGATGCTAAAAAGCTGTAGATTTCCTATTCTTAGGATTCTGATTAGAACAGGCCAATGTTGAAGACTTGGCATCACCATAGAAGTTTGTAAATGTTAACCTTCATCAATCTAAAAAAAATAAAAGGTTGAATATTATTGATGGCTGCACATTACTGTTTATAAAACATTTGATTTTAAAACACTTAATTCCAGATGTCATTAATGTTCTGAGAGATTTATTTATTTATTTATTTATTTATTTATTTATTTATTTATTTATTTGTCAAAGTAGGTGCATCACATTGAATATTCAAACAACTCTTTAAAAAAATGATTTCATCTTTTCAGATTCAGATATCTATTCAATTCCATTCAGCCTTTTTTAACTAGATCTTATTAGATGTCATGTTGAGCCACTTAAAATAAACCGTTTGATTCAAGCAAATAAGAATCCAATTATTTCTTATCCATCTATAATCCAATACCATTTGATTAATTAAAATCCATCTTTTTTCAAGTTCACTCAGTGTTGATGAAAAAAGACTCCGAGCAAAGGTAACTGATGGATCATTTGAAAAAGTCCCTTTGATATTTGGAGTTTGCATGAGACGACAGACAAAGCTGCCGTTTAACAGGACAAACCCTTGTCAGTTGATTCACGTTAGAATCAGAGAAAGATGTTTGGTCTATAGATTGCTTATCTGAGCGATGTTTTACAGTCACATCAGTCTTCCCAAATTGCAAAAAAGGAAGGTAACCTAATCTTAGAAGTAGAGGTTTCTGTTTTGTGACCCCAAACTGCCATGTGGCTCCATGAGGGAGGGACCTGAAAACTTAAGAGAATTGCCTCTAGATCTACTTTTTGAAAATCCAGTAACCACAAATGAACATGCAGTCTCAGAACAAAGTGCTCTGGTGGTGGCACTTGGTCATAAACAATTTATTTGTAATGTAAATTTAAAATTCTATTCTTGATTAAAAAGAGATCCAGTAAAGACTGGCTAAAACCTTGTCTCTGAGTTCAGAATTTCTAATAATTTGGAGTTTTCATAGAATCTTCAGAAACTTCCCGCAATAACAAACTGCTAAAAGTACCACATGTATGATTTTCTTTATTTGAATGCATCTGCAGATCCAAAGTCTTGCCTAAAATTTGGTAAGTCTGTCTTTTGAAATACTATTAATCATTGGCCGTTTTTGTAAAATTTGGGGCTTTAGAATGGCTGTTGACAAACCAATGGGGGCACTAAATATGCATCATAATTTGAGTATGTTGAGGCTCAATTTCAATTCTTCCCAGCTCTTCAGACGAGAAATATTGTGTAAATGCTATCTATTATGCTAGACCAGCCCTGACTACCATCACTGTAGGTCTTCCCAGCTGTGCTATTGGTCAGCTACATTCGTCTTCTTTTATCTTTTACACCATGTATTTTCTTACTATCAGATTTTCATCTGAATTTGAGGATGAAGTTACCTTTGAATAGGTTTTATGTTTTTTAAGTGTTTTTTTTTTTTTTAACAGATTAGATGACAGGAATTCATCTGATATTTTTCACCATATAGATAAATATATGTGTCTGTTTTTTTAGCTTAGTTTGGTTTAGTTTTTATATTCAGACAAATAGGGCATTTCTATTACATGGGGAAACTTACTGTGTAGAAAGTAACATCCTAAACGCATTAGCTGCAAGTGAACATTAGGGAACATGTGTCTAACGGGTATTATCACCGACAGGAAGTCCCCTCAAAGGAATCTTTCCGAGCTCAGCCCCCAGCTGCATTATAATTAAAACAAGTCTAAACAGTGAGCAACAGACGTGCGTTGTGGAGTTTCAACAGCCATGCATTCTTCATCTGTTTTCGTTGCCCTCAAAGCCCTCACAGCACTACAGAAACAACAAGGTGGCACGCAGCATAATGTCCCTGTTTGTCCTCTTTTTTTTAAAAGCCTGAAGACAGCTTGAGGCCTTCCCTCATCTTCTCCCCTTTTATCTTTCTCAGTGAGGACTGCAGGTTATGAGCAGCATGGTGCAACCCACTGTCTCACTGTTCTGGGTTTGGAGCTGTTATGGACTGCCATTTCAGAGAGTGCCCACATAGAACACACACATACACACAGAGAACATGCAAACCCCATACAGAAAGTCCCCATCCGTGAGCCGAACTGGAAATGTTTATGGCTGTGAGGCGTTGGTGCAAATAGCCACACCGACCATGCGTAGGCAAAGCGAACAGTGCTCTTTGCTCTAATACCCTGTTGAAAGATCTCAGATCAAAACCAGCACAATAGTGGATCAAACAGAGCTTGATTAACCATAACAAACGTTTTCAAACACAGAACATACAATATTCACACATACACATACATATACACACATATATATACATATGTCTGTATATACATATATATGTATGTCTGTATATACATATTTACACTTATAGGGTCTATGGTTAATGGCATGGAATACTGAAACTATCCAAATGGTGAGTTGAGTAGTGGTTTAAAAAAAGAAAAGGGAATACTCATGGTGTTTTCACTATAACCATACCCGTTTCCATCTGTTGTGTGCTTCCCTGTACTGGCATGTGGATCACAGAAGAGTGACAGCGGCTGCCAAATAGTTCAATCACAGGGGGCCAAATTCTGATAGGACAACAACATTTGGTGCCACGGACCTGCTGTCGCTGTTGACCTGTTAAACATCTGCTGTGTCCTCGCAATCACAGAAGATTTTTCCCTCCACCAAATGCAAAGTCGCAAAACGTTTTCAATGGTCAACGCAGACTCCCCCTAATCATCTACATCTGTGGTCATGCGGTTGTCATCTGTCCCTTGTACATGTAGACACGGTCCAGTTTGAGAACCTCTTGAAACCTTTTTGATGGTAATTAGACATCAAGAATTATTAGATTGTGTACCCACAAGACAGAATGGAAATGTTGAGAATGCTGCAACTCATTAACAGTATTCATCAGGGGAGAAGCACTTTGATTAGACTGTTCCTTCAAGGCAAACGCAGCTGAACAAAGGCTTTTTTTTTTTTGGTGGCGCGGCTGTGAAACACTTTATTTCACACACTGATATTTTTCCACGTTACAACACGTGAACACAGGTTGCTTTTCTTTTGATGCACGATTACCGCAGAATGCTTTGAGCCTCAGTTACCGTGAAACATTTTGTAAATATAAAGCAAACTGGTCCTCTCGCCGGAATGCCAATTACCGAAATGATTTTGCTAATCAAATGGACTGGGGAGGGGGGTTACTTACTTTTGAAAGCAAAAGCGGGGTGAGCAGGTGACCAAATTAATGGCGTTTTGACAGCACAAATTGACAAATGGAACTTCATAGGTATGAATTAAATCAATCCATAACCATAGAATAATAGCTGTGGCGAGGGCTTACTCTGAACTGTCCCAAGCCATTATGTTTGAGCCAATGTTAAGTGATACCCTGTAATAGAAAAAAATAGAAAAATCTTGCTTTGACCCAATTAAAACCTTTTTGAAGGCCCATGTCAAGTCGGTTTTGATGTCATTCATCAGCCAGACCTTTCCATCTCTTGACTGTCCAGATGGATCTCTCATTCAATTTTTGTCTCTTAGCTTTTTCTTGAATGGTTATGAGCGTTGGGACAGTACCGCTGCAGAGGAACCTCATTCTTCTTCTGTTAACGGTCACCAAAGTGGCAATGAATGCTCGGGCCACGAATGCAGAATGACAGGTAATTAAAGGATACCTGAGGAATATTAGCTTGGCTGGCTGCAGCGATCTAGGCAACTGTCCAGTAGAGTCAAGGGGGGAGGGGGTAAAGAAGTAGAGGAAGACTGACTCAGAAAGCCGGCCCTAAGAAGGCAGAATTGAATGATGACTGCTCTCTGAATCAGTCATCCGGGTTGACAATCTGACATTTGATTAAGTCTGACCCAGATAACGCAGACATGAAGTCATATCCCCTTGAATACAAGTCGGCTGAAAGATTTACTTTTTTCTTTAACAATTATGGATATTTTAAGAAATTCAGACTGAAAAGGGCTGTTGTCCAAGCTCAGGACTGTCTTTCTCATTGGACAATAGTGAAATACCTCTGTTACTTCACTCTCCTGTGTATCTGTGTCATTATAAGTACAAATAGAAGAAAATGATTATACAATAGGGTAGCTCAAATTTACGTTTCTTTTTTAAAGACGCGTTAAACTTTAATTAAACTTGATTATACAGCATCTTAAAAAAACACAGGGTGCACATACTGTTATCAAGGACCAATCAACACTTCCTCAAAGTCCTTCAAACTCTACAGAACAGTCAAAATGCTAAAAAAAAAATCATTCAAACTACTACTCATTTCTAAATGATCAAAGTAAACTGATTACATTTGTTGAAGTGAAAGCAGAAAAATTTGAACCTTGCTCCAATGAGAGGCTAGATTAATTTTCACTAGGTTAATGTCGCCAATAGGAACTGCACAGTTAACGTTCAACAACTGGCCATGGTGTCATTGATATTGAACTCAAAATAACAATGTGATGAGATTTCTTTGAAATTTTAAGATCATTTACCTGCTCTTCATTCATTGCTGGGTAGTATATAAAGAAATATGAGAAAATTCTTTAATGGCGGCTCTGGGAAAAGTTTGCATTGACGTTCCAACAGCGTCTTTGCAAACTGAATTTCAAACCAATTTGAAAACATTTTCAAGCCACACCTGTCTTTTTTTATCTCTATGAAAGGGTAGCACACACGTACCGCCTGAATAGCAAAGGTAACAAATCACTACAGGCCTCCTGGGAGCGTACCCATTGACTTTCTGAGGCATTTCGGCGATATAACCTTGACATTAATAGGAGATTTTCACATTCTCAATTCTCTTATGGGACTCTCCATAATCTGTTACAGAGGTGGCTGAGTTTCCTCTTGGGTTGCCTCTGAAGTTTGAACTCCAGCAATAACCTTGTCTGGTTGGGTTAGAATGATGTAGCGGTCCATGCCCCTCGCTGTCCCGGTGTTTGTGCAACCTCTTTCCATCCTTCAGAAAGCCTACGCTTCTCCCTGGCCTCCCGAGAGCAACACGCCAATTACTCCTTGTGTATCTTGTTTGAATAAAAAAAGGATTTTAATTGTCTTGTCTTTCACAATTATGTCAAAGCTGTAACCTTTAATTAAGTGTCTGCCAATTATTTTATTCTCTTTTTTGTGTTTGAGTGGATGAAAGTAATTACTGTCACCTTGCGAGATATGAGAAGTAATTAATCCTTTTTTGATTTTTCCAAATCCCATTTTTTGTGGTCATTAGCTGCCCTTTTATAGATTACGAAGTTGGTTAATTATAAAAAAATGGAAGTGCCTACTTATTTGCTGTTCAGCATCAGCATAGGTTATTTTCTTTCCCTAAAAAAAAACAAAAATAAAACTGAGGAATGAATGGGAAATGTGGGGTAGCAGGTGCAGTTATAGATGCAACAAAATAGCCAATTGAATCAGTACATTTGGATATGTTAGCATCCGTTATCTTTGGAAACTGATCCAGGTCAAAGTAGTGAGGATACTGTAGGTTCCGCTAATTAGATCTTTAATAATCCCAGTAGCAGTTCGAAAATTTTCCCTGCAAAAGGAAAAAGGTCCTAACTGGAGTTTAACATGTAGAAATAACGTTTTCGAGGAGAGTCCTGAAAGAAATTAACCACACAGAAGCAAAAGGGACAGCTATTTGTTTAGGCGCATGAATTGCCATCTGGATGGAATGTGTGTGTGTGTCCCCTTTCAAAACCATTTATCAGACAAATCCAGGTGGGTTGTGGAACCTAGAATGTGAGCCATTGTTGTGGACCATAGAAAAGAGCTTGGTTGGATGTCTGGGGGGATCCTTCTCTCTAACACAGCTTGCAATGTAAAAGGCTTCCAGCACACACATGAACGTGCATATTGTGCATGTTTTGAAAGGACGCCCTAATCCGCCCCCGGTATGTGCCAGAAAACCGTCCGTTAACCTCCATTCATCCCTCACTGTCTTTGCATCTCTCCAGAGGGCCTTTAACACACCGCGCAGTGCCACGCTGCTTTAAAACGTGATGGAGGGCTGACATCATCTCCCTCTGAGGTTAAAAACGTGCCCTTCCCAACATGCAACCGTGTGTGTGTGTGTGTGTGTGTGTGTGTGTGTGTGTGTGTGTGTGTGTGTGTGTGTGTTAGTGCTATCTCGTCCAAAGAGCTAACAGATCAGACTCTTTTTGGTTATTTTGAAGACCACTGTTTTTTTTATATCGTTTCTCCCTGAAATGAATGTCTTATTCGTGTGTTTTTTTTGTTGTTTTTTTTTGTTTTTGTCCTTTTTTTCCCATTCGCTCAGCTCCCCGTTGCTTCGGCTCGCCCGGCTTTTCTCTGCGATGAATCTCAATTATGCCAAGGGCACCTTTTATTGCAGTGATCTGTCTCTCGCTTTATTGAAACTGGCAGCACTTCCGCACTATCATGGCCACGGTTATTGACAGCCGCTTCCTCCCAAAAAAAAACAAAAAAACGGGCCAAATAATGGCAAAATGAAGGCAAAAATGAATAGATTTCTTAAGAATGAAAGAACTGGAGGGGTAAAAAAAAGTGGAAAACTTGCATTGCCTCTCTGTTTGGCAGTCAGATTTGGCATTCCCAATTCCGGATCTGCCCAGTGATTTCTAATCGTTCTGTTTTTGTGAGATTCAGAAAGTGGGTGGAGGTGTTTAGGGGGCAAATTGTTCATATCTTGGTCTTTCGACTATGATTGCTAAATAGTTTTTTTTTCTGATTGTGTACAGAGAGACCCCTTTTCAATCAACACTCATTATGTTTTCCAAATTTTCCGGCACTCATAAGAAAGACAAATCCATATTCAATGCACGCCGCTTATTTTTTGAAGCCATAGATTCTTATCACAGTCACAGGGAATTATTGTCTCCCTCTGCTGTGGTGACAACAGAAAGATGGCCCCCTTCCGAAGTCATTTTTCCCTGTCGTGAATTTGGGAAAAATTTACAACGGGGAGAGAATAAGGCACTAATTAGTTTGTGCATAAACAAGATTTGGAGACTGTACGTGGGTAGATGGCAACGGGATGATATCCGCCGCTCGCGTTTGATGAGGATTCTAGCGCGCGTAATTGTTCTCTCAGTGCAGCATCTGTTGCTAAGGGGGAAAGCGGGATGGGTGGGATGAGGGTTTGCAGGGAGATAGTTAGCCTCGCAATTGACAGTGACACGTTTGTAAGTGTGAGCGCGGAGCCCGTTAGCCGAACCAATAGTTCTTTGATGGCTCTCTGATATAACTCGTTAAACAAGCGCCGGACCGTTTAGCTCTGTGATGTATCTTATTTGTCCATTCTCCGCTGCCCATGTATCTTTACCGAACTGTCCCTCTTCGGTGGGGTTAGATCATAATGGAGCCGCAGACGCAAACTGTTTACTCTTATTCTTCTCACAATTTTTTGCCGTGCTGTAGGCTGCTTGGATATTTAGAGCAAATGAAAGAACGTAGACTACTACAGAGGTTTTTCCTTTTTTACAAACATTACTGGATGCATAGACACTCAATAAGCCGCATCTGGGAACTACATATGGGAAAAAAACAAAACATAGCGAGTATCACAAACGTCTTTTTTTATCAAGGTTTTCATTCACTTGAAAACTATTAACTCAGTCAGAGGACATCATTTATTTGTTTAGTTTTAATGTAGAGTTTGTTATTGCTGTTCATGTCGTGACATCAAATAATCTTGATTAAATGTGCCTGATATGATTAACATTGATTGGATTTAACTTAATGAGTGCACATTTCTGTAAGGTATGAAACCAAAAGCATGCAAGAGATTGTTATCAATGGATCACAACAGACATCTCCAACTGAATAATTACACATCCTTTTATGCATGTCACTGTGTTTCATCCACTCATCATCCGGTTCTTTATAAATGCCCGGTTCTGCCTTCGTTCATCTTCAGATCACTGTAGCACTTTGGTCTGGAGGCCTGATGTTTACGCCGTTAGTTCCCGTCCAGTTTTTCTGGTTGTTTAGCCGTTAAACCCACGTTCAGACTCACCCCATATGCTCCCCAAGTCCAGTCTTTGAAATATGATGATTGCCTCACCTGCAAGTGGTTCGTCCGTCTGCCCACTCGCACCATCTGCTCCGGGCCTCAGGGCTCTCATGCATTAACTTCATTCTGATTTACAAACAATTTTAGGTATTATACCCTGTTTGTCTTCTTTTTTTAAGTCCGGGCTTCTTTGTGACAGCAAATCTGAATATGAACAAGTTCATGAGCGCAATCGGTTTTGTTTCATGCGTGGTTTACAAGATACACAGTCTGGTGACATGGCTTGAATTGGCTAGTGTCTTGAATTAAACAAAAAAACTGGGCACAGGAAAGAAAATGCTGCCGTTGGTACTTTGGGATATCAGTCTGCCCTTTTCTGGCCAGGATCTACAATCTCCTTCTGCTCTTGGCAAAGTTCTGTTGAGTTCCCCTCGGAGTGCGAAAACAATTTCCGACCATCTCTATTTTTTTTGCCAGTTTGTTGAGTTATCTGCCTTGTCAGGCCAGTGTAAGAAGTAACACTGTGCAGAAACTCTTCAGTAAACAATTTTGGGATGTGCTACTGTAAAGAACTGACTATCAAAATGGAGGGTCTATATTATTTGGTTGCCATGGAGACCACAAAGGCAAAAACAGTGAAACAGGAGAGCGGTATCTCCAGGGTCACATGTTCCCTCGCCTGACATTCAGTTTTTCAAGAGCACAAACAAATACAAGATACACAAGTCTTTTAATTCTTGTTTCATGCTTAAAAACAAGAGTAAAAAAAAATCTGACAGTTTTTGAGAGCACAAACAAATACTGGAATTATCAGTCTTTTCATTTTGAAAAGAATACAGTAAAAAATGTATGACAGTTTTACAAAAACAACAAAATGCTTCTGAGATTTAATAGAGTGCAAAACTGCTTTTCAGATTGCATCCTCTGCCCCTTTTGCAAGTACTAAAAAACACAAACTGAACCACCAACTTTAATAAACTGCTTTGAGAGGTTTCCAGGTTGGCATGAAAAAGAAAACAATTTCTTAATTTGTGTTGCAACGCAGAAATTATAAGGCTTTCCGTTCGGTGTTCCACTTCCAATTTTGCCTAGAAAAAAATGTAACGCCAATTTTTGTCCTGAGGGTTGTGTCTTCTGCTTAAGTTTCCAAATAATCGGTATGATGAGGATCAACAGCCATCCTATCCTCATCCTGACTTCGATTCATAAGGACTCTCCTTAATAAAAGTCACCACACATTTTGAACTCTTTTCAATGACAACTTTTTTAGTCTGAGAGTTGGTTCTCGGTGTTATTACCCAAGGGGCTGACGATATCCATGATCACTTAGTAAAACAAATCATAAGGCCATTGTTGTAGAAACTATTAAGCATTCATTTTCCTATTTTCCTATTGTAATTTAATGAATTGCAAAACACAAACAAAACATGTCAGCACTCAGTTGTGTGTAAAACGGCTCTTGAGTATTCTGGATGAAAAAACATTTGCAAACGCCTAAATCTTCATAAAATTTTTTTGTAAATCCGCTTATTCCCTTACGGGGTTGCGGGAGGACTGGAGCCTATCCCAGTGGTCAATGGGCGAGAGGAGGGGTACACCCTGGACGGTCTGCCAGTCCATCACAGGGCCACACAGAGACACACAAGGACAAACAACCACACACACTCACACTCACTCCTAAGGGCAATTTGGAATGTCCAATCAACCTAACATGCAGGTTTTTGGACTGTGGGTGGAAGCTGGAGAACCTGGAGAGAACCCACTACCGTTAGCAATGGTGCTAACCACCACACCACCGTGCCATGCAGTCTGTAAGTCATATTAAAAAATAATATATTATTTACAAGATGTGTACGTTAATGAGGTCCACTGACTATTCAACCTTTTATTTCTCTTACACATATTCAATTGACAGCTGGTGTATGTGTACAGCTGAAAAAAAGAAACATGGCTGTCAATACCACAGGGAGATGGAAAGAGTTCCCTTTTCAAATCAAACAAAGTATTTCCAGCATTTATCATACAGTGCAGAGCCTCACAGGGAGACGGGAGAATAAATGGTGTCCCCAAGCCCCAAACGATCACGTCTGGATGAATGGGAACCAATCTTTCCCAGGTAAAAAAAAAAAAAAAAGAAAGAGACCTCATGAGAAACAGTCTGCCTCACTGATCAGAGAGCTGTTTCGTACAAAGAATAACCGGGTTTCTAAGAAGTTTGTGATAAAGTAGCTTCTGTGTCACATTTTATGATGTGGCTTCACCCAGACACAGTACCCAGAGCTGTTTAGAACCCCGCCTTGTGTGAGAAGTGATAAATACTCATGATCCTCACTAAAGGAAGTGCTACTATCCAGACCTCACCCACCTAGGTGCTGAACCCAAAAAGAAAAGAAACACAAAGTAGCCCGTTGTTGGTAAAAAAATTCAATTAAATAAAAAAATTGATCGCATTTTGTTCTCTGCTGCCTCTGATCTCTCATATTTTGGGGAAATGCAACATTTAATCCGCACGTCTGTTACAGAAGTTTATCCAAGGTACTCCACAGAGTTTAGGGACTAGGAGGGGAGGCAAAAAAAAGAGGGGGGCGAAAAAAAAGCACACATTTACACGGTTGAGTGGTGTAATCTTCATGAAATACCGGTAAATAGGGGAGAGGAAGCCTAGTGGAGCCGTAGATTAATGCTGCTATCAAATGGCCTGGGACAAAGAAGGGGGATGGCTAATGAGCTGGAAAAGGCAAGGCTGTTCACCACTTAAATGATACCGTGGCACCATCTCCCCACTGGCCGCCGCACTGCCATGTTCACACATCCGGATGTCGCTAACAGCAATGTTGGACAAATATTGGGAAATGTCATTTAACAGAGAACCACGGGGACGCGTTTGATATTTTAAGGACGGCTTAATCAAAGGAAGGCTTCGGCGACACAAACGTGGCCCTCTAATTTGACTCACTCCCATACGTGTGATATCCCGCCCTGTCTGGTTTCGGAGGGGTCATTTTGATGGCAAGTTTGAGTTTCATCTTTGAAAACTGCTTCAATTTCTACTGTTCTCCCTTCCTCTGCATGCTCTTTTATCCCTGGCTCCGTGCTTCCCTTTGAGTCTGTTTCACTTTCCCTCTCCCCTTGCCATGAAATAATGAAAAAAAAAAAACTGTCGTGGCTCTTGTCTATCTCCTTTCTGTGGAATCATCCCAGGCATGCTCACATCTTCCCATGACCGTCGCCTAGGTGACAAGAAAGGGGGCGAGATGAACTCAGGGGGATTAGATAAATTTCTCGGTGTGGCCCGCAGAAGCGATATTAATTTTTGATGTCCCTACCGCCTCACAGACACTTTTTGCAGGCATTGTTTTCATGTTTTATTTAGGAGTGTGTCGGAAGCTAGGTTAAAGTTTCAACAGACAGACATATTGAAAGAGTCTAGGCCACCCAGACTGGAAACGGCATTCCAGGCTTTGCTAACCGTGGCCTTTTATTTAAGGTCTTAGAGGGACAATAGGGAGACGGCACGGTGTCAAATTTAGCTGTGATGTCGTGATGTCACACGCATCGGTGACATCACCGCCCAGCTTTCAACGCAATCGGGGTGAGAAACCGTGCATCTCTTTACCTTAAAGCTAACGCCAGAAAGAGATCTCCATCTCCATTCTGCGCGCTAGTCAAACACACAGGCGTGCTCTAACCGCTCCGGGCGTCGGCATATTTATCTTACTTGAGCCAAGTGACAGTTGTCTCCGCAGCCATTTCATTTTACACGCTATCACACGGAAAAAAAAAAAGGAAGAAAAGTGAATTAATCAAATGCAGACGGGTGGAAAAGGAAAGGGGGCCGGGTTTGTGCGTTTTTGCAGCATATATCCCGCAGTGGTGCTATGAATCAGAAGGGATGGGGTAAATAAATAAATGCGTTATGTATGACCAAGCACATATACAAAGGGCTCAGGGGCTACTTGCATGGTCCGACCACAATGCAACCGAGACAAGTGAATAAATCAGCGCGCAATTAGAAGCTCGTGATTTCATTTACGGTACCTACGAGCGCTCCGGCGGCAGATTCTGGCAGATGTCATTTCTAGCCAATTGATTTTGTTGCCGTCCCGAGGCCCGAGCCAGTCACGGCCCCTCTATCAGAATTACAAATGGGTGGCAAAGCGCGAGCCAAATGGCTGTCCAGACAATTTCTGCATGATAGGAGTAGAATAATGCGAGAGACCGCACTGGCACCGAGGAAACAAAGACATAAACAGACACACACACACACACAATAAACCGGAGGCCCTGACGTAAAAACACGCTGTAAACACCCGCATGTTTGTGGAATTTATACGCGACATATTTGCCCCAGAAAAAAAAACAAAAAAACATTTCCATTCAAACATTAGTCTGGAATATACTTTGAAGGTGCATCCTTTTGTCACGGTAAATCAGTTGCGAATGCGTTGTAAAATATCCCACAGCCAGAGCAGGAAAATTGTTTCTAAGCTACCATGAAATCCATGAATGTATTTTTTTTTTTTTGGTTTTGGTTCGTGCATTTATGAAGTCTACAAGCACTCTTTTGCAGGAGAAATAAAATAAAAAAAAGGCTCATACGCAATCACGGCACTCTGAACACTGTCATCTACAGAGAACGCTTGACCGCTTGCGATGCAAATTAGCGGTGTCATTTCAGAGCTGGAGGGAATGAGGACCATGTGCTTGGTCTGAGGCACTTCGTCAGCTTGCCCAAGGCAATTGTCTCAGCTTATTGGCTTCGTTTTGTGTTCCACGCCTTATGTTTGGCTCCGTGGCCTATTTCCGAAGGTCTCAGCTTGACAGCTAAATTTGAATTAAGAGGTAATTTCATAATTGAATAAAAGAAGAAACCAACAGGTGTTAAGTATTTGACTTCTCTGCCTATACTCTTGAGATTGAAAAGAAAAAGTAAGCGGTAACTGGATTAAATGGACGAAAGTCTTGGAATTTTAATAACTTTCATTTCACATATCTGTGAGAATAAGCTGAGGACTGTCAATGGAGGTTGGTCTGAAACTCTAACAAATGTGCATCTGGCTCATTGACACAGTCAGACCTTGTTGTTTGTTTCCACAGTTTAACATGCATGGAGACGCGCCTACACATACGAAACAGTTACATAAGATGTCTTGCATTTCTTTTAAATAGGACACAGTGGAAGATTTCATATCCAATCATATGTACGGGCTGTGTTAAGCAAAGATACTGAAACTGATTTAAATAGAAAAACAAAAAAGTCTTGAAACACAATAAAAATTCTATTAAAAAAAGGCCTGATAGAAATGTAAAAAAATAAAGAAATCTTGAAACCTCTCTCTCTCTCACACACACACTATATGTATACACAGTATATATCTATATATGTATTAAAATGAAAAAGTCCCTAAACCTATTTAAATAAAGAAATCCTAAACTGATTTAAATTAAAACAACAGACAAGTCTTTAAACTAATGCAGTCAGTTATCACGACTAAAACAAGTTACATTTTGTTGACAGTCCCTAGGTCTGGTAAGGGCACATTGACAAATAAAATAGAAATCAGATCATGTCAATTGATGATTCTCAAAACCACCTAAAAAGAGTTTGTGATTAAAAGTTTTAATGTCAGTTCAAACTAACTTGTCTCTGTTAGTTTTGTGTTCTGCTTCCTGTTGTGTGGCACCATGTTTGTTGATAGTGGATTCAGAGTTAGTTGGGATTCTAACTCGACTGTCATTCCTGTGTTAGGTGTCCTATTACTACCTAAAGTGAGAATACATCTGCGTCTGTAGACACCATTTTGAATGGCAAGCTATCCAAACGCTTAAATTCCTTTTAATCTTCACTCTGCTGTCTACACTAAAAAAGTCGGTTTCTATGGTCTACCTCGCCATATCTGCTGTGTGTTGACATTGTACTGTTCTTCTGTTGATGGCAGGATACTGTTCTCGTGAAACTGGCATCAGTTTCACGCTTTGTGATTTCGGAATTCAAAAACGTCGTCCCAGACGTTGCAATGACAAGCAATACATGGAGCTTCCTTTTTTTCCTTAACCATTCTTTTAAACACGATTCTTCACTCCTCTGAGAGGACCTCCTGTACACTACTTATCTCGCAAATACTTTAACTGTGTGGAATTTTTTAGTCCCGTTATTTTCATTATTTTTTAGATTGGTTTCTTGTACTAAAATCTTTCAAAAGATGTCTGCTAAATGAATGGATGTCAATGTTTCACAGTGAATAAAGGGAATAATGCACTCAAATCTTTTGACATTTTCATCTTATTTGAATAAGCAATCATTCAAGCAATCTTTGAAACAATGCCCACGGATACAAGGGATTTTTGAGCTGAATGCACAATGGAATGCTCTTATAAAAATTTCTGAAGGTAGAATTTCACGCTTTGGCAAATTTTACTTCCAGTATATATCCTTTGTATAGTTTTCTGACATCTCTCTAAGATGTATTGTCCACTCTTCAATGGATAATTCCTTCAGTTACCAAATATTTCAGGGTTTTCTTCCATGCACCGCCTCTTTGACTATCGCCTTATTAAATTTTGACTCAAATCCATCCTTTGACTCTCCCCACATCTTCTTCTAGCCAGTGGATTAGCTGGCGTGAGCCGGTGTTGCTTTTTCCCCGCAAAAAAAAAAAAACTCACCGTGGAGTTCAATTCCCCTGAAGCGCACATCTTTCTTTTCTTTTGTCGGAATACGATCTAGCAGCAGCACAGGGATTTGAAACCGTGCGCTTTAAGGTAAATTCCTTGTTCGACATGGAAAATACAGATGGAAAATTGCCAGGAATGCTGAAAGAGGTCTGAAGATTAACCTAGACCCATACTCAAAGATGCTATTCTCTCCACTTGACATTATAGATATCGTGATGTCCCTCAAGAGGGGTGATCTTCTGCTAAGGTGCTTTGGGCTGCTTAAATCTAGTGGGTCTTACAGGCAGTTTGAAAACATTTGAAAGTACCTGCAGTCTGTTGCAGCATTGTGAGGACAACGCAATACTTTTCGATTTATGGAACTTAACGAAAAAAGTCAGTATTTTGAACAAACTACCTTGATCTACTTTGGCCCTCTTCTCATCTTTTTGGTGACTAGCAGATTCCCGGAGTTGTTTACATATCTCTCAGATCTGATAGTTACTCTAACTTGGCCATTCACACTGCTCTCACTTACACAAGCCGCCTTATTTTTAGCCGTTCCTCCACCTCTGCTAGCGATAATCAAATCAATCCAACTGCACTTTTGAAAGCCGTGCACTTGTTCTCTCATACTTTTTCTCTCCTCTGAGCTGAGATTTTCCAAAAGAGACATTTTCAACTCCTCTTCCACAACACGTCCGTTGGCCGATGGCAATCTGCAGCGGGGTGCGTAACACTTATAGTGTGGACTCTACTCATTTGGAAAATGAAAATCTCTACGTGAATGAAATGTTCTTTGTGCGAGTTCACGTCCTTTCGAATAAAAGATTTGTTCAGCCACCTGAACATGAAAGGTAGTTTTGCTCATATTTTACGCTTATAAAGCTTCATAAACCTCAATTATGACAAATTGAAACTTGCACCTTGCCTTTTTTTTCTATTGCGGACAATTTCTGATGGAATTCCCGGAAATGTATTAAACCCCTCTTATTGATATGAGGTTCAGTGGCTATGTTTATGACATCATAGAGATTTATAGTTGTCTTAATAACCATCCATCCATTATCGTAACCGCTTATGCCCTAATGGGGTTACGTGGGGGACGGGAGCCTATCCCAGTCGTTAATGGGCGAGAGGCGGGGTTCACTCCTAAGGGCAATTTGGAATGTCCAATCAACCTAACATGCCGGTTTTTGGACGGTTGGAGGAAGCAAGTGCTAACCGCCCGCTTAATAACCAAAACTGTTAGATATATTATCAGTGAAATACTAAGTAGAGGGTATTTACCACCATTTGTATAAGTACAAAATCATCAAACCCCACAGTGATTCCTGGAAGTTGGCTGTCAAAAGGTTACATTTTGACATGCTGAAAGCTAAAGCACCACAATTGGTCAGTACTACTTTCGGGGGAAAGATTTAGATCTGTTTAGAGTGCATTCCTCATAGAAGCTAATTCTAATCTCACACCATGTAATGTGGGTCAGTATTTGTTATTGTTAGACAGTACTACTACTCTCTGATGAAACTGAAAAAAAGAAGAATCTTGAGCAGATACAATGATTAAACTTTGAAGTTCACAAAGTCCTGAACAAATGGCAGTTATAAGACATCAATCTCACAGCTAAAAAACTGTTTAAAATCCACTGCTAGACCATTAAGGAATTTGACGTCCCAGACATTTTAGTACAAAAGAGAACACTAGGTCTTGTGGTTAAGATATTGATAAATACTAATAATATATTTTTAAAAAAGAATAATGACAAGTTCACCAAAATTTGAAATATGAAAATATATGATGTTATATTATCAGAATAAGTAAATATGTATCTGGGGTTTAAAAAAAGAGAGGGAAGCTTAGTGCTATCTTGATTTTAAAAAGAATATCCTTTGGACAAACTTAAAAGCATATTGGAGACTTCTTTATCCTCTCTGCTTTCTGCATGTGTACTATTCTGTGCAAAAACCAGCAAATTCTAGCTCATGCAGGACAATTGGGACTCCACAACAAGAAAACTATGTTTTCTACTGTAGGAAATGTCAGTGAAATGTGCCATTAAGGGTCAGCTGTAAAAAGTGAAGACTGTTTGCAACAGATGAAGAAACTTTATATTAAAAATTGCATATATGCTGAACACCCCTCAGAACTGCTGAGCAGCTGCAGGATGGTTTAGTGGTTTATCTGTTCCACTCCGCAGATCTGCCGCACAAACTTAATCTGCATGGTGGAGTCATTTGAAGGAGCCCTTATATGTCATCCTAAAATCAGCTCATGAATACAAATGTCATGCAGAAAGTCGCAAAAGTAAAGGTGAAACGGCTTCAGACAATGAATATTGGACTGTTTTCTCATTATTACTGTCAACTGACTAAAGGCAGAAGACCCTGGCCTGTTTGAGGCAGATCCTTTTTTGTTTTGGTCCTTTATAGAATACTTAACATAGAAATGAACCAGACTTTTTCATAACCATAAGCAGTTAATTCATTTCAATCTAATACATTTTAGTTTAGTAATACCTAATCCCGTGAAGAAAATGGATTTCCTTCATCAATGAAAATTACTATGTCGTTATTGACTGCTAACAAAATAGAATAGAATAAAAGAACAGAATTTAAATTCTGAGAAAGTTTAAATGTAACAAAGTGTTAGCGGTGAAATCTTATTTTTGCTTGGAAACATTTTATTTTTCCTTTTTTGATACTTCCAATGAAAGAAAACCAGTAAATTCTTGTGATATTCAAACCACAGTTGCCACTTGACTAAATCTTGTTACCCTACTCTTTTTTGGAGTGAAAATGCAGATATTTTTCGGAAACAATAAGTCATTGTCTAAATCAGAATCAGTGCCATTGATCAACTGTGAGAATCTGTGACAGTGTCAAACCCTTACAGCACCACAGATATATAATTTATTTAATAATATATGCCCTTACTGTTGTTTTAAGGATGTTTAAGCAACATGGGGTAATTGAAAATTCTCTAAGAAACTTGATCATCATCAGCACACGCTCTGTTCTATCTCGGTTTAAAAGGCATAATTTCCAGTGTTTTTTTTGTGCAAAGTGCTTGAAACAGCATTTATCAATGAGTCTACTGGAAGATGTCAGTTTTAGAGGTTTGATCTCCAAATGAAAATTAGAAGCTTCAGTTTATTTTGAAGTTCTCATAACATTCCAGATATTTCTCTTCATTTTTCTGTACGCTTTACAAATCGTCATTTGCTCATAATTAGTTTCTTCTAATCTGCCTTTGATAGTTCAGGATTATTTAAAAGATTGTTATTTTGAAATTTCATTGGTGTGTCTCTTGGGAGAAAATAGGGTGAAATGTTTATTTCAAAGTTCTTATTTTTCTAAATAGAAGAGAAAACCTTGACTTGTTTACATATAAAACTGACTGTTTTTGTGCATATATAAAAAAAAAAAGTTTGGAACTTGGAAAGTCTACTCTTGAGACTTTCAGTGAGTTTTGCTTGTCGTGTCTTCAGGAAAAACACGACCAGCAAAAATCATATTTTCTGTTTGAGGTGTTGATTTATTTTCTTTCTAAACCTAATGTAAGAAAAGATGCACCTTACCACGCAGATTTGTGGTCATTGTCTTTTTCCTGTCATATCTTATGCTGCTGCAAACCGTTATTTTTCCATAAAAATAATCATTTTTGGTGAGCATCAGCATCTCATTAATTTATCTAAATTTTAGAACAAGATTTTTTTTCCTTTCTGACAACTTCTTCTAAGCTCAAGAATAACTTTTTTATAATGTTAACAGAAGTCCAGGAAAAATTCACAAGAGTAAAATTAATCCATAGAATTTTTTATTCTGTCATGACCAAGTGTTACAGTCTTTGTGTTTAATCTAAATTCCTGCCGAAAACACCATGGAGACATGTGGGAAGGAAATATCATCTAACTTTCTCTTTGGCAACATTGATTGTGGCACGATGGGTAGCTTTATCTGTCCCAAATGTGAGTTATTCGAATGTATGATTCTGAACAGTTTTCTTCTCGACAGCAGAGTCGACAATGTTAAGATGTGTTTTTGATCCTGTGCTTGATGAAAGTTTAAATACATGGGTTGTGAGGAGAGTCAAGCTGAATCAGTTCCTTTTTATACGGTCCTGAACTAAATAGTTCCAATAGGCCAGCTATAGAATTCTTTTGCATAAGAGTTCTAGACTGTGAACCTAATGGCAATTTGTTATTATTATTATTATTATTATTATTATTATTATTATTATTATTATT
>CAJRST010000001.1:6593117-6607929 GCA_907169785.1 Menidia menidia
GATTAAGAACATCGAACCATTCTCTTTTGTTCCCAAAACTCCTCTGATTTATTCACAATTATATAACAAAACATATACAGAAATATTAAAGTATTATAATAAATGTAGAGATAACAAAAACCCTTCACCTAATAAAATACAGTTGTCAAGTAATCAGGTAACCAACAGTAGTAATATCGTGGATGAATATAAACAACCATCTCTCTGTGTTTAGTACATGGGCGGCGCCATCTTTAGTGTCACCAGGCCGCCCGTTGCCGTGGCAACAACAGCAACACAACCGGCGAAAATCGCGGACTTTTTATAGTGTCTAAAACTCAATATAAAGCACTCAAAAATGTCATAAACGGTCTCCCAGTAACTTCACATAAACTATTTAATCTTAAGGGATAAGTTGAGGTTGTTTTCATGTTGTACTAACCTGAAAAACAGAGTGAATGATTACAGGATTAAGAACATCGAACCATTCTCTTTTGTTCCCAAAACTCCTCTGAGGGGAGGGAGCACCTGGAAACTAGGACTACGACAGAAAGGTTCCGTTTCTCATCCTAGCGATCTACAGCGGATTTCTACTGATTTTATTTGGCTGAATAACCATTACAGTACATTAAAATAATTTAAACTTTCATTTTAATTTTCAAGTAAAATAAAAACTATTTCACTCTTTGTGAGGGTCTCACAAATGCAACATTTGAATAAATCAACACCCGCTGACAGATTAGGGAAAGAGAAGTGGGGATGAAATAATTAAGTTACCGTATGATTTCACACAAGGCTTTGGCATGTTATTCGGGTGAACTCTTTTTGTGGACCACATGGACAAAACTTCTGTCCTGAGTATCCTGAGTAGAGGATCTGGGATTATGCCACCTGTTAACAAAATACTGCAGTCCCTCCTCCTTTACTCTTACCTTTCTGGCTGCAGTTTTTGGCCACCTATTTATTCTCTTCGACACATTTGGATTTGAGTTCTTAATCAACAACTTACATAGTGATTGAAAAGCTCAGTCGACTGTTCCCATATGCGAACTACTTTCCTGCTGGCATGGCAACACATCATAACATTTATTGTTGTTGTTTTTCAATTTTTTTATTGACCAGCATTTCATTTCAGCCGCATAGCATAGCAAAGAACAGTGTTTTCACAGGAAATATATCCACAGAATACATGGAGTCGTACAACACGTCCAAATCTACCACACCTGGCAGCCTCAAGTGCTCTGTTATTTGTTTTAGGATTATTTTCAACAAAATAACTGTATTATTTGACGTGATATGTCTTGGCATAAAGGAAGAAATGCAGTAAATCAAGTTCAGACTTCACAGCACGGTGAAAAAGACTACTCCAGAATATGAAACCCACATTTTGAAACACTATTTTGTGGTAATGATAAGCTTTAACTCAAATATTTTTTTATAAAACCTAGAAAACATATAGTTGGCTTACAAACTCTCAAAACATTCTGTTATATAAACATTACAGGACTGGCCAACTATACAACAAACAATGGAATTAAAATAGACCAGGTAAGGAGGAGTTAGTTTTCTTTGATATCGGCATGTATGTGTTATGGGCATGCTTTGTATTAACAATTGATCGAGGCAACAAATAAAAGTTAGCAAGTCTTTGTTATGATGTAATGGCCTGAAATAGTGCTTTGTTGGGATATTTTGTAGAGGTAATCAAAACTGCTAACTGGTAATGATTGCACTTTTCAGTAATATCAATAAATAAAGCAAATACAAATCAGCGGGAATAAGAATGGCAGCTTGAACAGCTGCATCTTTACATTTGGAGCCACATTTGATATTGATGGATTTATTATCTAATTACAGCAATGATGATGTTCAACTCCCATGTGTCAGTGGTCGATTTAATGTGCAAGCTGGGCTATAAGGGAGGAAATTTCCGGATAACATGGGTCCTCTGGTTGCCCGTGCAACATTTTGTTGTTAACAAATAGGTCATTACAAATCATAAAGTCTGACTGACTTTATGATTTGTAATGACCTATTTGAAGAGCTATGACCAGTCTGTTTAAGTGATGAAATTAGCACTGCCTCTGTACATCCCCACTGAGGAGAATCTGTAGTTCTAAAATCCAGAGCCACTTTTGCCCTATAGTACGTATCCTCTGTGTGTTACACCATCTGAAAGCACTCCCGTGATTCCTGTTCCAAGGAGTTCAACCAAACTGTGATGATGCATTTCCTGCAGGGCACGGCGGTGCGTGGTTTCAAACCGCTGAGGCTACAAAATCCGCGGTTCTATTGAATATGTGACCAGAAAACAGATGGGATTTTTGACCCCTCGAGGCAAATCAACAGCACGGTGATGAACCGTGTGTCTTGCTGTTCGGCAGTGACCCAGAATGTTCTCGTCGTCCTTCCCTGAAATAGTTCCCGCGGCGAGCGAGGACAAGGGTGTATAGTTTCGGTTGTAGCGAAAAACTCTATCCACCGGTGGCTCTTAAACAACTGCATTGATTCTTCAAGGGGCGATGATCAAACCCCCCCTTGAATCATGGCAGGAGGTTCAAAGCAAAGCCAATGGACTCAAGCTATGGCGTAGACCGTAGCTGGGCTAAGGCCCGGCTGATCTGCTAAGACAGAATTACACTCTAAGCAGAGTGGTAATAAATGGTTTTTGGTTCCCAGCAAGTCCCAGAGTGATTCCTACGTGATAGAGAAACCTTCTAGAGGAATATTAGCAACCACCAATGCCCTGCAAGCGTTCCGTCTAATACCGCTGTTTGCTCATAATCAGCATTGTGTTTAATAAACGCGGTTGAATATTAACTAATCTTTTGATCTCGCTTTCATTAGGGCCACCGAGAGAGACGTGGATTCTTTTCGACAAATTAAGCCCCCCATCGTCCCCGCCTACAAACCCAGCATCTCGTGCTCATGAGGGAAATGAGCAAGGACACAGACGCTCCTATTGAAGAAAACTGGTAAAGTGCTTTAATTAGGCCACGTTTTTTTAAAAGAATCCAACTTTCTTCAGGAGGAATGTTATTATTATCTTCGTTCTCTGCAGTGTTTGCCCGGCTCATGCACACATATGGAGAGGACTTTTGATTTAGCGAGATTTATTCCCGCAGTATTTTTTAAAAAGTGTCAGATTGGACAGGATTGCTGTTGCCGTCGGGACTACTATTTCATACAGTGATGACACGCGCCCAATTATGAGCACCTCCACAGAGCCTCGAGGGCTTCTCAACACAACTACGTCTTACCATAAACAAACCACAGTACCAGTACTTGCGGCGTGATCAATGATTTTTTTCCCTCAAGGGCCAATAACGCGCTACATTGTTGGTCCCATTCTGACTGCTTAGGCACTGTACTCCAGCGTCTGTATTACCCAGTGTCACATAAATCTTGCAGTGCACTGTCTGCTGACTGAGCTTTGAGATGTGCCGCGTGACGACTCATTCTGTCAATTTCGGTACCGTCACATCAAGGGTTCCGTCAGCCAAACATGACTTATATTGATAATGATTAGTCGGTATAGCAGCTACAGTTCCGGCGCTGCAGGTGTATTCCGCGTTCTGTTCTCCGTCAAAGCTATATAAGGGACATTTAGGTCATAGATACTCAGCTTTTACTCTCCTGCCTTATTATGTCTGTCTTTCTCCCATAAACAAAGAACCGGAGGTATGTTCACCTGCTCGTTCGACCCATTAGGTCTGCATAATGCCTACTAATTATGTTTTCCCAACCTACAAGCCTTAATTATGCCGAGAGCAGATAATTAGCTGGTCAAGAATCTGTGCCTATGATTTGTCTCTGTGAGGCTGGCAGAAATAATGGCCGTTTCCATTACTAAGGAGATCCAGGGAGTCTGTATGTAAAAACTTCATCGCCACTTATTACCGCCACTGGGATGATGTGAACAATGTAAAATTATACCCTTTCATTTAGATTTAGTGCCAGTTCACTAACAGACATCTTCATCTTTCAGCTAAGATCAATGTATCAATTGAAATATTGTTTATTCAGTTTGATTAAAGTTCATTTTTTATCTGTAGAAACTGCATCTATGCAGTTTCTGAGAAGTGTTCTTTGTGGACATTCTTAAGTCACATAAAATTAACTGAACTATGTTCTGCCAGTTATGGACACTTGCATTACTATGATTTCCGTGTTGTTTATTGTGGTGTTTTTCAGATGGATTCTTGTATATTGAGATTGCAATTGGAATTTTTTTGTCATGGTTGTATTTACAACACAAATTCCTAAAATTTCTCACCCACAACAATGGAGACAGGCTGCATTTCTATGCAAAATCTGTTTGGTGACAGTAGCATTTACAAGCATTAGGCAGTTGATTTGCCATTGCTTACTGAGCTGAACTTCAGGCATCGGAAGTGCTTTGAACACCTCATTTGTGATGTCTCCACCATCTTAAGAGAAAAACGCTAGCTGGTGTGTCAGCAGTATTGTCAAATAGCTTTGTTCAAACTTCAATGATGTATGTGGCGTGCTTGTTCCATGAACACTCTGATATCTGATAGAATTCTGATAGAAATAAAGCTCTTGGTGAAAAAGATTAGTAACTAATCAGTCTTCAGATTTAAATGAGCACTTGCCTGAACAGAGCGACGCCTAAAAAAAGATGACAAAAGCCAAACATGCCTTCCGTCAGAAAACATTCTGTAGGGGGAAAAAATGCAACAAAGGCACTTTCTGACTAAACAATTCTTTAGACATAAAGCGCAATGCAACTTGGTCCCTGAGGTCCCTGAAGAGCAACACGCCTCCAGGGACCTCTACTTTTACTGCACATGCACTTCAAATAGGAACCCTAAACTGATGTAACATCCAGCTGATAGCTGGTAAGAAAGTCAAAATCACTATGTAACAACCTCATTGCATTTCTATCTCAATAAACCCTGAGCCTTACTGCTTTCTTATTCCAATTTGTTTAAGCTCACATTAACATCTGTTGTGCATAAGACGTTTATTTGTATTTGTTAGTTCCAGAGCTGTGTTCATGTATTAAAGTTATGACAGCATGTGTACTTTATTCAAACAGTATGGTTCCAAAGCTCTCACAGTTATTGATTATTCAGCATCTTCAAGAAGTAACCACGTCAATCAGCTGATACAACCCCACATCAAAACAGAGGAATCATTTTTAAGCTATTGTATAAAAAAGGATACTGTTGTGATAAAAGCATTATATGAACTTCTATACAAAAACGATAGAGTTTTTGCCATAGCATTTATAAAGAAAAACAACAAAAAAACAAGCTATGAGTTTGCCAAGTTATTCAACCAACCCAAACAAAAAGTTTTATAATAGGTTTTCAGTCAAATGTAGCTTCCTGTTGTACAAATCAATGTTTGTCACTTCACCCTGTTGCTGGTAAATGTCACGGCTCAACGGTATTGTCCCTTCCTCTTCTTTTTTTTTTTTTCTTTTTAAATTGTTTTGTTGTTTGCACAGAGCTGTGCATTGGCAGCCTGTATGACTGTGCCATTAGTTTTGTTTTAAAAGAGCGAACCAGCCATGGAGTATACCTGTCTGAGTTGAGTAAACGGCCACTATGACTTTTTGACTGTGTATAAAATACCGTGGCAGTGAAGGGGAGCAAAGTGAGTTACAAATGTACATTATATGTAAGGATCCTGGCTTCAACTGTGAAGCTGCTACCAAATGAAATGAAATACCACCTCCAATGGGTAAACATACACCATCATACTTTAGTATAATGCATCTACTGACAGAACGGAGGGTACACTTGAGGATTTAACTCAGTGACTGACCTTATCATATGCATGAAACATACATCACATTGCCCCCGCAACAGACTTTGCAGTTGTCTCTCAATTCTACACTGACATTATCATGTGTGCGGCAAAATGTTTTGAGAGTGGCATTTCTACACGGGGCTTGGTCCTAAGGGGCTCCCTGGCAAACAGGAGACCCCTTCAGGGTCACCTCCCTGGAGACCCTAGAGACTGTCCGTGTTGTTGGCCAAAGCTCAAGGAGATTAGATGAGGGTCATTTTGGAGGGATAGAGGTGAGGTTGATGGAAGGATGCCGGTGGGATATATATATATATATATATATATATATATATATATATATACAAATGCATGTGATGGAAAGCCAATGTGACAATGGTTGCAAATTAATGAGATAGCACAACCTCCCCCCCTATCAGCTTCCCTTTTCTCTTCACACACTAGTTTTTCACAGGGCCAAAATGACTAAAGGAGTCTTCTTCTTTAGCTGTGCCTGAAGAAACTGAACTCAAACTGTAAATGTATAGCCTCCGGTAGAGTTCTATATCTTAGAGATGCTGAACCTCAACCCCGTTTTGCTTCATTTTGTCACTTGAATTACAACCACATGCAACGATGATGCCGTTACGCATGATGTTACTTCAGGTGATGTCCTAACATTATACAAATCACGTGTGGTGAGAGATACACTATATTGCCAAAAGTATTTGCTCACCTGCCTTGACTCACATATGAGCTTAAGTGACATCCCGTTCCTAATCCATAGGGTTCAATATGACGTCGGTCCACCCTTTGCAGCTAGAACAGCTTCAACTCTTCTGGGAAGGCTGTCCACAAGGTTTAGGAGTGTGTTTATGGGAATTTTTGACCATTCTTCCAGAAGCGCATTTGTGAGGTCGCACACTGATGTTGGACGAGAAGGCCTGGCTCTCAGTCTCCGCTCTAACTCATCCCAAAGGTGTTCTATCGGGTTGAGGTCAGGACTCTGTGCAGGCCAGTCAAGTTCATCCACACCAGACTCTGTCATCCATGTCTTTATGGACCTTGCTTTGTGCACTGGTGCACAGTCATGTTGGAAGAGGAAGGGGCCAGCTCCAAACTGTTCCCACAAAGTTGGGAGCATGGAATTGTCCAAAATGTCTTGGTATGCTGAAGCATTCAGAGTTCCTTTCACTGGAACTAAGGGGCCAAGCCCAGCTCCTGAAAAACAACCCCACACCATAATCCCCCCTCCACCAAACTTTACACTTGGCACAATGCAGTCAGACAAGTACCGTTCTCCTGGCAACCGCCAAACCCAGACCCGTCCATCAGATTGCCAGATGGAGAAGCGCGATTCGTCACTCCAGAGAACGCGTCTCCACTGCTCTAGAGTCCAGTGGCGGCGTGCTTTACACCACCGCATCCGACGCTTTGCATTGCACTTGGTGATGTATGGCTTGGATGCAGCTGCTCGACCATGGAAACCCATTCCATGAAGCTCTCTGCGCACTGTTCTTGAGCTAATCTGAAGGCCACATGAAGTTTGGAGGTCTGTAGTGATTGACTCTGCAGAAAGTTGGCGACCTCTTCGCACTATGCGCGTCAGCATCCGCTGACCCCGCTCCGTCAGTTTACGTGGCCTACCACTTCGTGGCTGAGTTGCTGTCGTTCCCAAACACTTCCATTTTCTTATAATACAGCTGACAGTTGACTGTGGAATATTTAGGAGCGAGGAAATTTCACGACTGGATTTGTTGCACAGGTGGCATCCTATCACAGTTCCACGCTGGAATTCACTGAGCTCCTGAGAGCAACCCATTCTTTCACAAATGTTTGTAAAAACAGTCTGCATGCCTAGGTGCTTGAATTTATACACCTGTGGCCATGGAAGTGATTGGAACACCTGATTCCGATAATTTGGATGGGTGAGCAAATACTTTTGGCAATATAGTGTATATAGGCCATCTTAGTGGAAAGAAAATGGGTGAAAAGACATGAGCCACATTTAATCTAGCATCACTTTCCTTCTACATGCCTTAAAGGAAGAGTTTCTACCAGGAAATGCCCTATTGGAAACTTTCAACATAGATGGCTGTACATTAATACATCTTTAAATATCATCATGAAATGCTTATTTTGTTCTTAAAGTTGAATAAGAATTACTCTTTTAATTTAAGTTTGGGTTAGTGAACCTAGTTTACCTCTAAATAATAAGCATGGCTTCTAATAACATTTCAACAAAATCTCGATCCGCCTGACAAAAACAAGTCATAATCATAATCATTTTCCGTTATTATCAAGATTAGTTGACAGCTTTTTAAACTAATTTGTTATCTTTTTTAAATCAGATTTTTTTAAAGCACAAACATAAACATATATTTCAAAACAGAATAAATCAAAAGTGCTTCATAAAAAGTGGAGAGGAAACACACAGCTATCGGTCGGGAGCTGCATAGAAAAGAGTGTCTGAGATCAAACAACCTGTCTTTGGAATGCTGTTTGTGCCGATGAAGCCCAACGAGGGTCCACCCGTTGACCTCTTGAGTTTTGTGCTGAAATGAGAGCGTCCCTTCGTGATCTTGGGGGCCACGGGTTCGCTTATGAGAAAGTTCCCAGAAGTTCAAAGTTTTATTTCCTGAGCATACCTTGTTAGACTCTTTCTGTTTGCACTGGTGACTCAAGTTGAAGTAAAAATCCACAAAAACCAGGCAAAGATGTGCGCTGGACAGAAGCCCCCAGATATTTTCATGATTATTTTTCCTTTTTTATTAACACTGAATTTTTCAAATGGGAGTAAACGTAAAATATTTTTCATCCCCAAGTCACAAACATAGGAAAATCCACACCACTTGTACATACGATCGCCAAAACTTTACCATTTGTTTGTTCAAGTACTATAGGTTACAATGAAATGATATGTCCCAGGCATTATAACAACATGGCCACAAGTGAAAAGATTTGAAGGATAAAGATTCAAACAATACCAATAAGTAATGTGTACTTTGTAAAACCGAAATAATATAATCCACTTCTTCCTGTTGTGGAAAAGTGTCAGTTTTTATATCTGCATTTTCTTTAACGTAAACATCAAGAGCAATACCGGTGTAAATGTCTTCAAGAATAGCTGAGTCCCAAAATATGACGTTCTTATGATTTTTACCTTAAAACATTATACTGCTTCCATTATTATTTGTATTTCTACCAACACCTAATTTCTTGAGATACTGTGGCTCGTACCATTAGATATTTTTCTGGTTATTACTGTTAGAGGGGACGGATGAATGTTTACGTGTCCGCTATTAGAAAAGAGTGAATATGAGACAGAAAAAAATTAGCAGGAAGAATGTGTTCCATTAAGGTCTCTTTCTTTCTCTTCCTTAAGGTCTCTGTCTTGCAGCAGGCCATAAATAAATCTGTGTGACTTGGTAAAAGAGGAGCTCCTTGTACAGGGATCATACTCTTCACATTCTGGGATGTTTTGAACAATGGAACAAAGAGCCTAAGAGCCCAAAAGCACAACATATTGCCGAGAGAAACGCTGGTACAGACCGGAAAGAACATTAGTTTTCTTCGATAGCAAGCAGTTCGATACTGTGTTGTATCTTAGATCACTTTATGTAAGGATTAGGGTTTTACATTAGATAGATTTTAAAAATTAATACGATTTTGCCAAAGATTTGAAACAGTAAAGTGATATATTTGCATCTAGTTCGAAGTAAAAAATAAATAAATTGTGATTTAATAAAAAAAAAGGCTTTTTCCAATTCCATTTTTTTTATGCAACACATCCGCGTTCTATCTGTTTTGTACCAACAAAGACCAGGACAAGCAAGGTTTTTATAACAATCAGGAATAATGAATGCGTCATCTTTGAGTATGACTCACGAGTGTGAACAAATATGAACAAATCTCCATATTTAACACTAGTATCTTGCCTTTATGTTATCTTTTATGGTATTTTTTTATTAAGTAAGAGCGTTTGGCGATTATTACAAATAATTTTCTACGGCCAGAGGAACGAAACTTATGAGAGAAGGTGTTTCCACGGCTGAAATTAGAAGAGTCAATAACACTAAGAAAAAAAAGCCTATCAATGTGAGTCATCTTACAATGGAACATACATTTTTTACATAAAAATGTAAATGAAAATATACTGAGAAATACAGCCCAAAAAGTGATTTTGGTTTACCGGAGGGGTGTTGTAAGAAGAAGGTGAAAGGAGGAGTAGAGGAGATAAAGAGTGCTTCAGACACAAAGGGTGCCATAAAAGTTGTAGAGTTGAAGAGGAGGAGGGCCTCAGATAGATGGGACACAGAGATAGCACAGTTTGTCACAACCTTTGTCGCACAACAGGAGCAGAAACCCTGAGTGATAAGTCGGTTGATGAAAACAATAAAGTGTCCGCGAAGCACAATAAATACAATATACCATAATAGAACTGTCAAGGATCAAATTTATTTTGAATGATTTACTTCTGCTGGTAACAGTAACAATGATCAAGTTGAAAAAGAACTCAGTTTGTTGTAATTTTATTTCATTTTCATTTTTAAAAAACAGTCACTGCAAGTGACTTGCACAACACAGGACTTGCCTAAATTCAACTATAACATCTAAACAATGCAATGGAACAAGTGCTAAACGAATGACATTCTTGTTTATGTCCTTTCAATATAATCTATGGTACACTTTAGACCACATATTGTTTTTAAGTAGGAAAATAAAGTATCAAATGCATAGTTTTGTCTACAAAGCATTATTAACTGTTCATGACAAGGTTCCCCACCACTGATAAGAGATCTACCTGTCACCCCCATTTACAGCGTAAAGGGCCTCAAACTCCTATCATAGATCCACCTTTTAAACCATCACACTTTAGCTTGTGTTAACCCTTCCTAGCCTACAGCAACAAACAGTGATTTTTCCTGCATTTTCCCCACATTTTTTTATGATGTGTTAAAGTCAGGGTGTGTCTTTGATCAGGATCAGATCTCAGAGGGGAACGTCATTAAAAGTGACACTCTGAATGCATTAGAACCCTGACAGCAGGACGGATTTTCCACGCAGTGTGAAATCGTAAGCTCATAAAAGACATCCACCAGCGATTCAAACACACACTCCGAGCGCACTATTATAATGCAGGACTCTTGTTCGCTTTCTGTTGCTCTATCCTCCTCTTTCAGCCCCGTTCCCTCATCCCCATTTTCTCCCTTACACATGCTTTTCTTTCCTCTTTTGGGAAAAGGAGGGGAGGGGTTGGGGGACTTCTTGTTGAATATGTGCCCTACTGGATGACTTTCAAAGCTACTTGTTCCACTTTCTTACATTTATGCTAATTCGAATGCAAATGTTAAAGTTCGGTTTTTAAGCCCCTGGCTTCAGGAGGGGGCGTGGGTGTGAGTGACGGTGTATTGACAGCCACGTTTCACCGCTCCTCTATGTTGGGAAAGGATGGTGGAGGGATGAGGAACCGATAGGGGTAAAGGACGACCGGCGTTTTCCTTTTTCGTATTGACTGAATACCATTTTTATTTATTTTTTGCTTCAATTTCACACTGTAAGCATTGAGTAGCAAGCCTTTTCAAATGGCCCGTATGTACCCAAGCTGAACAGCGGGCACCTTTGCAGTAGGTTTAGTGTTCGGCGTGTGCACACCGGCCTAATCTCTGGAGTCACAGAGGAGCACGGAGCAGGGGTCGCGGTGAACTGAGTAAGCCTCGGTGCCTACATTGATCAAACGACTTGCTTTGCCGAGACCTCTCAACACTCGCCGGGCAAATGAGACTCCTTCTCAACACTTAAAAGTATTTGCGATGAATACTGAGAGACGTTCTTTTTGATAGCAGCAGAGGTGAGGACGTGCCAAATATGGTGGAGAATAAGCTGACATCTATGCTCCTCTCAGGGCTGGGGGAGTCAATTTGTGTGGCATCTGTTGGGGCATCTTTTTATTTTCTTTATAGTTTGAAGTCCATGTTAGGGATTAAGGAGGTGGAAAAATCTGAGAAAAGAGCATATGCCCGGCAGCATGTAAGGATTTTAAGTTCAAGCTCCAATTGAGAAAAATAACTAGGACACAATATTCTTTGAAACCCTCTCCATAGGTTAGTCAGTCTTAACTATCATCACAGATGTGAATGTCAAAATGTTTAAACCTCTAGACACATCTTTTCTAAAAATGGCATTATGTGTTGCTGTAAGAAGCTGTACAGAAACCTGGAACAGCAGAAAGTCACAATGAAGTGCAAACAAAACTTCCACCAAGATTTATAGATCTTGGTGGAAGTCTTCATTTTGACCTGCCTGGTCATATTTAAGGATGCAGCTATTATCACAGAAGGAAAAATCAAAATAGTGATCACACCATAGAGCAGCTTTACAATATAGACTTCCATTCATCTACATAAGCTTAGTTTCAAAAGACAGGAAACTTTTGCAATACTAAACAAAAACAATGACATTGTTTTCAACATCTAGAGGAACTTATCCATCTTACAGTCTGTAATCATGAGTGGATGAATTATGTTCAGTTTTAAGCAATTGCCTAAAAGAAAAGTTATTTTTAAAATAAACTCGGTTTTCATTAGGAAGTAATCATATTGGTTGAACACATGATTGCTTGTGCAGGGATTTATTCATGATTAATGTAGCGGATATAGAATATGAAGGAATACACAAATCAAACATATCCATTCTTGCTTGAATTATGCTGTAAAGAGTAAACTGCATTTGTTGTATACCATATAAACCAATGAGAGCTTCTTTGTAGTTTTTCAGTTTGTCTGAACTCATTCATACATACAGGCATACAGGTAAAAATTATTTTTGTGATCCAGGCAAACTTCCAGGATTGAAATAAGACAGACGTGGCCGATGATTTTGAACTTTATCGCCGTTATTTATTCAGACATCTTAATTTATGTTTTGCTTTTTTTACAAAGCTTAAGAAGCCCACAAATCTGCAGTGTAGTAGACTTTAAAAAATGAATAAATATCATGTAGGTCATGAAGTAATCTGTGTTCACAGATATGAACAAGAGTGGCTGTTAATCATGAATCCACGGCTAAGATGAGAAACAAAGTGTCTCCTGAAGAGCAGCATGCTGCCTGCTTGTGTCTATAGTTATAACCAACAACCATACAAGTCTGCTTTGTCATGGAGCTTTGATTTCAGATCAGCCTCAGAAAACTTGGAACAGAAAAACGAATAGCACGAAAAGCCCCTCAGCGATTTAACTCAGTAAAACTTCATTTTCAGGCTTTTGTGCGGATTGCCGAAACCTCTGTGCGGTACATATAACACGCTATGCTGGAAACGCCTCAATTTGCTATACCTGGACTTTTAACAGCCCTTTTTTATTTTCTTCTGGGTCAGTTTAGTTATTCATTTTTACATTAGATATAAATAATGGCTTTTTGTTTGTTTTCCCAGAGTCTTTCCGTGTCAAAAAAAGAAAAGATGGCAATGCATGTCTTGTTTTGCCTGTTGTCTGTGTAGACATTTCTTTCTCTTTGGCTTCAGCGTGGCACTCCTTCAGCCTCAAAGGCACCCTGAGTGTGTTCTCTTTCTGATGATAGAGACCACAGCGGCAGTTCATTGCCTAATGATCTGGCATTTCATGCACTTTTTGTGATGGCCTGTGGTGTGATGTGGATAAATGGAAGGTCTGATCATTCAGATGTATAAAATAAGAGCCGCCGCTGTGGAGGAGATGAGAGACAAAGTGTCGAGGATCAAAAAGAACCCACTAAGCGTCCATGCAGAATCACAGCAAGAAGCAATACATCTGCATACACATCTGACAGTGGAACACCACCATCCACTACAGGGCAGAGACCTTTGATGACATTCCCCTAATGCAGTTTAGCTCGGATTCGTCCGAGCAGGTGTTTGGTTTCTGAGAATTTCATGCAGGGTTTGATATGAAGTTTTCAACAGAGGACGTACATCAGATAAGAATACTTGAACCACAGGAAATAATGCCACAAAAATTAAATTTTCTTTTTGACAAGCTCTAAATTGGCGATGCTGAAACTCAGGGAATCCGCCGCTGGTTGTTATTTGCGCCCTAACAAACAGCATACTATCATTCTTTAGTATTAAAGACATTCATTCATTTTCTAAATCACCTATCCTAGCTGTCATTGGGCAAAAAGTGGGATACACCCTGGACTGGTCAACAATCCATCACAGGGCCTCTCGGAGACAATGGGGACAGACAACCAAGCACGCACACAGTGTTTCCTGTGGCACGTTTAGAATATTCACTTCATCTAACATGCATGCTTTTGGACTGTTAGAGGAAGGTTGAGTATTCAGAGAAGAGAGTCCACATATATTTGGAGGGAATATGCAAACTCCACTAAAAGACTAGCCAGGGTTCGAACCAGGTACACTTTTTTGCTAACCAGTACACCTCCTTGCAGCATTTTGCTAGTTGCAGGCAAATCAAAATCAGTGTATATTATGTTAATAGAAAGGGTCATTACTTCAATGGACTACATACACGGATGTCACAGAAACGCCTTTCATGCGTTTACTGTACAAATAAACCTTTAGATACAAAATTTTGTGTAGGCGTGTATTCGCTTTGTATGCAGATGCATTCGCAGGGCTACTCAGCTGACCACACGTTTGTCAGAAGTGTTTGCGTGCAAGTCAGGCGCTTACAAAACATTTTCCAAATGTCCACACATAATGGATTCCCTTTAAAAATCTGTTGCTGGTGCTTTCATTTCAGTGCTGTCAGTGTGTATTTGTAATGATCTACTTCGGTCGATGCTTTGTGATGGTCAGATTCTTTGCATTTTTTTTCTCTATGCATTGCATTTTCATGGGACACCTTACCCGTTCACCTTGTTTGATGCACCCTTAACATCACACCATCAGAAAGACACTTTACATCTATATTAGCACATGCTGGATTAGGATATAGACCCCCCTTTGGGATCCTCAAGTATTGCTTCAAGGTTATTTGTAACCTGATGGTTTCTTTTGTGTGAGAAAATGAAGTAATAATGGCATCAGTGGATGTATTTGTTCAATGTGGAAAGAAAGAAAGAAAGAAAGAAAGAA
>CAJRST010000001.1:6607939-6677312 GCA_907169785.1 Menidia menidia
AGAAAATGGATTAGATCTCTTTGAACTTTCATCAAAGTTGTGTATCAATATAAAACAACAACGTAAAGATACCCCGTTTATACAGCTAACTTGAAGCTTCAGCATGATGGCCATAACAGCACAATATTGACAAATACGTTCCTAGACTTTTTACTATTTTGCCCCAAAAACTATGCTATAGACAGGCAGATGAAAATACTTTAAAATAATATGCCAGAATGGCAAACTATAAAAACTAGGTGAGAATAGCTTCATTCAGCTAAAAAAAATTGAGCTGGTAGAAAACATTTCTGACTGTGGGGTGTTGACTCCACAGTGTAAAACATTTTCATAAGTCAGAGGTAGTTCTGACTTTTGACCCAAGTCTGTGTATGTTTCGGTTCTTAGAATACAGAAGGTGAATTTGTCACCAAAGCAAAAGAAAAAAAATGGCAGAGAATTAAATCTGTGGCCTTTTGATCACCATTACGAGTTAGCTATGATGTTCATGTAGACTGGTTTACTGATAAGACTTTGCTTGGGACTGAAACTGAAAATGAGTGGTTGTTGGTGGCTAAAATCCAGACGTTAGGGGTATTTATTGGCCACATAAACACACAAATTAAAAACCAACTGCAGGTTGCACAGGCTAATGTGATGCAAGCTGACACATGCCCAAAGGGGTCTATAAAATTAAAGTATATGTTTGAGCATGTAGGACTTTGCATTCCATGACTTCATGTTCAATGATCGTCATGATTCATTGTAACGTAGTTACTCTGACGCTGAGTTTATTATTATTTTAGTCACTAACTCTCCCGTCATTTCTGATCCTCCCCTTCTTCCCTGCCATGCAATCACTCATTCCCCTCACCTGGTTCTCTCCGCCCATTTCCTCACCTACAATTCATTAGCTCATTTGCTCCTCAGTTTTAATACTAGCCCATTTCAACTTGATCCCTGTCAGATTGTCTTGTGTTATTCAGTGCCAAGCATTTCCCTGTTCTGCCTTCGTGTTCTGACCTTAATTTTTCCCCTCTCGGACTTCGGATTCCTGCCTGCCCCTTGTCGGACTTGTTTTCCTGTTTGTTGATCTACTGGTTTTGACTCTGCCTGTTTTTGGACCAATTAAAAGGATTTTCTTCTGGCCTGCCTCATTGTCGTGCTTTTGGGTTCTCTTTTGCCAGGACCAGTGGTCGTGGCATTCATGGCTGGAGCCATCAAAGTAAATTGTACGACTGCGAGACTCAGGTCATAAGAAACAAAGGCTTTTAGCGTTGTAACAAAAAATCGCCATCAATGTGGAGAAGCACCAACTGAACTGGAAACTGACACAAAACTCAGGAGACAACAAAACTTGCTGGCTGACGGGCAGAAGCTATGACGTGAAAATAATGACGATACATAACAGAGTAAGTGACAGCAGCAGTGGGGAAATAAGGATCTGGTACTGGACGTGGAAAGCCAAGGAGCATATATACTGGGAGGAGGGATTAAGTGGATGGATACAAACAAGCAAGTAACAAAAACAGGGAACAGACTGTCACACTGTGATCAAGACGACATAAGAAGAGATAGCTGAGGACATTCGGGGACAGTGGCAGGTAACAGCAAAGAAAACCAAACTGAGAAAGTGGCCGGACAGAGGACGACAAGCTAAACAGAATTTCCCAAAATTTTGCAGACACTAGATATTAAAGGGGGGAATCAGTCAAAGAACTACAACCACTCAAAGATGATTCAACAAAACCACTGCTGATTCATCATTTCAGATCACTGTTGCAGTGACAAACTTTAAATTTCTGATGTCTCACATGATAAATTGGCCTCTGAACAAGTCCTTTTTTAAAGCTGTATCAGAAGTCAAATCATTTTCTTAAATATTGCAGTTTATTTCCACTTGAAAACAAACAAATAAGCTAGGGACCACAAAACCATCCTTATATTCTGCAAGCAGTTTTCCCAGAGAGCGTCGTGACACACTTGTCTGACTCCATCCTGTCATTTTGCTCTGATTAATGCAACAAATGTTCAGAAGGGTAGCGTCACTAAGGGGAAAATCCATTTCAGGTGCCCTCAAAGGGACTTGAGAAATTATAGGTTTGAAATAAATTTTCATGCTCTGGTAATGTGATAAATATATTTTTAAGGACTGTTTCAGTCAGCAAAGGTCATGCCAACCTTTACATTCAATAATACCGTTTTTGGGTATAACCGTTGTACGATCTGCGCTTGTTGGAGCTATCTTCACTTCAGCACTTTATACTACATGTCACTTGCACACTCACTGGTTGATGTAACTTGGGATTCAGAGCCTTGCACGATGAGTCTTCAACATGTGACCTAGAGGAACATGGGGTTGAACCACAAACCTTCCAATCAGAGGGTATACTGCTCTTTACTCCTGAGCCACAGCAGGTGGGAGGCCAAAGGTCACAGGACACCCTATTTCTTTCTCAAACAAATGGGAAAAAGACTAAATCCGGTCATTATGAACCCCGCAGTGAGAATTTCTGGAGAAATTCTGAATGGTTGGAGCCACACAGCTTCTGCTCCGGGTTCAGCACCAAGGACAGCAAATAACTGTCCATCAAAATGTTCCTAGCAGTTGCAAATTTCTGTGTGGATTACTTTTGAACCATACAAAACATTGCTAATCTGAATGCAGCGAGCGTTTTCTGAGATCATCCTGGTCTTCTTTAATATGCTTCATGACCTCTCTCCAATTAGAAAAGCTTGCTCCCGATCCAATATGCCGGCTTTCAAGACTGCGGCCATGACATCTTCCCCCTTGTTTCTTAAAATAAAAATGGGAATGTGTTTAAAATTTTGAATCACCCTTTATTTTGAATCTACCCCCAAATATATGGCATCATTGCTATTTCCAAAATTCACCCGTACACTGTTTTTATTTGCAAATTGATTAATTTTTCCTTGCTTTTGTCTGTGTGGAACTTTCACCCACATGTATTTCATAGCATTTGCCTTTTTGTATTTGCTGCTAACCTCTCATTTATCATAGAGGTTTCAACAATATCAGGGTGTGTGAGGTAGGTGCTGCATTCCCCTCGCTCACTCTGCCCATCAAGTAGAGCAAAAATCTATGAGGGGAAATATAACCCTTGACTCAGGTGAGCTGGTTCAACTCTGAGCTTGAACCCTTTGGCCAAAACTTCTGCCTGCTCATTTCTTCCATGCCCCTTCAGCAGCCTTTTGGCCCGCAAAGAATACCGACCTGCAGTGGGTCCTGACAGGTGCTGATTTAATTACTCGTGCAGCCCATTAACTATTTCTTCAGGACATTCATTTCGAAGGCTGTTCAGGAAAATGATCTGTAGTTTTTGAGGGCAGCAACTAAATCAGTTTAAATTAATAGTGCGTGTCACATGTTTATGAATTACACGGTGTATTTGACGACGTACTGTACATCGTGGTATAATTCCTGCTTATGTGCACTTTCCAGTATTTTCAGCTCTGGACTTGAAGGTCACAATTGACTCGGGCTGAATGTGAAAGGTTCACGTTGACCGGGCGTTTGAGAAATGTGTAGACCTTTTTTTTTATGGGTTCATAGTCTCAAGCATAAATTATCACAGATGAAAAAAACAGTTAAAATCAGAATGATTTACATTCTCTAAAGTTACTTCGCTTTTCCAGCATGAAACACTACGGCAGCGCATTGCATTCACTGAAAAAAAATGAGACATCTGATCTCATAATTACGACACCCTGATCTCGTAATAACGGGATCTTTTCTCATAAATATGAGATAAGGCCTCTAATTTGTATTTTCTTCAGTGAATGCAACGCACTTCCATAGAAAACAAAACAGTGTTTGTTTTTTATCAAGGACAACGTCCATCTTTTTCCTTTATACTCATGACATCTGAAAATGTATGTTATTGTCCACATTTGTCTCATGTGGTTAAAACATTTAAATGAGGCACTCGACACAGTGTTTAGTATGCAAAATGCCCCTGCTTTTGATTGACTTGTCAGATCATTTGCTGGATGTCATGACCCTGTTCTCTGACCATAATTGCTGTATTTCTCCACGTTTCCCGTTTTTTTTAAAGTGGAATGTTAAAAGAGGACATAATAATCATTATCATTTAAATGAAGTCAAAAATGAAACTCCAGTTTTGATTCAAATTAACAACCAAATCTATTATTACCAGTGACCTTGATAGCATTTGTCCAAATTTTATTCATCAAACTGAAATGTCATCAAAGTGTTTCATTGCGAAATTATGTAGCTGGTGAGGGTTTTAGGAAATCCAGAATCGATAATCCAAATATCAAGACTGCATTAAAGCCGTGTCAAAAACTAAAGCAGAGACATAGATAAAGCCGATCTGAACCAAACAACCATCTATCAGTTGATGCCATGAGTCTGTGAGCCTCATATGAGGGTTCCCACATCTGAGCAGATATACTCTAGTATTTCTTGGTGGAAGCCACAAAGTTCTTTGATGGAGTAAAAAGCGAGGCGGCATGGGGCAGAATAAATGCTACGCTTTCATCCCTGCGTATGACGTTATACGTTTTTGCCACTTGTTCGATGGGTTTAGAGTCTGACATTTTTCGTTGAAGATAGGAAAACAAAACGGCTGTGGTCGAAAAAATATATGCTTTTTCAACATTGTGATTGTCACTCTCTTCTATACTATAGCATCAGTATAAACAAAACACAACCTGTTTCAGGTTCGGACTGAAACACGAGAAATAAAAATCATACTTTCCTCAACACAATTCCACAGAACAGTCAAGTTGCCTTCAAATGAACTTGAACTTGGTTTAATCAGAAATGAAAGACACATTGTTTTACCCCAAACTCCTTCATATTTGTTCTTCCGTTTCTCATGTGTTTGAATCTTCTTAATGTTCTCCTCGTTTCCTTTCTCTTCACACAGAAAATAACAGCTCGCAGCCCAGCTTTTAAATCCACTGGCTTGAGTGCTAACTGATTTCCAAATGACTTTGCTGCTTCCATGAATACTCTAAATGCTGTTATCAAACATGTAATGTCTTTCATGAAATGACTCAATTACTCCAAAATGTCAGAAACCAATCACAGATGTGGCACAGGCAGAAGCCATAATGCATTATAAATTCAGCTGTTATGGGGTTTGACAGGTTCTAACAAGAATTATGTCTTCCTGTTGCTCACTGACTTTATGCATATGACTGGAATGAAAGAAAAAAAGCCTTTTGATATAGACTTTTATTCCATAATACTGCTGAAACCTCAGTGGGTAAATCCTGGCTTCATAGAGACCCCTAATCTTTATTTTGCTTCTTCCTACTGACGCATGCCTTAGACCTTTTTCACTTACATGTTGAGAAATGCATTACCAGTGACAGTACCTTTTTAAAACACCGTTTTGAACACTTAGAACAATGCATTACCAGTGACAGTACCTTTTTAAAACACCTTTTTGAATACTCAGAACCGTTTGAGCAATGCATTGGTGTTTTGGCCAGATACAGAAAAGACGAAAAACAAAACAAGTCATAGTCATAGCTGTTATTCTGTGGGCTCGTATATACAGAGACAGACAGGCAAATTAGCACGGTGCTGCAATCTGGCGAAAAAAAAGATGCAGATTGGAGTAGCGAGTTCCAATAACAATGTGCTGATCCGTGCACATGCTTCATTACAATAATGGCACCCACATTCCACCAAGAGCAGTGCAAATTAGTGTGGGGTCGCAAACAAGTGGACCTGTTGATGGTCAGGTGCATGTAATTTGCCAAAAACACAGGCGCAGCTTGTTTCCTTTACAAATATAATTGGACTTGAAGGTGACTCTGCTCACCAGTCGCAGTGTTGTTGATAATATTTGAATATGGACTTTGCCCACACAGAAAAGAACGCCCAGCCTAATCCAGCCTACTTTATAAAATTGATTTCTATTCTTATGAGTCATTAGGCTTCAATCAGGTTAATCACATACAAATTCATCATTGTTTTCTAGTGCTCAGGTACATGGATTTTGTACGAGTCAGGTGATTACGAAGTCATTGAAGTCTAATGAACTGTAATGAATTGAATAAAAACATAATCTATATTTTTATTTTAAGTGCAGTGGAAATTATGTTTGATATGGTGTAAATCAGAAGACGAAAAAAACATTCCTAATCAGTCTATATCCCAGAAAGTTTGAGTTTGGCCACACTGACAATCTTAGTTGAAGAGTCTATTTCAAGAAATCAACCTATATTTTCTGGATATCAGGACATATAGAAACATGACCAAAATGTTTTCATGTGTAATCGTCTGCTGTCACTATTGTGAATATGACAACTAGTGAAGATCTTTTAAATTAAAGCATGGAAGGTGTGCTAAATGTTCAGCCATCATTACAGTTTACAGTGCCTTTGGTCATCTACAACAGTCTGACCAACTACAGCCAAACCTTGACCTCAAGTTCATTCCAGTATAATAGAAAAAAAATCATATTTGAGAAAATAATATTTGTCTCTTGATACAACACTCTAAGGTTATCCGGTAAATCATAATGAAACAACTCTTACGATTCCTCTTTAGAAAGTGAGATGAATTAATGAAAAAAAAAAAAAAAAACTCAAGTATGTCCTCTCTTGGCTTTTTTCATTTTTGGCTTCATGTTCAATCAGTAGTCATTCACTGAACAGCCAGTATCCTGTAGTTTATGATTACAACATACTGTCTGTGTATATATATATATATATATACACACACAATAGTATATAAAAGCTCAAATAAGGTCATCAGGACCAAAACCTCCACATTTTTCCTCTCTCTTCTACCCGTTTAAAAGCAATAGACTACATGATTTCAATCAATTAAGCATCTGAACTAAATCCTCAAAAGTTCTACATATTGTCATTGTCATGAGGGTTACAAGGGTTAAAAGTACTGTTTTCACTGAAAATGAACCGGACATTTCACTAAAGGAAAATATTAGATGTCATAGTGGTTGTAATCTCTCAACTTAGAGTTTTTCTTTTTTTTTTTCTGCTACTCTACAACAGCAGACATAATAATAATGAACGGCCCCGTCCATCAAGCTAGGTAGGCACAGACCTGAAGTTTAAGCCTTCGTCTCCAAAGCACTGGGCAATTACAGACACCTGTTATTGAGTTAATTGCCCAATTAACTCATCCATCATTAAAATAAAATAGGTCACCTCAATTAGTAGTGTATTTACACCAACCTATGGGATGAGAGTATTAAGAGCACAGGTGTTTTCATATCATGAATGTCTAATAGCAGAGAATAAGTAAAGACATGTTCCATCTGTTCAAACATTTTTTTAAAGAATATAAATTGATATATCAGTAAATTGAATTACATTTTTGATTTGATTGATTTCCCTTATGGAGCTTGCATACTGTTCAATGTCAGCTAGTTTCCCAGACTGTTAGCACTTTCACCATTGTATCCTGGATATAAAAAAATGGTGACTCTCCCAGTCAACGAGGTGCACAGAACTCTGTCAAGGAGTGGAGAGGGAAGAAGGTGAAGCTTTGTGTCCTGAAATAAGAAGCATATATATATATGTATAAAGACCAGGCAGAGATTAATCCCATCCGCAAATGTACGGCTTTTATACAGGGAGAGCAATAAATGTCAGGAAACTACACAAAACACAATGCGGTCTAAAAGCTAGTAGCAATTCCCCACATCTCCTCCTTACCTACCAAAGTTTGGGGATGACAACAATGCGCCTTATTATTCATCCCTGTTTTCAACAAGCAGAGGGTGCCTGTCCGTTTACCCAGCGCTAATGTGATTAATAGAGTGCTTTGTAATTTCTACCAAAGACATCCATGTATCTTTTTTATATAAATTGGGCGGTGTGAAACCCGCTGGAAGAGTGGGACATCAAGAGGAGAATGTCAGGGGATAAGAGATGAGCGTTCATAGAAGAGTGTTTATCAGAGCCAGTTGTGTACACTCGACCAACTCTAATCATAATAATCACGATCATAATCTGCAAAGGCCATTCCAAGCTGTTGGGTATCAATTACAGAACTCTATAGAATCTCTCTCTCTATATATATATATACATGGTGAGAGAGAGAGAACATACATTACATATCAAGCATAAACTGTCTCTACTCAACTCCATCCATGTCCTTTTTCCACTGTAATAACATAACAGCTCCCCTCTGCGTGAGGCGGAAGAAGTGCCGAGCATTGCATGTGCTTTTGGAGAAAAAAAAAGACACTGAGGATATTTAATGGAGTGCACAGAATCCGAAGCTTTTATTTGCCCCATATATTAAATTTTAATTTGAAGAATTTCTCACTCATAAAATCCAAATTTGGATTAACTTGTCATGCAGAAACTACATATCCTCCAGTACAGTAGAAAAACCATATTTCTCCGAATCCTTTTGAATGAATTATATCTTACTTTGATAGTAAGTGGTGGCTGAGTCCTGTTTTAAAATGCATGCTGTTGCAAGTCATTTCCACATTTAATGTCCCCCATGTGTCTAAGGACCTCAGAGCACAGAGTGGATGGTTATAAAACAGCATGATAACCTTGTAAATACAGGAAAAGCCCTTCTGCTCATCTCATTTTATAATTCTCTTGCTGTGTATTTGGTTGTTTTGGTTTTTATAACCAGTGTTTTGAGAACACTGCTTTAGGATGAGGTGTGTACATTTAAATGATGAGATGATATGATGTATATATATATATATAAACTGTAGTTATAAAATCAGAAAATAGTGGCCATGGTTTTACTTTAAACTTGATGAAAAGTTAAAGACCATTTCATCCCTGAGCAATGGCAACTCTGTTTGGGGACATAAATCGTCTTTAGATCAGAATGTTTGCGAGACTTTGAGTTTAGATTCTCATTTATGATGTTGCACACTCTGACTGAGATTAAAGTACCGAGCTAAAATGATGCATTCGATACCAAAAAATTCTCATTACTAATTAACAGTTCTTTGTTTAATCCACAGAACGGCACACTGTAATTATCTGTTTTCTACACAGACAATTATTACTGCAACGCGATGTGAAAACTACATTGCCATCAACAAACAAAAACAGAGAAACAGATTAAAGATGGCTGGGAGTCTGAAGTCTGGAACTATTCGACTCAGAAAGGAAAATCTGAAGGAGGCTATTGTTCAGTGTGTATGAATTAGCATACCACAACAACACGGCATCATTCATTTACCAAAGTGGTTATTGTTGCCGTTGAGATCAATGGCTGTTGACTATGTACTGATTTGTGAATAACGTTCTTAGTTCCAAAAAATAAGACCTAAGTTGTAATATTTAGGTGCAAAATTAGACAATAGTGTTGCTAATTACCTATTTTCAATGAAAAGCTGCATCTAAACTACTAATACAGGTAAAGGTATAGCTCGCCATGGGGATAATGGGGTGATGACACCCCTTCCACCAGATTTATACGAACCCCGATCGGAAAAGACTATGATGAATGTCCCATCACTTGACTTATTTACACTGGAGTGTGCCTTCTGAGCCTGGTGTCTGTGTTCTTCAACTAATTATGCTTTTTAGTTGTACATAGATGTCAGGATTTCCAAGTTTCAAGTCAAATCATCAATCCGAGCCCCATGTGACATTTAAAAAATATGATCAATTCATTTTCTACTCAGGCTAACTTGTCAAACTTGTTTAGCTGCAATATAAGGACTCCTCAATGTTACTGCTAATGTAATTTATATAAATCATTCACATTCATTTATGGTATGCATAATTATTTTTATCTATACAAATATGTTGTTGAGTTCTTGCACAAATGGTTAGATAAAACCTAATTTAAAAGCCGTGAGGTTTTGGTGGGTGACTGGTATTCCAGGTCATCATGTAGGCATTGGGCAGGCCTCTGTTTGACATCGTTGTTCATCGGTTTTTCTCAAATAATTCTACATTGACTTTTTAATGCAAACTATTGGCCCATTAACTATTATCAAAGTGTCTACTTGAGCGCTACTTAAAATCCAAATTACTCAAAATGAACTTGAGTTTAAATCACTTGTTGGCAGCTTAAATGTTCCTAATGACGGTGATCTAGTTGTTGATGATGTTAAACATAGAGGTTTGCTGGGGATTCTTTTTGTACAACAGTTTGACATGGTTTTAGAAAATAACTTTTCAATTAAAAAAGACACAACATATCTATGCAGTTCAAAGTTATAAGTAAATTAAATATAGCATCACCACAGAAAGCTTGACCAAAACAACAACTATGTTCTAACGCGTTGGTATTTACAACAGCCACTGTTTGTGAGATGCGTATGCATGATTTTTCACATGCTACCAAGGTACTAGCGAAAAAAATCAATGGTAATTTAAACAGGAATAGTTTCCTGAACTTTGCTGAATAATTTCATTTGACTTTTCTTTCAGGCAAATATATTTTACATGGGATTACTCAATGTATTGATGCTATCATGAACAGAGCACTTAATTAACCAAATAATCAGCCGCTGCACCTGGGCGAAGGGATCGAAAATCATACTAGGACCTAAAAAATCTAAAGAAATGGTCAAATGAATGAACATGGGGTTTGCAGTCTTCACCGTGAAAAAAAAAGACTTCTCTTTGTCCTCTGCCCTCTATATCACTCCTCTTTCTCAGAGTGAAATACTCAATCAGTCCCTAAAAAACCACATTTCCTTGCCTTTCCCCTGCCCCTACCAAAAAAATTAATTCCCAATTCTACCATTTTAATCTGGTTTCATGAAGCCATATAAGAAAAAAAAAAAAGGGAGTGAAGAAAATCTAAGGTGTAATTTAAAACCAAATGCATTAGTTGACAGGGCACTGATGAATGTCACATCCATCACGCGGAGCAAAGTAGGGGGAGAATTGATCTCTTTCCATTCGGAGCCCTTTTTTTATTTTTTTCTTTCTTTCCCTTGCAGAGCTGGTCCGCATTAGGCCTTGGCTGCCTGCACCCATTACAAATGCATCTGTATGCTCTGTAATACCCATGTCTGCTATTCCCAAGTGCAGCCCCCCAAAGTCAGCCGAAGGTTGTTGGCCGCTAATGTAAATGAAGCTTGATTGTAATAGTTCTAAGTGGATTCCGCCCACAGAATCCTGTCACATTCGCTCATTGTTATCCGCACCCAACACCCCCCCCCCCTCCCCACGCCCATCAGGGTTTCCGCTGTAAATAATAAAAGTTGTGTCACTTCACAAATTACCCAAACAGCTTATCACTTATTCATTGTGAATGTATCGCAACAACTCCTTAGCGTGTACATAAAGCCACAGCGAGTCAGACGCGGGCTTTTGTTAATGAACTTGGAAGATTACCAGATCTGAAAATTAACTGACAGCGTTGCCGGTTTCCATCCCTTCGTGCGCACGGCTCTTGCTTTTGTTTCCCCCTCCCCTCCCCGTCCCTTTGCCCGCCGGTCATAAAAAAGTCATAGATTTTTATGAGAAAGTTCTTTTATTCATAAAACTTTGGTCTCCAACTGTTTGACTGTTTCGCTGTTAGACCATTCTCACAGTGTCATGTGTCCGTCAGCTGAATGAATGGGATGAATAGAAAAAAAAAATAGGTAGAAAAAAAATAAAACTTTTTAGGAGTAAGCTACAGTCTACACAGAAAAAGAGCCATTTTTTTTAAAAGTGGGAATACATTCAGTATACCTTATTCACGGCTATATATATTTTTTTTTTCTGGTAAGACTCATCTATCTGGTCTCTGGGTCTGTATATAAAACAGGAAAAAAACGCAGAAAATCAATCACATGTGTCGGGTGTATGTGGCTCTCGATAAATGATATCTTGAAGACCATAGAAAATCCTCATCGCCAACTGGACAGGGACAAAATATCGGCACTGGAACTCGCAGAAGTTATGTGACCAGTACAGTTCACACTCAGAGACACTTGGCCTGCATGGCCCGTGTAGCCATTTTCCGCCTGGCTGCTTTTAATTCTGACCCACGGCCACTGATGTCATGGGATAGATTTGGGAGTAGAAGGTAGAATACTCTCAAGATGATCCCCAAAAAGCAGGAATTGTATGTAAAAATGTACAATTAAGGAGAAACTACTGGCACCACAAACTACACTTTGAGACACTGGTGCTTACTCTCACTGTATATTAATAAATGGATGATAGTTTTTGGTTTCAGGTTTTTGACTCCCATAATTGTGATCTCTATCTTTTTTTTTTTTTTTTGGCACATATCTTATGTGGAATAGTAAGCTATCACAAATAAAGAAGCATTGACATTGGGATTAGTCAAAGTTCCTCTCTGTATCACCCACTTGGGAGACATAAATTCTGTCTTCAAAGAGGGAACACCTGAAGTAAAAAACGTGTGGATGGGTTATATGAAATATAGATGTGCCATCAGCAAAGGTACATGGGTTAATGAGCATATGTTGACATTTACATTTATCTAGGTTATATTTGAGTTAGTTCATGTTTTCCTTGTTCACAGACACACCTGGCGATACACACATGGCGATATTGCGTATAGAGTCATCTTTTGTTTGGTTGGCACAGATTCAGAAAGAACAGCAAATAGACACATGTGTTAGGCGGACACCATACAAGGAAACTTGAAGCGGTCACTTGGTAACTGTCTTAATTACATGTCAGGGCCTTCTTAGATTGTTGACCACAATGAAGGGAAGAACCCTTTGATGGGTTCACATATCGGTGTCAGAACAATTACACACTGAGCTGATTGCCAGGCAAAGGGTGATAAAGTATGTCAGAAAAGGCCTTTGGATGGTCATTGAAGCTGGTTTGAAGAACAGCAAATATTAGCACTTGGTGGAAAAGACATATAGAAATTAATGTTCTTTGATCAAGCAGTTCCGGCTAAATATTTTCAGCAACTTAATAGGAATTCAGGGCTGTTCTAGGCCATCTGAATTTCAATTATCAGCAGCTTTCCTTGTTTACAACTGTATACCGAATCCATTGCTCTCACTGGAAGTTCTTATGTGGAACTTTGGGATGGTCATTAATGCAATGATGTGTCTGTGTTTTAGATCACTGTAGTAGTAGATGACCACCACAGAACTGCACACTCACATTAATTCACCCAAATCAAATGAATTACCATCATATTCAGATTATCCACTGATGAAATCATTTGATTTGACTTGGGAAGTAAGAAACAATGCGCAGCTGAGCAGGATATGGTTCTGAAATTTAGGAATTTGAGGGTACATGGGTAGGAAGAATATGTCTGTCACTGATGATAATTTACTCTAGAACAAGAAACTGTTGGCCTGGTGAGGTTAGATTACTTACATCCTGATAAAAAGTGAATATATATGCATTAGAACAAGGGAAATGTTGGCCTGGTGAGGTTATATTACTTACATCCTGATAAAAAGTGAATATATATGCATTAACTGTTATAAAGTCGTATAAAAGATCAATCGGGAATGCTTCTCTTGCTGGACAAAAATAAAAATATTGCAAACAGCTGGTAAAACTTCATACAGTATATACTTTTTCATAGTTCACGCATAGCCCGCATTATACAAATGTACTGTATAAATAAATAGCACTTGTCAGACGTCTGCATGTAGACTAAAATCATTTTCCTCCTTTTAGCAGTTTTCCCTCCACACAGATGCTGAGAAGTCTCATAACCCTCGGGGCTTTGCTGTCAAGGGATTATTCAAGTTTGGAGAATAATGACCCGCTTATCTCTCTCGGTCTCTTTGCAGAAGCTCCTCTTGGGCCTTGTCAATTTTGGGCCCTCAAGTTGGGATGGGTATATTAATGGAGATCCCTCCCTCACCATTATATACACCTCCTCGTCTCAGTTTCCCTACCTTATGCCCTTTTCCGGCAGATAATACCTCATTGTGGAAACCATAAAAAGAGGGAAAGTTATCACATTTTCACCTGAGGTCGCTTTTTTCAGGGGCAGGCCTTCTTTCATGAATTTCCTTTTTTGTATTTCTCAATGTAATGGCTCTCAACCGTCTTGCCTCTGTCTGTAGTCTCGACTTTTTTTTTTTTTTGTTCTTTTTTTCACTCGGCTCTTTTTCTTTGAAAAATACTCGACACATCTTTTCCTTTCTGGTGTGTTTTGGGATAGTGGACTTCAGTAGTGAAAAGCAGTCCAATTTCATTTCTTGTTCTTTCCAGCACCTTACGTCTGTTAACAAGATCAGAAATAATGTCTGATCAGTGTCTGCTTAGATTAATTGTCATTGACGTTTGCTCACTTTTCCCACACTTTTAGTGTAGCCTGTGTGTCTCTGTGCTTCGGTCTCTCATTGGCCGAACCACATTATTGTCTAAAACGGCCTTAATCTGATTTGAATAAGTGAGTTGGCCAGAAAGGTTTGTGGTTAGGTCACGTCATGTGAATAAATTTATCTATTTCCCTAATGCTGGGATTTAAATGAACCGATTTCCCTCTAAAGCGCTGGCAAAATTGCTTTGTGACATTAAATGCACTTCAAACGTGCGCCCTTGTTTGCAGTTTTCCTTTTTAATTACCATATCTGCAAGGAGCTCATTTGGGTCTGCCGGTAGCACAGTTGCTTTCAAATCAACTGCTGAGCCACTGCTTTGAGATTGTTAGACACTTATGGCTGCACAACTGTGGCTGAAAGCAACTTTGGAGGATGTCCAAGAACACAGATATCTTTTTTTAAGACTTTCGGGAGCGTGTAGTTAGACCAAAAGGGCCGGTAGCTGACATCACTCAGCTCCATCATTCATCACTTAAATCAAAACACTAACACATTTTCCTGAATATGTAACTGACTTGATGACTTCTTGTTGCTGGCCTTGTTGCTTGCTCTGAAAACTAAATTACTTTTTTGATGTTGTGCAATATTGATCTCCTTCTCCCCCATTACCATGATTTCTGGTCACCAATCATGGCCACACATTAGCTAATATACTTTCGTATGCGCTTTTGTTTTCTTATATTTAGTTTTACTTCATTGCTGATTTGTTTTACATCCTATTTTTATAGTAGACTGTAAATTTATGTAATGACTTTGCTTCCTCTTCCTCCTGTCCTGCATTTGGGTCCTTCCTCCTCAAGCTTACCATGAAAATGTACACAGATGTGCAATATTGTCAGCCATGGCCGCTTTATAACTTAAAAAAAAAGATCACTGTTATCAGTAATCCCAGTCAACTATATAGGAAAATATTGGTGTTGCTTGTTTCACCAGTTTTACAACCGCCTCTAGAGGCTGTGTCAACAGTAAGTGTATGAAAGAGCTCATGCTGTCACTAAGTTTTTAAGTATTTTGTCCGAAAACAGATCACCCATGTAAATTCAGTGCCTTAAAAGAAATTTTATTTGAGTTGCCTTGACTTTGACATGGCATTAAAAGGCCTTAAATGGTAGAGCAAATTTTTTACTGATTATACGTGGTCATAGGAATTGGACCTACCTAAACTAGCTCTAAAATTAAGCTTAAGTTTGTGAAGCCTAAAGTAAGCATGAGGTATGACATTTCTTTTTTGGGATTAATTGAAAATTCACACAACAAAGCATTGTCTAGTAGTAGAAATGGAGGGGAAAAAGCAGACATTTTCCCATCCTTTTTTGCAGACGTTGAGGGGTCAATGGAATATGCTGGGTATTTCTAAAATCAGCTCTTGTGTCATGTTTTCAAATTTGAGTCTCCGACATCTTTAGTCGCAATCACAATTCCCCCACTTCACCCTCCGTCTTCATTTAACAGGGATAGCAGTGATCACACCAACCTTTAGTTGGGGCTTTTGGGGTTATTTTGATGGCGAGATAACAACTCATATAAGATATTTCAAATAAAAGAGGCAGGTTACTACCAAGATATGGAAGTAGGGGTGGTTAAGGCATAGAGGAAGATGTTGTAAAAGGCCCCAACATGTTTTACAATGTAGTTTGTCTCCCTCACAATTATATTAAGTCCATTGGCTGCTTCCTCCTACTATGAAACATTTGAAACACACTCATATTCAGACAGACAAAACAAGGTATGTGAATGTTCAGATGTAAAATCTGATACATTTATGCAGGGCTGGTCAGAATTAATAACGCTGGTATTGAGTTACAAGGTTGCATGGCTTAGAAGGCCCTGGGAGCTTTTGCCGAAAATATTTGTTTGTAATGTCTTTGTAATGAAATAGCCCTCTGAAAGTTTGAAATCCAAACAAGCACCATCCATTTTCATCCATGTTCTTTCTGCCCATGGTGTAAACAAAAGCATCATGCCCGCAGCTCTTTAAGAAAACCACAGAACACTTCCCCCAGCTACATGAATCCCATTCATATTTTACATTTGTCACTATTTATATTCACTGTAGTGTTTACTGCCGGTAGTGGGGGAAGTGAATATAATATTAAGTCATATGAAGCTTTTCGTATTCTTTCCTCCTTCCCTCACTGTTCCTTAGCTCTGTAAGCAGTCAAAATTTGGCAGTTACACAGCCCAAAGGCCACACTAAAGGGAATTATCCTCTACCACAGAAGATATTGCTCCGGAACTGCCTGTGATTTAAAAAAAAAAAAAAAAAAAGTATTTGAAGTCAGGGCTCTTCCTGTACTCATACACATCACCTCGAAACAAATTTTTATAAAGCATTCTTTGTAGCTAGTTTGGCATGCTTTAAATGAACAAACACCTGCAGTGGTAGACATGTGGGGGAAAGGGTGGAAATGGAGCTGTAGCAATATCCAACGAGGGTGCAGAGAAAATTCGGTTTGAGCCCACGAGGGAACATAATATCAATGCTTTTAACCAGAGGGTAAAAAGTGTGGAGGAGGGGAATAAGCATCAGTTGCATCTGGACACCACAATCTATCAGATCTGAGCTTCATTTGTGTTTTATTAAATCCACTCAATTTGTGGTTAAAAAAGACTTTAAAGTCAGGAATACCAGTGAAAGTTGATAAAAAATTATTTAGCAGCTATATGTATAATAAAATGACTCATTAATGCTAAGTGTACTTTTAAGTAAGGATCCAATGAGATAGATAGTTTTAGTAAAAAATTGGCACATTGTAGTTATAAGAGAACAAAAGCAGTGAGAGTTCATGGTATGTTAGTGAGCGAGCAAAGGAACAAAGGAGCCGGTCAGTGATGTGGCAGTCCAGAAAGGTGGAGGGTCCCTGTTTGTTGGCTCAAATGTGACACAATTTGATCCTTCTGAAAAGTACCACATGAAACATCTTAGTGTAGCTAAGACATTAAATAAGTTTGAAAAGAATGACGGTAATAGTAGACAATAGGCTCTATCATACTGTATGTAGTGGAAAAGACCAAAATCAAGGTTTATTCCAAATAATATCACAGTACTTTCTTCCTTGTCTGAGCCCAAAACTGAAAGTGGAACCCTTACAGTATGTCCTACTCATTCATTATGGTCCTCAGAAAATGTTGTGTACACATAGTTCACGTGTTGCCCTCTATCGGGGTCAGTGACGAATCCTAAATGGTATGAGACACGCCTCAGAAAAGATATTTTCAGGAGTTCACAAGGTGGCTCAGCTCTCCCTGGTTGTCTGGATGGAAAAGAATAGTGAGTTAGCAGGACTGCACATCAAAAGAAAGCAAACTGTGCATTAGCGGGAGGTCCTCAGCCTTGTGTAAAGCCTTTGATGCCTCTTTTTATACAGTCGGATGAGTAAAAGGGGAGAAACTCAAGAAAAAAAACATAATGAAAAAAAATTCACATTAAATTCAAACATTACAGGCCCAGATAAGATGAATCAATAAAATCTGATCGCAAAATTACAACATTTTCACCTTTAAAACATTGTAAAATAATGGCCTTTTTTTTGTTTTTATATTCATATTCTGTCAATAAGACAAAATGGCCAGGGAGTGGAATTAAAAAAACAGGAAAGCATCACTCAAAATTCAATTTCCAGATGTCACAAGAAGCCACTGCACTTTGTTTCCCGTTCTAATAAAACTCCCGGTATGAGAGGGAGAACCAGATGTCCAAAAAAACAAAAAAAACAAAGCAAATTCCAATTGTTTCCCTTTTACGAACCCATGCAGTCTTCGGCAGCTGGTATCGTGAGCACTGACACCTATCACCTAACCTAATAACAGTCTGCTCCACATACATCACCTTGATTTGATTTGGGATCTGATTTATTTATTTGTTTAGCCCCGAGACCCCACAGTCATTATTTTCCCTTGTAAATAATTCAATAAAAATGTCAACCGCCGCCCTGCTCTACATTAATATTACTTGTAATAAAGATAGTGGGGAGGGAGCAGGTGTATTTTCAGGTGCGATGGGCAGAAACAGACATATAAACACACTCAGTGGCATCACCACGGATAGTTTTATGAGCAGCTACAACAATAAAGCCAAGTTCTATAATAACCGATATCATACTTTTACGGCCAGACGCCGATTTGTTGTTGAGATTTAAATCAGATCTTCCAAACATGTAGATGTCACCTTGGCATACCACACAAGTGTCTACATCAATGCAGAATGTTTCTTGTAAGTTAGACATCTCCACAGTAGGATTCCTTTTCATGGACTTATCAGTAGCTGTGTTTCATTAGAGGATATAAACAGTTACGTGAAAACGCATCAGGCCTCAAAGTTGCACAATAAGTGTTTTGGTTTTCATTAATGATTGTCAGTCGTGTTTGCCCGGTAGAATTATCACCCAGATTTAATTTTCATTACATATTTGCTATGGCCCCTTAAAATGAAAAAATGAAAAAATAAGAGTGTATGTAAAATTTCTATTGATGAAAAACTGCGCAACAATTAGTGACATGTAGAAGTTAGGTTCGACAAAAAAACATGTCTTCATATGTGGCCCGAACCCCTAGAAAATAGCTATATATGCAGGAACAAACCATCAAAAACAAGAAAAAATTGCAGCATTTTAAAACCTTTGTTCTCCGTGAGTGGTTTTCAGTGATGATCTGCTTTTATCCGGTACAATTTTGCTTCATTGTCATAATTCTTCTTCTTTGATTTTCCTAAGGTTCGGGGATGTATTTGTGTGGTTAGGACAAAGACTGAACACCGATCTATAATATATCTTGAGGTCTTCAGATGCTCTTTGATTGATTGAAATGTATAAGTTTGAGGGATGGAACATTCTAACATTATAGATGTTAGGAGAAAGCCAGAAGAATGAAACTCACTATTCTGTTTCTGCTAAAAAACTACTAAGTGAACCATGCTGAAGCATATACAAATATTACCACAACCAACCAATCGCATTCCTAGAATGGTTTGGGAACTAAAAATGTACTAACAGGGAGAGACTGTCTATCAGTTATACTGCTATGATCCATTCTGTGAAATCATTAAAACAAATCCAAGTATCTTTGGTCGGATAATGAGGATAAGTATGATGTAGCAGGGGTAATATGCCTTTTGCAGGTGTAGCCTTTCAGTGTAACTGTGGTTTGACAGGCTTTTCCAACCATGTGTTTTAAGGTCATTGGGGCCTGTGTGTGTGTGTGTGTGTGTGTGTGTGTGTGTGTGTGTTCGTGATGTCTGTTTGGCAGCGCTGAAAGCTAATGCAGTGCTGCTGCACATGAGACCTGAGATAATCAATAAACTGTCAGACATACTTAGAACACCTCTGTGTTACAGTAACTACCGGGAGGGGGGGGCCCTCCTATGTCTCGGACAGAGATGAAGCCACCAACCTGGCGTTTCCCCCCAAGAGCTCCTTTGCAAAGACAGGGGTCGCCACCATCCACTTTCTAATTTTCTCTGGCCTCAGAGCCGCGCGCTCGCCAAAACTCTGGGGAGCCATAGACTTTTAGGGGCCGGCTTGTTCGTAATAATTGCAAGTATAGCCGCAGTATAGGAGGAATGTCACCATCTGAAATGGCCAATTGATTTTTCTCTTACAGTGGAGCACATGTTTTTTAAATTAGGCACTTTGGAAAGATATTTTAAAAAAAAGAAACACCTCCATTTTATTAGGGGAAGAATTTGCATTTGTCTGTCTTTTCGATGCATTTTTCTGTCTATTTCTATGACGCTTAAATTGGTAAGAGCAGACTGATACATCAGAGTGTGGTATGAGGTTCGAAGCAACCTCCTGATCAAATTTTTTAGTCATCAGATGAAAGCGTGTGTGTCCCTGTTAAAGCCAAATTGTATACTGTACTCCGGCAGGGCTTGTAAGGCCCAAACATAGAAGGGCTTGTCATTACAGTCCATAAATCAGCATCAGGATTTTTTTCATCTCTTTTAGCCATTCCATTCGACCCTCCCATCTCAACGTTTCTACAAGAGCTCCTGCCTCATTATTGGGTTTTCATCTCCAGCCATATTTTCTCCTATGGGAAATCCATTGTTTCAGTACAAAAAGCATCTCATTTCACTCTCTGATTTGTTTACTTGGCTAATGGGACCACTGTGTCCTTTGTTGAGCCTTTGCGGAGCGTGACAGAGCTTTGCTGTATTGTGGCGAGAGAGTTTGGCTGGAAGAGAGGCAGAATCTCCCCCATTTGATATCACAGAGGCTTTCATACTAGATTTAATGACTCCTCGCCAGCTGACATAATTGCGCTTTCAGATTTTTAATAAGAATTTTAACATAATAAGGGGGTAATGTGCAGTGTCGTGAACACCACTTTTCACAAATGCTTTCCTTTTTAACTGTGATAATAATAGTAATTACAAAGATAATATGCTCTAATTGCCAGGAGGGGATAAATGACTTTTTTTCCCCCTAATCCCATATCTGCTAGCAGCTTTCTCCTGCGCTCATTGTTTGCTCTTGCAACAGGTTGCGTCAGGCGTTGAAGGAATATTTGAACATACAAACAAGCTGTTGGTTTTAAACAGTACCAGACAAGATGAGCAACACATGACTGATTTAAGTCAGCCCACGAGAAACGACACTATGAAGATGAAAGTCTGTCTGGAGGATATTAGCTCAGCCTATAAATTCTATGCATTTTGCAGACAGAAATGTCAAATGTCAAATGTCAAAATTGAGTTGTTTTAATTTTATAGTTCGGCTGCCTTTGTGTTACGTTGCCTTCAGTCGTACATCTGATTCACGTGGTCAGAATTTCCATTGTGAACAGTGTGCTAAGCAACTAAACTGTATTTTAACTGTAAGGTGAAAGCCATGTAACTCATTTGAAGCTTTAATCAAAGCGATTAAAACGCTTAATACTAGTTCCTTGCTGACCTACTGGAATATATGTGATTGACACTCACCGAACAGTACATAAAACTTGGCTATTTATAGTTCGATCAGCATTTGGTGCCCAGACTATTTTATTATTTTCATTTGCTGGTGAAATCAAAGCTTTTATGATCTTTCCTAAGTTGAAAAAAAAAGTGCCTTTTCATAGTTCGGGAAAAAAACAAAAAAGGTGAGCCGAAATACAAAACACAGGGTGCCCTGTGGGTTCTAAATGGATGCAGTGGGCCCCTGATCAAGTATCATTTTGTGATGAACTAAGAATTAAAATAAGTTTGATTATATGTAACTAATTTGATACGATGGACCTGCCACCAACTTCTCCTCCACCAGTGCAATTAGGTTTAGGTTTTTTTTTTCCTCCAGAAAAAAAGGAAGATCACATGGTTTTCTAAAACATTAGCATTTCAGTGTAGTGTTGATGATGTACAGTATATGTCCACTGCAAGCAAAACTAAGACTTTTTTGATAACCGTATTGTTGTAAAGGAGAAAAGAGAAAGATAACAGCAGAAAAAATCCCTGCTTGCTTGTAAAAGGATCAACTTAGCGTCCAAATAAGATGCTATGGAATGAGTTCCTCTACCAACAGTGATACCACCAAACCTGCAGGAAACTTCCATCATGACATTGCCACATAATAAAAAAAAAGACTAATGGGTGCCATCCAGTGAAACATTATTCTAGCTTGGCTGGTGTACAGTTCTCCTCGTCTGGCTCTACCAAAAAAACAAAACAAACAAAAAAAGAAAAAAAAACCCAGCACCACTCAAGCTATCATCAAGTAGAGAGCCCTTTTCCCTGTACCTCTTCCCGTGTCCTTGGGCCATCACTAGAAAACGCCTATTGTTTTGTTTATCCAATATCAGAGGTGCCGGCGCCTTAATCCCAATAAAGAGGGCCATTGGACTGAATTATCTGTATGATTGCCCTTTAGAACTGCTGTCAATGCTATTCTCCTTATCCCGCCTCTCAAAAGCCCCCTCTCTCTCCCAGCGAGAAGTCTATGTGAGGGGAATACAATGCAGGCGGTTCAGACGCCACAAAAGGGCATTGCATTAGAAAGCCATACCTCTGCTGGGTGACCTTTGGCTGTGCTGCTGAGGTCCACCGAATCCCCGCGGACACCCAGTGGGCTCCGGTCGGGGGGAGCAGAATGGACTCTAAATCTGCGATTTGAAGCGCGCACGTCAGCGCGGGCTCCCAGGCAAATGGCGGTTTATTGTTTTTTTTTCCCTATTTACGCTTTTGTCGGTGAGGGGGGTTGAGGGGCCTGTGGATTTCCACCTCGATACGTACGAGTTACAAATACTTGTAAACACAAGATGGAATATACTGTATCTTTGCTCATCATCTTCATATAGAGAGAAGTTTTAAGAGGTTTGGCTTTTGAGCCTATTAAACACATGGCAAAACTAACATGTTCAAGTATTCATAGCAAAAAAACACTTGGAAACGCTGATATTTATAGATTTTAGCCTATATATATATATGATTTTGCAGGTTTGCCCACTTACAAAGAATGCAACGATATATAACTTTAATCAGATGTACATTCTAACAGTGAAAGACAGAATCCCAAAGAAAATTCCAGAAAATCACATCATATGAATTTATAAAAATTGATAACCATCTGATGAGGAAAAATAAACATTCTTTGTAAGTGGGCAAACCTGCAAAATCAGCAAGGGGTCAAATACTTATTTCCCCACTGTATATATATATATATATATATATATCCCATATTATCTGCAATGCTATCTATGTAATGCTGAGATTTGTGTGTTTGCATGTGTAGGTGGTAATGGATCTGATGTTTGGGGAGATGGGACGTCGCTATTGTTGAGAGACCTCTTAACCATCTGTTTTGCCATGAGTATGTAAACGAATTTCATATCATTTCTTATAGATTAAATGTTTTAAACATACAGTAAATCAACCGCTTAAGGGGCAAAACTCAAAGAAAACTGCAGCTATCTCAGGCCGTCAAACCATCTTGAGGTTCTGACAATCAAATCTGAGAAAACAAGCCTCATATTGGCATTTTCTACCGCAAAAGGACTCGTCCTCTTAAGCACTATGTATTTGCCTGTAGGTGAGTCAAAATAGACGACGAAAGAAAAGCTTCACCTAATTGCGCGAGAAAAGATTCGAGTTTCTAAACCAATGAGTCATTGTGGGCTAAGACGATATGCCAAAGCCCCTGGAGAGATGAAGAGGGGGGATTGTAAAAGCCTAAAATGGGATCATCTTGGCTGAGTTTTTTTTTTTTTTTCCTCCAGCAGAGTGAAATAACATTTCAAACCCACAAATACAGAATGCTCTCTGCTGCAAAAAGGCAATGGCTGTCTCTTCTTTGACAAAGTATGCAAATGCACCTCTCGTGTACCTTGCTCTTCTAAGATGTATCGTAGTTTTATAAGATTTGTGTACGTGTTGGCACAGGAAATGGCACTGAAAAATCTCCTTTTTATAGATATTAGTTGAGCAGTTGCTGCTGGCGAGAACATTTAATCAGACTTCACATGCTACAAATGTCTGGCTTAGAGCTTTTGCTAGCAGCGTAGTCATCATTAACTCCGTCTCCGTCATTATCATTAACTCTTGCCCCTTTTCCAAAGCTTTTTTTGAAAATAAACAAAATCCATAACAGACGTATTTCATTAAACAAGTTAACAAATCACAACTAATAACCTAGTATAGAGAAAGTTCATTTGTTGCCTTTACATTTAGATTTTCTTTCCTTTTTTTCCCTTTTAATTCTTAATGAAAATATTCAGCACACATTCTGAGTTCACTACAGCAATCCTGAATGCATTTTAGCCCATATGGACAGCAAAGAATTGTTTCTTGTCGTGCCTTTTTCAGGCTTTAAAAAAATTCTCATGTGTCTATCTTCCATGATAACACATGAGCAACATAACCATGAGCTTTTGTCGGTAAACATGCTCCGCCAAATTATCCACCGTTAAACTCGCTGCAGGTTTGTGTGTGTTTGCTTTGCAGAGCAGTGGGACAGAACCACTTTCCCTTCCTTTCCCAGTTTCCGACACCATCCCGCTGTTGCTACAAAGGCCCCATCGGACTGAGCTTCTGCCCCCTACTCGCTCCATTTCCAAAACGCCGAACTTCAGATCCGCCGGTTTTGCTTTGACTGAAACAAATCGTTATGAAATGTAATCTAATCCAAATCCCTCATCGAGAGGACTGTTCGTTCGGTTGTTTGGCTGTACGAAATGCGCCCCCCCCCTCTCTCCGGCAGCGTGGTTTGCCGCTCCGATGGCTCCAGGCATTGAGGATGAAGCTGAATTTGTCTCAGTCGGTCTGTACCAGGAACGCCTGTGCGTTGGTGACAGTTGACAGGGGACGGCAAGCTGGCTGCATTGATAAAGGCGGCACATGTTTGTGTTTACGGGCCCTTATATTCAAATTAGAATCGAGCTTTGTACAGATATCAACAGTTGTTATTCTGAGCATTCCGTCTGTGACAGCTTTTGTTTAAAACATTTTTTTTCCCGTACTTTCTGGACTTCCCTTCGGACATTAAGTACAAGCATGTCAAACCGCGTGTTTAAAATCCACAAGGATCATAATGCGTGCATGGTAGTTTAACAAATCTGTCATAATTAAGTTGAATACATGATTAAGTTTGGTCAACCTTAAAGGAGCAAAAATTTGTCTATATTGCCATTGAAATTCGATTTTAAATTGAACATTTTAACCAATCTTAATCTTTTCTTGATGTTTTTAAAGAAGAATATAATTGCACCTTTAACCTGCCCTCAGTGTTAGGCCAACAAAAGTAGAGAAGTAAGACTATTAGCTTTGCATTGTGATTTTTTTTTCCAATCATAGAAATGAGGACCACACTGACATCAAGATTGCTAATTTCCTACCAGGCATCCATGCTTTCATAAGCCTAGAGACATTTCCCAACAAAGTAACAGCAAATGCATTATATATTTTTCATCCTATTTAGTTTTATGGGGAAAAGGAAAGTAATAAGAACAAAGCCCAAGAAGATATCTGATACACATTCAGTAAAATGAATGATACTGACTGATCGACCATCACACTGACTGCTTCTGTCTTGACAAAAATTAAGTAAATCCAGAGGAAATTAGTCGATCAAAGACAAATATGACATTGAAAAGCCGTTATGGAATGGATTGATGTACAAAATTGAATACAAAACGTATTTCAACTCAATTCATTTGAGTTAATCTCTATTAATGTTTTCATATTTATGCCTTTTCCCTTTTGTGCTTTATTACATCATTAAGAGGACTGTTGACATCTCCTGTTTGGAGCGGTTTGCACAGAATCAAAGAGAAAGAACACTTTAATTACTCTCTGAGTGGTTCAGCAGCAGTTATCGGGCGAGACCGGGCGAGAGAGGACAGTGCCAAGAAATGCAATTTACCATTTCATCCAGTAAGCCTAGTCTTTGTTTCATGCCAGTTTGAGCTGAAGATTTCAAATGAGTCAAGCCCCAGTGGAAAATGATTAGATATTACAGCACAGTTTGAACAATACTCGCAGCTCATCGCAGTGGAAACTTTTTAAAGCTGCATTGATAGTAATTTTTCTCCCTTTTTTCCTTTAGATGGAAGCCACCCTCCAAAACTAGATGAAAGGTGCACCTTGCCATTAATTTACAACCTTGTAGTACATGAAAAGGTTAATTCCATTTTATTCACCATAGTTGTGGCTGCTTTAGCTCCATGAGCTTTGTTGAGTTTAGTCTCTTTTCAATCTCTTTTTGCCAAAGTTGTCTTCAGTGGTGTTTTCGTATGCCTGCAAAGCTATTTTAAATCAAACCTTTGAATTGCAACCGAAAGAAAATCTGACAATTCAATTTACTAGTTTGGAATACATAAAATAGACTGGGTTTTCATGACAGAGCAAACTGGGAATTAAGAAATAACCTGGTAAAGAATTCTCTTTAGAGTGTGATTTGACACCTAGATGAGGGCTCAAGCTGAGCTGAAAAAAGCTAAATGATATTGAATATTCACAATGTGCTTTGCCGTCATCTGAGATCTTCACAAGAAAACCTGTTTTACATTCTATTCACCCTTGGGGTGCAAAAGGTAAGTGGCCTATTTTTAATGCCCGGAAATTGATTAGATATAAACAAACATTGAATAAAATAAGCCACTCAGCATGTAGCTCAATATTTGCTTACTGGCAAATTGTTAAAATTAAGTCCGCTGTCATGTGTTGCTCCTTAAATAAACCAAAACGAAAACAACCTTAAAACAAAAACCATTTAATATCCATAAAATGAGAGATGCTGGCATTTGCATTGGCTCTGTTCTCTATCAGCAGAAATCAACACATTTTAAGCCAGAAAACCCTTGAAAACATTATTTTTTATTTTTGTTAGGGTTCACCATGCATCCCTATTTAAGATTTAGATTTAATCATGTATATTTAATCATATATAGAAAGAGAGACAAAACTCCTTGTGGACAGGAAGTACAAAAGTGTGCTTCTTCGCTGATATTTCCAAATGATTATTAGTAATATGTGGACAGTTGACATCATCCTGCAAAATATATGGAGATTAAACGAGCTAACACATCTAGACTTGATCTGTATCAATGTTGTGATTTAGTACGAGCATTTTGTCATGAAATACGATTTTAGTTTGACACTAACATCCTTCATTTACTCCAAACCCCGTACCATAACTCACAGGAAATGTATATTTTATTTATGTTATTCCTCCCAAACTAAGAAAAACCATGCATTTGTAAGGGTTTCTTTCAGGGCTTTTGTGGAACGTTGTGTGTTTTTCGCTTGTCAGTATCATCAGTGACTCCACATGAAACCACACAGTGACTGTAAGTGGGGGGATTTTTCTCAGTGGTTGTCTGCCTTTAACAGAAACACTTGCAATTAGCAAGTGTAAGTTCGGGAGGGGAAAACGAAAACGGACAGAGAGAGAAAGTGAGAACCCAAATATAAAGTTTATTTGCAATGATGTGCAGGCGTCCACGTTTGTGCTCTGTGTATAGGCGAGTTTTAATTATGTGTTCGGCACATGTATGTTTATCTGAGCGTTAGCCAAAGTGGGCCGCGGTGAGGCAAGAGAGGTCCTGCTGGGAAGCAGCAGAGAGGGAAAACATCTGCTCTTCATCAGGCGAGATCGGGCCCAGAGGCCTGGCAGATGGTTAAGAGGTCTCTCAACAATAGCAACGTCCCATCTCCCCACCCATCAGATCCGTTACCACCTACACACGCATACACACACATCTCAGAATTACATAGATAGCATTGCAAATGATATGGGATATATATATATACAGGACTGTCTCAGAAAATTGGAATATTGTGATAAAGTTCTTTATTTTCTGTAATGCAATTAAAAAACATGAAATGTCATACATTCTGGATTCATTACAAATCAACTGAAATATCGCAAGCCTTTTATTGTTTTAATATCGCTGATTATGGCTTACAGCTTAAGAAACCCAAATATCCCATCTCAAAATATTAGAACGTCGGATTTTTTAGTTTTCTTCAGCTGTACGCTATAATCAGCTATATTAAAACAATAAAAGGCTTGCGATATTTCCGTTGATTTGTAATGAATCCAGAATGTATGACATTTCATGATTTTTAATTGCATTACAGAAAATAAAGAACTTTATCACCATATTCTAATTTTCTGAGACAGTCCTGTATACAGGCTAAAATCCATAAATTACAGCGTTGAATGCTTAACCATATTAGTATTGTCATTTGTTCAATAGGCTCAAAAGACAAATTTCTTAGAACTTCTCTCTATATGAAGATGATTAACCCCCAATTAAAGCAGAGTGCCTTAAAGCTGTATTTGGTAAAGGAAAAATGCAGAATTTTTTAATACCCACTTGAAGAAATATCATAAACAACCTACAGTATGATAGATTTTTAATCATATTTGTTTTTATCTGTCATTTGAAGCCACGTGATTGTCTTTAATCTGTTTTTCTAGAAAAAAAAACACATGAAAATTCCAGGAAAAATAGATAAATAAACAAAACCTACACTTCCAAGAGAATTTAGAGTCTGTGTCCAATGAACGGTTCTGACCATGACTGAAATCTGACTCAATTAAAGGCAGGGTCACGCATCTCATACGGTCTCTTTGATGTCTGGTCCACCGTTCTCCGCCCGGGAAGCCAAAACCCTGCGCTGTTAGGTTATCGGTCGGTGTGTAACCTGTCAACACCCACCGGGTGTTTACCTCCCTCCAGCCTTTAAATTTGCGCCGCTTTGGGGTGATTGATGACAGGTCAGCCACCAACAGCCCCTCGCAGAATTTCCAATTCTTCCACAGGGAAATTGCTTATTTCTTCACAAGTCCATTTCAATTTTTTGCTACACGGCGACATTAGTTTATTCATTACGCTGGCATCTGGGCATGGGATTGTGATGAATTGCACCACACAGGCAAAGAATAGGATTATCCGGAAAAAAACACGCACCAAAAGAAAATATTTTTCCCCCCCTTTATTTGATCACATTCAGCTATCACAGTTATTTTCATGTGCACCTTATTTCATCTCTTAAAGTTTCCACGACTTTAAGTACCTTTATGACATGTCAGGAACTCCTTATTTGTGGTTTCTCTGCTTTTTTAATACATAATTGGTTTCCCATTGGCTGTGGTGCGGGCTTCAAAGAAGTTATTTGTCCTCGTGCCGATTTATGCCGTCAGTCTGGGACATTTATATCACTTTAAGCTCCTTGGGCATTCCAGCTCTGGCACTGGGCAGACATTCCCAAAGAGACTCAAGCATCTGTGTAACTATCCTGATTCCTGTATTTGAACTTCATGTGTAGGAACAAAGGTAAACAGAACGGGCCTTGATTTACCTGTGGAGGCCTTCTATTTTTGCGGTTAGCCTGTGACAGTGTTAGCAGCAAAGTAAATGCTGTTATTGTTTTTTTGTTAGTTTTTTCAGATCCTTTTAACACGTGATTGTCATTTATATTCAAAAAGAAGAATTCTTGAAACGTCGAGTAGTTAAAACGCCCCCGCCATCCGCATCTACACATGAAGGGCCTTATCTAAAAGCCCGCTGATGTTCTAAAGTCAGCATCTGACAGGCTGTCAGTGCGGTTCTCGTCTGTCTCAAAGTTGGAAGCAGAGCAGCTGAATTTTCATGGAGCAGAGGGGGGACACAGATGACGCAGAGAGCACTTTGTACTCCGTTTTTCTATTTATTTTTTTGCCCTCTATTCTTCTGAAATGTTAAGTAACACGACTTTAGCATTTATTCATAACTAAAAGTCCCAAAAAATGAAGATAAGCAGCATATACGGTAAAGCTTTGAAAGAGATTTTTGCATTGTATTAAAAAAAGGGGGAAGTATTATTTCCCTTTTTTGAGTGAGTGCCTGTATGCATTAGAAATACAATTCAAATGTTTGCTCAAAATCCCAAACAGATTCCTCATTGTATTTGAGCTTTGAAGAACCTGCTTTTGGCTTAACTCCAAACCAGCCATTGCCCACAACCCCGAATGTGTGAAAGAGGAGCAGCCAGTGGCCACGACGTGCACAACCGAAATAGCTTCTGTATACCAAAACGACTGTTAAATGTGCAGCAGTGCCAGTTATTGCCAAAGCCCACCAAATGAAATAACGAACGGTGGATGAAGCCAAGATTTTTTTCGTCCAGCCCACACGGAGACGCTACACAGGCCCCCTGCTGTTCAGTTTGCCGTAGGTTGTGTGTCGATTCAACATAACATTTCAAGTTTTGCTAATAAAGCCAGCTTTTGATGACATTCTCTCCAGAGAAACCAGTGGGGGATGCTTGTAAAAGGCTCCGGTTTGGTACTGAAGATGACAGGGACTGGGTGGTAAATAGAACAGTGGATTTAATGGAAAATTTGTACCACTCTGATATTCATGGACTATAGGGAGCCGGGCAGTCTCTACAGCCACAGCGGTCAGTTTTTTTTTCCCATCATGGATGCACCTGTACTGAATTTAGACGAAACGTCCAATTATTGCAGTCGTCATCAGTTTTGACATTAAGAGCCAAACAATGTGATTTACAAAAGAAGTCAAAAGTTTGGACACATCTATTCATTCAAAATGTTAGGGAATAATATGTACAGTCGTTGGACTGTCTGTGCGTATTTCCTCTAAATTCTTCTATTACTTTACATTTATCTGAAACTTAGACTACAATATACTACCTAATGCATCACATGTTTCTTACCTTATTTATCTTGTAGTACTGGTATTATTGTTACACAACTATAAACTTTGCTGTTGCCATTAGTCTGAATGGAATGTTTTCTGGGGAAAACATTTTTTTAAAAGAAAAAGGCCAATAGGTCCACATTAAGACCAGCACTGAATACAGAAGAGACAAAAAATAAATAAAATAAAAAACAAGGGCTGCATTAGTGGACAGATTTTCCCCATGGGTTTCACACAGTATTGCAATAAAAACACACTCCTCTGCCCAAGAGGTATTTACCAGTATAAAGAGATGGCTGTAAACCTTTCAGCTCCGGACAACATCAGATTTTTTTCTATTATGAAGTGTCAACCAAAGAAGTTCATATTTGTAAAACATCCCAGGTAACCAGGAGGGTGCCTTCATTACCCTGAAGTAAAAAATTGACATATTTGGCCAACACAATAAACCAGATGAGGGTTTGCATTTAGTTTAAATGACAAAATGTGACAGAAATACTTTTCGGCTCAAGCAGCCACATATGACCATACGAGGTGAGTCTATAGGAAGTAAACCTGCATCTATGTGAGGGTTGTTCTCTGGCCTGAGAGAAAAAACTAATTCCCTTTTTTTGGGTTCAAATGAACATTTTTGCGCCATTAAATCAAAGGACACGTTTAAGCTTTTGTCATAATTATGGCTGAATTAGATATATAATTGTGTAATCTAATAACTCAAATACTGTTTGGGGTAGGTGATCAATCTCAATTTCTATAAATAGGTAAAACTGTAATTTGCTCTAATGAACAAGTGAAAGTAACATGGCAAGATTTATTTAATCTTAGGAGCAAATTAAACATAAGTCAGCCACTTCAAGATGTCAGGGTCATAGTTAAAACCTGTTACATGTTACTTTGAAGTGGCTGTGTGTCAGTGTGGGTTTTATTTAGATGCTTCAAATGGACATTTGCTAGCACATTCTTACTGTCACATTGTCAGGATAAAGTTGTTGTTTTTTTCTTAAGAAAGTTAGTTAATTTTTTGGGATAGCTTATTTGATGTCAACATTTGTATTATTAACCAGTCAGGGCCAAACCTGTCGCCCATACATGGAGCCCTACGTTGGCTAATGTTATCAAAAATGTACGATGCTCCCTTTCAAAACTCTTCTCCTAAAGTCTTTATCTTCAAACAGGAGTTCAAAATGGCTTCTCTAGATTGTTGCCAGAAGTGCTTTACTACACTGATGTGTAACTTCTGCAGGCGTTTATTGTCCCTCCTGTGCTGCTCTTATTTGAAAGTCAAGTCAGTTTATTCGTCATTTCTACTAAATGAACAAGGCATCCACACTTGCAAAAAGTTTTACACTAAACAAAATACAATACGCGTAAAAAACATGCCCCAAACTGACAAAAAGACACAAACAAAAGAGGAAAAAATAAGCAACACAAGGGATAAGTTACACAAACTTCTGCAAACTTCTCTCGTCTACATGTTGAAATCGAAATGGAAAAGATACAGAGATCCATGTGTTCACACCCCTACTGTTCCTCATTTGTTAGTCGCTCTCCGATGGTAAGTAAGAATTGAACTCGCTGACGGATAGCAGTTGCAAAGGAAAGTGTAGGACGCCTGTAGCAGGGCTGTCGGAGTGGCAAGTACATCAAGATTCACGACAAGTCTGCCACACTTGGCTGTCATAATTCATTTGTTCAAACAGACCAGATGGACTCCCAATAGTTATTTCGTCCCTCATTCAGTCATTCATTCTGACACTTGGCATTTGTTTCTTTTTTAACGTTTTTTTTTTTTTCCGTCCAAACCTCCTTGTGTATGTCAAATATTTTTAACCACAGGTTGTTTTCCCTTACAAATTAATGCTAGTTTCAACTCATCAAACATGCCCTGACAGATGGTATATGGAGAAAGGACTCCGTTAGCGCTGAGGAGGCTGCGCGGCGTTAATAGAGTTCCCCTAAAGTAATTCTGCACTCATTATGCAGAGGTCCACTCCGGTGTCCTGCAAATTGTCAATTGCTCACGCTAAGTAATACCTACCCAGGGCAGACAGGCAGTGTTTAAAAAACATTTCAAGTAAATGGGGTTTGGCTGAGGAGGAGGGTCAGAGTCACACTGACTGCAGCCACGGCAACGCTGGCGTCGAGTTAAGTCCCGTGACATTTTCCACCTGAGAACGGAGTAAAAATGTAGGGGGGATTCGAGCGCTATGTAAAATAAATGGATGACTTATTGTTGGCATTTGAGGCCGGTTCTTGATGTTTCAAAGGGACGACGGTAAATCATGACCCTTCCGTCACTGTAAAAATGTCAAGAGTCAGTTTTTATTTTCCGAGGCATTTCTTTTTCCTTGTAAAAGCCTTTTTTCATTTTGATAAAAGAACACTTTGGAGGGAGCTCCACTTGTTAAAAACAGAGTGTAAAGAAGCAGTGTTTAACAGAATGACACTTTTGTTGAGATGATTTGCACTTACGTCGGGCTTGAAATATATCATTGACCCGAACTTTGACAAGGGAGGAAACTACTGCAAGTTTTGGACTAAAACGTTAAATCCTCCCAGACGAAAAAAAAGGCCTGGCACTCTGGGTGCAACTGTGTGTGTGTATTGGCCTCCTCTCCCTTTAGGACATCTTAGAAGCCACCAACTCCATCACCCAAGGAAATAGAAGCCCTACTTGATATACCTGACAGGGCCTCCCCTTGACCGTGACAGATCTGTCACGAGATTGAGAGACAACACTGAAATGTTTCCTTTAGCTTCCTTTCCTTTTTTGCCCCGAGATCGCTTCTTAATTCTTTTTCTCAATTTGGGTGGTGTCTCTCCGCGTCTGGCAGCTGTTCAATTTGGCTTGATGCTCAATCTTATTAGGGGGCGGAAGGCGGTTCGGGAGGTGTACTGTGACACTGACAGACCCCCAACTAGATTCTCCTTCCTCCACCCCCACCCCTGCTGAGTCACTTCCTCTCTCTTTCTCCTCTTTTTTTTCGATTTTGCTAACACACACAGACACAGGCAGGCCTCCATACTTTGCGTGCTCATAGATGATAGGGGTGGGACGGTTCACAAAATCCACGGTTCGGTTGGATTCCCGGTTTCGTGGTCACGGTTTTCGGTTCGGTTCGGTATATGTTGATTGTTGGGAAAATCTATTATGTCTTGTATGGTCAGGTTAAAACTGAAAGAAAAAAGCAGTCTGACATTTGATACATTATTGTGACAGTCTGAGGTTAAAAGTAGGTGAGATTCTGGCATTCCAAGCGAGGAAACAGTGCTAGTTCAAACATGTGCTTCCCTCTAAATGCAAAGTGGTCCATACAGCAGACCTAGAAACTGCTGTTGGCACGTCAGATTTTTATCGGCTACGCTGCTTCGCTTCTTCTTCTAGTTTCCTACTGGTGGTTGGCTTTGGGCGCAGTAGCGCCACCTTCTGCTCTGGAGTGTAAACGCTTCCCTCTGAGAAAAAGGAGCAGCGCATGAACCGAACGCAACACACGCGAACCGAACCGAGACAGTCGAACCCAACGGTTTCGGACGGTTTTCAGAAACCGTCCCATCCCTAATAGATTACAGTACCCCCGCCTCACACACACACGCTCTCACTCACACACAGAGTGGAGTTAATATTTCCTCAAGGTTGTGTGCGACCGCCGATTACTCGCATAGGGAAGAATCGTTGTTGTCATGTCGCAGAAACACTTGTGACTCGCAACAGATCAGTCATCTGCGATTCAGTTCAAATCCATTACATCTGGAATCCCGGGCCTGTGACCTTGGCTATATGTTCCTCCAGAGGCCCCCTTTTCAAAAGCAAACCACTGTTGACTCGTTCATTTGATTTGTCTGCGGCGTTGAATGCGAATGCGACGCTGCCCATTTTCGCTCGTCCAAGGTTATACCGCCCGTCTCTGGGCTTTATGCATCCCCCCCCCCTACCCAGATTGAAGCCATTTACGCGAGGATAAGCATAATAGCCGTGTCATTCCGGCCAAGAGTGATACGGCGCATTAGCTCATTAACCATCGCGGAAGCTCAGGGGTATCAGTAATCGATGGACGAATGAAAAAGAAAGAGGCGAGGGACGGGGTAAATGACGAGGCGCTGAGAGGAGAGAGCTACGAGCAGCTGTTGCAACAGATGAAGGCGGCGAGACCACGCAACAGCAACGGATCAGGATGAGTTTTAACCGTACCCTCACAACCCCGAGCATTTTGCCCCTGTGACGCTTCTAATCCGCCACCGTCCAATCGCGCAAGGAGCCAACATTGGGTTGTCCTGTTATAATGGTGTTTTATGGACTTCAGGCATTGGGCAGACATGAGGATATCGTGTGTAAATGTGCAGATATGTGGGTTTACCTGGATAAATATTTCAATATCAATCCCCACTATCAGCACCAGCACAATCCCCGTTGCTATTGATTGCTGGGACTCTTGGTTCCATTACTGTGTCCCAAAATTCATGCCCAGATTCAAAGGAGGGGGGGGAAAAAATTAAGCCACCTCAGTGTTGCTTGTGTTATTGAATTCCCCCCCCCACACACACACACACACATACACACCTAAACATACATTCGCAGTCCCAGTCCCTGTGCTTAAAAAAGGGAAGACAGACAGGCTGCAAAGCAAATTCTGGCGCCAGGCGGAATTTGCTTTTTTTATTTTTTTTAAAAAGGATAATGTGATGAAATCTGTTTCCAAACAGCTCTGAATGGAATGACACAGTCCCCGTAGGTTTGTTATAGCGGTGCCACGGCTGGCTGGCTGGCTTTGAACCGCAAGTCCTCTGTTCCCTGGCTGACCGTCGAGACGGACAACAAAGCCGAATTGTCCTCTTCTCACTCTGTCCGCACATGAATTATAAACACTGCCTCTCCCTTTCAAGCCCTCATCTCCTTCTTTTTTTTTATATAGCCTTAAGGTCATGTGACACGTCCTCTCTGTTTGTCTGTGTGCAAGGGCCTTCCTCTGAGAAACACAGACAGCTTTGTGAATGAAATGCAGCGAGAAGCCAGCCCCTCGCGGGATCCCTAGATTACTTTTGAACATGGAGCCACCCACAGTACTCTCCTCCACTCACCGTCTACACCCCCAGGGGCATCCGCCGAGTGCCCTCTGCCCAGCAGGAGTGACAGAGAGTAATAAGAAAGCAGCTTAAGAGGAAGGAGCTTTCATCTTTGATATAGTGCGTGCGTATGTGTGTGTGTGTGTGTGTGTGTGCGTGCGTCTGCATTGATGTCTCAGGTGATGCTTTAACAATGAAGTGAATGGACTGCCCTGACATCGCACATCATCAATAATGAATTGAAGTTTGGGCTCTTAGACGCCGAGAAGGACACCCGGTCAGCAACTGAGAAAGCTTTGCCCCAGAAACTCCCTTAACCACGTAGGCGATAGCCTAACCGGCCAATTCCCTTCAACCAAAGGAAAACGTCTCTTTTCTATGTACTCAAGTAAGAGCCACAATCGCTGATTAAGACTCCATAGTAGGCAAATGTAACGTGCAATGCATTTTTGTCCCGCAAGGGAAGATGAAACAACATAAACGTTTCATCTTCCCTCAAGTGCATGATGCAAGTGTTTCAACGCAAGAGATCATTTGCGATATTCGCCCGTGGCTAAAAATCATCCAACAGCGTCCCCCTGATACGCGAACAACTGCTGCCAAAGCTGTCAAAATGGCTCCGGTTGAATTTGGTCCTGCCCATTTTCCTGCAGCTAAACGCGGGGAGCGTCATTTCAAAGGCGAAAAAAAAAAAATCTGTCCCTCTTAGGCTGGAGGTGCAGCATCTCCACGCGACGTGATGCGCCAAACCGGGGTCAGGCTGTTTAGTTGAGGAGGAAAAGTGGCTCAGTGGCATAAATTAACACCTGATCCCTCAGAGGTGGTGGAGCGCTGCGGCCCCTGTTGGATTCTGGAGAAGAGAGACCGGGTTAGCATCTGGATGCACAGCGACTGACTATTAGATCACTGGGATAACACAGTGGTCTTCATGGGAATGTGTGTGTGTGTGTGTGAGTGTGCACCTCCAGTACTGCGTCTGCTGCCGGAAACCGACCGTTTTTTCGTTTTAGTTTTGTTTCGAAAGGTCTGGACCGATTTGTATTTTTCTAGCTGTTGTTTTTTCTGATGGCCTTTCAAAGAAATTCTTTGTACACTCAGATTATTTTCACAGGATTTTTTTGTGGTTTTTGCAGCTTTTTTTTAATTCACGTAACATTGACCCATAAAATGTGAAATGCAAATTAACTAATGTTTTGTACAAAAGTAACATACCCCTTGCAAATAACTCTTTAACCGCATACTTAGCTAGACATAGAATAACTCCCATTTGATTGGTTGCTTGAATGAAGGATTACATACAGTAATGGCACACTATGATATATTATGATAATTGTCTTTTTGATACAACAATTTGACAATAAAGAGTAATATGCCAAAATTATGTGTTGTCATTGCTGAAAAAGGCATATTTTCACAACAGATAAATAGTATAAAGGACAAAGATCATGATGTAAAACAAGAGAGATTTGGCTTTTTAGCTCATATGTCCACTGTTTCTTGAAATGAAATGGTCAACATGGAAGGGATCATGAAAGCAAAATAAAAATCAATGGCAACAGGCTGTTTTTTTGGTTAACTTTATCATAGAATGCATGGAGGAGGTCATGAGAGACTTTTACAGTCAGGTGTAAAGATCAGTGGAGAATCTGTCCAGGCTCAAAATTGGATTTTAGCCAGAGGCCGTTGGAGATCTTAACCATATTGATGGAATTAAGGAGGCAGAAAAGCACCTTTAGATTTTCATTTACCATGAAACATGATCTAAACAGCATTTGGTTGCTCAGCGTTTCATTTTTCAACCTGACAATATTCTTAAACACACTGCCAATACTGTAAAAGGGACCCCTAGGAAAACACATGATGAAACGTTATCAGTCACCAGCCTCCCGAGAGTCAATTATTGACTTTTCGAGCTCATTAGAATCGTACAAACTCTGTTTTTACCTTACGCATTGTGTGTCTGGCCATTTTTCAGCAAATCATTGGACCTGTTTTTCTGAGAAAATGCTGAGAACATGTTAATAAACGCGGGAGGATACTGAGAGGTTTGCACAGCACTGTACCTTCAAAAGAAGCATTCAAATGAGCTCAAACATGAATACCCCATCAGGCCTTCCGAATTTGTTTGTCTGGGCTATTTTCTTTCTTGCTTGTTATTTCTCTTTTTTGCTTATGAGCCTCTGTCATGCATCTCCTGGAAAAGACTTTCATTACTCTCATTTTGATCCGGCCGGCTCCACTGATTCTCCCGTGAACCATTTCTACGTGGATAATGTTACTCAGGGGTTCCCCTTGTATTGACACATGCTGCTGGATAGAATTGGTGTCTCACTAATAGACTATAGGAGCGAACATGAGGTAGGCCCTGTTGTTATCGAGTGTTTCATATTGGTAGGAGTAAGTGCTGTAGGAAGTAATAGACTTGGTGGTTGTTATCGGTCCCCGGGGCTGCGGGAAGCAATCATCTAACTAAATGAGAGTGAGACAGAGAGAAAAAAGAGAGAGACAGAGGGAGAGACGGCCTTTCCCTCTGTAAAAACACTATTGATGACTGACAAATCACCGCTTTTGATGTGCATTTCAAAGTGTGCCCCGACATCTACGTTCTTTCATTTATTCACGATTATTTATTTATTATTCCCCGCGTCGGGCCGCGGTTTTAGCGCAGGTTTCGGAATTATGATCAGAGCTTGTAAAGTCGGGCTGAAACCCCAGGCTGTTAGGCATAGTGCACCCGCTTGGCCTTGTCATTAAGCGGGGATATTTAGCGAGAGCACACTCGAGAACTAATTACCAAGCTGTCTCGCTCGTGCACCCGCCCGCCCCTAACCCTTGCTAGCCAAACCAAATGAGGGGCTACGAGCAAAGTGAGCGCACATAGGACAGACAGCGGGGGCTAGAGAGGGACAGGAGTGAAGCCATCTTGACATGATAAACATCCAGAGCTGGATTTATCAGATGTGGCAAGACGGTGTCGTAAATTTGCAATGGGCCGCAGCCCATTTACATCGAGTGATTGAGGACGGTGCCCTTCCCTCACACACACACACACACCGCAGACATCATGATGTGTACTGTATATAGACATGGGAGAGTTTGGGCCGTTGGACGGGGGCTAATTGACCTTACGGTCCCACAGACAACCGATGCTTGAAAGCTGCCGCATCACCGCCCGGAATAGAGCTGAAAAGCAACAGCCCAGAAATGTTTCGAGGGAGAACGAAATCAACTCGGAATGCCTTGTGTCCACATTTGCCTGTGGTCACTGGGAATTGTCAGAGGAAAAGTGTTGTTTTCATAGAATTTGGGACATCTCTGAAGTTCTGCTAACAACTTAAATATTTGTATTTGTTTCAGCTTCTTAAACAGACACAAATCCATATTTAATTGTTATTATTATAGTATATTATAGTATATTTGATACCAACATTATGTTTTTTTAAAGTTAGCAATATACATGTTATGTATAATCTATAAAATAATGCTGTTTTTTTCAAGATTATACAATTACACAATCAAATTTGTAACTGTTATTAGAGAAGGATGCTGTGATCACGTTTAAAAGGATTTTACAAAGGCTTAGACGCTCAAAGAAAGGATACATTGTGGTGAAAAATCCCTTTCAACAACATATTTGTCAGTGTTCCACAGCAAAGAACCTTGGTCTGTCAACATGTGCAGAGCAGGGTTTTTTCTGAAAGATTCGGCAAGTCTCTGTCTCTGTGTCATTAGGCAATGTAGGCACATCAACTCCGAGTACCTTGAAAAAAACAAAAACATTTTCCCTTAAAAATCAGGCAGCTATCGCACCACGGTATGTAAGCTGTAAGTGTTTTGCTCGAGGAACAAACCGCATTTTCAGTTCGGCACAAAAACACCGCAGAGCTTTTTGGGCACACGCCTATCTCAGATGGAGAGAAAGACAGCTGGGATGTGAACTCTCAGACTTAGTGTGCTTGACATGTGACAGAATGGCTTCATAAACACAGATAATGTGTGTTTGCCTGCAGCCTACATACATCTACTTTTCACAATATATGGAGCGGTTGTCGTAATACAACAGTGAACTCAGTCCCTTTGTTCGGCGTGTCCTAACTTATCTTAAGTTCAAACAAATGATCAGACCGCAGATTCGAAATTGCATTGACGCAAAATTCCGCGGTCTTTCAGAGACTGAGAATAGAACAGATGAGGAAATCCATGTTCTTTGCTATGCTTAACCAAACAGCCCAACAGCAGTCTAACTCTTGGGGGACGGGTGCTGCTCTCTCATTGAACATTCCACAAGAGTAATGTGAATTGATTAAATCCCCAACGATTCCTCAGGATGGTGGGAGCGTGCATATATGTGTGTGTGTGTGTTCTGTGTTGCTATAGGCAAATGCCCTCATTCCCTGATTCATGAGACGGTAAAATGAGAGAATTGGTGCAGGAAAGAAAAAAAAAAAAAAAAGTAGCACCCCTTGCGGATACAGAGGCATCTCTGAATATCACATGGCCAGATATTATTCCCTAGATCATCTATTACTTTGTCCACTTTCCATCTAATCTATTATTCATTACACAATCATTTAGCTAAGTGCAGTGATTACTTAAATATTTAATTCTGCCATGATCAATATTGGCCCGAGTCTTTCAGGTGGACACAGTTTTTCTAGCATTAAAGTCCCATCACCTATTGAGTCGATCAGGTTAAATTGCTCATGGTTACAGTAATCGCCCCCATTAAAGAGGTCCTTTTATCAATGGCAGAGGAGACACGTGTTATGATAATTGTTAATTTGTGTCTCTGCCACGCGGGTTATCAGAGTCCGTGCTCTCACTTTTTTTCGACAAGGACGGCGCAATGCGATAACGATCTATTCAAAAGTTGGCCGGCCCAAGTATTCCTGCGTGACTCTATTAATGGCTGCCAAGCGAGTCAAAGAGGAAGAATCCACTTATAAAAGAAGAGATGTTGCACTCCCACGTAATGGTTGTAATGAACATTGCGGCGGCCTTATTAAAGGGATTTGTCATTCTTACGATGGCTGCGCTGAGGAGAGGTCCATCAAAAGAGATGTAAAGTGAATTATAGTGACGCATCAACCCACAGATCGCACGGCCTACTGTCCGTTCTGCCCGCGAGACTCTCCGACAATCGAATCAGACGGCAACTGCCAGGCACAGCTGTAGTGTGGCATTCCCATTCATATGGATGCCATAAACGATCCAGAACGCGGCGGCGCGTCTGGTCTTCAATCAGCCCAAAAATTCTCACGTCACCCCTCTGTTCATTGAACTCCACTGGTTACCTCTGGCTGCCCGTATCAAATTCAAGTCCCTGATGCTAGCCTACAAAGTGCTTAAGGGTACGGCTCCCATCTACTTGAATCCCCTTGCAAAGGCTTATGTCACAACTCGATCACTCCGGTCATCAATGGATTGTCGTCTAGCAGTGCCTTCACCACGCTTAAGACAATCCAGACTGTTTGCATGCGTCGTTCCAAGATGGTGGAACGACCTACCAAGCGCCACAAGAACAGCAGAGTCCCTGTCTGTCTTCAAGAAACTCTTGAAGACCCACCTCTTCAAAGAGCATCCCCTATCCTAATCCTAACCCGTACCTTTATCCCCCCACAACTCTCCTTCTGTGGTCCCCTCTACCTCTTGCTGTCACCACTGACTCTGATCAGTGTTTCTCCTCTATATAGCTTATTGTCATAGTGATGAGAAATGTAATATTCTGTCTACTCTGTAAGTCGCTTTGGATAAAAGCGTCTGCCAAATGCATAAACATAAACATAAACGTATGTGCCAGTATGGCTGCCTGCTGTATCAAACCGTAATCACATGATCCATATGTAAGCAAATGCAGCACTGTGGTCCCTTTTGCATCACTTACTCTCCGCGATAATCCGCAGTCAATGAAGATGCCCGCAACGAAGAATGAAATGTGGCTTTATATTGATGTCCCCGAGCTCACTGCCGGCTTGGATTTATCTCCCAGGATTTGAATTTTGTCACCCTCTCTCTCTATCTGTCGCTTTCTCTGAGGGTTTTCCCGTGTGCCTGAAGTGTGGTAGCAGACCAGGATGCCACTAATCCTTTTCATCATAATCAGCTGAACTCGGACATGGGAAAGTGTTATGTGTGGTTGGAGTGTAGGCTTATCTGGAAGTTAAGGGCGTGTTGTGAGGAGTGTTAACTGCAAAAGATAGCAATGGAAGTGCTAATTTCTTCTATGTAGGCCGCACTGATCTTGAGGGTTTACCTATTCCGGATATCTAGAGGGGAAATGTTTTATCAATTTTCTCTTTTGCCTGAGAAGGAGAAATGTTCTGATTTGAGATATTGGGTTTGAAGGGGAAAAAAAGGCATTTAAAAGTATGGGTTTCTTATAAAACTTTGACTAAATTCAATTAAGTCCAAGCAGACCTTACTCTCATCACCGTGTTCCCCAAGCAGTAATAACTTTTTGAAAAAATCATTATTCCTTCCCTTTGTTTCTTGTGCTCTTCTCGGCTAGAGCTCATCTCATTTACGATATTTAAAATATCTAACATGCTGCATGTTACCTTCTGCTCCATTAACAATAAAACAAGATGATCTGAGTATCTCACCTGCACAGAGATATGGGAGCTCAAGGTGGCTGGTAGTTTATCAAAGCAGATTTTTTTTTCTTTTAGTTTCTTTGGGGATTAACCTTTCGTTGTAATTGCATTCACTTTCTTGCTTTTGCATTTGCCTTTACAGGCTTTGAGGTGGTGAGAGGGATTTTTTTTGGTTGTTGTTGTTGTTGTATAGAGCCTACAAGAAAAAAAAAACGGTTGTGAAGCATTGGTTCCGGGCATAAGACAAATATAATGTGAAATGTGGTACATCATTTTAAACAATATAGAGTCACAGTATTTAAACTTGGAAAATGACATTACCAAAAACCACCTTGAGGCACTTCATGTTACAGTTCAGTGCCATTTTAGACCTCACGCCACAGCTTGTATGATGATTAGAGCATGTGAGTAGCAACCAAGACTATAAACCCTGACAAATGAATGATTTAAATGGTTGGGAAAACAAAATCAAAAGCCATTGGAATGAAGTGGAAAATGTTTCAGTCTCATTCAGATGTTTTATGAATTTCACGACAGTAATTTATGAGATGTACAGCGTTTGCATCAGTGTCCCCTCTTCTTTCTCTCGATAAGTGGTGTTTTTTTCTCATTCAAAAGACATGGAGAGGAGGCAAAACACAAAATAAATGTTTTGATTTTTATTAGATATTCCCATGAAACCTTATATAACTGAGCAGGGTAAAAGAGAATTTGTTTCAATACTGACTTTCTCTTAAAATACTTTTCAGAAAGACTTCAGAAAAGAAAAAAAACATCCCTCTTGATTGTGTGCCATGCATCAAAAGGGAGTTTTACATCTGTTTGACATGGTCATCAAAACAAACCAGAGCAAAACTGACGAACTACATGATATATTTGATCCAATATAATTGTTTTCAGATTCCAACTAGAGGCAGGTTCTGTTTAGAGATACAACCCAGAAAGCATCCTTGCAGAGAAGCCACTTTGTCTCTAATGTCGAATATCTTGACCGCAATTATCACGTCTGTGAAAACAGCTTCACATGCAGGGTTCAAACAGGCAGTAGATTTTTGCAACTATTCTCACTTGGGTTGAGAGTTGAAGAGCAGCGAACGGTCAAAGGCGGGTGACGAGAAAGGCGCGCAGAGAAAGAACCAAATGGCCCTGTGATGTACATCCAAGAACCGTTAGAAAACATTATTTATTCCCAGTAGCCTCTGCGGGGCCAACTGTACGGGAAGGCCACTGAGAACTGACAACTTCAACCCCTTTATCAATATGAATGCAAAAAATAAAGAGTGTGTATGTGTATGTGGGAGCGCGTCTGCAGGAGTTTTTTAGCGAGGCGATAATGAATCCCTCTCTGTTGGTTTAGCATGTAAACACTGGAGGAGAGCAAACTCTGGCAACAGACATTCCCATTTGGCTCAATTAGGCCCGAAACTGAGACAATCAATGGCGCTGGCCTTTCTGCCGGCCTGACTGTTGGCGACGGCACCGCTCTCAGTAAAAAAAAAAACAGAATGGGAATAATCAAAGTCCATAATTAGTTGGCCTGAGAGGGTGCAGGAGTGCGTTTTTTCCTTCTGCTATAACCAGGCAACGTATACACAGAGATAAATGCGCATAGCCTGGAGGCAAAAAAATGACAAACCTAAAGCAGCGTGAGCCTCGTGCTATGTGGCTCTCCCGCTGTTTGCACCGAGAGAGAAACGCGGGTCTGCAATGACCTGTGAAACTCTGCTCGGTGATAAAAAAATGAAACACCAAGGGAGATGTTGGAATATGATGAAAAACTGAGACTGATGGCAGTTTTCTTTTTCTTTTTTTTTTGGTTGTTGTCGTTTTTTTGATCGGGATGATCGGTCGGGGAGAGGGACACAATGCTGTTGGAATAAAAAAGGGTGACAAAATAAGAAAGAGAGTCAAGATAAGAACGAGAGCGCCGGTGGTCTGGGGATTTGACAGTTAACAGGAGGGGGACTGTGGAGGGAATTGCCAACATTCACATGAGGGATGTGTGTGAATTCTGGACAAGGAGGTGGCTGATAAATGGCATGCAAGCTGAGTACATAAAGTAGAAATGAATATTCAACTCTTTGACTAAACTTGTAGACATTCATTTCTTTTTGGAGAGCCGATGCAAATCTAAGTTGTTTGTTTGACACGGTTTTATGTCAAATGCACACAAAATGACAGACATTAATGACAGACCTCTAAAAAAAACGTTAAACAAGTTGAAAAGTAATTTATGTTGGTGCAAATGAACACATGTGTGCTTGGAAACAAAGTGGAATGTTTTACTCATAACTCCATGGTGACAATGCTGTATCGTTTACAGAAAAATGCCTAACAGCATTGTTTTAAATAAAGCTCCAAGTCATTCCGGTCGTACGCTTTGCCTTTTAGTTATCTGTAATTGTATAAATCAAAAGCGTAAATGTGCTATGCTATCAAAATGATCAAATTTGTGGGTCGCACCATGGCTCTGAAGCCATTTGTGGCAGTGGGCTGAACGGGAGCCACTGAGTGGTGGAACGCTTGCAGCAGGAGTGATGAGGGTCAAGGGCTGGCACAGGATGGGGTCACTCTGCTTGTGGTGTTCTCCCACATGGTGGTCGGCCTAATGATGAAGAAGACTGTCATGTCCCACACGGGTGCCAAGTTAAAGTTGGATTTTGTTGGAATTTTCCTAGAAGCACATTTAATATCACATTATTATCATATGTCTATTTTTCTCAATTTGTCCCCCCCCTATTGCATTTTACCAAGTATATTGTACATACACCTGGAAGATTGAGTTGATCATTGGTGTCAGTATGTTTTTTTTGTTGTTTTTTTTTTTTGTTCTGGCTTTGTGTGACGTGTAGCCCTGGCCAAAAGGGCATCAGGTTAAAGAGGTTCTGCCTGGTGCCCTGCCGGCAAAACGTGGGCTGGCAACGTTATCCAGGAAGGGTAAAGAGCAACCAGTGATCCTCTTAGCTACCACACTGTGATGCAGAACAGCAGGATGCTCTCCATTGTGGCCCCGTAGAGGGCCACGAGCAACTTCTCCTCCGGGTTGTTTCTGAGCCTTCCTCACCACAGTCTTGGTGTTAGTAGCGAATGAGAGTGTATGTGTGTGTGTGGTTGTTTGTTTGTGTGTGGCCATACAATGGACTGGCGACCTGTCCATGGTGCACCCTACTTTTTTCACCTGTTTTCAGCTGGGCTAGTCTCCAACCCACCCGTAACCCCGTTGCGAATAAGCAGTATATGTAACAAACTGTTTTTTTGTTCTTACCGAGACTTGAGACGTTCTGGCACTGAAGTCTGACTGAGCGGAGCTTAAGTAGGGGTAGTGACAGGTGAATCCAATGTGGTTAATTGCGGAGTGTGGAGGTGAGCAAGAGAGAGACGGTAGGTGGAGTTAGTGCCAGTGCCAGAACGTCACAGTATAGACATGAAGGGTATTTGACAGGCCCTTTGTTTCCATATTTTTTGTCTGCTTCAGAATGCAGAGGCACTTATAACTTAGAAATGCGACATGTCAGACTTCATCCCCGTCACCACTCTGTGTTTTTCTATCCCAATCACCTGAGAGTATTGGCTGTAAGGCGGTTTACTGTTTCTATAACCCAAGGGACTGCATTGTCTTCTCAATGCAAATCACATAAGGGAGAAACACAATCAAGCACATAATTTAAACCCAGGCACTGCGTAACACAGCATGGCTCTGCCTTCGAATATAACTAAAACCCAAATGGAAAATAGACCCATAAGCTTCTGTGTGATGTTAAAGGTGCTGAAGAAAAAAAAAGGAGTGCAGAAATCAAAGTAGAACAGTTTTAGTCTGTGGGGATAATATATCCGCGGCTGAAAATAAGGCTTCTGCCCTGCTTGAATTAAATTGGAGTGCGCTCCACGGGCCAATCATAAAAAAAGCCTTGGTGTGCATGTCATTTCAGCAGGTACTGAAAAGCGATAATGTCAGATTATGCTGAAACACAGAAGTACTCTCTGCCGAGGTTAGCGAAGCAGCAAAATAACACGATCTTAGCACCGGCTTACCTTGACCCTTCGTCTTCTTGGAGTCAGGCAACGGCTTTAAAAGATGTCTCGACTGATAAAGCAAGACGTCTCCAACGCTATCCGGCTCCTTTGTCTCCCCACTGGCATGAATAATAAAGGACGTTCACCTTGTTTATGTTTCAATTCAATATTTACTCCTTGTCAGACGAATTTGTGACCTTTTCATCATCACTTTTCTCCAAGCACAATATTTTTTCCTCCACGGTATTAGTCTCCGCTGTTAATGTTTGATGAACCTGGTTGTAAAGAGATGGAGTTGGCAACCTGTGTCACTACTGCCTTTTTTTATTTTTGACTTTTCTTTGTTTCGCCGTCTTGATGTTAGCGGCATCTTCCCCTCGCAAACATGCCCCTCTCCTTGGGGAACCCTCCTGTTTTTCGGAACTCCCTTTCCCCTGAAGGTAAATTTGGGCTGGATTGAATTAGGCTAGAGAAAGTAGGTCACTTGGCTTTGATCAGGCTATTGTAATGCTTGTGTGAAGGTTAAATCTGATGCTGGGGTATTCTCTGCAGAAATCTCAGATGGCCAGGTGTTTTTTTTTCTTCGTTTATTGCATTCCCCCTTTGTAATGTAAAAATTTTGCCCACCTTGTAGTTTGCACACATGCATACAAAAACGGGAAGCTTTATCAACAAAACAGCATTGGCGTGCTTTCCTTTTTCAGTGCCAGATCATTTCATTATTCCCTATTTAATCGCTCGGATTTCCATTACTTCTGCTGTCTCATCATATAATCTTAGTGATACCTCAAATTATGGTTTTATATCTTTTTTTCCTCATTCTTAATTCCTCTTTTTTGTTATGAGGTCTGGATTTTGGTTCGGTTTTTGTGCAAGCTCTTGGTCTAGTCCCAGTATTGAGTTTTCCTTCTGGTTTTGGTTATTTCATTAACTGTGATTTGTTTTGTACTAGTGCCTTTAGGGTTTCTAGAGTTTGTCCTAAGTTCATCAACCTTTTGCTTCAATGTTCACCGTTTCTTTTTCCATTCTTCTGTCCGCAATGTCCCTTCTCTGTACACACATTTTGTGGTGTCTTATTTGTTTGCTTCCGTTTTTTACTTGTAAAAACCAACGATTGGAATTACACAATAACAGTTTAGACAATTATGACGTTGCTTGAACAATTTGATTTACAGTCAAGATATTGTCCTTTTTAAATTTAGTGTAATCATAAAAAATTGGTTTTGGTTCTTCGCTGGCGTCAATCCCTCACTCAAAAGAGGCCGTCTCTCCTTCGTTTATTGTCAGCACGCTGTGGAAGTGGGGTGGGGGGGGTGGGGGGGTGTTGTTGGAGCAGCACACTCCACGAACATGTTGCACACAATTAGCCAGCTGCAGAGGGACCGTATGGCTGTCATGTCTCCTGTTGATCCAAGGTGAAGACAAGGGCTGTTTGTGAAGGCACAGTGCCCGGTAAACAGAGGAACCCCCCCCCCCCCACCACCACTAGTCCCACTTACACGATTGAACACACACTCCTTGAGACGCTGTATTCCCAGCCTTAAGTGCTATGGAAACAGTTGCGGGTACTCTGAAATGTGTTATTTTCCCCTGTAATACTACACACCTAGAGTCAAACTCTCATAGTCAGAATAGATATTCTGACATATCTATAATTCAAAGTCATGCTCAAGAGGTTCCTGATCCTCTTTCATATCTGTTTTACTCAAATTTGGATAATGTCATATTTTTACTATGAAAAACATCCCATTCCCTGAGTATCAGATGGAGCAAGATTCCTTTTCATCCAGGGAGCGGTGATCTATGAATATACCAAAGAGCTTAGCACTTCCTTAAAGTCTTCTCTGAAAGAACAGAACTCCTTCTGTCTGGCTCACATTGTGCAGGACAAACAGCATTAAAATAATGATCAAGGGCTTCTAACTCCCACTCACTGTATTGTAATGAGAGGATGAATATATTCAGAGTGGAAAAGATGATAAAGCTGACAAGGGGTTTTCAACTGAGACTTTGGAAGCACAGAAAAATTAAATCAAATTCAAGTTTATAATAACTTCAGTTTGATTTATAATAGCCACGCTAAAAGTTCAAGTTCAATGAAAAGAAAGAAACCGGATTTTTTGGTGTTTTGTCCTCTCTCCATGGTTGTCTTGTCATTTCCTGCTTTATTTTGAAAGGTACATCCCCTTGTTTCAGGCCACTTGCCCTCCCCTGTGAGTCATATGTCATATATCTGTGTTAACCTGGGGTTCCCTTCCCTTGTATCTAAATAGTCTGCGTCTATCCTTGTCTTTTGCCAGTGTGTTTTGTCTTTTGACCCAAACTTTGCGTTAACCTTATCCTTGAAAAGCCTTGTCTTGAATATCCCCTTTTTTTGCCTCATATTGAGAAATTATTATTTCTGGTACTTCATGATTATTTGCCTCGTCTCCGAGTGAGTATTATTTTGTACTTTGTCCAGTTTTGTTCTGCCTCTTTGGAGAGATTATTATTTGATACTTTGTTCATATCTTTGCCTGCCTCGATTTGAATGATCCTTATTACTTTCCTAGTCTGTCCTCATTGTTGGGTGATCATTATTTTGTACTTTTGTACTATTCTGTACTTATCTTGCCTTTCCACTCCCAGCGTATTTATTTCAATTGAAGTTTTTTGCAAAGATCTCTGCCTTGAGTTCCCATATCTGGCACCGGTTGAGCGACAGAGAGTGTGATCTCTGCAGGCCGCTGATGAGGTATAACAAAGTGATTAAAAGAGAGGGAAAACACTCACACCAGTCCACTAAGTATCACAGAACCTGGTTTACAAATGCAGAAGCTACATACATTTTTTTTAAAAAAACACCACCATGATTTCTAAACCTTTAGGAAAAAAAGCTGTGAAATAGAATGGATAAAATAAAACAGGACAACAGACAGAAACACCGCTGACTTAAGTGTTGCTATAGGTACGCAGTAAGCGATGAGCTTTCTGATGTTCTCACATGTATGTCATTTGCATAGCTCAGTCATTAAAGTTGCCAATTTGCAATATAATAGATATCAAAGCTGTGGTTGATTTAAACAGTAATAACTACTGAAATGTGTTTCGATGCTCCAGGCTTTAGCTCAAGTGTTCTCAGTCATGACTAACAGGATATGCACAACAGTATGTGAGCAGCCGTATATCTACAAGTAGTTATTTATCTGATGCAAAAGTTAAGCCTGGTTATTTTCCTCACTGGGATCACACTTGATTAGCCACCTTAGTTTTTGTTCCAGAATAATCTCAAGTAAAATTTTTGGGTCACATTTGCAAATCTCACCCACAAATCTTGGCATTTTGCTGCCTCTTAAAACGTCTATAGCAATTCTTCAGTACATGGCATTGTAATATTTACAATAACAGACGTTAATTTCACATATTTCTACCCATAAATACATTTTCTAAATTGGCTTCAAACTAATATAATTTTCTTTTTTGAGGTTAACAGACGTTAATTTCACATATTTCTATCCATAAATACATTTTCTAAATTGGTTTCAAACTAATATAATTTTCTTTTTTGAAGTTACGTTTTAACAGTAATAACTTTAATTTATCGAAAGTTTTTTTTTCTTTTTTCAGGCCAGCCCCAGGCATCACCTCAGACCATGTGTCGTTGTGAGATACACCACACACAGGCCTGCTTAAAAATTCAAATGAAAAAATTGAAAGATAACGTGCCCCAGGCCCGCTGTCCCCCATGCAACCTTACGAGGAATAAGCTGTATAGAAAATGATTGATAACAAGCACCCACGTTACTCCTGGAGGTGTAACATGACTTTGGCAAAACAGCGTGTCAACATGTCCAAACTTAATACAGTCAAGTGCCGAGACGATCTGTGTCTAATTTCATATCAGTGCATCGTATCCTTCCCAGATTTTTTACTGTGGATCTAACAGATGGTCGGGACAGCTAATGATGTCAGCTCTAGTCAAACACACTGAATTATTTATGGAGATGATTCTCTGGCTGAACTCTGCAACCTTGATTTAAAAAAGAAAAAAAGAAAAAAAAAAGCCCAAAAAGGTCAGGGTTTTAACAGCGCGGCCAAAGGTCAGTGTGCCACATTTTACGAGGTTCAAAAGTTCCCATTGGGAGATTCTATGCCACAAGCTGGTCTCAAGGAAGTATGGGAAACTATGAATGCGTACGATTTTCAACTGAAAATCATGAAGATTTCGACACAAAACAAGAAACTCGAACAGCGTCTGACAGGAAGTATGAAAAGTCTTTGGGTCATCCATCCGGAACTCTGAGTAAAATCCCTCGGATTTCTTAGATGACTCACAAGACAGATTGTAACAGATGCCCCCTATGCTCGAGCACATCTGCATCTTAAGATGGAAGAAAATCCCCCAAATCTCATGAGCAGATACAGAAACCCATGAATAGTAAGAGCTGGAGGGTGCTGCCAACACCACCTCGACGAAATTTAAACTATGAGACATTTTATTTTAGCTTTATTAAAAGTTTAAAGTGCATTTTTAGAACATTTTTAGACACGAAATTCTCAAACAATGATTTTGGAGCATTAGCGATTTTAAGCGCACATACAGAATACGAAAAGTTGAATTTGCAGTCAAGTCTCCCGGTGCATATTATTCCATACAATTAGAACATCTGCAGCAATTTCCATCTGGGATGAGTTGAAACTGGAACAGATATGTGCTCGCCATTGTTTTCCTCATGTAGTTGTGCGGGGCACGGAATTTGTAATGTTTTCCTCCGAATGCTGCCAAAACGTTTCTCATTATCCCGTGAATAGATACAGCCAAATACACAGCTCTAACCCCACTCTCTGCCTTCCATCCCTTTGTGGAGATGTCTCTGTGGTGACTGAAGAGAGGCAAAATGTGGCGTGACAGCCAGTCTGGGTCACAGCCCCTTCATTTCGGCAAATAGGCGTGACTTATTCGCAAGTTTGGGGGGTGTAAAGGCGAGAGCGATATTGACAGGATCATTTGCATGTCTGCCAAACCGACGGCCGATAGGGAGATACCGGCGAATAGATGGCATTAGGAGGCTTTTATAATGCCCAAACTGACCCCTTATCCCGGGGAGTTCAGAGGTCAAACGCAGATGACGACGTGTACTCCGAATGGTTTTGTCTTTTTCTGTTTCTGTGGAGGATTTGCAACTATTATCAATCACTTAGGAATCAATATGACTTTTTTGTCAAATCGATTGCCAGATGAGTTCACTTTAGTTTGTCAATTTTTCTCTTTGTTCTTTTTCTGCAACTTAAACAAGTTTTCCAATAAGAAGGAAGAAAATTGAGACTCTTTGCAGCTTTTATAATTTCCTTTTTATGCTAACACATACAACACACATCGGGCTCTAAGGGAACAGTGATTTTTTTTTATCGCCAGTATAAAGGCTCCGCCATAAATGGAAAGCTGCGGTTTGGTTCATCATTTGAGACGTTGTGAGATGAGTGTGTGTGTATGTCAATTTAGATTATGTCTCTTCCTCTGTTGCTACCTGAAGGCTTATAAGTACAAGGGCTGAGATGGCATTTAACGCCCCTCAGCAGACCTTTACAGTTTCCGTAATATAAGTTGTTTTTGTTTTCCAGTTGCTCAAGATTTTTAGAACATACCATCATCTCTCATTTCCCTGTGCCTCATCCTCCCGGCTGAATTTAGAAACCCTTCAGAGTTGTTGCCTTTACTATCTGTCACATCACCAGAGGGTTAGGCTTTAGTTGTTATAGGAAAGATCGGCATTTTGGCTTTTTTAATTAATCGTTAAAACAGAAGTACAGACATTATTACACATTAATAGAGCTAATAAACTTATTGTAAGTTCAAAATGTTCTGGTAGTTCAGAATTAACCTACCACCAGATTTGTATGATCATGTTTTGCCGTGAGGTAGATCGATACAAACTCTATATAAACTCCAAATATTACATTAACATTAACATCAAAGGAGTCGTTATTTCTTTTCTTTTTTTGGCTAATTTTCTTCTCTTTTTATCTGACAGCGAATAAAACTAGATGTATTGATCTTTTAATGGTTTGCTCACTTGTAGTCTGATTTTACTTCAAATACATTTTCTATAAAGAATCTGAATGACATTTTGATCGCTGAAACTCTCATTCAGCTCTTATGCGATCTTTTTAACAAGGGAAAAACATGTCTGTGAAACACTGAATCCAAAATTCATCTAGAAGTCTCCCAAAGTATATGAATATATTTGACAATAGCAATTCTTTACTCCATTCTCTCGTTTGTACTTTTAAAATGTAATATATTATATGGTTAGACAATGAATTTGCAGTGCTTGTTTCATCATTGTTGACAAAGCCTTGGTCTTATGTTCAAATAGGCCTTTTCTAGTTCGGGGGTTTGCCTGAGCATGACTATTTGGCTGGCTGTACATCTTGTGTTTTCATGGCGTAGACTTAAACGCATCCAGCTGTCAATAAAACTGCACTCTTAGGATTAAAAGGGCCGTAGATTCACTTTATGTTGTAGCAAGATAGGGATCAGTTTCTTAGTCCCCGGGCTTTTATTACTTTTAGCAATACTAAATATTATTGGCAAGGCTGCGCGTCGGCCCCTTGGATTTGGCAGCATCCCCTCTGTCATTTTTAATTGCTACCTCGCTGCAAAGCGAAAAACCCCACACTTATCTTCTTTTTTCATGTGACTCTGAAAAGTACAGTAACAGTCCAAGCATTGGCCCATTCATTTCTAATGGGTAGAGGAGATAGTCTATGTTTTTTACTGTAATCTCATATCAATAAGTAGATCATTTTCATATAAATTAATATTTAGTTGGATAAAATCTTAATTTTATTACCTTTATTCAGCAGTGGTGATACGAGTGGCAGCCTTACTACAAGTTCTGGTCATAATTATTTATTTTGCAAAAGTAAATAGTATCTCGGTCATCCATTACAGCCCTGCTTAGAATATGCCACATGCCTTTAAGTTAATTTAAACTCAGTCCAAACAAATGAAAACATGTGTAACGGTGGATTAAAATCTGTCCGCACTGCAGTCAATAATATATAGCACACACACTGTATATAAAACATTGGAAATTTGTGGGGAAATTATGTTTTTACAAGTATTTTTGGATTTCAGTTGGTAACAGAACGTCTAAAGTTAACATGGCAATTCAAACACCTCACCTCACATAACCTCATAAGGGCTTGACTTGATGAGTTGGCCACGATTTGAGACGCTTGCAAATATATGCTCTGAGGCAAAGAAAACCACAATATTTCCCCTTTGAACAAAGCTCATACTGAAAGGAATTTTCTTGAAGCAGATCAAACAGCTGAGAGATGCAGTTTGTTTATACGTGCTATGAAGAGATTTTAACTGCTGCCACTCCATGAGCCAATAAAAATCTAATTCTGATCTGCAACCCCTCAAAATTAAGGCAATAGTAGCATTTTCTATCGTGGCCGTGCACACTCAATAATGTCAGCATTGACATAAACTTTAGCAAACGATGTATTGCCTGTTCCTAATCTCAGAAACAGATGTGAGGTTCTGCTTGCTTGCCAAAATCACTGCTGCTGCTGTTATAATAAAACTGAAACTGAGACTATTTTTATGTATTCTGTAGCCCAAGGAGGGTATCTGGTTCATACATCCCCCCAGTGTATGAATGGACCACAGTGGGGTGATTTTTCTCAGGTGTAATTTCATTAGCAAACATCTGGAATCACAGCTAATAGTTCATTTGCAACCAAACCCCAGCACTAAAATATTCCTGATACAGATACATCTTTACTCTTTTTTTTAATTCGAAGATGTGACTGTGTGTAGAATGTATTCTCTACATCAAAGTATAACGTCTGTATGAAACATATGAGTAGCTTGATAACTCATATGTGATTCACACCCCGTTATGTGAGAAAAAGAGCTCCAGAGCTGCTAACATAAACAGGCAACAGGACTCATCGGACCTCATTCTCCCACAAAGTGCAGTATTTTCTTTTCTTTTTCTTCTTTTTTTTCACCGTGTAAGTGTTCAAGAAGCTTTCAAGGGCTTACGAAGCTACTATTTTCTGTCACTACTGGTAATGAAATTGGCTCTTTCTAGCAAACCGATGACAGAGGTGGCGGAGCGACAATGTTAAAGGAGACTAAATAGAGTGAAAAGAAAGTTTCTAGGCAGCCCAGCTCTGCAGTTCAAATGAATGTGGACAAATCATCTTGCTGATTTGAAGAAGTTTCCTCTGAAAAGGCCTATAATGCTGAATGAACATGACTTTTACAACAAAAAAGGTTGAGGAGGGTGATTTGAAAATACAATAAATAAACAACTGACTGTATTTTTTTCTAAATAGTTCGAACTTTTGGCTATTATCGAGAGATGCTCAACTAGGAGGTGACAAAAGCGTTTTGTGTCAATTTAATATTGACCAAATGTGGGTTTCTGGGTGTTGAATTCAAATTCCATGGTTAAAAGCGCTCTACATAACCGCATTTTCCATATCCTCTCCTTAATTCACAAGAGAACTGGTGTCCTGTTGCAGAAGAAAAAAAAAATCAATCCACCTCCCTCGACTGATATGCTATAAGTTACGCTCTTATGGATCCTATCACTCGGGGTGTGCGCAAAACAACCCATGTTTGCCCTTTTAACTGAAAGACCTGTTATAAAAAGGGTACTGAAATCATCAAACCACATATGTCTACACATGTAGACATCGGTGTGTCAGCCCATTGTCAGACAGAGGGAGGTCAGGAAGGCGCTGCTAGTTTTGTTGTTTCCGCAATGAGAAAAAAGAATTAGGAAGTATTTAAGATGATTATTTATAATGTATATGTAATAGTAAATCAATGTGATTTTCTTTACATCGCATGATTATCTTACAGTTTCAACAAACTCTTACTGTACTTAAAAATGACAATTTAGCCGATTGCATAAACCCAAATAGTGCTCTTTTTTAGAATATTTTAGAAGATTGCATGAAAATGGATCATCAGCTAATATCAACTGATATTCCTCATATTCTCCTTTTTTTAAAGAGGACTAAAGGAATAAAGCTATGATTTAATTGCACCGCTGTTTTATTGCAGCTGGTGCAACACAAAGGTAAGAATGCACGGTGGGGTTCAGTATTGACCGGTGGACTGTTGCTACATTTCTATATCTGTGTATAAATTCAGGCACTTGAGCGTTGATGAAAAAGAGAGTTACTGTAAATACCTGGGACACTCAAAAGTGCTTCCAGAAAGCTCTTTAAGTGCCCGCTTAAAAACACGGAGAGCAAAACCCTGTCCAACTAAAGGTCAAGAGCTGAGGAGAACACGAGACAGAAACAGTTTTGGCCATGCCTCTGTGTGTTTTCCACCTTTGCATTCCACAGGAGATGCAGCCTTTCGATGGTACATTAATAAATAAAAATTATCAAAAGATCCTGCGCTACAAGCTTTGGTATCAGAAGTTTGCACCAAAACAATAAGTCAGGATCCATCAGCAGGAGATAACATGATAACGTGTTTGCCTACTATGTGTAAATTGATGGTGGATTACTAACAGGTAGTGGTGGGAAAAACATGTAAACATAAAAGAGAAGAAAAAAAGTATCATAAAGCTTATTAAGATGGTCTTATAAAGAGCACACAGTCTTTACCTCTGGAAAGTGATATGATCATATCACCCCGTGAAAAACTTTGAAATCCTTCTTTTTTTTCCCCCTATAACACTGTAATAGTTTTCTATAATACTACAAGTTTATCCTCCTTATCTCTAACCTCTCAGCAGTTATCTGTACAGGGTTTCAGTTACTTTAATGGAGGTCACCTGTATTTCCACAGAGCTGCATCTTTTAAAGAACGACTAATGCTCTCTGTATCTCGGCTTAAGTCCACTTCTACTTTTTGTGACAGCAGATGGAAAACCCCACTATTGTGGATATGTTTTGAAGAGTAAAAGGATTTGAATTCATTGGATTCAGTGAATGGAATAAACAGCCTCCATACATGAGGGAGTTTATTTGCTGTCATATGACAGACCTATATGGCCTCTTGCTAGCCAATCGCCAATCAGTTTTTTAAAAGCTTAGGATACGTTTCTTTTATCTGCCTTTGTTTGTTTTTTTTTTTAAATATTCACTACTTTTGAGGAGGGATGAATAGGACATAGCTGTAACTGGTAAATCTGAGTATGAGTTCTGACTCAGCTGAGTTGGGGTTGGATTGGTGCATAAAGAAATGTGATAAAAATTACTCTGGTTCCTACTAACTGGTTTAAAGTGTGCATGTAAAATTGTGTATTGTTGCTTGTGGTAATTTTTCTGTAAATGTATGTGTCCCAAATCAATGCTGAGAAATAGTTCTTTCTTTAAGAGTATTGGCAGTTGTATTGTGTGTAAAATCTGGAAAGTTGTTGGTCAGTCGCCTGCATTTGAGTTTTCCCCATCATCTCTAATGCAATCTAAGTCTTCTTCTAAACGTTCAAAATGACTGAAATTCCAAATGTAAAACACTGCATTGGAAAATGAGCTTTCAGAGATATTTTTTTCGTGATTAACCCCGCCAGATTCCAATATAAAGTGAAACATCCACCCATTTTCTGTACCAGGTCTATCTTATCCACCCCAGCTCTTATTTTGAGAGAGTTAAGATACAATCTGAACAGAACTACGAAGAATAGAGTTTATTAACGTGTTTCTGCCAGCTGTTCTCCTGTAACTGACCTAATCTTGATGCTTCCATACCAATGATTCCAGGGGATTGTTAAATTGTTATTCTAATTTTGCAAATAGCACATTGAGCTGTTAAAGGGCATATTCATGTTCTTTGTGAAAAGAGAAGCATATTCAGATTCCGACCGATTGTGAGGGGCATCTTGTTCTGACCTGCCACTGTTGGGATCTGCATTAGGCTGCCGGCTCCTCTGGATTCCTGATTTGATGTTTCCCACGGGAGGGCCTTATCTCTCCAGGTTGACATATATTCACACACCGGCCATTGCATTGTCCATCAGTGTCACTCCGCAATGATATGGATCACACGCCCTGTGTGAAGGGCCTCCGAGGACACATTCAAAGCCTACCATTTTCAATGAGACATCTAAATGATGTGATCGATGGCTTTTAATGTCCAATTAACCTTAATAGTGAGAAGCGGACCGAGAATTAGAGTTTAAATCTAAGAGACGCATGCTGAGACCTAGTCGACTATTCCCACTTGTTTCCCTTTTTCCTCTCGTTTTTTTTTTTTTGCTTTCTACAGCCATATGACTATAACTGGGGATTTGAGGCGTGTTGTCCTCTTTTTCAACAAACGATGCAGCTGCATGAACAAAGGATAAAACTGAAAATTATCAATGCAAAGTAACACGAGACAATGGCAGCCCGCATATCTCACCAAACACAATTGGAGCACATGTGCACCCACATAAATACAATGTCCATGTCTGTGCATGCACTCACAATGGATTCCACTCTGTGAGATACACACTGTTCCAGTCTAACACCCTCTGACTTTTCTTACCAAAAGCCATTGTTTCTCATTCAGCCAGAGTTGTCCAATCAATAAGACCACGTACAACTCTTTGCAGCACATTATTAAGATTGAAAGACGCTGCTATCAGCTTTTGTATGCTTCAACTGATACATCTCTCACTTCAAAGTCCAATCTAAGAGTCTTGGTTGTGTCTGGGAGCTCTCTCTCTCTCTCTCTCTCTCTCTCTCAGGACCCAAGAATCCAAGGCGATACACTGCCATCTTGTGAGAGAAAGAGAAAGAAAAGGCCGACTAACAAACATCAGCAGCAGCAGGCAGATAATGGAAGATTTGCCTGCCTAATGGCCATTGCAAATGGCTGGTGGTGAACACTTTTTTTGTCTTTTAGTCTTTATAACATTGCCTCTGTCAGTGCTAAGTAGCTCAAATGTGGGCTGATTTGTTGGCAATGGGAAGCCACCTGAGCATGTGATCAGCACAGGCACACACGCGCCTTGATTCATTCACTTATGAGCACAGTCATTCTCACAGGTGAGTCAGAAATGTATTATCTACGCACATTTCTGTGGAATAGAGGGGTTTAAGGCTGGATGAAAGGCCCGCGCTGAACTCCTTTGACACGAATTAGCATGCTAATAGCTCGCTCCCTTTGTTACCCCACTCATCTTTAAGAATGCCACTTCTAATCTGTGTGATTCGCAATAATAGCAACGGGCTGATAAACACCGCTCACTGTCGTCGTGTCCCCCCCCCTCACCCCCCCCACAAAAGTCTGTCAAGGTGGCAGTGAAGGGGGTGCTTTTGGGGGGAAAATGCTTATCAGATGTGACTGGCCCAGACACTGGAGATTTTTCACCGTGCCCTTTTGTGGGTTTCCTTTTCTCTCTCTTTGTTTGGCAGCCTTGATTTGCTTTTTTCCCCCCTTTGTGCTACCCGGATCCTGGCGCTCTGAAGAGCTCGGTGCTTCATCATTCCTCGGGACTGCCTCCGCAATGTTTGCTTCTCAGTATTTTTCTCAATCATGTGCTGCTCCACTATCCTATTTACCTGGCCAAGCATGCCATGTCATCTCTGAGGGGCAGCTTTCAAATAAGCATAGGCTTTATTCCACACACACCAGATGGGGTTTGTGTGCGGTGTTGGTGCACACTCGCTATGCAAACCTAGATTAAAACAAATTAGGGCTATCAACCAGGGGGTGTGTTTCCTTCTCTTATTAGAAAACTTAACATGTAGGTCAATATCAAGGGAGGACTTTTAAACATGATGTGTCTCAATGGGACTAGGTACATTCTGAGGCAGCATGTAATTTTTCTTATATGCATATATAAATTATTTCCTATAAATAAGAACAATACGTTACACAGAACTGCTTGCAGGTTGCACCATTCAGATGATTTATTTGACCAAGGACACAAGTATTGTTTAAACGTGGAAGGCTGTACAAAGATTCTTTTATATGTTACTGCATCACTTGTTTTTACACTGATGTAATATTTTGGCATACTGTCTGAAATTCGTTACCAACAGTTGTAATGTATGCAGAGAATCATGCCACTTCAGGGGTTGACCTCTGTAAACAAGTTTTTTTTAGCCATAAATCAGGCACATTACTGCCTATGATTTAGTAAAACTTGTGAGAAAATGTGAGGTTTCCGACATTCCAGGGGATTTACCAGGACTGCTCCCAGTATAACCAGTGGACTATTTTGGGTCATTACCTAAAACACGAATGATTTCCAGGTTTTAGCTTTCATTTCACATAGTAAACCACACCAGCATAGAAAAAACTATTTGTATTTCCATCACAAGCAAAGACCATGCGGTATATATGATTTACATAGTTGGATGGAGTGTCTAGTAGGTTGGTTGCTAAATTCTTTTAGCTATTTACATAGTCCACTAAGTCTGAGAAATGCTGACAGATCAGTGGTGTGCCACATTGATCTTTTCTCTGTGATGTTGATGCGTCAGCTACATTTTGTACTTTTTGGTTTAGTTTAAGATTAGCGGTTAAACCAAAGTCAGACAGTATTCTTTTTAACAGCACCTTGAGACTTTTTGTAATAGTGTCTTGCCAGGAGAAACATTTTAAGTACATTACACTTTATGGATTCCAAATACCTGACAGAACAACAACTGCATATTCTAGCCATTTAGCTAATGGTTTGTTTGCTATAAAGTTGTCACATATTCCTCTTTGATATGCTGAAATACCACACCAGTAACACTTTCATCTATGTATGTCAGTCAGTGGAAGGTGCATTCATATTAGTGAGAGTCAACAAAATCTCTGATAAAAATACAAATTGTGCTTTTGGCTTGAATATGTTCTTTTATTTTTTTTATTTGACAAAGGATATCATAAAAACTCCCCATGTTGAGGGGAGATCTTTGATCAATAAATTAAACTGACTGTTTTATGTTGAGCACAAGAAGGTAAAATTCCCATGGTCATATTCAACCAACAGTGGTGTGACCACCAAGATGTCCATCCTCTCTTAACTCACCACTCAACTTCTATCATAATGTAATTCCAAAAGCAGCTGCTTAAATCCATCCAGAAGCAAATAAAAGTAATTACAAATCGTTTGTTTGAGGTAGATACAGGACCCAACTTTCTCTGTTTTGTAATATCCTAAAACAAAAATGAACTGGGTGGTCAAATTGTACTCTATTGTACCAAATTGTAATTTTACTATTGAGCACTTGGAGTCAAATTGTCTCTCTACACCCTGAAGCTATAACCTTGAAGCTTTAAAAGTTAATTTGTTGGAATAAAGACAATAGCAGATCTGTCTTCATGAAGCAATAGACAGTATTAGTTTCATGAGCATGGCAGTAGATGTATCCAATGCTTTCTTGCCGAACTCTCACTGCATTTCTCAAAAGAAAAAGAACCTTCCTAGGACCTAGCCACGCACGCAATGTGTGGCGTTCCGTGTTTTTCAAGCCATGTCTATGCCAACAACTTCCTCAAGCTCAGAAAATCCAAGGAATCTCCCTTTAAGCTAGCTCGGTGGAGTCGAGCATCTCGCCCACAAGTCGCTGATACCCTGCGTTGTCATGAAGTACGCATTGCCGAGTCAATCTCAGGGATGATCCTTTAAGTTATGACATCAGATATGCTTCAAACGACTTCCTTTTGGGATGACAGCGAGAGGTGCGTCGCCACAAAATGGCAGCTTGTATTAACAGGAAGGGATCAAACTTCTCAAAAGGCTGCAAACACTGGTACAATTCCTTTTATTGTCACTATCCGGTGCTTCATTGTGACCTAAAAAAAATAATATGTGTCCCTCGGTTCCTTAGAAGCGTTGCTTATTCATCTGAAATAAACCCTGAGATTCCCTAGCAGACTGATGCTTGTGGCTTGTAGCTGCTCTGTGATCTCCCTCTGGAACCTCTGCAGCTTTAGAGCTCCTTCAGTATTTCACAGAAGGCCTTTTTCTCTTGAATTTTATGTTTTTTATGCTTCCTAAGATATGCTAATCCTGTTTCTGTGGCCATCTAAATGTTTTGGTGTTCATTTAATGTTAACATTAAGCAGGTGACTGCACAGGAATGGGAGTTATTTTGTATTAGAGGCCTTCAGATGAATTAGGGTGATTTGATTGAAATGATCTGATTTTAGCGGCCGAACATTGCCGATAGAACCCAGGGATGTTTTATCCTCCAAATCATTAAGTTGAGTCAAAATGTTTTCCTTTGTCCCTTGGGACATTTATTACCCCGTGTTTTCTCTTTGCCTGCTCTCAAGCCTCTTTTTACTCTCAATCTCCTTTTTTCTCTCTCTCCTCCTTGATCTTATCAGGCTCATGCATAATAATTACATCAGTCAGCACCACAATAATGGTCAGTTCTCTGTTTTGTAAAAGAAAAGAACAGAAAGATTCAATTAGAGGGACTGTTAGATGAGATACCCACTAATGTTTTTACTAAACCTGTTATCTTTGTAAACTGTGAAGTAAGCATGGTCCTTTTTTACACACCCAACAGTCATTTAAGTGCAGTTTAAACAAATTCTGCAGTGTTTTATGTCCACGCTCATGAAGTAAAATGGAAAAGTTGTGTCTCGGGGTACGAGTGAACCGATAACATTTATGTTGTGGAGAGTATATAATGCTGGTGTTTGCTATGTGGAATTATTGTTGTCATTTTCTATGCTGATTGACAGTCGTAAGTGTTTTCTACTTTATTTTTTTAAGTCGCAGAGTTGCTTTTTATTTACACTTATGATGTCCTTATGATGTTTTTCTCAATTAGAATCTCAGGGTTTAACTGACAATTGTAAAGTCGATGTTTTGAAAAGAAGTGCTTATCCGTTGGCATTGCTCAGCCCCCATGCAGAGTGAAGGATTCTAATTGTAACAGCCGAGGCATCTCGGTTCTTTTGAACTATGCTGTAAGATAAATCGACAAGTTACAAGACGGCCGAGGCTTGAAGTAAGCGATGACGACAGATTTCATTAAAAAGAAGATGAAGCATTAAAAAAGAAAGATAAAAGACAGCATGGACTGTATGTAAACTTAAGAGCCAATGGGCCTACACAAGTGTGACTACATCGCAAATTGTTCAAACTATTTGCAAGCCTGCTCTCAAAATGCTGTGATGCTTTAAACGATTGAATATTGCAAAGCAGTTACACAGAGAAGGTGCAGAACTATGCAGTGTATTATAACTAAATGTGATCTCGTCTCGAGTTCAATGTTTGATAGATGAACCTAATTGTTTTCATAGGCGCAGTTGGATAAGAGCTTGTGTTGTTTGCAAGAATTAAATATTAGACCTATAGTTCTTACAAAGATAAAGTTAAAAACTGACCCATTTATGGACTGCATATGGTTGATTGTTCATCATGTCTCAAACAATAGACATTGACTGCTGATCTACTGTTATGAATACACCACACCGTTCAAATTATACAAGCAATTTGATGCTAAATTTAGTTTGAAATCTTTTTCTAATATATTCTGTAAAGGGAGACTTTTTAAAATATAATATTCTTATATAAGCCTTAGAAATTAGCTGTTTTTGCATACAAAGACCATAAGAAAAAAGTCTGAGTAAACCAGTGTAGCTTGGAGTCACTGTTTATTTGGATGGATAATTAGCTTATAACATGTCAGACTGAAAATCAAGGTACAATATGTTAGATTGCCTCTGCATAGCTCATGCTCAGTGTCTGTCATTTGCAATGCATCAAACTAATACTGCCTCTATTGTTATATTTCACAACTGGAAATCAGATTTAATCAGAACCTACTGTGACAGTCTGCACACCTTTGTAAGAGGACCACTCAGAACGTTGCATTTCAGACAAGTACCAATTTTCTAAATGTCACAAAAATCCAGGAGGATTTTGCATTTGTAATGATGTGTAAAGGAGTATGTTAAATTGCCTTCACAATTATTTACAAGTAGAAATGTGACTTCCACAAGTGCTTTCTTACCATTCAAAGGGAAAGCTAAATTGATTCTGAATTAATTCCAGTCTTTTCTTTCTCGTTTTATAACTAGGTTGGTGATTGGCAACATTTAAACTAAGTTGGATGGGTGAGGTTATTCCTTTTCTTATGGGATTAACCTAAAAGAAAACTGACCACGAAAATATTTACTGCTGTTAATAACTGTCACTTAGCACTCAGGTCTTTGTCATATTTTAGATAAACTGCCTTTGTTCTGATGTCAGACACCTTCTGCATCAACAGTTATTTAACTGGAGTCAACAAACAAGGCCGTTTAGATTTGTCATGCATGTCAGTTTTAATCCCACCTTTCAGGACGCGGTCCCACCTGACAGATGCTCAACCGAAATCCCATCCAGCTCCCTCCGACACATAAACTCGGTCGGTTTATCTCATAAATGAGCGACTGATATGTGAATTGGCGCGTGATTACTGCTTGCTATCAGTAGTATCCTGTCTGTCTGTCCCCGAGACTGGCACTGCCCATGGTCTGCTGGTGTATCGGGATTCGGAAAAAACCCGTCAAGCCATAACCCCAATATCAACACCTTATTATCAGATGCGCTCCATGTCTCCTGGCAGCAGATGAGAAACCATTCCAGGTTTGCCTAATGCCCGTGAGTGGAGGCTATCTACATGGCCAGACCCGGCTTAACATGACAGGTAGCGTTTAACACTTGGCCAACACGAACAAGCGCGTCCACGCTCTTTACGGCCACACAGTATGCTGCCACGTTACGAGCCAAAGGGCAGAGACTCAATCTAAAATTAAAACTGTTTAGGACCCGGCACATGGAGCTCGGGGGGAGGAAATTGATGCAATGGTCAGGGTTGCAAAATTAAAAAGACAAACACAAGGCCCACTGCCAAAACACCACGACTTCAATTTGGTGTCAATAAATTCTGGTCAGATTTGAGCACCCAGAACACCCAAAATTACACAAAGAGGACCTTTTGGTGTTTAAACATTTGGAGTTTGCATACATAATTAATTATTTATTTATTTCTTTAATCAGGACAGTGCACATTAATGAACAATCTCATACAGATTGTAAATGAGCCAGATTATAGCATAGTTGCTAGTTTACATCTGTCGTCCTGAGGTAGGAAGACCAAACAACACAAAATCACAAAATACAAAATCAGTCCAAACACACGTTCAGACATTGACATTACAAAATGAAAATGAATTCAATTCAATTTAATTTATATAGTGCCACATCACAACAACAGTTGTCTCACAGCGCTTTCCAAACAGAGCAGGTCAGACCCTACTCTGAAGTTAATTACAGAAACCCAACAAGGAAGGAACCATGTGTTCATTATGCACATTTGACAGAAAGATATGACATCTCTTCATATATCACAGTTGAGCCATGAGATGAAGCTGGATAAGATGTCCAAGGTTCCCGCCGTTTGCTCTCTAAAGGTTGGAGGTACAACATTGTGGGTGTCTTTACTGAAGTGGGGGAAAAACACGGTGTCTTTACCCACCCCGAGGGGGGAAGATGTCTGGAGTGGAGAGGTGGTGGATGGATAAGTGGGGCGGGACGTAATTACGAAAATGGTCGCTACATTATGCCCTCCTCAGCGTGACAGAGAGACAAGCTGCTGATAAGGTTCAGGGGCAGAAATGAAGGCGGCGGCGAGGCATGAAAGCAGAGGGGGGCCACGATTTAGCGACATATGCTCACGGACTTGCATGCACACACTGGAGCAGATGGCAGCGCGTCGACATAAACAAGATCCTCAGAGCACTGTTGTTAGAGGGTGTGAACACGAGATATCTAATGAAAAGATTATTGATTTAGGAATGTGGTCGGTCTGCTGAAATTCTCGCTTCTCCCAGCCCGCTTGTTAAAAGCATTATTGCCGTTGGGCCCCTATGGCCAAAAGCTGTTAGCCCTAATCTCTAGTGACTTATCCAGTCATTATTCATTATTAACAGGTTGTATTTAGTTAGTAAAAGTGAGCAGTATGCCACAAACTGCTTTTTTTCAGCTCTTTTTCCTCTGACTAAGTTCTGCGGACACTGATCTCAACGTGTTTTGTTCTGCACGTCCTGCAATGAGATGCTGTTTTTTTTAATCAATTGCTTTTTTTTAAGGCATGAGAGAAAAAAAAAGGAGCTTTATTTAACGCACTCTGGGTAGCGTGCAAGATGTTTGGTAACTGCTTTGTGAAGGTTTGGCGGACACAGTGGCAGCTGCTCCTAAAAAGCTTTCTGGGATGGGTGTAAACAAGCCAAAGATTGCGCTGTCAGTGATGCGGGAACACAAGGCTGAAAGTAAGCGTAAAAAAGCCATTCGAGAGTTGATACACCTGCAAATCAATAGAGGCGTGAGATGAAGCTCAATTCAGTCCGGCGAGAAAAAAGCCACGAGGTTCCACCATTCAGTGAGTTTATCAGTAAGAATTGTGTAACGATAACACCGAACTCCCTTCCATTTATCCGGCTTTGCCACCTGGAGCTCTTGGTTCTTCTGTGACTGCGCAGAAAAAAGGCATTTAGAGTTGGCAGGCGAAGTTAGAGGGGACACTCTGTGAAGAAAAAGAAACAAGCATTCTTTCTGTGCTCAAGAATGCTCGTGGCCGTGAAAGTCACTATCAACTCAGATATCCGCTAGATTTCAACATCACAAATTCTACTTGGAATATCTAGCTTTCCCCTATCTTTATACAGACTCAACCTGGGCTTCAAATCCTGCTGCACATGTCTTTATCAGGAATACGCCGCATTAAAACATTTTGCTTTTCACTTTTAATTGGTGAATATATATATGTATATATGTTTTCCAAGTCGAAGTTGGGAATCAAACATTCCTATTTGGTACCGAATACAAAAAGAACACAAAAACTAATACTAAAAGTAAAAAAACGCTTTAGGATTGCTTGAAGTGACAGTGAAATTACCAATTTACATCCCTGAGTTAACTTTGTGAGATCTAACTAGCAGCCAGAGACAGTTTAGCAACTGATTTGGTGAAAGATGCTAAAAAGCAATCAAGTGTTTGTGATCCACCTGCAAATTAAATCAATGTTAGCATTAGACCGTGACTTTGCCATTTTCGTGTCTTCTGCTGTTAGTTTTCAGTGTGCCGTTTGTTTTATCAGAATCAGAATCAGAAATAATAATAATCCCAGAGGTAAATTATTTTGTTAATTTTAATAACACGATGAAAAGCACAGGATGAAAGCACAGACCACAAAAGGGATAACTATGAAAAAAAGTGGAATATAGTTAATTGAGTTACTCAACATCCCAAAATCACGTCCTAAAATAGAGTTCGAAAGTATGTATGGAAAATATAAGTATCATGTGCTTCTTTGGTAGTCTGACTCAATCATGACATTCCGCAAATTGTGATTTTAAAAAAAGCACGACATGGTCGAGATAATGGCAGATAGGAATGGCTGCTGAATGTCAATGATCTCAATTATTTGAAGCGAGCTCCACTTCTAAAGAGATCAGAAAAATCCAGTCCTGTGCAGTTCCACAAGCTATGAGGGAAATACATCCACATTAAAGACAAGGTCACTCTCAGGTTCCAGCGTTTAGACAGAAATGGCTGCAAGTAAACGCAAAATGCCGGGATGAAACTTTTATATGTCTGAAGCAATAACATCAGTTGCATGGAGCCAAAAAAAATCTAATTCTTTAAAACAAAACAAAAAATCAATATGAAAGTCATGTGCAGTTGCTCTCATGGCCACTACAGGTAACATATTAACTTTTTTTTCTTTTCTATCAGCATAATTGTAGTCTGTATAAGCCAGTGAGCAACTCCACCACATGGGGTAGGTTTTAAAGATGAAGACAGCTCTCGAAATATGTTTTGATTTCTCTTCTTTCTTGAAAAGCGATCAAGGGGATACAACAAAACAACAAAAAAGAGTTCCGTCTTTATGATGCAAGCCTTCATGTGGCAATTTTCTGTGATGCTATGTGGGGAAAAAAATGTCCCGGTCACTGATTAGACTTCTAAAAAAAAAATACGCCTGCTGCTAGATATTGTTTTCAGTACGATTTCATAGGATACGTCAGTCTATGGATAATCTGCATTATTTATGTGCTATAAATGTCACAAGAAATGACTTTTCTGCAGCTCGTTAGACTCAGCTCTTGCGTGGTTCAACCATATTTTTTCCTTCTTCTTTTCTATTTCGCTCAGTGTGTTTAGCCGCAATCAGCCGAGGTAAAGAAGTGAGCAGACTCGTGATTGGGCTCGGCTCTGGTCTCAGGTGTGTTTGGCGGTGGCTTGGAGAGGAAAAGGTCATCCCAAGTGACAGCGCAACGCAAAGGTCTCAAAGACGTGATAGAAGTGCGAGTCAGAGAGAGTGAAATTGTGTGTGTGCAGCACGCGTGTATCTTCATACACGTGTGAGGACTCACAGATAAATAAATTCTCTCAAAAGATAGATGAAAAATATGGCAATCCACAACCAAGAGATGGTTAAAATTCCCAGTGAATGGCTCAGTTATCTCTTTTAGAACTTTCAGTCATTAGGCAGCTAAATGTCAATTGGATCATTTGTCGCATGTGAAGCTGGATGAAGACCCAAATGTGCCACTCAGGTTTTCAGGCGAATAAACAAGTAAAGAGTCTAAAAAAAAAACTGAAGAAGTTACATTGAAACATTTTGCTCAGACGGGAAATCCGGTGACGGGAAACGTTATAAAATATGTTGAGTTGGAAACAGAAATCCTTCCAGAGTGTGGGGCAGATAACAACGATGAGGATCTCACACTGAATATGTGTAATCCGTGTGAATAGTGAGTGGATTAATGACAAACTGGTTATGGTAATAAATGCAAACACATAATACTGGGAGGAGTGTAAAATTGACAGGAATGAACTAGATAGAATGCATAAAAACAAGAGCTAAGAAATTAAATGGGGAAGTATCTCTAAACAGGCAGATTAAAACAAAATCCATCCAACCGTTTTCTGAACCGCTTATTTCCAAATGGGGTCACTGGAGCCTATCCCAGTATTCAATGGCTGAGAGGCGGGGTACACCCTGGACCACACAGAGACACACAAGGACAGACAGCCCCGCACACTCACTCCTAAAGGCAATTTGGAAATTCCAATCAACCTGACATGCAGGTTTTTGGATGGTGGGAGGAAGCCGGAGAACCCGGAGAGAACCCACTTAGACAAAGGAAGAACTAACAAACTCCACACAGAAAGGTTCCTGGTTACCCCAGAACCCTCTTGCTGTGAGGTGATGGTGCTAACCACCACACCACGCCTTGAAACAAAATTTGAAAAACAATCTAAAAAAGAAAGTCAATGTGAAACAGAGAAACAAAGGAGGTGCCAGAGTGTCCAAGGTTTCTCGGTGCGAAAAAACTCCTAAAATGTAAAGGCTAGATAGATGAAAGCGGTTAAAAACACAAGTGGGTTCATTTGATACTACTGGGGGTTAAAAACTTTTTTTAAAATGCACTTTGTCAAAGAAGTCTTACTTGTTTATAATAATTCAGTTTTAAGCAGAAGTCCAAGCTCATTTATAGGCATTTTAAACAAATACATACAATAATGAGGATTTCTGCTCCAGGAATCAAGACATCCCTAAAAGGTTTTCCCGGCATCTATTTCAGAAAGATGGTGGAGAGAAGAGACGATGAGATGTTTTGGCAGATTAATGTCAGATTAATTGATTATTAATTGATATTCTTGTTGGCTGTATTCATTGTCCTTATGCTCCTGTATATATATATATATATATACAATTTACAGACCTACAGACTTTTGGGTTTTGGTGTAGATTCTCAGTCATCCACGTCACGGAAATTGAATTGAATTGAATTGAATATACTTTATTGATCTCCAGGGAGAAATTGACTAAGGAAAGGCTAAAGAACTGGAGAAGCGCTTTTGGATGAAGGGGAAAATGTCTTCAAGAACCAAAAATATGTCCAGGTTCCTTTACTCAAGTACTGTGACCATAAAACAAAGTAGCATCAATAGCCCAAACAATAGAGCAACATATTATAAGTTAATGGGAAACACACAATAATGAAATAGATAATTTTTTTCATTAAATTCTGCCTAACAAAGAAAAGTATTTTTTTAATCCTTGCATTTCTTCAGTTGGAAATACAACAATCCACTGCCTTGATCTGGTGTTTCTTTTGCATCCTGTAGTTTTGCTCTTTTTGTTTGGAGCATACTCGTCAGCAGCCTCTCAGATGAATTATGAATGCACCTACAAGTGCGCCTATAAAGACAATTGCAGGGGGAAGACTGTCAGAGGTAATACAGTCTGAAAACTGGAGTATTTTGATTCAATTTGTTGTTTTTCTGTAGCGCTAAAACTGCTCCCTGTTGAGCTTTTCTTTTCTTTTTTTCACCGTGCGGTTAGTCTTTTGAAAGCCGTTATGGTTTTTCCTTGACCTTGTTCTCTATCTTCAAGTATAGGAGTTTTTTT